>CM042858.1:12683980-13358980 GCA_023658055.1 Thaleichthys pacificus
GAGAGTGAGAGAGAGAGAAAGAGAGAGTGAGAGAGAGAGAGGAGGTGGAGAGAGAGATGCTGTAGGGCATATCTCAGCAGCTCTTCTGAAGGTTAGCCAGTCTCAGCATTTTTACAACTTTTGGTGAGAACTTAATAAAGGTGGTTTCCTGTGGCAAGGTCCTGGGGCTCAGAGTAATTGCTCTTGGAGTCGGGGTGAGGGTGCATTTGGAGCGTGGGTGCAGGAACTCAGCCTGCCACCAGAACACAGACCCTGTCTTCTACCAGAACACAGACACTGTCTCCTACCAGAACACAGGCTGGAACAGGAACACAGCTACCAGAGCAGAGAGGCAGGCTGGAACAGGAGCCCCGAGCTCTATTGAGTGGGATCATTCAACCGCTGAGGCCAGTTAATCATGGACTGAATGTCTCAAAGGAAATCTTCTCTCCATATCAGTCTGCTCCACTTTTATAGGTCACACATTATATATATATTTATATATTTTTCATACTGATGGGCAAATTATTAATCAGTTACTTGTTACGATGTTAGGGTAGGATTATGCAATCACTTCATCAGGTTCAGTTCTTTCATAATTGTTGCTACATTATGTATTGAGGTTTTAAGTCAGACCGTACATCCATCAGACAAATGATGTCTGATGGATGTAATCTATGAACATGTACATCCATCAGACATCATTTGCAGTGAGAGAAGACGGTCTTTAAACTAGTAAGTTTCCCAGACATGGATTAACCCTAGTCCTAAACTAAGAGCAAAATTCAATCAGGATCTTCACAGGGGAAAACGTTTTGTCTCAGACTTGGCTGAACTCATGTTTGGGATACTGAGCCAACGTATGATAAATGTCTTGAGGTAAGCAGGGTGTTTGTGGGGGTGTTTCAGCTCACCTGGGAGATATCCATGCGGGAATCGCAGCTTAAAGGCTGCGTGGACGTCAGACCATTCGAACCAATCACGGTCGAGATTACTCCTTCCCTGTTTATCTTGCGAATCATGGTTCCATCCACGAAGTACACAAGACCTTCTTTATCCACCGCGATTCCTGGTGACACAAACAGGGGGCATTGAAGCTCATCACAAAACCAATCATTACATCAGAAGAGATCTTCTGAAACAGCACTATCATGCAGCGGCAGACTTGGAGAGAGAGCGAGTCTGAGTCTCACACATCGTTCAGGAATAACATCCTGCTTCTTGACAGCACTGCAGTTATCACAGTCCTCCATTTAAATAGTAGCAGTAGTAGCAGTAGTAGCAGTAGTAGTAGCAGTAGTAGTATTAGTAGCAGTAGTAGTAGTAGCAGTAGTATTAGTAGCAGTATTAGTAGACGTAGTAGTAGTAGCAGCAGTATTAATAGTAGTAGTATTATTATTAGTAGTAGCAGGTACTTTATTGATCCCAAAGGAGAAATCGCAGAAGAATGGAGAGAATTTTATATATTTGTTGTTGGCAGTCCTGATAGCCCTGAATGGAGATGTGTTCAAAGTGTTTGCAAACATGGTGAATTATTCGTATCAGAAGCTTTCGAAAAGGCTCCAAAACACAAAGCCTGCTCAGAAACAGAGCCCCATTAGCGAGTAACAGATCCACGCCGTCTCTGTTCAGAGGTATTGTTTAGATATCCGGCTGCGTGGAGGAGCGAGACCCAGGCGACTCCACTTCCTCCCCCGTCATCACAGTCGTCTACTCAGAGAGACGCGCGGCGCATGATAACATACTCAATTAATTTAATCAAGTGTCGAGGTATTATCTGATGAGATTTGCACCACAACTCGCAGCCTTCGGAGCTCAGAGGGTCGCACAGACTCCAGAACGCAAGCTGCCGGCTGGCTTCATTCACAGCTCTCCCAGGCCCATGAATGAACCAGCTTTAATCGTCTTAGAACAGCTTACATCCCTAAAACCAATTTTGACATTTCAGTTCTGAAAAAGGTTCAAGGGAGAGACTTGGCTAGTTGCGGAACACATCACGCTTCATCCTCCGTAATCGTGTTCAATTGAGAGAGAAAGATAACAACAGACTTTGGGAAACAGAACAGTGAAAACACGGCTCTGTCTCACAACTGAAAAGCAGCTAAGTGGCCACAATGTCAATCGTGATACGATTTGACGGGAAACGGGGCCAGCGCAGGTGAAATAACGGTAAAAAGTCGAGCTGTTTCCGTGTTCCGACCAGGACCATCACAGTTGGACGGTCCGTGACAAGTCTTGATCTACGACATCAATCCCAGAACACAGGCCAGTCATCAATCCCTCCGTCAGCAAGGTCACAGCCGACCTCCTGTCGGTCCGCGGCGCTGGGTAAAGCCTGCTGGAGCGACAGGAAGCACGCGACCCCTCTGAGACCGGCCTTGGACCTGCAGGCTTTACGCCCATGACTACATCCTGTTTACACCAAGCCCTCCAGGCCAGCAGAGACTCCTCTCCTGCCAGTTACTATACCTCACAAACACACACACACAAGCAGGCACGTAAACTCTCCCTCCCTCACTCCCTCACTCACTGACTGACTGACTGACTGACTCACCAGAGAAACCAATTTAGGGGACAATTCGCATCAATGAATGATCCATTCTGATCGATGATGTGTTGCTGGACAGCATGGAGTCAGCAGGAAGGTAAGAGTCTGTTGATGTGGTCATGCAAGAAGGCTCTGCTAACACTGGCAATGCTACATTATAACTGGACATTTCTAACATAGAAATGCGGAAAAAAGGTTGGCAATTCTCAATACACTAGCAATTCAATACTAATGTATTACATTTTTTTTTCCTCTCAGAGTTTTTCCTTGTCTTCCTTGAGGGTGTAGGTAGGTTTAGGTGCGGTTCTAAGGGCGTATGTGAAGCCCTCTATGACATTGCTTGTAAAAAGAGCTATACAAATACGATTTGATGTGATAGGGTGTGTGTTAATGCAATTGATTTGTCAGACATCTTAATAGTACGGACTTTAGATAAATTGTTCAACATCTCGATATTAACCAGATCAGAAGCTCAAACAGCCTCAGAGTCAGTGGTGGTTGTTTACTGACATAACTCGTCATCCGGTTTAATTGCATGACATATTACCCTCATCATCTGGTTAATTATGCATGTTGTGGGATGATAAGTGTTCCCCCTCCTACCCTTCAGAGTGTCCCAAATAAGGCGAGAGCAGAAACAGAGTGTGCCGCAGAAACCCCACGCTACACGAAACCATCAATTAATGAGACGAAAAACATGTTTGGACTAATCCTATTCGGTCTAATTAGAATCCCAAAAACAAAACACCTCAGAGTGGCGCAGGGCGTGAGCGAGTCGGAGAGACGAGCCGTCGATACTCGTGTTTACGCTCTGGCTCGTGTGGGTTTCGATGTTCCAGGCAGATGCCCTGGTCTGGGGGAGTACAACCACGGCTACATCTGACTGAAGCTGCTGATGGGAGTATTGAGCGGTGACGTTCCTCAGACAAAGGTCTTCTCCAGTTTCCACATATTGAGAGAAACCGCCACACTAAAGCAGAGGGGAGATGCTCTCCCTAGTGCTGTCTGAGGTTTCACATTCTCTCAGGGGCCAGGAAGGAATGGCTGTGAAACGCCAGGTCTGAAAGGGCTGTTTACGTAAACACACAAACCTAGGAATGTTTACAAAGCAGTGACTTATATATCACTGGTTAAGAAAATACTGATTGCCTACTGCAAATACAGGAGTTACCTCAAGGTAACCGAGGAGTCACTAACCTGACATGCTTACCCAACAGGGCAACAGTAAGTACTGTGGAGTCAATAAAAATAATAATTGTTTCCAAATCCATTAGGGCGAGGGATGGGGCAGGATCCTATGTTTGACTAAAAACACAGATGATGAAACGCTCTACGTTGACTGATTAGATCTGCTGTTGATTACTACCATAATGATGTTACTGAACCCTCCAAACATGGGTGAGGTTGGTTACCGTTGCTGCTGAAGGAGAAAAACCAGGTTATTGATGACCCAGCCACAAAGAACGCTACATCAGATGCCAGGAGTCAAAAGCTATTACCCAGGGGACCATGTAAAATTTCACAGGACAAGCTTAGGTGGATGCCCTGGGGAGAGAGTGGAATTCAGATGATGAATTGACCGGCCACAATGTCTGACCCAGCGATAACACCTCATTCAATGTATTTAATAAAATAAAGCTGAAAAAACATTAATTTTCAGGAGAAGCTTTTGACCCCAATCCATCTCTGGATGATCACCGCTGCTGGGATGAGATGTCCTGTAGTTCTGCCCCACAAGGGACCGACTGGGCTAGGCTAGGCTGCGCTAAGCTAGGCTGGGCTGAGCTAGGCTGGGGCTGAGCTATGCTGGGCTGGGGCTAAGATAGGCTGGGGCTGTCGCTGACAAGGCTAGGCAAGGGCTCAGCTAGGCTAGGCTAACCCTGAGCTAGGCTACGCTAGAATTGGAGCTGAGCTAGGCTAGGCTAACCCTGAGCTAGGCTAGGCAAGAATCGAGGCTGAGCTAGGCTAACCCTGAGCTAGGCTAGGAGAGTCTAGGGCTGTGTGGGCGGTGGCTGCTTCTCCCCAGCCTCCACAGCCAGTTGCTCCACATCAGAGAGCCTGATCTGTGGGTTCTGCCTGAGTGTGCGCGTGTTCACGGACGACTGCTCCTGCCACTTTCACGCACGCCTCCTCATTAAAGAAGCCCTGGCAGCCTGCATGCTGGCTCACACAGATAAAACACAGCGAAGGCGACCTATGAAATGATTGCATGGACAGCTCTTGTTCTCTCTAGAGAGGCCGTTCGTGTGGCAGCTTGAATCCAGTTCCTCGCGGGAGGTCGATAATTGGCCATACATGTTGGAAATGAGACCGGTCACAGACACGGCTGAAAGGGATTCTGACTTTGAAACACTGTCGAAATACAATTTTATCATCACAAGATAGACGTGTGTACCTGGTTTATCAAATTTTGTTGTTGGAAAAATACTAAAGTCCCTGGTGGGTACAAAAGGATTTATTATACTGAAGATTTATTGTACTGAAGAACAACCCCTAAGGTAACAGGTCAGGAAATGACACAAGTGCCACCTGAACAGTGTGAATCCTGGTATAAACACGATTGTGAAGAGCATCCTGAACTATTGATACGCTGTTTGCAGAACATCGTGACCCATTTGAGAAGAACACAGGTTGACCTACATCTGCTGGATGAAACTTGTTTAACTGCTAGTCAAGAGGCAAATGCTGATGTGTGTTTTATAGTCGAGCAGTCTCTCCTGCAAAGTCATGAAAATACTTAATCAATGCCTTGTGTGTTGCTGTGGTTTTTTTCCGGTGGTAATTGATCCATCTGCATATATTCAATCAATATGAATCCACTGCTGACAGTTAAGTAAACAGGGAGCTCTGTTACTGAAACGGCTTTTTTCTCCCTACAGTACAGCACATCACAAACTGGGTGATACCTTGATTACAGTATCAAGCTAACGACATAAAATGACAGTTGATGTTTTAAACTCACACACTCAAGACTTTTTGTAACCTCTCAGGTTTCACCGGAATATAATTTATAAGCAACATATATTTTATAAGTAAGTAGTCGTTGGGTTTTTTCTTTTTGTTTTAATGTAAAATGACCTTCTGAGGGTTTGTGATAGATAGCTGGTGGTACGAGGTAACTACTGTTGAGTCCTAAAGTACTACAACACAGTAGAACAGGTAGGGAAGGTAATACTGCATATTACTGTTTTCCATATAATTTCTTTCATAATGTATTCACAGATAATCACAATTTTATTATATGTCTTTATGTTTTCTATTAAGGTTCAACATGAATGGAGCAAGACACAAATTCTCTAAAACCTTGAGTGGGTCTAAAGACACTCCCGACTGTCTGAACCCAGATCATTACATATTCACAAGATGTAATTTATTACTGTAAGTACGCCACTTTCATCTTTTGAGGCAAGATGTTCTTAAAAGCACATTATTTTGAGTACACCTGAGTAGATTTCTGAAGCTTGTGAACCGGGTGTCAGGTTCATACCAGTCATGAAAAACGGCTTTTATCTTTCGTTTAAAAGCATCCTTTCACCCTTAAAAGCCTTAGTCACTTCCACGAGCCCTATGTGTAAAAGCCTCTTGGTAATCAACTTATTTTCTGTTTAGATGCACCCCTCTCTGATGGTATCATTGGGTTTGCAGTCATCAAATGGACTCCTCCGACAGTAACACTCGATGTGAGAGATCTGGGTACTGTTGCGATGATGTCACTATGGTCACATGGCACAGTATGTGGCACTAATCAACACCTCTCTACAGCGCTCAGGTTCAGCTAGTTTGAGTAATCAGCAGTTTGTTGTTTGGCGTGATACTCAGTTGCAGACCACACAGTCTTAAGAAATTATTATTATTATTTTTTACTTTCTACCTAGAGAGTATGTTGGTGTGTTTTTAAACCATCTTTGCCATCTCCTTAACCAAGACAACTGTAGGGAGAAATTGTCGAAAGGCATCCGTTGGGGTACTGTTCACGCCCTCCCCTGTCAATCACGAAGCCTGTCAGGCTGCAGAAGGAACGGTCGCGATCTCTCTGACATTGACAGATCATCAGATAAAGACCCGCCAACACACCTAATTGATTCACTGCTTGATTTAGCAAAAAGTACGGCAAAGCCATCTTTCATAATCTAGCTTCTTCCTCCGGCTGTCTTGGGCGAAAAAATTATTAATAAAGCGCTTTACCCGGCCGCTCGCAGGCTAATAACCTGGGTTACGATAGGCGCTGCTGTGAGGTGAGATGTCACTGTGTACCGCGAGAGCTGCTAAATAGGGTTAACAGCGTGGAAAGTAAACGGACGCCAGGCTTCGGTTCTTCGTCTGGATGTTGGCTCATCGACTCTACGGCAGTTTGAAGGGCATAAAGATTTAAAGACAGCTAGGGCGATGACTTTTTACACGCAGTCGAAGGGCCGCAGTGACTAGATCGTTTCACAGACGTGATCCCAACATGGCCACTTCCGGTGTTCAACCTGCCCCCACAGTTTACCACGCTGGATAAACCGAACAAGCAGAAATAATAGCGTTCACGGTGGAAATGGGATGTGGTTTACCTCTTCCAAAAATAACACCTCTTCAGAATAAAAGCACGATCTTGGCCACGGATAGCCAGTCACAGTCAAGACGCTGGCGACAGGATAAACATAATCCTAATCTTAGTTTTTAAGTGCTCAATTTATGCATTCCAAAACAGAGCAGCATAAACAGCCCAAACGATATCCAACTGCAGAGCTGGGGCGACAGTGATGAACCGTTTCTGTAGTTTCATGGTTCAGGGAGCGATTATAATTAATAGTTCTAATGTTTTATGTGCTGCTGGGAGACTGTGAAAACCGTAGGACTGAGCAGGGTGTCGATACAACATCAATATCAATGAACAGCTGGCAAGCCTGCACCAACCAACTGCATCTGTGTCTGCGACACGCAGTAACACTCATTACTCCTGAAGGTTAATGCTACGCAGCCGCGCGGCTCGGTACAGGATGATGCACGGCAAGCTACGCCGCAGCACTCCTCGCCCAGCCTCCTGATATAGGAACAGTTCCCTCCTACGGCCATCGCTTGTACAGTAACAGCTCTGTTTTGATTTGGCTGCTGCCGTAGCTGGGTTTGTTTATCCCCGGGCCCCGGTAGTGGATCAACTAGCGAGGAATGTGTTACGTGCTGCGGCAAAGCTGCGCTGGCGAGCGCGAGGAAGGCGTGAGTCACTTCCTGGATGTGTGAAGGACTGTGATCCAGCCACTGTGTGTTATCACCTGATAAAGGCATTACTCTGGCGCCTGGGGGGCCGTGCAATCCTGCTATTGTGCCGTGGAGGAGCAGCAGAATTCATTTCCATTGGTGCCATCCTAGGCTGTGTGGTCCTAACTAAGCTGGACCTGCCCAGCAGATAAGAGGAGGGGGGGGGGGGGGAGGAGGGAATGAAATGGGAATTAATAGTGTCTCAATGCCTGATCCAGAACATCATGGCCTGGCTGAAGCCAGTCGAAATTATGTGCCCACATTGCAGTGAGCCTAATTTGGCTCTGACACATATTAGCTGAGGAGAGGAAGAATTTCAAGCCCGGCAAAATGGAGACACTCTGTTTGAACTTCCAAGCTGGCTGTGTTTGAGAACAGACAACGAACGCATCGTCACTGGTGGACAAATCCTCACCTTCTAAACCTTTTTTCAAGGACATTATATTGACACGGCAAAGGTATGTTTAACCTTGGCTAATAATATATGTCAATATTCCCAATCTTCTGAGGTTCAGGATGAAGGCTAAGAAGCTCCATATGAAAGATAAATCTCCCTCTCATTTAAAAAAATCTGATCCCCTTCCTTCAACAGGACCTAAACTACACACAAAAAATCCGGTTTTATTGTGTATTTGTAGTTCTGTGGTTGATCTGTCTGCTCAGGGACACCGTACACATCAGCTGCTAGCTAACTCGAGTACAGCTGCATTTAACTGCGATCCCTGCAAAAAACTAAAAACAACAAGAAAATGAAACCAGCGAAGAAGACAGCAGTACCTCTGGGGCTGTTGAGGGAAGCGTCGGTGGCCTTGCCCCGGTCCCCGCAGTGGCCCTGGTCGAAGGGGGTACACTGGTCCCCCGTCCCTGCCACCACCTCCACGTTCCTGGCCAGCTCCTTGGGCTCCGTGAGCGAGCGGAGGCGATACACCCTCCGGCTGCTGGTGTCTGACAGGTACAGGGCCTCCTTCACTGGGTCCATGGCCAGGTAGTACTTATGTGCTGGGCTGGTACTGAGGGGGGGGGAGTAACAACATCAAAATATATAAATAATATATACAGTACAACTGTGCTAAAGTCTTCAGCATGCTTTAAGAAATAACAATGAAAAAATAAATAAAAATGAAAACAAATCTCAACCTTGCGTTTTTTAATACTGATTCACAAATGCAGAAGTCTTAATATATAAAATGTATATATAAAACATGTAAAACTAAGATTTTTTGCACAGTACTGTATATATATTTTTTTCAAAGCAAACCGTAATCACTGCTTTCCTGTCACAAGAAAAGGACCATGCTGTAGTCAGTGAAGAATAGCTGGATTATCATCGTGATGTGCTGAACTTGGATAGCGTTCAATCTCAGAAGAGCCAGTTAGCGTGTATCTAAACACCGCCTAAATGAGCACCGACTGTATTCGGTGTTAAACGGCTTCTCAAGAGGAATCAAGGCATCACTACATAAATTTCTCCCTTCCTTTAGGAGTCTCTTCATTAAAACATATGATTAAACCCGGGCAGCGCGCGTTCTGACAGATCGCATGAAGTTGCACAGCGACAGAACTGGTCGAAAAACCATGACAGGATGATGGAGATGATTTAACTACCTGTGTAACATGAGCCTTGGCAGCATACAGGATTGGAGTGTGAGGGCTAGGTGGCTCACTGCCGGCTCCTTTCTATGTAACCAGGAACACTCTCCCTAAACACCATGCTAAGATTATGGATGATGATTCGTACAGGGGGAATCATTTTTCGAATGACTAACGCTTCGGTAGTGATTTGTGCCAGTCTCCCTTTCACACCATGGAGAAGGGCCAGCAAGTTCACTGCTTTTTAGATTGATTGAGAAGGAATCAATTGCAGACATGACAGCTACATGAAGGAGGGGAAAAAAAGAGAATTGTGTCTCTGGATTGACATAAAAGCTGTTTGGGGGAGTTTGTGAAGCTTACACAAGCACAACAGAGGCTCCTCAGCAGGGGCTCCTACATCTGAACACACATGAAAGGAGAGCTCGTCTATGATAAGAGAACCCTTTAAAGACCTCCACCCTCTCTTCTGCTCCCAGTCCAAAGATAGCCCCTGCTCTAATCCCGCTACCTTTAAATCCAGGTCAATACACTTCCATATTGACTCCTTCCTCAAACCCTTTAGCCTGGGACCAAATGAGAACATCTCTCTTTCAGCAGTAGACACAGCTTTGGGTTCGTAGCTGAAACGCAGTGTCCTTCAGTGTCGTATGAGAGAAACGTTTCATAATTTGTATCATCACCCACCTGTGTCTGACATCTCGATTCCTAGCAGAAAGGAGAAAATAAAGATGACAAGTGTTATTTTTGCTTGAAAATGTATGTTCATATTTGCTCCACATATAGCATTCATCATATTTTACCACCCAACCTAAACACCTCTGAGGTCTCGAAACCCCCCCCCCCCCACAAACAAATCTTCAACTCTCTCCAAAATCCCCTTCAATAATCCTTACAGCTACGCATCATAGGATTGTTGGAGTGTAATGTAGATTAAAATGTGCGTCACGTAAGTTCGAAGCAGCAAACAGCCAGCATGTGACACATGTCTTGCCACCTCACCTCAGTTCCAGGATGCTGATGGCGAAGCCGTTGGGGAGAATCCTCCGGATGAAGTTGAAGTCTCCCACGTAGACGCTGCCGTCGGAGCCGCAGGCGAGGGCGATGGGGGCGTAGAGCTTGCTGCCCTGGGCGGGGCCGTTGCAGCTGGGGCAGGGGATGGTTCTCGCTGTCCCCAAACCCATCACCGTGTGGATGACTGGAGGCTGCTCAGAGATGAACACGTTCTCCCCGGTTCCTTTGTGTAAGATTCCTGGAACAGATCAGAGCAGCGGGACTTAGAATCTCCAGAAACACACGGTCGGAGAGTCGGTTGTGTCATCGCGAGGGAGAATCTGGACTAATGTTGACACGGCTGTATCTGAATAAACACCCTGCCTCTCTGGACTGGCTGGAAACGGTGATCGTTTAACGGTAACTTCTTTGCGGTATTCCTACTGGACAGCGGGGTGTGAAAGGGTGTGGTGTTCTGGGTGTGGCTGCGTGGTGTCGCAGTGGACCAGGGGGAGATCTCACCGCTGTGGAGGTTCAGGATGTGGTGCTTGTCCAGGGACCAGCCTCCCAGACTGGAGGCGATCATCTCGAAGCCCTGCAGCTGGGCCACCCTCCGTTCCCACACCACCATGTCCGGACACGACTCGTACTCGTAGCCCACAGACACTGGAAGGAAAGGCCGGCATTACTGGGACGAAACAAACATCTCCATGCTTTTATCACGCCGGCTGTGGACGCGTTTACGATGCGAATACATTCCAAATGAGCCCAATGTTTTGTTGCCACGGTGCGTCCTGCTTCCTGTCGTGGTGTAAAATTACAGTAAATCAGCGGTTGTTGCGTTGGGCACGCAGGTTAGACTGCCGGGTCTGAGAGGCAGGGGGGAGGCAGGGGGGAGGCAGGGAGGAGGCAGGGGGGAGGCAGGGAGGAGGCAGGGGGGAGGCAGGGGGGAGGCTAGCAGACAGGTGCCTCTGTGGTCCTGCATCACTGACAACATCATGCTCCGCTGGATACCCAGTTTGAGTACCCCGTGTCTCGCTCCCTCTCTCTTAGAATCACATCTTCCCGCTCACACACGCACACACACACACACACACGCACACACACACACGCACACACACACACGCACGCTCACACACACACACACGCACGCTCACACACACGCACGCACACACACGCACATGCACGCGCACACACACGCACACACACGCACGCGTGAAGTCAATATGCAAGCTCCACACAACAAGCCGAGCACAGTCAGTTACGCAGTTGTTACATGTTGCAACTTGTGTCAATAGGATGGATCAGCCTGTTTCAGCGAGAAACAGAGAGAGGGAGAGAGAGAGAGAGAGGGAGAGAGAGAGAGGGAGAGAGAGATGGAGAGAAAGAGGGGGAGAGAGAGATGGAGAGAAAGAGAGGGAGAGAGAGATGGAGAGAGAGATGGAGAGAAAGAGAGGGAGAGAGAGATGGAGAGAAAGAGAGGGAGAGTGAGATGGAGAGAAAGAGAGGGAGAGAGAGATGGAGAGAAAGAGAGGGAGAGAGAGATGGAGAGAAAGAGAGGGAGAGAGAGATGGAGAGAAAGAGAGGGAGAGAAAGAGAGGGAGAGAGAGATGGAGAGAAAGAGAGGGAGAGAGAGATGGAGAGAAAGAGAGGGAGAGAAAGAGAGGGAGAGAGAGATGGAGAGAAAGAGAGGGAGAGAGAGATGGAGAGAAAGAGAGGGAGAGAGAGATAGAGAGGGAGAGAGAGATGGAGAGAAAGAGAGGGAGAGAAACAGAAGAGAGTCGATGGGGTTTGTGGTTGAGCTCCAATCTCACGGGTGCATCCAGATAAATGAATTAGATCTTTTCGTCATATCCTTATCTCTGGCACTCATGCTGTGAGGGTTATGTTTGCGCACAACAACAAATAGTGTGTTTTGAATTCCAATTTAGACGTGATGTCGTTTCAAAATGTGCCATGTGTTCAACGTTATTTACAGAGAAATGGACCAATGCAGACATCATTACCCCACTGAGTATCAAAACCATCAAGGATTAGAAAGTGCAGATTAGACAGGGTTCTCACTGAGACAGGATTCCAACACCAGCAATCATGAAGCACTTTATCTGGTAGTAGTAGGGGGCTTGGTGATCTCTCTCCCTCCCTCTAATCCTTATTACTTAGAGCATCAAGAAGAAAACACCAGCTTTCCCTGCCTCTGACACCCAGGCAAAACACTGCCATCCTCAGCAGTTAACCCGACTAACTAGATGAAGAACAAACATAGCTTTCATCCGTCTCTTATTACACTGATCATCTGACCTCTCTGATCAAACTGTGTGATTCTACAAACATTCAAAAAAGAAGAAGATATTGTTGTTGACTCGCCTTCAAAGTCTCCTGACATTAATTGAACGTTTAAAAAGTATTATTGTTTAAACAGAAGTGCTTAGTTTACAGAACATAAAACAAAAGTCTACCACTATAAAAAATGTTAAACAGAGTAATCCCAGGAGGATATCCGAGTCCACTAACTCACACCACAGAAAACAGACAACACCCCCAGAAAACTGCAAGCCGCGCAGCCCATCTGTCCAGAATCTGTCCAGAATCTGTCCAGAATCTGTCCAGAAGCAGAACTAGCAGAGATAACGACCCTCCTCACCTTGTGCCCGAGCCAAGCCCAGAACCTTCTGCCCATACACATCCGTCTTGTTCCAGGCCAGCACGTAGACCAGGTTAGGGGCGGCGAGGAACCACTTCTGGAAGAGCCGTCCCTCGATGGAGGTGGACACGTGGACCTTGGCCAGGCCCTGGGGGACGGCCGTGTGTGTGAGGATGATCCTCAGAAGAGACTTGTACCCTGGGGAGCGGGTGCTCAGGTAGCTCAGCTTCACAAAGCTCCCTGGGATGGTGATCTCCTCCTGGACCGCCTGGGGACGACAAGCAGCACGGTTATTCTGGTTAGCTACGCTAGAGTTACTGTTTGTTTACACGGGATACAAGCAGAGATGTGCAGGAATCCTTTATGAGGACAGACAATTTCAAACATCTCTCGCATATTTGGCCGTGGGTGATCAGGAATGTCGACATTGCTAACTCCCTCCGTCTCATCCATAGGTTGCTTTTCGAAACTTATTTAAAAAAATATTTTTTCAACCTTTCGAAACTTGTTTTTCGGTTCTATGGGCGTATGTAAAGGCCCTCTATGGCATTGCTTGTACAAAGGGCTACACAAAAACAAGCTGAGTTTATTAAATACAAGTTCCCAGAGTGTTCGCTGTTTGTCCAGGAAATTCGAAGACGTGTGTAAAGTTCTGATTAAATGGTTTCAAACTATTACCTAGACCTATGCTGATTGCAGTGCTAATGATATACATCCATAACCTACAGCACTATTATTACCACACGTCGTCAAAGCAACGCACAGTAGATGTTAACCCTGTAACACACAAAACCCAGGGAACACCGTACCCCGGTATCGTTAGCAACATGGTGGAGGACATTTTAATTACGTCTGACAGTCTCACCCCGATATCCACCCTTCATTGCTCACAGCTTCAATCACTGTGATCCGGGTGCTCATTAAAATCTGCTTCAGTTTCATTATCTCTCACAACAAACTAGGACGTCTACGCGCGGTGGAGCCCATGGCAGCGCAGAGAAAAGACCTCCAGGGGAATGCAAAGTCGAACGAGCAGATGGCAGAGCTGTGTGTATATATATATATGCAGCTTTCCAGAAACTGATTAGTGCGAGATTGGGAGACAGTTTCACAGGTACAATATAAGCCAGGTGAAAATGAGACAGTGCAGTGAAACAAAACATGCAGTGTGGGAACATTGAGGTGGAAAACATTTCTCCAAAAAACGATTCCATCTGAACTGCACCCTTAATGTTCCAACGCAAGCAGTGTATAACGTTGTACGAGTTGTGAGGTGTTGAAGGAGATATTAGTGGTGTAGTTTCAGGTTGTTGTGAGGTGTTGAAGGAGAGGTTAGGGATGCTGTCTCAGGTAGAGAGACACCATGTCTCAGGTAAAGAAACACCAGTCCTGGTGGTCTACTGTACCTGCAGCTCTGGCACAGCAGGGCCCCTCTCCTCACAGGCGCTGGAGAAGCGAGTCAGGGGGGAGGGCAGGACCAGGGGGTAGGGGCTGACCAGGTTCCTCAGGTCACACGCAGGCGGCCGTCTCTCCGCCCGGCTCATCGTGACCCTCTCCACCACCACAAACTGGTTCCACGGTAACCAGATGGTGCGTGTCTGGGTGAGGAAGGGAGCTCGCTGGAAGACCAGGGACACCGAGATGCCGCCGGCAGCCACCAGGTCGAAACTAGGGTGGAGAAAAGCCAGCCAGGACAGGGTGAGATTCTGGGATGACGGTCGGGTAAAGGTTAGATCCGGTCACGCAGCCCCGAGGCTGAACGAGGTGAGAGACCACCACCCACCTGCCGTCCTGGCGACTGATGGAGTAGCCGAACTCGGGGTAGTGCTGGAAGCTGATGTTGACCCCCACCAGAGGGGTGGTGTCCTGCGCCGTCACCTGACCCCTGATGACAACGGCTCGGCTGGGAGACACAGATACACAGAGTCAGGTGGCTGAGCGGTTAGGGAATCGGGCTAGTAATCAGAAGGTTGCCGGTTTGATTCCCGGCCGTGCAAAATTACGTTGTGTCCTTGGGCAAGGCACTTCACCCTACTTGCCTCGGGGGAATGTCCCTGTACTTACTGTAAGTCGCTCTGGATAAGAGCGTCTGCTAAATGACTACATGTAATCATATCATAACACTGCAGCAAGGGGGGAGGGGGCGGGGCCTGGTCCTACCTGCTGTCGAAGGGGACGTCTCCTGGGAAAACGTGGGTGCTGTCCTTCCCCACCAGGAAGTGGATGCGGTGGTAGAAGGGGCGTGACAGGAGTGAGGGGAAGGGTGCCAGGCTGGTCTGCACCAGGTCCAGGGGGTCAGGGGAGCCCTGGCACAGGGAGCCCTCCTTGCAGCTGGGCTGGAGACAGCAGTCTGGGTCCACACAGTCCGTCAGACCGTCTGCAGCGAGCAACAACATTCAGGTAAGTACACAGGAATCTCAACAAGGCCCTTCACCACACAGCACATCAATGACTCTAATGATAGAGAGACCACTTCGACCAGAGAGACCGGGCAAACAGCACTTTAAGGAGGGTAAGATATCATAGTTTCCTAGAGTAGCTTATGATATAGTATTAGACAGCCTGAAACCGTCCAAATCTGAGATGGAATTCTTTAAGTCGATTCAACTTGTAAATCAAATTGCTCAAATGATCCAGTATGTAATAAAAATCGATGAAGCTCTCAGAAATAGGGGAGAAAACCCACACTTTAATATCGAGTTTTTTACATGGTTATGCAGCTCTGATGGACAGGACATATCCAAGATGATTTTTAGAAGGACAGAGAAGCTGATGAATGATAATATTCTAGCCCCTAAACTGACAACGAGCCCAAAACTTTGGATATATTGCATTCTGATACACTATTGTGCACTTTCTGTTCTTTAATTGTGCACCACATTTCCTAATAATGCTGTTTAATGTCAGCCTCTTCTGGGTCTCTGCAAGCGTAAGGCAGTAAGTCCATTAGGCCCACAGGCTGCCCACAGACTGTTGTAACAGGGGTTAAGTTGATGCAGGCATTTATCATTTTCCTGGCACTAAACACAATGCACCAGTAAAAGTGCTAGGTTATTAATATTAAACAACATTAATGGCATTACGCTTATCAAAAGTGACTTTGTTCTTATAAATAATTTATATACACAAACTAAATACCTTGCACTTAGGTATGGTTGCATCCACCCAAATATTTCTATTATGACATTAGAAAGATTATGAAGTGACTACTGTATATCAACAGCGTGTAATAATGTCTAATGACACAATATGTGGAAACTGACAAGCTTTAATGCAGCAAATGACTGCCTCACATAATGGAACAGAACGGCTGGGCCGGATGCCATATTGTGGTACCAGGCTGCCAAAGCAGCACAGGCTCCGCGCCCATCACAAAGCTGCTTGGCTGAGCAGGACTCCTTTAGACAAAAACAACCATGGCCATCATCTACAAACTCCCGGTCCAGGTTTTCGCTAGCTCTGTTTTAACTTTACAATTATATGGAAAGCACCTTTCGATGTTACGTTATTGTTTGTGGTGTATTATTTTTTAATGCATATTCTTTGCACCTGCAGCATTATTTGAATAGCCCAGTGGTTCTCAACCCTGGTCCTCAAGTACCCCCTGTCCTGCATGTTTTAGATGTTTCCCGCAGGAATAGGCGTTATTAGAGCGAGGCCTCTGGTGATGGTGGGGGCAGCCCTCTGGTGATGGTGGGGGCAGCCCTCTGGTGATGGTGGGGGCAGCCCTCTGGTGATGGTGGGGGCAGCCCTCTGGTGATGGTGGGGGCAGCCTCTGGTGATGGTGGGGGCAGCCTCTGGTGATGGTGGGGGCAGCCCTCTGGTGGTGCTGGGGGCAGCCTTGGCCGTCTAGGTGGTTACTCTGACTCGTTTACAGATGGCTGGAGAAGCCATTATCTTTTCTCTTAATCACCGCTCTTCTTCAGGTGATCATTCGCCGTTTGCGTTCTCCTTCACACGCCACTGATGAGGCTTCATGTAGAATATAAATGGTATTTATAATGAAGTTCTGGGCCGAGATGAAAATAGGAATAAGTTCTGGGGTTTTGACATGTCTGTATATTGCCTGGGACGTAATTGGCATGAGGTGATTATTTCCTCCACTCCTTTGTCGAAGTGTCTGGGCAATTTGAACCTTGTGCTATTTCCCATCACATCAAAGGAGGCCAAATGAATGTACATCACTCAAGATTCACATCACTCATGTGAATTACCCACAGTCCAGGGCCAGTAACTTTGAAGTGAGAGTTGTAACAGAGTAAACTGGATTAGAGTGTGGAATGACAGAGTGAGAGTTCATTTCCATAATGGGGGCATATTGCTGAAGTGAATGTGATATATTTTTTATTGGATGAAGGGCTGAGGAAATGATAAACTGCATGATTTATGATGTACGAAAACACACAGGAATGAAAACCAATTTGCCTATACTGTACACACACACACTCCTACTGTACACACACACACACACACACACACACACACAGGGCTGAAAATGTGTCTAAAAACAAAACAACAAGAACGAAATAAACCCTGGCTTGGCCCCCTCTTGTCTTCGTCTGATGAAGAAGATGATTAAGGACTCAGGATGTTCAGAGGGGGAGCTGGGGCTCCTCCCTCTAGTAGAAGCAGGGTTTAGATGAAATAACTCATCTCTGTTTCCAGCCTGGAGCTGGATTCAAGTGCCCACATTTGTGCTTTTATCTCTCCTAGGTGTGCTGCTGGTACAACAGAACTGGATCTAATCAGAAGGTACCTACTCCTGTTTAGGAGCCATATGTCCTATTCTACTGTAGTCATCGGTTTAAATGGATGAAAGTGTTGGAAATCTGTAGAAAAACGGACCAATGACCATTCGACGCATTTCAGAAACGACAGCTTCGACTCTTTGCCACTTTTTGACTTTGCAAACAACAACATGAGAGTTGGCTCACAACTGGGTTACCGTCCGACAGCTGACATTCACTGCAGGCCTTTCAAACATCTTTCACAAGCTCCTTCAAAGACATGGGCAGTGAACCTGATCTCCAGAGCTCCAGAGCAGCTTCCCTAACCGTCCTCCAGGGGAGACCCACCAGCCTCGACCCTCCGAGGGCCCCGGCTGCACAGCATCAGCAAATTACTGAGGGAAAGTAGAGGTCCCTTTGCTCTTTAAGTCTCGTCCAATAACTAGATTTAACGGGAAAGAAAATGAAAAGGAAGAGAAAAGGGTAGAAAGCTTTCCTGGGTTTCTACTCTACTGGATGGGAGGGTGACATCTTTGAGGATTCCTCGGCCCTGACCTTCACTAGAGCCCAGAGGTCAGGAACATTAATCATTATCGAGTCACAGACAGGTGTGGCTGACAGGCGTAGCCGCGACCCTCCCCTCCCCCCTCCCCCCCTCACCTTCGTCATTGTCGGCGTTGTCGTCGCACTCCGTCTCCATGACGACACTGCATCCCACGCCGCTCCAGCCGGCCTGGCACACGCAGTGCCAGCCGCTCTGCTCCAGGGTGCAGCGCCCGTGTCCACTGCAGAGTCCCGGGCAGCCGTCTGCAGGGGGAGGAGGGAGGGGGAGGAGGAGGAGGAGGGAGGGTTAGGAGGGGAGGGGGGAGGAGGGTTAGGAGGGGAGGGGGAGGGAGGGTTAGGAGGTGAGGGGAAGGAGGGTTAGGAGGGGAGGGGAAGGAGGGTTAGGAGGGGAGGGGGAGCGGGGAGAGGAGGAGGGGGAGGAGGGGGAGGAGGAGGGAGGGGGAGGAGGAGGAGGAGGGCGAAGTCAAAGGAGACGTCAAGCAGGTCTCGTTTCATGCGTTCCAGCACCTGACAGGTGGTTAACTCTTCAAACACATAGATGAGGGAAAAAAAATGGAATCTTACCTTTAACAACCAGGTCCAGGTAATGTGCTGTCACAGGAACATGAAGAGACAGAGAAGAGAGAGAGGAGAGAGAGAGGTGAGAGAGAGAGAGAGAAAAGAGAGAGAGAGAGAGAGGAGAGAGAGAAGAGAGACAGAGAGAGAGACACACAGAGAGAGAGAGAGAGAGAGAGAGAGAGAGAGAGAGAGAGAGAGAGAGAGAGAGAGAGAGAGAGAGAGAGAGAGAGAGAAAAGAAACCGTTGTGAGGTTAGATTACTGACGCACAAAGACGCGTGATCGCATGATGGCACATGAAGAGATAATTACATGTTATTAATGTGCTAGGAGCTTAGCGTCATGATTGGATTCACACAGCCACAAAGGTGCAACGACTGTCTGGAATACCCCATCGTGAATAAGCACGTTTTTAAGAGGGTTTCACAGGGTTCTTTTGCCTTCCTTTCTCAACTTTTGAAAGTTTCACTGCATCTCCTAAAATGGGCTTTCAGTCACTTGGAATTGGCCAATTCCATCAGTGCACAATGACAAACTGCAGTGGCCTATCAAGGTGCTCCTGCTTTAATTGACTGCGCTAGAACTCGAGAGCAAAATTATTCAGCTACGAGTCGGAAAAATGCTGGTTCTCTGGGGAGAAGGGCATGGTTGATGGAAAATTTGCCTGGCAGCAAGCAACAGTTTCATTGTTCCTTGGTGTTTCCATTCCAAAATAACTGCTCTGAAGTGGATGAATTGGATAACTGACAGAGCACTGACATCATTGAACCCGAGCCAGAAAACCCTCTGTGCCACACCCCCCATCGTCTCGCCCAGCGCCCCCCCCCCCCCCCCCCCACCTGAGGGGGGGGGGGGGGGGGGCGCACGCTTACAAACAAGCAGAGGGGAAACGCTGAATGCTGTAAACCTAAAGGCGGCGCCCGCGGCGAGCGGCGCTCCGGAGCGGCTCCGTGGCTCACCTACGCTGCAGCTGTCTCCCTCCCAGCCGGGGAAACACTCACACCGGCCGCCCCGGCACTGCCCGTGGTCCTGGCAGCGGGGGTCACACGCCTGCTGCTCACAGCCTGGACCCTCCCAGCCCTGCTGGCACTGACACCTTCCAGACACACACACACTGTGGGGGCTGCAGGGCACGGGGCACAGCTCTGGGGGAGGAAGGGAGGAGAGAGGGGTGGTGTGTGGGAGGGAGGGAGGGGAGAGAGAAGGGGTGGTGTGGGGGAGGGAGGGGAGAGAGAGGGGTGGTGTGTGGGAGGGAGGGAGGGGAGAGAGAAGGGGTGGTGTGGGGGAGGGAGGAGAGAGAGAGGGGTGGTGTGGGGGAGGGAGGAGAGAGAGAGGGGTGGTGTGTGGGAGGGAGGGGAGAGAGAAGGGGTGGTGTGGGGGAGGGAGGAGAGAGAGAGGGGTGGTGTGGGGGAGGGAGGGGAGGAGAGAAGGGGTGGTGTGGGGAGGGAGGAGAGAGAGAGGGGTGGTGTGTGGGAGGGAGGGGAGAGAGAAGGGGTGGTGTGGGGGAGGGAGGGGAGGAGAGAAGGGGTGGTGTGGGGGAGGGAGGAGGAGAGAGAAGGGGTGGTGTGGGGGAGGGAGGAGAGAGAGAGGGGTGGTGTGGGGGAGGGAGGAGAGAGAGAGGGGTGGTGTGGGGGAGGGAGGAGAGAGAGGGGTGGTGTGGGGGAGGGAGGAGAGGAGAGAGGGGGAGGGAGAGAGAAAGGTCTTCAAAAACGTTCCCCCCCACACACCACAAAACCCTCCTTCTGAATCAATACAAGAGCCTGAACTCACATGACATCCTGAACAGAAGTGAAAAAGTTCCTGCTTTCTTTCCTACATTTTTCGAGTGCTGCAGTTGCAGGAATAATACATTTTCAATGTTTAAAGTTTTAGATGTTTAATAGTATTCAATGAATAATTTCAACGAATATAGAAAGTTCCTCATCCAGTATCGGTGAGAAGAGAGAGAGCTGGAGGCACAGAGAAGTTATTCTCACACGTAGAAAAAACATTCTCATTTAAATATATATCACATTTAATCACACTATTACAACTCCATTTGCATTTTATTAATCTAGATTTTTTCCTGCTTTTTTTTAACTATTAAGCATAGGACATTTCCTATTTCCATCTTCTGTATTTAACAATCTGTCCTCGTCACATTCCAGTCTTAGGGTCTGTTCTACACTCGGTTTATTATGCATTGTGATTTCTATGTTCAGTGCATTCTGCTTTGTTTCCAATGTTTCATACATACCAATGATGTTGTCAGTGCAGTCACACACAGTCTGAGTAACAAGTCATTCTGCATACACTTGAGTGAACATAAAATCAATTTTCACTTCTGGATAGAAAACCTGAACTTTGCCTCGGAAGGCTGAAAAAAGTGTGTTGAGCTAACGCAGGATTCTTTCTGGGGTTATGGAAACCACACAGCGCTACGATTCAACTCATTGGAAACTGAAATAGCCTCTACATGAGCTGTCTTTCCCTTTGGCTATCAGGGAGAACACATTTGATAGGAAAGTTAATCAAGAATGAGGGATTACTTGGTTGTTGAAATTCACCTTAAAACCCAACTCACTTCTCAAAAAGGTGTCTGTCCTGCTGTTCGACTCCAGGAACACACACCATTAATAACATGAGCATGAATACAAATGGCAGGTTCCTATGTGAATGGATAGAAGGTTACCTAGTGTTGCTATGGCTCCTATATCTCTATCTATAAACACGTGGAGGCTGTATACTGTGCCATGAGGCGACCAGGAACGTCCAGGTAAGCAGGTGGTCAGCCCACTAGACAGGTAGGCAGGCAGGCAGGAGCTCATCTCTAAACCCAGCCAAGTGGCACCAAGGTAGAAGTATTTATCACGTTGAAAGTTTGTAACTTCTCCCACTCCTTTGGATGTCACAGCTAACTGTTCAAATAACTCAACTTAAATCACGGGGTGAATCCGTCAGCATCCAAACAGCCAGAAGATGTGTGGTCCGAGTTCACAATGTGAGGGTGTCATTCATTTTAGATTTGTAAAAATGTGCAAACAAGGAGGATATGTTCCGATGAAGCCAGGCTTCTGTGGCGTCCCAGAGGCCATTTTGAGAAAAGGAAACCTGTCATTAACAGGCAGCAAACGTATCGTCTGTTCCCGTCAGAAAGAGTATGTTAGTATTGATAAAGGAACACGTTGGGAACTTGGTAGAGATTGGAGCCGTGGAGAGCAGGTTAATTTACACCCAGCGTGTCAGAGGAACGACTGCTCAGTTGTCTGATAGGCTGCTGGGAATGTGAAGGTCTGTCTCTGATAGGGTCAGGCAGATCGTTACCAGACGTCTCACTGAGAGGTTTGCTTTTCTCGACCCATTTGCTAGTTTGACAGAATCTTCTCTGTTTTGGGGATATTTCTTAATGCCAGTGTTTTAAATGTATATTTATTTTCCTTTTGATGTCACTACTGAGCATGGCTGATGCTTGCTATGTCACAAGAACGTCGTTTTCCAGACAGGCCTATCGTTATGCTATGCAAATGGCAATCAATCTCTGACTTTGACTGAAACAACACACACACACACACACACACACACACACGGGTGTGTGTTCCTCGGCCAGAGGTGAAACTAAGTGGTAGAAAGCAATCTAGGCCTTAATCTGACACAGCTGAAGACACCGACATCCTGATACCAACTCCAGACACAGCTGAACGAGAGGTCACGGCTCTGACCTCTCGTCTCTGGGCCAGTTCAGCTGGGCTGGAGAGAGCGGACCAGGGGAATCAAGTGTGTGTGTGTGGAGACAGACCCACCTGTAGAGCAGTCTGTGCCGGTCCAGCCGGGGTCGCAGGTGCAGGTTGCTGCGTCCAGGAGGAAGCTGCCGTGGGCGGAGCACTGCTCCTGACAGGCCGGGAGGGGGCTCTGGCAGTCAGGACCGCCCCAGCCAGGGGAACACAGGCACTCCCCCCTCAAACACACACCATGACCTGAACACTGAGGGTCCACGCAGTCCACTGGCACAGACAATATATATGAGAGGGAGAGAGAGGGGGGGGGGGGGGAGAGAGAGAGAGAGAGAGAAGAGGGGGGAAAGAGAGAGAGGGAGAGAGAGAGAGAGAGAGAGAGAAGAGGGGGGGAAAGAGAGAGAGAGAGAAGAGGGGGGAAAGAGAGAGAGGGAGAGAGAGAGAGGCAACATGGTGAATAAATAAGAGGGTTAAATATAGAATGACACCCAAAGAAGGCGATACCGAGATGAAACATAGATAAAGAAGTTTCAAAAAGAGAGAGATGGAAACGATAACGTTTCCATTAATGTGGACTCTCTGCCTACGACACAGTATACTGTAACATTTTAATAATTTAATAACACTCCGCTTCCTCTCTGGAGCTGTGGGCGGAAAGATCATCTGTGGGCTTTCTCACCCTGCTAATCTCACACCTGTTTATTTGAGCAGTGTCACCGTAGCCTCACGAGGAGAGCAGCCTGCACTAGCTGTGGGGGGTTTGCTGTTAGGAACAGCAGCACGGAGAGAAAACCACATCGTCCTCCACTAACACACGAAAAACGTTTGCCGCTCAAAAACGCGATTCTCATGAAGAATTACATTTACATTTATGCATTTAGCAGACGCTTTTATCCAAAGCGACTTCCAAGAGAGAGCTTTACAAAAGAGCATAGGTCACTGATCATAACAACGAGATAGCCCCAAACATTGCGAGCAGCCAAAACATGAAGCATACAATGTGAAAAACCAAATAAGTGCCAAAGTGAAGAACCATAAGAGCATGCAGTTAAACAAGTTATAATAAAAAACAACATGAAACTCAAAAAGTGCAAGAGTGTACCTGTAGAAAAGAAGACAAAACAACAATCAACAGTAAAAATTATTTTACTGTTAGAATGAAGAACGAGCAGCTTCAGTTCCTAACTGCAGCTAATTGATCACATGCTGTTGTGATACTCTACAGATCAACTGCTCTGACTAATGTGTGCCACGAAAAGAAAAAGGGAAAATCTATGCAGTGTTAACCACAGCAATTACTACAACGCTCGCAGGCTGGACTGTCATCACCAGCTCATTGGCTCAAGGTTATTCTCTGGCACGGATATCTCAGACTGAGCCAATAATGGCCCTACAGCTACATAAGGACAAGCAATTGATCTGGTTGCTTCCCCTTAAAGCTTTTCAAATGACATTAAAAAAAAAAAAAAGTGTGTGTGTGTACTTTTGTGTGCAGAGAGGGGTTAACCTAATAATAGAAATGTAAGAACTCTCAACCACCTAGATTTAATTGCTTTAATACGGCGTAGGGGTTTTATTCATTACTCTGTGTTTTCTGAACTACTATTCTGACCTAAAAACCACAATGAAAAACTACCCACAAAGACCTTCTTCTGTGTCTAGTGGAAGGCCTGGATGCAGACGACAACAGACGCAGAGGCTACCGCTAATAACCTCGACACCTGTGTTTTTCTAGCTGAATAACAGGTGCTGCTGCTGTTCCTCCACTGTCCCCGCCAGCCTGCAGCTGTGACCTGGATGTGTGTAAACGGTGATTTCTCATCAGAGGTGGTGACGGCCAGGACAGTACCTTGCTCACAGTTGTTTCCTTTGTGGGCGGGACTACACAGGCAGACTCCGTTGACGCACGTGCCGTGATTGGAGCAGGTGGGGTCGATGCACTGGTCTTCCTGGATGTCGCACTCGGAGCCTTTCCAGCCGGGGTGGCACTGACAGAAGCCCTTCTCGTAATCTCCGTTGCCACTGCAGAGGACCGGGCAGGAGTCTGCAACACAGCACAGACCTCCCTTTAGAAAACACCGGGTCTGCTCCTTCTTCACCGGCGGGACATGACCCATTCGTTTTTTTGGGGGGGAAAACTGTAAATCTGTCTCTTCCACTAACACACATTTTTCATTAAGAAAATTAAGAAAAACTGCCGCATCCTCAGTTATTTCCTAAAAGCTGTCCCACCCACACAGACCTACGCTTGGGTTGAATCTGATATTGTACATCGCAAATAGGTTTCTAACCTCATCCCCGGTTTTTCTTTTATTATCTGAAAATGGAAAGTGAAGGGCCTGCTTCTCCTGGAAGCCCGTCCTCTGAGACCAGACATGAAACCCCTCAGAAGCCGTCTCCTCCACCCACCTCGCACATCACCAGGATCTCCCTAACAAACCCGGAGTTGATATCACCTAATCCGTTTCCCCTGACGGCAGTAATAGAAGTGGTTTAGTCTCAACAGACGTACACCCCCCCCTCCCCCCACCCACACACACACACACACTACCCTCTGCCTGTGAAATCCACCTAATCTCTCAACCACTTCAATTCCACTCAAGAGGCACCAGAGACTAACTCCTGTTGCCGTGGCGTCCACCTTCACCCCCTCAGTGTTTCACCCGGACCTGCATCCTCCTCTCTCCGTTTGGCACGGAAACAGATATTTACAGACGGACACAGAGTTTAGGACTCCCAGACTTGAGGCACCAAGACGTCTAGCAGAACTGAGCGCGTGCGGTCGGATCACAGCTTATAGGCATATTTGTAGAAATATACTTTTCATCTATGTGTCTCTGCGGTGTGCCTGAAGGGTGATGTCAACTAAACCCTCATCGTTGCTATCCTGCGTTTTCCTTCTCTTGGAGAAGATTATTTCACCCCCCCCCCCCCCCCCCCCCAACCCCACCCCGTATTTACAAAAAGCAGAGATGCAGGGAGATGCAATTCTAGGAAGCAGTTCTCTCTTAAAACAGAAAAGCAATATGATACCACATGGGCCATTTCCCCCTCTCTTCTCCTGCCCAGTAGCTTCCATATCTCCTGTCAGGCTGTTCATGTGCTCCTCCTGTGTGAAAGCTGCCTAGCAGAGATTGCCTCGGACATTACTCTCCGTAACAGGCCCCAGTTCCACACTGGGAGCAGTAATATACACATTATGCCCGCTACAGTGCCTCCCTGGCCACATATCAGGAGAGAGACAGGGCCTAAAGATTAAGGCTTTCAACCAGACAAGGCTAACAGAGACCTCACTGACCACAGAGTGGCTCTGAAATCAACACCGGCCCTGGTTGTCCTGCTTTCATGTCCTGTACATAATATTCCAATTTAGTGCTTAATGGATTTCACAGTATTGATAATATAAAGTGTTAAACACCAAAGAGTAGAGTAACCGTTTCCATTTCATTAATCAGACTTTTTCAGAACAATACAGTTTGAAAGAACACTGTAAATGACTGCGGGTTTAACAACCCAAGATTTTTATTTAATTTTTAATACAATATCTTTCCACATCCACACTGTTCCCACTAAAGGCGGTCATTATTTAACACGTCATTAAAGATGAATAGACTCGTTAGAATATTTAACATGTAGATGAGAAGTGCACGGTACCTTTGGAGCAGTCGGGGCCTAGGAAGCCGGTGAAACAGTGACAGTGCCCAGCCACACACTCCCCGTTGCCATGACAATTAGTGGAGCAGCCATCCATGCTTTCTACAAACACAGGAAGAGAAGCAGTTACACAACACACAACACACACACACAACACAACACACACACACATAACACACACAACACACACACAACACACACACACACACACAACACACACACACATAACACACACAACACACACACACAACACACACAAAACACCCACACACACCACCAAGATCATTCGTAACTTATCGCCCGGATATCTTACAGCTCTTTAATTAATATAATGGTAATGGTTGCTGGCGGTAACAGTGATCATAAAGAAACAGTTAGAAAGCTGTGAGGGAGACAGAACCCCACACTGGAGTGGTGTTAAGACAGAAAGCCGTCCTCTCAGGAGGCGAAGGCGTTAGAACAGCCTGGTGCCTCCCTCAGCACAGCCAGGGGGGCAGGAGAGCAAAGGGCACTCAATTAAGGACGAGAGACCTTTTGTGGTACTGCGCAACTGGCAAGAGAACACAACCAATCTGAAGTTGGAATGGAAGACTTTTTCATCGCTTTAGGAGCACAAAAGTTCCCCTATGAGCACCATTTCCTTTTTCTTTTACAGCGGTATAACAATACTAATTGCTTTGAGCGTAACGTTTTCATAAACGCATTATTTTGGAATGATGTCATGCACTTTTCCGTAATATAAATGTAACACAATACACAGGAATTCATTATTGCTCCAAATCATGTTAGCATACTTTGAGAAATTCTCGTTAACGACTAATGGTCTCCTGAGTGTGTGATGTGCTCTTGAACTTAACAGACGGAAGTTACCAATAGCGGTGCTGTGAACAAACACTTGCTCCATCTTCCTGCCGTCGTTGTAGAAGGCCAGGTACCAGGTGCCGGCGTCCATGTACTCCACGAAGCCCGTCTCCTGCAGGGAGGCCAGGATCAGGTGTCTGGGGGAGGAGCTGGGGACCTCGGGAGACTGGACTTCCTGTTTGATCAACTGTTTCCCGTCCAGCAGCTTGACGAAGTCAAACTGGAGAGAGACAGAGAGACGACGTTTACATGCACCGAAATATAATATTGGTTTATTCCACATCGTCTTAATCTGAAAATACTACATTCGGAATATGGCCTGAATGCATCCTCTGTGTTCAGGGTCACATGACTCAGGGTCACATGACTCAGGGTCACATGACTCAGGGTCACATGACTCAGGGTTGTGATGCAGGGGAGGAGACACCCCCAGCCCCTGGGTGTGGTCAGGCCTGTGTGTCTTGCCTGACATGGGATCATCTCCCCTGCCCCCCAGCCTAGACACCCAGCCCAGCCCCCTGCCCCCCAGCCTAGACACCCACCCAGCCCCCTGCCCCCCAGCCTAGACACCCACCCCAGCCCCCTGCCCCCCAGCCTAGACACCCAGCCCAGCTCCCTGCCCCCCAGCCTAGACACCCAGCCCCCAGCTGCCTCAGTCATCCATCTGACGAGAACCTGAACTCCAGCATATGTGGAGCCCCAAGACCCCTTTTGACTCTGCCCTTGGTGAGCGTGATGAGGAGCCGGGGGCGGCTGTGTGGCTGGAGCAGCAGATGAGCGGGGCCTGACAGCAGCCCGAGGCGGGACGCCGGTCCCGGGTGTGTCACTCGTGTGACATCATCAGGCCTCCGCTGTGATGGCAGCTTCCTCGCCGCCTCGCGGCCGCTGAGGAGCCGACCGCTCCTCCAGAACCACCCAAGGTCGCTCCAGGGCACGTCCACGACCCTGAGGCCCGAGGCCACTCGACCTCGCTCTGACCCAGAGTCTCTCAGCAGAGCCTCCCAGGGAAGCGGGGGGCGGAGTGGTGTTTGTGATTCATGCGGGCGCGGGGGCGGCGTGGCCAGGCATGTTCAAGCATGTTCAAATCTTATTTGTACAGCCTGTTTTACAAACCAAAGTCGCAGAGGGCTTCACATACAGAACTGCTTCTCAACCAACCTAAACCCTGAAGAAAGACGAGTTTCCCTCCAGAGACGGTTGGTGACAGAGAGCTGCAGCACAAGGCTAAACAGAGTAACACTGTGCTAATGGATGTTGAAACACAGAGTTTCAGCTCTGTGCTCTGAGGTTTCAACCACCGCCGCCGAGCGGAGGCCGACGGTGACCGACGGTGACCGCACTTTGCGTCCTTGTCTCCACGGCAACGCTGGCGAAATCTCCTCGTACAGTAGAGGAAGGAAGTAACCGACGTGAGGCGCGCAGGAGACCGCCTCCACCGCCTCCACTAACACAACCGCCTCCACCGCCTCCACCGACACCACCGCCTCCACCGCCTCTGCGGAGGTCTCACCCTGACCCCGGTGTTCAGCCGCACGGCATGCTGGGTACTCAGCGGGCCCAGCCAGGCTGCCTCGCTCCTCCACACTGACAGAGACACGGCATCGCCACGGGAGACGGCCGAGACAGGACTTGAACGCGGTCCAGAGTCGAGTAGTGGGCTCTGCCAAGCGTGATTACAAAGACGATAATTATTGTCCTCCTGGTGAAGAGCATGTCTGTGTTGAAAGGAACCTTTCAATTAGCACTCATTAATTATTTGTCCCATATGCAAATGTGCATGTAGAGGAGGTTTTAATTGAATTATACCAGGTCTTTGATTTAAACTGTTGATCTTAGACTCTTAACGAGCAGTGATTGGGGAGTTATGATGTCCTACCGACGCCATATTAGTTCCACTAGATCCTCTCTTAATTGTGTTATTTCTATGACAATACACCATACACACTTAAACTCCTCTTGCATTAAATAAACATTATTGGTGGGATTCCACTGACGATCATAATTAACTTAATGACTGAATCCATTTGTCCGGTTTCACCCACCAGCACACTGCAGCTGCTGATCCTGTTCAAACACAGTCTCAGAAAATACATTTACTGTATAAGAAAAACAGAAAAAGACATTAGCGCAGCTGAAGGAGGACAGGTGTTTGTGCGTAGGCATCATGGCTAATCTAATATGCCTGCGTGTGGGAAGGAGATATGCAGAACTGTAATTATTACTACTATGTGGGATGCAGTATGTTAGATAGGGAATACATTTGATATGTGTGTGGTACAGTATGTTTCATCTGTGTGTGTGTGTGTGTAGGGATAAGGATGATGTGTAGGGATAGTGTACCTGTGTGTGTGTGTGTGTGTGTGTGTGCGTACCTGTGTGTGTGTGGGTGTGTGTGTGTGTGTAGGGATAGTGTACCTGTGTGTGTGTGTGTGCGTACCTGTGTGTGTGTGTGTGTGTGCGTACCTGTGTGTGTGCGTGTGTGTGTGTGTGCGTACCTGTGTGTGTGTGTGAGTGTGTGCGTACCTGTGTGTGTGTGTGTGTGTGTGCGTACCTGTGTGTGTGTGTGTGTGCGTACCTGTGTGTGTGCGTGTGTGTGCGTACCTGTGTGTGTGTGTGTGTGTGTGCGTACCTGTGTGTGTGTGGGTGGGATGTTCCTCCGCCCGTATATCCCCAGCAGGGCGTCTCGCGCCAGGGAGATGTTGAACTTGACGTACTCCGGGTGGTGGATGGTGATGTAGAAACGCCAGAACAGCCCTGGAGGGATGGTCTGCACCACCGTGCTCCCGATGTCCACCTCGCCCCTGTCGATGGCCTTGCCTCGCTGGAACACGTCCTTATCTAGAGGAGGGAAGACAACAAACACATGAAAATGAAGCGTTTTTCTTGCGTCTTGTTTCAGGTGATGAGTGAAAGAATGTAGGAATGTAGGCAGAGTCTCTCTCTCTCTCCCTCTCCCTAGAGTACTGGCTTTGACCCTGGTGCTACAGTACCGGCTTTGACCCTGGTGCTACAGTACCGGCTTTGACCCTGGTGCTACAGTACCGGCTTTGACCCTGGTGCTACAGTACCGGCTTTGACCCTGGTGCTACAAGTACCGGCTTTGACCCTGGTGCTACAGTACCGGCTTTGACCCTGGTGCTACAGTACCGGCTTTGACCCTGGTGCTACAGTACCGGCTTTGACCCTGGTGCTACAGTACCGGCTTTGACCCTGGTGCTACAGTACTGGCTTTGACCCTGATGCTACAGTACTGGCATTGTAAACAAGCAACAGTAGGAACCATGGTGCTGTATTGACGAGGCAGGAGCTCTAGCAAACAGCTCTTCCAGCAGGGTGTGAACTAATTATTCTGTGCTGATAACCTCTGGTGTCAGCGCTCAGCCGGCTCCGCCAACACCGGAGGGTGTCACATTATTGATCCCTCCCGTTCCTGGTGGGGAACATGAGCTCTCGGGGGCTCCTCTCTGCACATTAAGTTGATCTTATCTCCTCCGTGCTGCCTCCTGGAAGAAACTGGAGTATTGAGTGTTCTCCCGCGTGTGTCCCAGAGAGCACTGGGTGGAGAGGACGGTGGAACGTTCCGGCTTGGCGTGCCGTCGTAAGTGTTTGAATGAACGTGCTTTGGCACTCGACAATCTTGGAAAAGTGTGCGGTGAGTGGATTGGTAATCACAGCAATGGAGACGACGGCAGGTGAATGAAAGAAGACGTATACTTAAAGGTGAAGCAGGTGGGACTTGGTAATGGTAGCGAGGAGTTTCCGAACACGTTAATTGTTTCAATCGGGAAGATATTGGTCGTTGATGCTGTGTTTGGGGACAATGTAGCTAGCCTTTCCTCCTCCATCAGCAATCCTACTATAGTTTTCATTTCACTCAAGGTTGGCAAGAACAAAAAAAAAGAATTATTACTTGCTTCAAAACCAACACACAAGCAAATTAGTTCCTCAGCCTCCGGTCTATTCTGATAAAACAATTACTCCAGTAATCCAATTTCAATTAAATTAAACCTTTTTTTCAATTAGAGTCCTCGTCATTACACTGACAGCTGAAAAGAACAACACATTAATACATTCTAGATCCAGCGCGGCCGTTTCATCACAACTGAATGTTTTTTTTCCTGAGGGTTCACTACTTAGAACTGAGGACACAGAATATGACTGACAGCACTCTCCGGAGCTCAGAGACAAATAATAATAATAATAGATTTTTATTTCTAACGCACTTCACATTTAAAAACAAATCTCAAAGTGCTACAGTTAAGATTATAAAACAAGGTAAAACATCAATATAAAATACAAATAGATCATTTAAAGTGATAAGATCTGAGTTACAGCTCAGTCTGTCTCTGCCGTCCAGGTCTGCACATCGTGGAGACTGACCTCTGATACCAAGAAACAGGGACGCTCAAGTAGGGTTTGCTTTCAAACGTGAGTGAGACCGTTTCAAAGCGGGTGGATGGATGGGGTGGGTGGGTGGGACATGGTCCCATGTGACACCTGCTTCCCCCATCAGGCGGGACCCAGACCCACTGAGGACCACAGTGTGCGAGCCTGAAGGCTGGAGCGCTGAAACGAAGACAGGCGTCTTCAGCTCCACACAGACCTGAGGTGTGAAACAGTTAACCCTGCGAGAGCCTGCAGCCTAGGAGGGGATTAAACTCTGCTCGCTTTCTTTAATTAACTACCCATGAAGCTCCCCATGATCGCTTCATAGTCGACGCATGCTAATGTGCCCTGGCACGGCTAGGCTAGCATCCTCCTCCCTCCACCTGCTCTGGGTGGGGGTCCTCCTCCCTACACCTGCTCTGGGTGGGAGTCCTCCTCCCTCCACCTGCTCTGGGTGGGGGTCCTCCTCCCTCCACCTGCTCTGGGTGGGAGTCCTCCTCCCTCCACCTGCTCTGGGTGGGGGTCCTCCTCCCTCCACCTGCTCTGGGTGGGGGTCCTCCTCCTCCCTCCACCTGCTCTGGGTGGGGGTCCTCCTCCCTCCACCTGCTCTGGGTGTGGGTCCTCCTCCCTCCACCTGCTCTGGGTGGGGGTCCTCCTCCCTCCACCTGCTCTGGGTGGGGGTCCTCCTCCCTACACCTGCTCTGGGTGGGAGTCCTCCTCCCTACACCTGCTCTGGGTGGGGGTCCTCCTCCCTCCACCTGCTCTGGGTGTGGGTCCTCCTCCTCCCTCCACCTGCTCTGGGTAGGGGTCCTCCTCCTCCCTCCACCTGCTCTGGGTGGGGGTCCTCCTCCTCCCTACACCTGCTCTGGGTGGGGGTCCTCCTCCCTACACCTGCTCTGGGTGGGGGTCCTCCTCCCTCCACCTGCTCTGGGTGGGGGTCCTCCTCCCTACACCTGCTCTGGGTGGGGGTCCTCCTCCCTCCACCTGCTCTGGGTGGGGGTCCTCCTCCCTACACCTGCTCTGGGTGGGGGTCCTCCTCCCTCCACCTGCTCTGGGTGGGGGTCCTCCTCCCTACACCTGCTCTGGGTGGGGGTCCTCCTCCCTCCACCTGCTCTGGGTGGGGGTCCTCCTCCCTACACCTGCTCTGGGTGGGGGTCCTCCTCCCTCCACCTGCTCTGGGTGGGGGTCCTCCTCCCTCCACCTGCTCTGGGTGTGGGTCCTCCTCCCTCCACCTGCTCTGGGTGGGGGTCCTCCTCCTCCCTCCACCTGCTCTGGGTGTGGGTCCTCCTCCCTCCACCTGCTCTGGGTGGGGGTCCTCCTCCTCCCTCCACCTGCTCTGGGTGGGGGTCCTCCTCCTCCCTACACCTGCTCTGGGTGGGGGTCCTCCTCCCTACACCTGCTCTGGGTGGGGGTCCTCCTCCCTCCACCTGCTCTGGGTGGGGGTCCTCCTCCTCCCTACACCTCCTCTGGGTGTGGGTCCTCCTCCCTACACCTGCTCTGGGTGGGGGTCCTCCACCCTCCACCTGCTCTGGGTGGGGGTCCTCCTCCCTACACCTGCTCTGGGTGGGGGTCCTCCTCCCTACACCTGCTCTGGGTGTGGGTCCTCCTCCCTACACCTGCTCTGGGTGTGGGTCCTCCTCCCTACACCTGCTCTGGGTGTGGGTCCTCCTCCCTCCACCTGCTCTGGGTGTGGGTCCTCCTCCCTACACCTGCTCTGGGTGTGGGTCCTCCACCCTCCACCTGCTCTGGGTGGGGGTCCTCCACCCTCCACCTGCTCTGGGTGGGGGTGAGGACGGGATGTGAGGGAAACGCTTCAAACTCCAACGCCAGGCTTTACCCCGAGTCATTATGTGCTTACGAAGGGGCAATCCAATATTTTCATAACTGATTTGATTTTAATCTACTCTTCAACATTGCCCTAGTTGCGGTGAACGTTTTCTGGTTCACACGGTTATAGAAATGGAATTGAATTATGCGGAATGGAACTGAATTATTTCACTCATTGCCAATATGGAATTGTACCTCTGCTGTATTGGGAACCCCAGGGCTGGTCTGCTGTTATTGGAATAATTCTATTTCTCCATCCCATTGATTCTATGAGCTTTCTTCTTCGGAAGTGGAAAATTTCTATAATCAGATCTTTATCTCACTAATGGAGGCAATGCCCAGCAAACAGGGAAGCCGTTTTAACTGTTGCGTGACCTGCAATTCACCCAGACAGCCGGCTGTTTATCTTGCCTGCAACTCACCACTGTAGAGGAACCAGTCAAAACACATTAGCCCCAACCACACTAGCTGAAGCAGAACAACAGGCCCACATGTAAACACGAGAGTAAGTCAATGGGATTACTTCTGGTGCTTAAACACCCCTTTTTTTCTTCTTTTTCTTCCTTCAAACAACCTCGCTCTATCAAAACTGTGCGACGACAGCAATGTAGGCCAGGCTGTATGGTGGGCATCGCCGTACCTCTGAAGGAGCTGTTGAGGCCAGGCAGGTCGAACGACGTGAAGGTGATGTCGATGCTCTCTGAGTCTTGGTCCAGCTTGCTCAGGCCGTTCTCGTACAGCTGACCGTCCACGGGCTGGAGGTGCCATGTGAGCCCAAACAGGTGCACCGCTGGAGAGGGGGGGGGAGGGGGGGGGAGGGAGGGGGGGGGAGGGAGGGAGGGGAGAGGGAGGGGGGGAGAGAGAAAGAGTGAGTAAGATAGAGAGATAAGAGTGTAAGATAGAGAAGGAGAGATAGAGAGAGATGGGGAAGGAGACAGAGAGGAGAGAGATATAGAGTCCGAGAGGAAAGGAGAGAGAGAGATGGGGAAGGAGACAGAGAGGAGAGAGATAGAGAGTCCGAGAGGAAAGGAGAGAGAGAGGAAAGGAGAGAGAGAGAGAGAGAGAGAGAGAGAGAGAGAGAGAGAGAGAGAGAGAGAGAGAGAGAGAGAGAGAGAGAGAGAGAGAGAGAGAGAGAGAGAGGAAAGGAGAGAGAGAGAGACCAGGTTTAGCATAAAAGAACAACAGAAAAGAGTAGGACTAAGCACATCTGTGACAGTGTAGCGAAGGCCTAAACTCTGCTGAATGTCACTTTCTGCAGAGCTGCTGCGGAGAAGACTGACAGACATCTGTGTGCTCCTGCATCGTTTGAGATGAGAGACAAAACCATGTTTAGATTGAGTCTTAGACATCATGATGCTTGATGGTGTTCACACACACACGCACGCACCACCCACACACACACACCTCTGAAAATAGACAAGATCATACAATAACTGGTATAGGCACTTACCAAGGGGCTTCTCTTAGTCATGTCACAATGCTAAATCTGCATCATCCAACTGCAGTTTATGCATTTTTTACAACCAACTCTGTGATCATCCCTAAACTAAAAACCAATTATATATATATATATCTTACTTTAAGTTTCTGTGCGAGATTCATGAAACAGATTAAATAGAATATTAAGATACTGCAAACCCATCAGAGATACAAAGAAGGATAAACTATCGGTTCTTCTTAAAGTAATGGATTAAGTGAAATCAATAAGGTTATAATGAAAAATGATTTCATGTAATGCTGCATTATGTTGTACAGAATAAAACTGAAAACCGAAAATCCAATTTCTGTTAAATCTCTGAGCTGTAAAATGTTGAGTTCATGGTCCAAAAGAGGACAGTACGTCCGTGAAAAGAAAGATCAGATCTTCTGCTCTTAAATCACCAGACTGATCAGTCCTGTTTGCAGATCTTCAGCAGTAGCTACGTTCCATATGCACAACTCTATCTGGAATGAGGGTGTATGTTGACGCAGATACACAACAAGGTATCTAAACCTCCTGGGCTCTTCAAAATGAACATTCGGCACTTTGAAAACACATCACAGGCCTTACGGTCTCTCAATCTACAGCTCATTGCAGGATTAGGATGCGTCACTGCATTTATGTAAATATCTTTTTACAAGAGACCCCGTAAACAAAGGTTAACGAAGCCGGGGAATGGAGAGCACGTCTGTGATGACTGAGTTTAGCGCAGGCACATCAAAAACACCAGCGAGAACCGGAGGGGAGGTGAGTGGAATAATCAGCAGCTTACCATCCCTGATTCATGTGCTCAAACAAAGGACCCAGCAGGTAGCCTAAGAAGCCTTCCTGCTCGTTACCACGGAGACTCAGGCAGGCAGAAAGGTTGTGTTCAGCCGCTAGTGGATCATTTAGACACGCGGGCCGGTGTAATTCAGCCTCGACCACTTCAAACCTTTTCCTTAGTTGTGTGCCTTTCAGAAAGCAGGGAAAGATCTTAGGACGCCTGCTCCCAACTAGCTAGCCAGCTGAGAAGTGAAGCCTAATTAGAGACTAAGTAGTTCATGGCAATTTGCATTTGTTGAACATATTCAGTGGATAATTGATAGTATCTGCTTCTTAAAAATGCATAATGCATAAAATGATTATGCAGTTTTGAGAGACTAATCAAATTAAACTCTTAAAAAGTCCTCTGCCTCCAAATATAACAACCTGAAGATGTTTTGTTTGAATTTGTTGGGCAGACAGCTGCATTAGGCTTCAATCACAAGCAGAGATGATGTTTACATCACAAGCAGAGCCCAGTACTGTGTAAGCAGCAGCAGCAGCGTCTGCATTCACAAGTCAACCAGAGCCCAGTACTGTGTAAGCAGCAGCAGCGTCTGCATTCACAAGTCAACCAGAGCCCAGTACTGTGTAAGCAGCAGCAGCGTCTGCATTCACAAGTCAACCAGAGCAACCCACGGGTTAGCTTGACTTGCTTCAAGGACAGAACTACACAAGTCATACTTTAAACTACTCTTCCAATGTGAGGTTTAGGCTAACAGAGCGTGTGTGTGTTGTTGTTACTACACCTTGTACTCGCTACAAAGACATAAGAAGATAAGACATTGCCCTTTAAAGCACCGGAGACCAAGATAGCTATTTTCAGCTTCAAACCAGAGCTCAAACGCCTTGAGCTTAACATCAGCCAATTATGACCCATCAATAACAGTTATCATCTGACAGGCAAGGCTGCTACCTAGCTAGTGTAAATAGATGGCAATAATTAAATCATGACACATAGATGTGATTTTAGGGAGGTTAGGGGGGGGGGGGAGAGGGGGTTAGATTCCTCACTTGACCTACCACCCTGGGCCACCCTGGGCCACCCTGGTACCCTTGTCTTAGAGCAGCTACAAATAGGGGCTTTATCTATGTGATAGAGAGATTACCGGGGGCATCAGTTTGCATTATTCCACATCGGTGCCCTGCGGAGATCTGTGGGAAGACTTTGGGTTGGGGTGATGAAGAGCAAGCGCTGGATTGGCTTCACAGCAGGGGGCTGGATGTGGAGAATCCCGCTGCAGTGTGGTTTCCACGCAGGGAACCTGGAGACGGTTCCTTCTGCTGCTCCTACTGAGGCTGTAGTGGACGAGTTCCTCCCACAGCACGACCAAAACTACAACTGCAGCACTCTCTAAAGGCGCGCGTGTCGTTATTTACACAACAACAATAGCAGTAGTGTTTGTAAGACTAAGACTAATTGTATTCACGTCCTACTGTTTTCAAAAATGGGTTTCAGAAATCGAAACGGTAAAACACAGCTTGAACTGCTCATTAACGCTAAAAGGACACAGTCACCTCTGACAGCAGCAAGTCATCTTAAGATTAGGATCTGCTTAGTCAGGCAAGGCCGTACACTGTCACCAGAGGGCAAAATATGAAAGGGATGTTGGCTCTTTATGTCTGAATGCCAAGCATTAAGAGTCTTTGTACTTGTAGACATGAATAAACGTTCTCTCTGGGGCTGGATCCTGGTCGTTTAACTTCTCATGAATAAAGGACAGGCTACTTCACAACATCAGTGCCATTAATATCTGACCTCCCGCTTCTGTCTTCCAGGTGCATCCTGTGTGTTCGGTAGAGCTGTCAGTTTCAGTAGAGAATGGCACTTGATCTAAACTTCCCTGTACTGGGGGAAATAATTTACTGGCCGCCCTCTGCACCCTATCCTTCGCTCTCTTCAAAAAGGGCATTGTTTGGTTTATGGAGCCACGGCCAGCATACTAATAAGGAGCTGAAGTGAAAATGGATCGATCAATATGACCACAATGAGGCATGAAAGGTCTGCTACCTTCAAGGCAAGTCGCCTGGAATCATAAATTCCTCGGCTGCCCGCTTCCCTTTCAACACTGAGACTTTGACTCGGACCCTTTGACATTAGTCAGTCTCATTGATCCAAACACTTTTCAGTCTGTTAAACCAATACCACAGCCGACAGCTATCCTTTACAGTGCCCTAATGAACTGAAAAAATCAAAACGTTTAATTTTCTCCAAGGAATATTGTCCCTCCCGCTCTGAGTTGCAACCTGCCAATACACCTTGGAGAGAGAGATATCTGAGGTTCATTAGACTTTTGTTATCCTCAATACACGTGATAAAAAAAAAACTAATCAAAAGGAATCTGAGTTTAATGCTCATAAGTTATTACACTACTAAACATCATGGGAAGATATAATCAATTGGCAGTTTGGAGAAGTATAGCAGTTAGAGAAGGTTCTGAGACTCCTTTACCACACACGCACGCACGCACGCACACACACACACACACACACACACACACACACACAGTGCACGCACACACACACGCCCATACACACGCCCACACAGTGCATGCACACACATGCACACACGCACAGTGCACGCACACACACACACACACACGCCCGCCCATACACACGCCCACACACTCACACAGTGCACGCACACACACACAGTGCACGCACACACACACACACGCCCACACCCTCACACACAGGCAGACAGAGGGCAGGAGAGACATCAGTGTAGCGCAGGCAGCATTCTGACTTTGAAAAACAGACCGCATTAACTTTTCAGCAGATAACATTACCTCAGGGTTTCTATGAGTCGTCCCATATGACGTTGCCATTTGGTCGTAGGAGGAGGAGGAGGAGAAGGGAGAGGGGGAGGAGGGAGAGGAGGAGGAGGGAGACTAAGGAATTAGACACATCTGCCTCTCTGGAGTACGACTGAAGTTTCGTAGCTTATGGAGTTGTGGCTTCCTCCTCCTCAGAGGCAGGGCGGGTGACATGCTAAACCAGCTGGAGTCACCTGTCACCTCCCTAGTCCTCCCCTCTCTTCCTAACACTCTGGTGACTCTTCTGTGGTGTCTGTGTGCGTCTCCCACAAATCTGTACGTCCACATGTCCCCCCTGTCTCTCAGACGCCCTCGTCCGGCTCTGAGGAGGCCTGGCTGGACAGCCGGCCTGGCTGAGGAGGCCTGGGGGTCCAGCTTGGGTCTGAACATGCAGACAAGCATCCGAGCAGCCATCTTGTAAATATCTCTTGAGCATCTTGAGCGTTCATGACACGTTTGTGAACCCGCTCCAAACACCTTGGTGAGGTTTCGTACTTTGTTCCTACCATTTCTCACACCTTTTTGGTTCCAATTATTCACACAAATTAAATTATCACGAAGACCTCTTTCCAATAAAGTGTTTCCACTATTTTGGTGTAAAACAAATGACTCAGACTTAACCAATAACTCTTGCACTGTATTCACCCTAATGTTCATCTGGTAATGTGTGCCCCCACAGACAGACTTGTGGGTAACAGTTTGGTAAGGCCCACCTTAGTTATTTATCTGACAGTTTTATGAACAGCCCCCACATTATTCCTGATGACAGCACATCTGTTACAAAACAATTTGGAATAATTGCCTGATAACAGCCAGGCTTAACATTGAGGCTAATTTAATTCCTGTTCGAAACTCAAGACTCTAGCTCACATTCTACACTTCGCTTATGGGCCACGGCAAGAATATGGATTTTTATAGTTGTTGTTTAAAATGTGTAATGTAGCAGAGGGAGATGTGAGAAAGCAGCGAGCAGTTAGAACGCAGTCAAGGTTTGAATGTGACAGTTGAGGATTCAGAATCTCTTGTCTGTGCACGCGAGGGCTGAACCGCTGCCTCTGAAACGGCCTTATTAAAGAAGCGTTAATGCATGGTCATGCGGTTTAGCAAACTGCAGGTCTAAGGATCCGAAATGGAGGTCTAAAGAGCTACATCCTGCTATGTGTTGCATTTCCTAAGATCTTTATTGATCCCAACAGTGGCAGCTTAAGGACTTCATCTCAATTAGGAGAAACACACAGAGACCTCATGGCAGCAGGACCCTCTGGAAGCAGCTCACCAAGGTCAGGATGCTCTCAGCCCAACAGACATCAGATTAAAAGACAAGGCCTTCGCTGACTTGTTATTTCACATTAACATACCAGAGCGATCAATGCGCTGTCAGCCGGTGACAAGCCAACAACAACAACGCCATAAATAAAAAGCGGTGGGCGCTGAGGAGCGGGGGGGAGACTTACCGATCACGTATGTGAGAAGCAGGGCCAGGGTGACGGTGATGGGGGGGAGACTTACCGATCACGTATGTGAGAAGCAGGGCCAGGGTGACGGTGATGGCCGTGGCGCTCAGGGCCGTGCACTTCCAGTTGCAGCACTTGTAGGGCTTGTTGAAGGTGAACATGGGCCTGGAGAAGGTGGCCCTGGGGAGGGGGCGGGGGGGCGGGGAGTACACCGTGCTGGAGGTCAGGGGGTAGTTCTGACTGGCCGCGCTGAACAGGGCCGATGAGCCGGAACCGTGTTTGAACAGGAAATGCCTGAAACACGTCAAGAACAAGCCAAGTGAGCGTGGCGCTGGACACTGCAAACACACAACACACACTTGGTGTTTGTTTTAAAATACTGAGATTGCTGTGTACGAAACTGGTACAAACTTGGTTAAATGTGTCAGCGTTGAAAGTGACATATTATTAAATCAATCAGATGGTTTTATCCAAAGTGCAGAATCTGTTACCCTTTTTCAGATTTACCTACAGTAGTATAGAGTTAACTTCCTGTCTAGTGACTGCTCACAAAAACAAAAATACTTTATATTTAAGTGCCCTCAAGAGAGAAAGACAGAGGGAGAAGGAAAAAAAGAGAGCGAGAAAGAAAGAGACATACGACAAAGAGAGAGGCAGAGAGAGAGAGACCGACAGAGAGAGAGAGAGACTGACAGAGAGAGAGAGAGACCGACAGAGAGAGAGAGAGACTGACAGAGAGAGAGAGAGACTGACAGAGAGAGAGAGAGACTGACAGAGAGAGAGAGAGACTGACAGAGAGAGAGAGAGACTGACAGAGAGAGAGAGAGAGACTGACAGAGAGAGACCGACAGAGAGAGACCGACAGAGAGAGAAAGAGAGACTGACAGAGAGAGAGAGAGACCGACAGAGAGAGAGAGAGACTGACAGAGAGAGAGAGAGAGAGACTGACAGAGAGAGACCGACAGAGAGAGACCGACAGAGAGAGAAAGAGAGACTGACAGAGTTTGAGATCAACATTTGGTATTAAATTCTCACACCTGACAGTGATGCTGAACACTGGGCTCACATTGATTTATGTTAATGCTGAACGGTGGCCAATTCCTCTTCACTGTGAACTTGACCTTGGAACCACCGTCTTTATCTAACAAGCTGGAGGCAACTAGAGTGGCCAGGGAATAACCAGCGCACAACACCAGGAACAGAACACAACCCTAGCTCGGGTCGCTAATTAGAAAAGGTTTTAATACCATTAGCAAGTATCTTTTAAGTCTTCAATTAAGCAGTGGAGAGTGCAAAGGTCAGCTTTAGAAAAGATTATATCACAAGGCTTAATTGCCCAACCGTTTTTCATAGACGGCGTAATTAAGTTTAAGTACAGTTCACAAAGGAATGAAGTTATCGGAGATGTGTTTGCGTTGTTGGCCTAAGCCACTGGAAGCACGGCATCCTCTGGGAAGACCTGGATCTTAAGTAGTTTGTTTCAACACACTGCCTGGGTCAATCTACACCGTGTGTCGAAAGGCCTAGTAGTTCGATTGAACAATATATGCAGTAGTCTGTTCAAACTTTTGATTGGCAGCACTATATTGGATAATACTGAAATGGCCCATGCAATATCATACGACATTGTCCAGGCCCAGATATGAAGATGTAATACAGTCTGGATAGACTTGGGGACAACGCTATTGAGCTGCTACTGTGGTGCTGACACTTGAGAAATTAATTATTAAGAGCAAAAACAGTCGATGGTGACCAATCAATTCATGTCTGAGTGTAATTCGACGAAATTAGAAAGAATATGCTTGTGGTCTTGAATATGGTCATTATGCTGATCTGACAGAAATATGTAATTGCATTGATGTTGGGTCAGTGCCCATATCATCTGTCTCTCTGTGTGTTCTCAGGGTAGTATCGACTCCTCTTTCACAATCTTAGAAAAAGCTGCTTCCGTGACCAGAAGGAAAGTTCTGGGCTTTGAAGAGGTGTTCTTCTGAAACTAGCCCCTCTTCTGAAACTAGCCCCTCTTCTGTCTAGCCCCTCTGTTGAGATCATTAGCCGTTTGGCCCTGGGAGAATGGTCACGGTCTGGCAAGTCTTTCTCAGTTATCTTTTAACATTGTTTGCGGGCGAGAGCAAGTCTGTGATATCGCGAAATTAACAGTCTGGTAAAAACAGATTTGATTCTTTACGGTGTTAATTAGAAGTCAGCTATCGTATGTTTAATTACTCTTTCACTTATTCTGGTCATCTTATTATTTCTAGCTAGTGAGACTTGACATCACAGGTAAAACAAAAAAACATGTTATGTCTCTGGTGAAAAAAGAAAGTGTTTCTTGAAAGCTGCAAACTACTGTGTGTTGAAAGCCTGTATCAAGTCATTAAGACGCAGGGTTAGGGTTAGGGCACTAAACCAAGCTTGCTTGTGTCCTGACAAACATTTTCGGCGACAATTTCAAATTCATTAAAATTGACAATAAGCGAACTGCCAGGAAGAGGTATTGGATTGCAATTTGCTGATCAACAGGAAAGCTCGCATTTATTATGTTTGAATATTGACCTCAGATTTAGCAACACGGTTCATTTTTGGAGGGCATCCTCATCACTTTGACTCAGAAACGGTGACTTTCACCCCTGCTCCTAGAAATGACCTCTGTGGGGTTTTGTGGGGAGGGAAAGGCAGAGTGCTGGGGGACTTTACACCAATGTTTAAAAGAAAGTTTTAACTTGTAATGTTCTTTTGTGGTTATCGGTGTATCAAATCAAATCAATATTTATTTGTATAGCCCTTTTTACACGCAAGCATGTCACAGAGGGCTTCACATACGCCCATAGAACTGCCCCTCAACCAACCTAAACCCTCAAGGAGGGTTTTGTATCCATTCTACAGTAGGAGCGTGGTAAATAACGTGATGATAAAGGAAGGATGGTCTGGTAGTCTGGCCTCTCACTTACACTCATTACTGCCTCAGAGGAGAAGCAATTGTTCATGGAGTTTCTACATTCCTTTCAGGAGATCTACCCACTAAGGTTAAGAAACTCAATTAAAGCAGCCTGGTCTGTGCGTGTGCAGGGCAGACCTCTCTGTGGTGATACTGATACTGCTCTCCTAATGTGTCTGTCTCTCCCTCCAGCAACATGCCTCATGCTTTTAGTCCACACTGAAAGTTGTTTACGTTTAATTGCATCACTTATTTTCAATTGTAAAGATATCTGTGGAGAACTAAGCAAACGTAAGGTTTGACAAAAGGATACAGGCCAGCAGAGATGCAGCACCATGAACAGGCTAGCTACTTCTCTACGCCTACACTTCAATTTCATATTTCTGGGACAAACTTTAGATGGAGAATTTAAAAAAAAAAACAACAACAAAAAAACCGCCCTCAACCTCATTTTCCATTTTCAACATCTTCCAGCTTGTTATCCAATTGGTTTTCATGCAACAGCACATCTTTCCAAACACAATGAGTAAGTCTTTACAAGCCACAAGAACACACAAAGCATTCTCTGATTAGTTGTGTTCAAAATGAAACGAGGGAGATTGATGTGGCCGTGCTTCTGTAATTGAATGTAGTCGTCCATTTTCTGACAACGACGAGGGGAGAGATGCAGAGCTCAAAGCAAGTTAATGGAGTTTCTCAACCTCTGAACTACCCACAATGCCATATTCTATTAGAAGAAACTTAATGGATTTTAATTCAGCATTTTTTTCTTTTCTTTTTGACCACCGAAAACAAAAAAGGAATGAGAAACTGACATCATTTGGAGGTCTATTTAATTTCAACTTTTACCAATCACATCTGTTAGCATTGATGACTTCCCTTTGGTTTCAGATCAATTAGTGGCCTTGTTAACCTGTGTCACAGTCTCTCCCCTTCCCTCAGTAACTGTCCTCTACAAAACCAAAATGAACTAATTGCTTGTTACCTATATTCTATACAGCAATTATTTCAACACCTGCCAATGATTATTCACTTACTGTACGCCAACTGATGTCAAGGAGCTATAACGCCCAGGATTACCCTGAAGCATCCGGAGGAAAACAGACTGATCCCGTTAACTTTCTTTATTAGCTTCCTTCATCTGCAGGTGTTTTTGTGTGACAGTGACAAAATAGGGTTGTAATAGAACGTTCTGTACTCCAAAGACATTCCTCTGGCAGTGAAATCAATGATTTGCTGATTGTAACCTTGATTTGGAGCTGATTATGAATCAGATCATATTACTTGTATTATTCATCTCCTTTCAAAAGCCCAGCTCTGAATCTCATCAAACTGTAATGATTAAGCTGTGCACCTTCAAACCTCATTTTGATTTCACAATATTTTTAATTTCCTAAGTCATTAAACAAGTCTGATCTCCTGTCAGGGGGGCCTTTTGTAAACATCAAAGTGATGCCAGAAACCTGCTTTTCATAACATTTCAATTCTCTATCCTCATTGCTGCCTCTACTCCTGGCTCTTCCAGTCACGGCAACAGAACAACCCCTGAAAAAGTGAACCAGCGAGGGCCTCTGGTGAGTCACACAGAGACAACCATCCCCAGAGAGTCCTGTCTCGGCTCTGACGACAGGGCAGGGGCAGGGCTGTACCTGGTCTCCAGGGGAATGTTGCTGTTGAGGGCCCAGCTGTTGTGGAGCTGGCCCCTGTCTGCCGGCTGGGGGAGGTCTGTGTCCTGCTGGCTCCGGGCTGGCAGGGTGTTCCTCTGCAGGGCCTCCGAGATGTGAGGCGCCGGCCGGGCGCATGTGCACGCGTGCGGAGGAGGAGGCGGCGGAGGCAGCGGTCTGAAGGTGAACTGGGCCGGGGGGCTGCCGGGGATATCTGGAGGAGGAGAGGGAGGGAGACATAGTGAGGATAGCAAATCATGAGGGCAAACTGGTTAACTTGTACAAAAACCTTTTTTTCCTATAGAGAATTCTCTGTTGTTTTCTCTGGCCTCTACGGTATCGGCGCTGCCTTAGACTGGGCTGGGAGTCTAGAGGTTCAGCAGGATGACTTTCCTGCGGGAGTTTGACATGTGACAGGATGTCACTGAAGCAGATCAGAAGTGAGGCAGGGGTGGCAGTGTCCCCAGTGTGGAGTCATCTCTGGATGGCAGTGAAGGCCGATAGTGGCTCCAGACAGCAGGTGTGTCTTTGCACCCCGGAAGGAGACCAGCAAGTGGCAGACGTGAAGAGATTGAGTTTGTACTCAGGTGTAACTCATAACTCTGGCCCAAAGGCTCACACAACAGGATCTCTGTTAAATTAATTAAAAGTTAGACGAGATTACATTAAATGATTTTCTATTTCTATACTCAATTAAAAATGTCCTTCCGACACTATTCTTTTCCTGCGTGATGGAATGGATTTTGTTGAATTTTCCGATGCAACAGCACTTTGGGATGTTTGAAGAAGTCTTCCCAGGCCTTTTCTGTTCACATTTGCAGTATTGGTTGACGGTTTCTAATTTATTTCATCTAAAAACATCTTTTTGGAACTGAGGTCTCCAAAAGAACTTGAGGGTGAAGACAGAAATCCTCAGGCAACATATTATTATTGTTATTGAGTTTTTCCGTCGACAGCTGCTTGACCAGGAGTGTTTCCCTCAAATGCAGACTGATGACAGAATCACCAGATTTCGCCTGAGAGGATTAATTGAATTGCATTGATTTTGTTCTGTGCAACTGCTTCCTTACTATCAGCGTTGAGATGCCAGGCTTCATTTGTAGAGCATTATAGAATAAATGCAAATTAGACTAAGGGCCCCTAGTAATCAGATAAGAGCACTCCTCTACATTGATCTACTGGTCGTTCCTCTATCATTTCCCTTTAGAGTATTGATACCTACCAGGTAACAAAGTATAACAGATCAAGGAAAATGATCGTGACGTTATTGGAAACTCAATCAGACAGAGGGAAATGAACATGGTAAGTGCCATGGATAATTTCTATGAGAAGAAAAACAACCAATTACTTATGACGTGGTTTACGACGGTTATGTCTGCTGTTGAATGTAAACCTGAGAGACTGCCTTTACTATAACTACTGTATATCTCGTCGTGGCGATCTTCATCGAGAACAAAGAATAAAACAACATTGTTATTCCCAAAGAAGGACAAATAAACATGCCTCTCATTTATTCCTGCAAGGTTCCCTTTTTCACCTAACTACACTGACAGAAGACAAACCCTTTGAGGTGTGAACCACGGGATCTCTGAGAAACAGTTAGTGTACCTCTGAAAGGTTTTGTGGAAAAAGCTTACATTTTGAGATTGCTCTCTAATCGTCCACATTCAAAAGCTTCTAAAATCTAGCTTTTAACGTGTCCTCCCATTTACTACATATGACTTAAACTCCATTTCCGGAACTTTCCTTTCAAAACGCACGCTTTCAGGAGCGAATCTCTGTGGGATTGAAAGTGTCTTAAAAGTACACCTGACCTGCTGCAGTTCCGTCTCCATCTTTGACAAATGTAAATATAGTGGGTCATACTTAAACATGTATTATTAAGACGAGCCCATTCAGTGATCCTCTCAGATACAGTACACTAACTGCTCTAAGTGCTGCCTCGCGGCAGGCACTCTGCTGGCGGACAACAATACATCGGAAAAAACAAAAAACGTTAGCACACACAACGCTAACTCCAGCAGCTCTTCTAACTTGCCAGCTTGGCAGTTGGCATAATAGGCCTATTTACAGCCAGCCTCTCTTGTAAGTGTGTTCTAATAACCCCATCACACATGCATTCATCCAGAGAGAGGTGGAGTCAGGTGGCTGAGCGGTTAGGGAGTCGGGCTAGAAATCTGAAGGTTACCGGTTCGATTCCAGGCTGTTCAAAAATGACGTTGTGTCCTTGGGCAAGGCACTTCACCCTACTTGCCTCAGGGGGGAATGTCCCTGTACTTACTGTAAGTCGCTCTGGATAAGAGCGTCTGCTAAATGACTAAATGTAAAAGTAGTGAAATTGTATTTCACAGGATTGTTTTCGAAGAAGAAGGCGGCAGAAGAAGTGTAAAAAGGTTTCCTGGGGTAGACGTGCCGGACTGGGCTGTTCTGGACATGTGGAGTGAAGTGTAGGGAAACAGCATGGAGGTGTGAGACCTCGTCCAGAGAGAGAACCAGTGGATAAATGACCTCGTTCTGGCTCAGTTTGTCGACAGGCGTTACCGCCTTCCTGTCTTTTCTTCTCATCTTCCAGGAAATGACACACGACCACAGGCACTATATTATCATCATTTGGTCACTCTTGACTTGTTGATAACCCTGTGTGTAAGACACGACAGAGACATGATATCAATATAAATGTATTTGATATGTAAATACCATATCACCAAAACGCGGATCTGCCTCGAAATACATCCCAAAAATATATATGGAAAAAAAAAACGCTATTGCTGAAACTGAACTTCACCGACAGCAACGGGTAACCCCAGTTCAAATACTGATACGGATTTCTATGCTGGAAGACGCTGGCACAGACTTTTACAGAGGATCCTGCATTACTTTCAGAGGAAAGGCAATGTGGGTTGAGAGAGTAAGCCTATTAGCTTCACCTGGAGAGCAAAGAGCAGAGCAGTGTCTCAGCAGACGAGAGGGGACCTGAACAAAGGGCTGGGTCCCACAGCCCCCTTCACCCTGCGTCTTTCAAGTGCTGCGCTGGGTGCATTATGCATGGGCTTCCTTACTATTGACATTTATACTTCAAAAATCACCTTCCTTTGCACAGGGAGATGGGAGAGAAGGCAATATAGGGCAGTGTAATGCTGGCATTTTCAGCAGACAAATCATTCGGCTGTGTGTGTGTTGTATGTGTGTGTGTGTATGTGTGTCTGGAAGACAGTTTGAGGGACTGATTCAGACATGCAACTGTGACATTTCATAAGAATGTCTTGAAATAAACCGCCTATCAACAAATCTCCAGACATCCTTGATCACCTTAGTTCTCGTGGATGGAACAGTCAAATCACATCCGAGACAATAAAGACAGCAGTAAGGTGCTGAGACACAAACAGGCCTTCATTACACAGAACATTGTCTCTGTTGTATCTTGATATTGTAAATCACTAAGAGGGCAACTTGTCGTCCTGTTACCCTTTTCTCCTAAATCGTTCCTCCCTTGTGGTTGGTGTAAACACACGCACCACATTCTGCTATTGGTTTCAGAAGGAGACTTGCAAAAGATAAGAATAAGCTGTTAATGTCAAGGGTTTGAAAAGGTTTAAATAACTTATTTCACCACAGGTTCTGTGTGTTATGGAAATGGCTCTTGGCATATTGGAGGGCACATCAGCAGCGTGCTGTTAAGGCTCCACACACAGCACCCTGCAGCCCTACAGGTGAGACTCTCATATAATAAATAAGGTGCATTAGGACATTTTGCTCAAAGCCATGATTATACTAACCTAGCACCAGCAGAATGAAAATATGAAAACTCAAGAGAGCGCACATGTAGGCTATACACTCTAAAAAATGCTGGGTTGAAAATAACCCAGCATTTTTTAGACTGTACTCACTGTATTCCCCAAAAGTTCATGTCCCTGCAGGAACCACATGAAATATAGCTGGAGGAGCTCACTCTCTATCACACACTCTTCCCGTTAGCGATTTGGTCGTAGGCTACATTCTTTTTTGCGTAGGTTGTGTGTTATTCATTAACTTCGCGGCCGCCTTAAGTATATGTATTTTTCATCATGGCATATGTAACGTATGTTAGATAATACACAGGAGATTGTAGAGTATTTTACTTCGTTTGGTTTCATACCATATTATGTCACATGTTTGATGGTGTTTTCGTTGCTGTAGTAGACATGCACCTATTCGTGGCTTTTACTGTATATCACGACGTTGCCATAGAAAACCCGCGCTTGGAAACCGTTTGTGACCCAGACCAGCGGTAGCCTCGTAGACTAAACAGTAGTGGCCTCAGTCAAAACACCTGCCTGGAACACCCATGACGAGATCCCACACGCATATCCTATATCAAGCAGCACAACAGGAACGGTCACAACCAGGTTGAAGCTAGCGACAACAGTAGCCTACGGACATAGTGTCAGCCATCAGGCAGAAAAGCACATCAGATGGCGGACAAGTGAGGAACACAAAAACACTTTAAATCCGGTACTCGTTCTAAACGCAATAAAGGCAAAGGGAAAGGAGCCGCGCGCTTTCACAGCTCTGGTTATTGGCCCTGGATGATACCGCCGAAACAGTTGTAATAATTCAGGTGAGAAAAATTAGTTCTGTAGCAGATGGCGTGTCAGTGATAAAGTGTCACGGCTGGCGGCTGGACTATTGATCCTCCTTTATAAAACGATATACAAAGGTCAGGGGAAGTCTATCCGTTTACCCTCAGTATTCGTTTACTGCGTGGCTAGATTGGCAAAGAGAGAGAGAGGGGCCATTGTGTGAAAGCCGTTTGACACAATTGGGTTGGACCCCGTTTTCTTTTTAGCCAGTAAATTTTCCGTTCTCAGATTCATGGGGTCTTTTTACGGCTCCTCTTTTCTCCCTACTTATCTGATCTGACATGCATTATTTACTGAGCTAGCTTATCTGGGCTGTACACACGCACAAGCCGAGCACTTCTCACACTTGGAGGAAAGGCATGACCAGCATAACAAGGTGGAAATCACTAGATCACTCAGATGCAGAGACGCAGGTGCTAATAAAAACAAAATAATTAATTGGATTGATAGGCAGGAATCAATACATCATAAGAACATTTGTATGTAATAAAAAAACAAACAGGCGTAGGCTACAGCTTGTTTTCTAAATCCAATTGTATTTTTATGTCAACATTTGTAGAGAGAAAGATTAACAGGAATCATGCATTCAACAATCACCAAATCTTAACTATCTTATCTTAAATAGCCCCCTCCTATCTCTTCAATGTCCTCCCTCTCTCTCTCTCTCTCTCCCCCCCCCCCCCCCATCTCTGTATATTTTAATAATTTCAAACATTAAAATGCATGTGCACTTCCAGGAACAAAAATCCAATGTGGTTCTTATAGCTAATGAGATATGAGTTACAAATAGGCTACATTACCTGCCTCACATTTGGTTACTTTCGAGGTTAGCGAGCTATCCGCGCAGCTCATTAAAGGATTAGCTTGCTAGCGAACGACTTGGAAGCAATAGCGAACTGAGACAGAACCGCACGCTCCACAAACTTGCATCCAAGATTAGCATTTCTAATTTTTTATTAGGCACCCATGGTTCTCACACCTCGAAGGTCAGACCGAGGACTGAAGGTTATCTGTCCAGTTGGTTGGATGAAGATTTATATAAAAAGAGAGATTGAACAGTTTAAGAACTTGGCACACTGCGACCAACAATTCTGTGCTGAGCGCTAATAAATTACAATTAGGCTACTCCAAGACACCACTTGTTAATTTGAAAAGAAACACGGCAAGTGCTTCAAAACTCTCTTATTAGGAGACATGAGGATAATCTGTCTGTTCCTAAAGTGAAGCATGTACAGACAGTGGGATCTTTGAACCGCTGAATTCTTATTTTTGGTATTCAGCATCTGCATTGCCTACATGCGGTTTAAAAAACAGCGCCTCGGTTGAAATACTGTGCCATATGGCCATGTTGAGAACCAAGATTGAGTCCAGTAAGGCGACAGATTAGATTCAAAACAATTAAAACAAAAGGAGTAAGACATCAAAGGTAAACAAGTTATGTGTCCAGTTGCTCTTTAGTCTGCAGGTCATCAAGTCACATCTTGGACAAACATAGCCCTTCACATGACTCATCCTTGATTTTGAATAACAAGGAGAAAAATAGAGAAGCCCTGATTCAGACAATTAAAATAGCTATTGATCGGCGAGGGCTGTTCGACGGGAGAGTACCTCACTGCAAGCGGACCTTCCGTCTCTGACGGGCCTGCTTCACCCCGCCTCCTCTGCCTCCTCTGCCTCCTCTGCCTCCTCTGCCTCCACTGCCTCCACTGGGATTGGCAGGCCTCAAGACGTCCCTGACAGACGTTGACACCCTATATTACTTTATCAAACCATTATTCACCCTCCATTAAAAGAGAGAACTTAACAGACCTCCCAGGAGGCCTCTCCAGAAGTGACAGCCCTCTACGACCAGATATGACAACCTTGGTTTGAAGGGCAGAGCTGTCAGCAGTTGACAATGCTCCGTGTCGGCCAGGCCAGTAATAGCCCTCCTATGTCAGAAAGGGAGAGGATTGCAAAACAGGCATCCAGCAGGGATCCAGCCACACAGAGGAAACCAGGGACACCTGCCCGTGTTTAAGCACAGTTCAGAAGGCCAAAAGAAACAAGTGGAACAACCGCTACAAGCAGACCCCTCCTGTGTGTCCAGCGAGCAGGAGGAAGTTACTCACCAAGCGAAACCACAGAAAAACAGTTTATTTCATAGAGGGCGGAAATAGTGTGTGTTGCTCCTGATATGGTGGCAAGATTGTGCCACACATTTCAATAATTGAAAAGGTTAATTAAAAAACTTTGCATGCATCCAACAGTGACTGTCTCTGTCCTGGTTCGCAATTATCTAGAACTGCATTTCCAAACAATTTGATAGTGAACTGCTTTCTGATTGGGTTTTATTTTTTATCAAGAAAACTTGCCTCGTGTTGAGTGCCCCGCTGAGAACATGACTCAGAACTGTTCCATAACAGGGAGAAAGATTGTGTGTGATAACAAGACAACTGTAAAACAGTATCACAGGCTGTTTGATTGATTGAGACACAGCCATGTGTTGTCTTGTTGAAAGTCCTTAACGACCGACAGAAGCAGAGCCGCTAGCCTGTTACCCAGATATCTCTTCCTCAACACAAACAGCAAAGTGCTACTTCTAATGCCGCCCAGAATGTATCCTCGACAAAACCGTGAGAGAACAATGTATTTTATTGTATTTTTTGAAAGGTTGAAAATATATTTTCGAAGAAAAGTTACGTTATGTGTGAGACAGAGGGAGCTAGTTATGTCACATGACTTAGAATAGAGACATTCCTGGCCATATATGAGGGAGATGTTCAAAATTGTCGGTGTCAAAAAGGATTGCTGGCGAATGTCTATAGCGTCTTTTTGTATTAATGTATTGATATGATTCGAGGTCCAGTTACCAGCGTGACACTAAAACAGGTAGTAGTAATGGCAACTTTTTACTTAAGTATGTCTGAACCCACACTTCTTTACTTTAACTTGAGTGAAAAAGTATAGTCAGCTTTTACCACAGTATATTTTTAAATATGAGTATCTGTACTTCTACTTGAGTGAAGGATGTGTGTACTTTTGCCATCTCTGCCCAACTTCGGTTAAAGACTCTTCAAATGTGTCTATATTCTTGAGACACACGTCAATGACGACGTAAAGAAATTCTCACTTTCTGTATTGAATATGCATGCAGAAACTAAATGGAGTATTTTTAACAAGTCTCCAGCTTCCTTCCTTCGTTTTTTTAACCCTCGCTTTCAGAAGCTGCAGTGTGCCGTTCCCTGCCTACCCAAATCCGTTTTATCTGAAATGATGTCCCCGTGGGAGCTGGGATTAGCTACTGTGTTGGTCTCCTTCTGTAGAAGGCGTCAAGTTGTGTGTCGAGTTTCCTCTCCCTTCAGTATCAACTGTGTCACGTGGGACAGAAAACGTATCAAGAGACGCTCGCGGCGATTCCACCGAGCCAGAGCCAGCACCGAGCTAACCGAGCTAGCTTCATTCTCGACATTTTCACAACGTTGTTCCCCCGACACTTTCACAATGCTGCGACACCTTCCCAAGTCATGTACGCAAAAGCATTATAAAGCCACATTGTCACAAATCTAACTGTGCGTGTGTGAATTCTAAGGAGACAAACTTTAAAAAATGTTTTGTTTATTTGCAGGTATAATTAGCAGCCTTTTGAAGTGTTGTGGTGAGGTGTGTGTGAGCTAAGTAGCAGCTATGACAGCTCGACGCATAGGGCCTGTATTTAAGTGAGCCACTCGTTGTTCAGCACCTTACAGTACTGTAATTACAGAAACATGTGGGTGTAAGTGCTTTCCTTCAATTTCAGAGCTCATTGATTAAATTAACAATATTGTGCATTCAGCAGAGTTCAAATTCATCCGCCTAGAAGTCTTTTCTCCTTATTTGCTGTGCGGTGAGGGGTACTGCTTGAACTACACAGACTTACCTGACACATGGAGTGCCTGAATTTGAAATGGAAAAGTGTCTTTCCTAGGCTGAGTGCTTCTGAGAATAAGTAAATGTGCTGCTACAGTCGGCATAGTGAGTCCTAACGAGACAATAATCCAACGTGTAATGTTGTGAACCATGTTAGAAGGATAGAGAAAGCTTTGAGAGCAACGCTTTGATGTCTATAGATAATAAAAGACCTCTGAAAGGGTTTGCTTTGAGTTTTCATGTATTGGGAGTCCAGCATAAGGGGCTGTGGGCAGATTTTTCATATTTAATGCACTGAAAACTGTGGGAGGCTTGAGAGGAGAAATCTCTCAATATCCCATTGGGGGGTGTCCTGACATTTTCTGAAATGTAATACACAGAAAACTGAAAGATTTTGTGCTCAATTTTGTATTCAAGTTATTAGTGGAGAGACAATGTTTTTGCCACCATTTCATTCAATAGAGCACTTTATGTAGATGAAAAAAAGAAAACTATATAATAATCTATACGTCGCCATGGGAGAATACATCAAATAATATGTGCTGAGCTTATTAACGTTCTATACACTGTCAATCCAGAAAGACAGCGTCAGGATTGGACAGTGTTGCTACGTCCCAACACATCATTACGGGGTACGAGTGCATATCTTTGTTAGACCTTAGATCCTGTGAATCACGTGGTGGATGCGATGGCTCCAGCCTTTGTGACCCCTACGAAAAAAAATGAGGTATTGCTAGTCTTCGTAACAACCCCTGTCCAAGCAGTGGACACACCATTGTGTGGAGGCAGCAGCCTCTGGACACAGAGGACTGGGAGCGTATGGGAGATGGATCTCTTCTTTTACAATTGATCAATCATGGCCCCTGCAGGAGGTCAACCGGAGCCCCCTGCACATCCAGCCTAATTGCTGGAAGCGATTCCTCTTCGCGGTGAGGAAGGCCGGACTGTCCCCATGGCTAGAGAAACTCATGCTGGGCCAGGATTAATGGACTGGGAGTCAGGGCTTCGTCACGGCACAGGGTAATAAGCAAATCTCACATCCGTCAGTCGAGGGAGCCCCCCAGTCCCCTAGCCCTGCTGTGCTAAGCTTTTACAAAGCTCCTAGGAGTCCTTGGGCTGGGGCGAAAACGCATTAGCGGCGCGCTCGCCTCACAGTCACACTCCTCGCAGCAGTCGATTGGATTTTCATGAGATGGCCGTGCTCTTGCCGTCGTCTCCCCAAATGTTTACCGTGATTTTCAGTCTTCGCTTGATGGTAACATCCATTTTCCTAAAGAACGGGTTTAGTAAGCTAGACTGAGGGTATAAGGGTGTTACTCTTATCACTGTGGGAACTACATTAGTCACTGCTGTGTGTCTAAGTGATGCCCTATTTACCATCAGAATGTGGAACACAACATCAGAATTTTAAGCAAAAAGCTATCTGTGAATAAACTACAATAGCTCCCTTTTCAACATGCTCCATCTGAAAGCTTTTGATGCAAAAAGCACAAAATAGCAATTAAACCGGAACCGCTTTGAAAACAGAACATTTGGCAAATTACAAAAAGTACTCGCAAGTGTCTGCTTTTACCTGTCCTTCATTCATTACTCCTTTGTCAGTGTGCTCTAACATCTTTTTACCCCCACCTATATCTCACTCTGCACATCAGAACAGAAGGCCTCAGCACATCATCAGTGCTGTACACTGTATGCAAAAATGTTTCATAAATGTTTCAGAAATACCTGATAACACCTCTTTGAGATTCCTCCAACGCCACAACGTTTCCAGCACAACTCCATAGTTGTGGAAGCCCAAATCCTTACAAGGGAGGTCTACATTCTCACGTGTTTGTGTCTGCACTACGAGATCACAGCTCAGATATACAGTATGGTTCCTCGGTTCTGGAGTAGAAACGGCATGTTTTGGGTGTGTGGACGTGTTGTGGCTGGTGTACACAGGCTGTATTACGTGAGGTCACACAACACAGGCTGTAAAGCCGCAGCAGGTTTGGGGATCAGTCCAGAGCCATGATTATTATAACACCTGCTGCCATGACTGCAATTCTCATTAAGGGCTCTATAACGAGATTACCCACATGCAATTTCACTTCCCTTCCTACTCTGGGTTTGATCAGAGTGGCTGCAGTAATCATCGCGGTTGGTTTTAAATCCTGGTTCTGAAGTCACAGACATCAGACACAGTCATGAATCAGAAAGGAAGTACCAGACAACGATTCCAAATAGCTATGCAACTAGCAGTTACTATGGTGATTTTATTTGTGTTGATAAATGAATAAATGAATGAATGAATAAAACTTCTAATGGATTGTCTACTGATCCAGTCCTGGATCCCAAGCATCAGATTTAAACTCTAAAAACGGTTGGTCAACAAATCTAGTTCCAACAAAACCTTAATTACATTGTAGAGTTTTGTTTATTTTCTCAGGTTTACTCGTCTCAGTTATTGATCAGGTGCTCACATGTGGATTCCTTCCCTTTCCACTTCCAAGTTACGGAAATTCTGTCAATATTGGCAGTGGCAATAAAACTCTGATGTGTCTGTAAGCTCATAATATCCTCTTTTCATTATGTTTATTGGAAACATCACTAAAAAGTCACTATCAAGTCGCATCTGAGGTTGAAAATAAAAATGCCATGAAAGCAATTTCAAGTTAAATTAATATTGTTACAAGAAAAAGCTGTTTGGTAAAAAAAATAAAAATTGCAAGCAACAACAATTTACATTGTTTGGTTTCTGTAGTAAAGTCCAGCTCGAATGCTTTTGGTGGTTTTTCATGGAACCCTATCCTTTAGACCCCATCTCAGGTGTCCTGCAGTCCTCAGAATGAGACATACATCAAAGATGTAATGGAACATTTTTATAACCAATGTCATATAATATGTGCTGCACAACTCTTGCAGAGTTGTCTGCAGTTATCCATTAGCTCTGTCTAGTAGTGCATCATGTACAGTACACAGAAGAAGAAACTATCGACAGAAATTTGTTTTAAGTCGTGTCCACCTTCATTCCACCACACTCAGGAAGGCTGCGTTTCCACTTTTCAGACCTACCTGTGCACAGTTCTGGGTTCAAGAGGAGGACTTCTAGCCACAAGCACTACATACATCACGGTGACGCCACCAATCTTTATTTAGAAGGGTTATCATTTGTATTCCTGACAGCACAATAGTGGGTTAGAAAGGCAAATTCTCAGGGTGGTTAGTGTGCACTCTGTGATAAGCCTGACTTGAGGCTACAGGGAAAAGCACCCATTATGTGAAATTTTCAATTCAACTCCTCAGAACAGACTGCCGTGTTTGTGTGACACGGATGTGTGTTGGCTCAGAGCAGCCACACATATCCCCTTCTGGAAGCCTCCATGAAGGACATAAAGGTCCTTGGTTAGGGTCAATATTTCAGACGCGTTTCCTCCGCTGTTGAATGTTTTACCTCACGACACAAACACACGCAGGAATGGGCGGCTGAAAAAACGCCCTCTTCCTCTCCACCAGGAACGCGGGGAACGCTCGTCCAGGTTAGTAAGGACTTGAGAGTAATCACAGCGCAGGCCTTCTGCATCAACCCCTGCTATCGCAGATATTGCAAATGTGTTTTCTGCAAATGTGTTTGGAAAACGCCTCAGGGAAATACAGAGGTTGAGTGTTCATCATCACCAAACCAGAGAGAGCACCAGAAGCTTAATAATAACGCCATGCGGCGTTCTTCCTTGGGACTGCGAGGATGGGAGTGCTGGCAGCGGGGAGGAAGGCGACAGTAGCCGGAGGGGCTGTTTTGACAGGAAAGTCCTTTACATGATCAATTAATGATGAACTCAATCAATTAGGACAAAGGGATCAGATGCCTGCGGTAAGGTTTTAATAGTATGAATGTGAAGTGGAGTAGGATCTTTCAACCGTGCAGTTCATAGACACGCTAATCTTCAAACATTTAAGAGTGGGGTTTTCATGATAGAATATGAAAGTGGGCATCAGTTTGGTAGAACAGTTGTGTTGAAATATCAAGCAGTTTGCCGGGGTGAATTCCCATGTCCTATAATTCACCCCACAATCTAATGAGAGACAAGAGAAATTGATTAGCTTGTTTAAACCTTCTGATTGAAGATGGTAATGACACAACTAAAGCGATCTATTACTAGCAACAGTAATGCACAGTTAGATGTACTATAATTACAGAACATTTGATGTTGAATTTCTCTTCTGGAATTATGAGTGATGACTCAATGACACTACAGGTTGCATACAGGTACTCTACATTGTTCACAATCCATATTCATAACTTCCTATTCTCTATGAAAGACCTTGTTTAAAGTATGTTACTGTACTAAAGACTGTACATCCAAACCCATGAAAGTGGACCAACTCTATGTTCTTACTCATTGAGGGTTTTGAAGGTTTGATAATGGAGAAAAACAGACCCAAACTGTCGTTAGCAGGTGGAATATAAACAAATTAAGTGTTTTTTTCATTATGCTTAAATATTAGCTTTCTGCGATCTTAGCATTCCGTCTAGTCAGTCTGTCTGTGTCTCAGAGGAAGCATGCAGATATTCCTGCTCTGAATCAGAAGCTGTTTCATGCAGTCACTACTCTCTAAAGATAAACATGGTCACCATCACACGAAAACAAGTCCCTTGGTCTAGTCATTCCATCAGAGTAAAATGGCTGAATAAATGTTCTCTTAACCAATTAAATTCTTTATTCTGCAAACACTGACCGATAATTAACAACGGACACACAGTCCATTCTTATCCTTTTCACCAAAGTTATTATTTGCATTCCCTCGAACAATATACTTTTATCAGAAGGTCGACATAAAGCATAATCACTGTGAATGTCTAAATTAGCATTTAAAGAGGCCAGAAACCCCCAGCACACAGCAGAGCTGGGAGACACCAAGAGGAGCGTCTGTGGAAGAGGATCCGTGTGTGTGTGTCTGTGTGTGTGTCTCTGTGTGTGTGTGTGTGTCTGTGTGTTTCTGTGTGTGTGTCTGTCTCTGTGTGTGTCTGTGTGTGTGTGTGTCTCTGTGTCTGTGTGTCTCTGTGTGTGTGTGTGTGTGTCTGTGTGTGTCTCTGTGTGTGTGTCTCTGTGTGTGCGTGTGTGTGTGTCTGTCTCTGTGTGTTTGTGCCCGTGTGTCTGTGTGTGTGTCTGTGCCTGTATCTCTGTGTGTTTGTGCCCGTGTGTCTGTGTGTGTGGTGCAACAACAGCAAGCCAGCTTCAGCAGCCCAGAATTACGTATTCTGTCTGAGGTCAATCCATTATCATTCCTGACATTTCAAACAGATAAGAGCCTGATGCTGCCATTCTATTACCGAAATCATAATGGAATTTGGGGACGTTGCAAATAGATGTTTGACTTTGCTGGATTAAGGCAGAAAGCTCTGTAAGAAAATGTTATCAAGGGGCTGTTGACCAAACAAATACAACAGGTGTTGTTCCATGTTTTCCAGGCCAGACTAGCTCTGCGTATCTGGCAAGGAGGGGAACCGTGTTAGCATCTAGCAGGGAGGGGAACAGTGTTAGCATCTAGCAGGGAGGGGAACAGTGTTAGCATCTAGCAGGGAGGGGAACAGTGTTAGCATCTAGCAGGGAGGGGAACAGTGTTAGCATCTAGCAGGGAGGGGAACAGTGTTAGCATCTAGCAGGGAGGGGAACAGTGTTAGCATCTAGCAGGGAGGGGAACAGTGTTAGAATCTAGCAGGGAGGGGAACAGTGTTAGCATCTAGCAGGGAGGGGAACAGTGTTAGCATCTAGCAGGGAGGGGAACAGTGTTAGCATCTAGCAGGGAGGGGATGCTAACAGTGTTAGCATCTAGGACATGTGCAACTTCTTCCTCCCCCCTTCCCAGACTTAACCTGCACCATGTTGATTTTCTATCATTGTTATCCAGGTTATTCCGTTTGAGGAACCAACCAGAACGGTTTAGCACCCTCATTTGAAACAGCAGCCACCGGCGGCCACGGACCACTACGATTGATTAAAAGAAAACATCTTTAGTGCTTGTTATTAGGAAAGTGACATTTGAATTTTTCAAATGGGGGGGGGGGGTATTTAGAGTATTGAGAGAAGCAGTAGCAACATAATTGACCACATACGACACAAGTCCTTCTGGTTTCTTTCGCAGGATGGATTTTTCTACTCCAGAGGCCGTTTAGAGCTCTTCAGGACAACACCCCCCTAATTACACAGAGAGGACGCAAATGAAGCACCGCTGCGGAGACTGGCAGAACCAGATGTGTCACTTCCTGTGAAAGGATAGCAGATCCCTGGAGTGATGCCTTAATTTTCTGACGCAGCCGAATCCTTCTGCTTTCTTAGGAATGCGAGGTACTCTCTCCGTGTGCCTCCGCCCTGCTCCCGGGGCAGAGCGAGCGGCGGCATCATTATCCAGCCCCGGCGAGGAGCACGGGATGCAACCTGTCAGCTCATTGAAGAATAAACTGCTGCAAGAGATGCACAGAACACTAAGTCCTTGTGAGACCCCAGCTGTTGGAATCGCAAGCGGGATGAAGAGAGGAAGAGGCCCTGAAGGAACCTAAATGCTGCGTTTTCCATTTCATGATTCCAATTCAACAACTAAACTAAATATTAATCCAAAACTCAAGTTGAAGCATTTGACTACATCTTTATATCTCCCGTCCTTTATTTTTTACTGTAGTAATGTTAGGGGGGGGGGAGGGGGGGGGAGGGGGGGGTATCAAAACAATAGCCATTATGTTTTTGTGAAGCCGTCACCTCTGCAAAGACCCATGAATATAAAGTTGGTGAAGCTCATGAAAAACAGGTCTTGGTGGATGTCGGATTGAGATGAGGAGCTTATGCATTTCATAATTACATTTTGAAAAGCTCTGTGAAACCCAGAGAGAGTCAGAAGATGCCAGGCGTCTATATTTAATGAGGGGTCAAATTTAGACCTGCCATTTCGATGTCCTGTGAAAGATCTCAGAAAAAGAAAGTCTGTGTTTCTTATTGTGCCTATTAAGCTGACATTCCAATTTGAGCACAACCCTTGCATGGAAAACCCTGCTTAAACTTGTAACTGCTCTCCTAGCCATATGAGGTCTGTTAACTTGGCTCCTTCTGATCATCACTAATTTATGTTCCTTTTGAGTCCTTTTCATATTTCATGGTGTGTGGGGGGGGGGGGGGTGAGGGGAGAACATAGATGGAGGTGGCTCCAAGCCAAACAGAGAAGCTCTCGAGAAAAGAACCGAGAGACAAGGGGGGGGGGGGGGGCGCATGGGTTTAGTTGGGAGGGGCGACGGGGAGGGGAGGATGAGTTTGGAGCGGAGGAGGACGCTTGATAGTGATGGTAGGGAGGCTGAGGGTAGTCCTTGGCTGCTAGGCACCTCAGCAGAGTGGGAGCTGGCACAGGCAGTCATCAAGGAGGGATGATGGCGGGGGAGAGGGGAATTTATGAGGGAAGACACACAGGCAGGCGCAGGCATTGTTAACAAGCATATCTAGTGACAGATTGCAGATAGGACCCTTTCGGTGGAGGAAAATGATTCTGAGGAGATTTGGAGCTTGATATGTTGGCCTGGATCTCCATCATTGAGCTTCCAAAACCAGTTTTGTGCGTACTGAACAGCAGAGACAGGCATGGGCGGCCATTGTGACAAAGAGATGGAGATATCCGAGTGGTGAAAAGAACCAGCTGCTGTGATTGGTGACTATTCAGGGAAGGAATTGTTAGTGGTATTCAGGTGAAAAGAAACAGGTATTGGTTTATTTCTGGTGATCTCAGGTTTCTGTTCCAGGGGGACACTGTGAAGGCTAGCTTACACTTCAACAATTCACCTCTTTCTTCATTTCAAAAACTAAACATTTCTCCTAAAGTGGTATTCAGCCAAGATCAAACAGAACACACTGGTGAGCAGCTGGCCCTGAGAGGCAGAACAATGACCTCCTCCTGTCTTCTCTGCCGGACACGACTGGCGCCGAAGTCAGCACACATGTCAATTATCTGCAAACAAACCCTTGGCCACGAGGCTGTGAACAGGCCCGTGCGCTAGGAGACAGTTCTCCTTCTGCAGAAGCACATTTAGCCCAGTCTTTCAATTTTGGATAACAATGTTCTCTAATCTTAAAACAGCATCGGAGTAATGATGACACTTCTCTTAAAATTGCTGCTCATTTCCTGTTTCCCAGCTCCATCCTATTACTGGTTAGTCACTGAAAGTGAAATATTAATATCTGTAGGGGTTTTAAAAAGCCATTACGAATTCGGCACAATTTAATATACGGAGACACGTCTTAAACAGCAAACGGACAACGTGTCTCTTTTCTTCAACAGTCTTTGTTCTGGCAAGACAACGTAATTCCGTATCAATTCATCTGCCTTTTTCTAGTCTTTCAATAAAGTAGCCTACACTCCGGCAAGTTCGGAAATTAACGACCTACAGCCGTACAACACGTCAACTGCACTAAAGAGTGAAAGAGAGAGGGCGGGAGGCTCTGTGAGACCGACTGAAGCAGCAGCCGAAGAGGATTCCTCCGTGACACGAGGCCCGCTCCGACAGGCAGCAGCGACAGACAGCCGCGGCAGCAGCGCATTGTACGGGGAATCTCTCTTTGGTGTTACCTTTAGCATTAATCAGCTTCACCATCACTGCAGCTGCCAGCTCTGATGTCTCTAATCTGGAGCGAACAAAGTCAGGCCTGATTCAACACCCAGACTGGTGTACGTTTCTGCCTGACAGATCACACAAATGACATGGTGATTCTGCAGAATAATAAACTATGCGTTTCATTTCTTCACTGCGGGGTTGACGGCAGAAGGGCTCGGATGCCAAACAGAAACAATGAGATGAAATCAGTCAAAGAACTCTTTCCCCACGAAAAATAATTAAAAAAAACACAATAACACAATTCAATCAGCCCATGAAAAATCCCATATCCAATATGATAAGGCCCACAATGCATCAGCAAGGTGTCACTTCTGTGAAGACAATCTTGACTTAAAGCCAGAAACCCAACACTGAATGAGAGAGATGCTGTTCTAATGCATAAACCCTAAACATAAAAGCCAACACCACCAAAGCTCCTCATCTTCAAGCCTCATCCTCATCATCCTCATCATGCTCATCCTCATCATCCTCCTCCTCGTTATCCTTGTCAGATAAGCAAGTTGATCAGCTCAATCCATCTGTGGCGAATATGCTTCAACTACGTTGCCGCAGTTTAAAAAAAAAAACATGCTTTTAATTACCCTAAAAACTTCAGAAATAATGAATGCAGGTTAACATCTGACTAACAATCACAGCTGCGTGATTAAGGTATTCCGTGTGTTGCCTTATATCTTTGTACATCTGATAGTTTGTTATAATCCTCCCTTGATGTGCTTGATAAAATACTTCTTGCTCGTCGTCTTTATTTAGACTAATGCTCGTTCCAGAGCAGCCGCTGTCATTAGGAGGGTATTGGATATGGCTGGGACCTCCAAGGGTTTCGGTGTCTCCAAGACCCAGATCACACCGTCTCAGAGAACCGGGAGCATGGCTCTGGTGTCGACACTTTAAATTAAACAGATGGAATTAATTCAAAAGATGTGAATCTATCACATAATATCAGCCCTGGCATATGGGTCCCTTAATATATTAATAATTAATAGAATCATCTTATTGAACCACAGCAAAGCTTAGGCTATCATTTTCTCATTTTCAGTGCTGCCAATTTCCCAGCATGAAATGGAAGATGGAGAAAACAAATTGAACAAATAATACATTTTTGGTATGAATTTTAGATTAAAGCTTGTCACCTGTTATACTTATATTAAATTAAATGATGGAAAGTTTGAGCCTTAACTTTTATATCACCCCGGCATGAATAAAAATGTTTGAGCATAATTCATATAAATGAGATATCGTTGACAGAGCAGTGGGATGAATAAGATTCATATTTTTTGCTTTGCTCCAAGATTCTGTCATTAGCTGTCAGGAATCTGATCCAGGAGTAAAGAATTGGGCTGTTAAAGTCCCATTAAAATCATGTATAAAGGACCCATACCAAGTTTCTAGTCGAGGGAATATTATCAGACCATGAGTACTTGAAGCTGTTCCTGAAGCCCTTCAGACACACAGAGAAATGTGGCCCTGATTGGTGCCTTATATTTCTATTGAATTGCCCAGGGACATGTTGTAGTACCAGATCAGCTAAAGACCCTCGGAGGTGACGAATGAAATGGTCGATAATTCACCAGAGGCTATAGGCTTCAGGAGCTAAAAGCCAAATGCTTTTACAGAGAATTGTCCAAGGTTCTGCAGTACATGGCCTAATCTCACACCAACACCCCCACGCCCCCCCCCCCCCCCCCACACACGCCCCCCCCACACACCCCTGGGATGAGCCTTGCAACCTAGCAAGTTTGATGTGGTGTTACACAAAAACGAGGAAAACAACTTTGATGGTTGTACACGTTCTTAAACTTCTCTTTGATGTGTTGCATGATTTCACAACATTAATTCCTCCTCCGTTTGCCTCCAAGTCCCCTTCCTTTGTTAGGGTTGAGCTTATGTTGCGATTATTGTCAACATCAACAGATGAAAACATGAGATTGTGGTTACAGCTTGTCCTTGGACAACTAGTACCGATTTGCCATTCTTGAGAAATCACCACTATACGGCTCCATTATATAATTACATTGATCTGAAAACCCTTATTTATGTCTCCAGTTTACTGTCTGAGCTTCATAACCTCTACAGTATTTTTGCAGTTTCTCTAAAGCAATCCAGTCACATACAAATAATGATTTAGTGACGTGAAACATATATGAATGAAAGATAATATGAATTAAATATGACATAAAAGATACATGAGGGAAAACATGAATACTTGATGTATTAAAATCTAAAAATTAACAGAGTAAGATATCTTTTAATGACGTAAGGGTCAAGCGGTTGTTGACCAATCTGAATCTTTTAATCCAGTTCTACATTTCTGTAGTACCTCCAGAAAATGACATATTGTACCAGGCACAGGAGTTGTGAGAATATAAGGACGGTCCAGAGCTGAAGGAGCTTTGGTGAAGAAGAAAAACACAAAACAGTGACCGCAGATAGATTCACTGTTGCCATTCCATCACATATTCAATATTTCAAATAGCATCTGTCATAAACATAGCCATTCATCATTGAGATATATATGAATGTCTTATAAGTGTTCTTGCACTACAATGCTCTTATCTGTAACACTTCCTGCATCATTCTCAAGGCTAAGGCGTCAAAAGCAGAAACTGTTTTTTCAGTCGGTGACAGAAAGCAGCAACGTGGCCTCATCAATCAAAGACTGACGTGTGATATTGGGGAATCTTTCTCTCTAAAATGGAAAAATTATAGTCTACCTTGATGCGGTAAACACAAGGGGCTGTCGGACACATGACTAACAGATGTAAGCCAGAGTCAAGCAGGTGCCCCATCTTACAACTCACACCTTTCAGCAGATATCATTTTTCATAACAGTAATTTCCTCTAATTAGAACGCATCGCGAAAAGAATTATCGTCTGTATCCTAAGAAAAAAACATCCAATGCATCAATTTCACACCTATAAACCTACACACCTACTCCACAGTAATGCAAAGCGTTAAAATACTTTTATTTACCCAACATATTAAGGTTGGAGCCATGAGTGGAAAATATAGTACCCAATAACACATGATAAACTGATTAGGGAATTGTGGTCAGTTTAGAGCCAGCTGATGAATCCTTGACCATGAAACAAAGATAATATTTGTTTTGAACGTGGGGAAGAGAGGGTACTGTAGCCGTGTGGAGCCTGGGTAAACTGTGCCTGAACCTCCCCCAGCGCGGGTCCTCATTAAAGTTGCAGATCACATCATCATCAGCGCCATGCCAGTTCACAACACTGGCCTACTCTGCCTTCCCTTCTCCCCTATAGTCTCCACCGACCAGCAGGAGACAGCGATGGTTCACAACACCGGCCTACTCTGCCTTCCCTTCTCCCCTATAGTCTCCACCAACCAGCAGGAGACAGCGATGGTTCAGGAGAGACAAGGCCACTCCCTCTCACAAACAAGGCTTATTTTCCATCACACAGCAATACATTTTTATCCCACAGTGATAATCCCACCGACTGAAAGCTGATAAATGACGAAGGACATCTTGCTGCTGATAAAGATAATATGGCAATAGCATGGCAGCAACAATGACAACCTTGTCTATCTAAAAACCACTGAGAGATATTTGCTGCAGTAGGAATTGTAAAATAATATTCCTAAAAGCAAACTTCAAACAGAGTGAGTGGCTGGTGGATAATAAGCAACCGATTTGATTGGCAGTTTCTAAGGAAAATGAGAGAACAAAAAAAAAATGCGACCAAAGGGAACCTCCTCCATAAAACATCCATTACATCCAGTCAGGACTCATTACTTAGAAAATAAATGCATTCTCTGCCACTCTGAATATTCAATATAACCCTCATGAGACACTTTTGATAAAAAACTCGTTGAGTTAAAATGCCAAGGAGATAGAGAATGAATTGTCATCTTCATTAGCGTGTCACAAAGTTTAGAGTCTTCAAACAGCCGCCTAATGCAAATGACTGGTTCATCACGTCTGTGTGTGGGAGTAAGCTCAGGGGACCAGAGGTGAAGAAGACGCGAAGCTCTCATCAGAGGGCTGACCCTGGGAAGGGTAGCTTACACAAACAAACTTCATTTCAAACCGACTGTGGTTAACTCTACAGTTCCTGCCTGTAGAACGCACGCAGCCAATTACAGTGTGAATATCCAGTCCCTCTTTGGGGATTAATAGAATAGGAAGGTATTTTGTTTTGAGTTCATTATCGACTGAATGTATCCCTCTAGTTACCAGAGAAATAGCATCAAATGATTACCACCGTTAGCGAGAGCCATATGCTGTGCAATTAGCAAATGGAAAACATTGTCTGGCATACATTAAAACTGCCTCTCAGCCAATGAGATCCTCTGTGATGTCTCAACATTCCACCTTTGTACAGGATAGGGTATACCAAACGCTAATTTAGCAATAATCACAAGGCTTTCAGGACCTAGGTTTTAGGACTAAAGTAACACTGTGTGGCTTTCTAACAGTGTGTGAAGCTGTTTCGTCACAGCTTTGATGAACACGCAGCTTAAAGCACCAAAGATTCCTGAATGGACAGTACCTATACGACCACGTGAAAACAGATGCAACAACCCCATCCAGATCATTTGTTGTCATGATACCTGATCTCTACTCAGAGGTATGTGCATGGTATCATTATGGACCACAGTAGAGGTATGGAACTAAAACATCTGGACCACAGTAGAAGTACGAAACCACTGAATCAGGATCACAAATAGATGTATGGAACTGTTGAATCTGGACCACAGTATAAGTACGGAACCATCACATTCTGGTAAACTCTCTCTGGTTGTGTCTTACCGTTCGCGCAGTCTGACTTCCTCTCCTGCTCAGTGTCGGTAAGAGACAGGACAGAGTTGGCCCTGCTGGACAGACAGGAGCTGTGCTCAGACTTGATCTCCTGCATCCACAGTCTGAGGGCGTGGTCGGGCGAGGGCCCCCCCTCCCCCTCCGTCTCCACGTCAGAGCTGACCACCCGCGGGTAGCTGAGCTGGGCTGCCGAGCGCAGCTCCGCCTGGTAGCTGGGACGTGCCAGTTGGCCCGACTCACAGAAGTCCAGCTCTAACAGAGACACAAAGCAGAACAGAGGAGAAGAGTTATGAGTTTAAAAACGATACTGTCTGTAAACGATACTAGTATATGTCAGATGTGGTACCGAGTGCAGACAACCATAAGAGGGTAACATTTCTGGGGAAATTGTGAGGTGTGCTTGCGGCCGCCAGCAATCTTTTTTCTATATCACCTCCAAACCAATTGATTAAACTAATATATAACATCCAAACATTTGGAGAAAAAGTTTCCATAAGTAATATTCACTAAAAGGTTTCAACTGTCTGTATCTTTTGTTTATTTTTATAACAACTTTAAATGTATTTATTTAAACTGGCAAACATAACTTTGTTGGAAATCCGGTTTGAGGCGGTTGTAATTGAACATTGTCTAGCAAGTTTAGTTCATTCATACCTAGACTAGGTAGCCAGAAGGAAACTGGACGTGCTCGCTATCGAAATAACCAGCTCTATATATGGATCCTGTAGGCTATAGTATCCACTCCAATCGTTCGGATATTGGATGGCATCGATTGCTCTCCAGGATTTATCATTTGATGCGCCTCTCGTGGTTTATTGCTTTAATAATCTATCAGTCCCACGCGATTCTAGCAGAACAACAGCGCAAAGACACGGACAACAACTATGAAGTATTTATCTAGCCAACTGGCTTGTAGCTAGCTACCAGCTGGTGGTAGTTGGTAGACCCAGTGCTTTGGACAACTTGCTAACATTGTTAGTAACAGCTAGAAGGCATAATGTACTAGTACCATTATTTCAGGTGCACCGGCATGTGCCTGGGTAATTAGAGCTAACTACAGTAACTACTGGGGACTAACCAGAAGAACGAAGCCATATCAAGGTAGAGAAGCTAGCTACATATGAGACATGTTCACCATGGCTTGTGCCTGTGGCCTTTTTGTTGTTCAGCTGTGTGTAGAGCTAAAACAAACAAGGTGACACAGCAGATGTAGCCATTGATGTTTCTTGCGATGGCGCCTATCACACGTTTAGCTAACAACACCACGCGGGAGCCAAACAGTAGCTTTCACGACAAAATGTATTTGAACGACAAAAGAAGACAGTGTCCATCAGCGCCACTGTAAGCACACATTGTAAAGAGAGGTAACCTGCCCAACTACCACGGCCAGGCCAGGTCTAGATATTAGTATAATGTATAATGGTTTGCTATCTACCTTAGCTAATGTTACTGCTCAAATCCTAGATAGCTCGAGCTAGCTTAGCTAGCTACTTTGTGAAAACGTAGCTACAATTTGAACCCCTTACCCTCTTGCTTGAAGGGCAGCAACATAGACTCCTATGTACATCGTTGATGTCATCGTGATCAACGTGCCAAGCGTAACTATTGGCGTTCGGTCATGATGGTCAAAATGTCCTGTTAAATTTTCAGACATTGCACCTTTATACTGCCACACAATTACATATTATGTTGTTGTTGTTGTTGACAATATTCATGTAAAAAATATTGGGTGCCTAAGACCTTTTGCGCAGTACATTGTATAGGATACACACACATTCTGTGCTGTATAGCCCGTTTCATCACGCAATGAGACTAAGGCCTTTACAAGGTCCCTTAGCTGTCCACACCAGAGACCCAGTCTGAGCAAAGATACTAATTAGTAATAAACCCTCATAGCCAGGATCATGAGGATCTTCATGTGTGTATATATGTGTGTGTGTATGTGTATATATATATATACACACACACATATATATATATATATATATACACACACACATATATATATATTTTCACTGTTCTGGGAGAGGAAAACAACACTCATGATAACACCAGAGGAACGATACAGAAAATTATCTAATGCTCATGTTTAAATATCAGTCTTTGAACCAAGCGAAAGCCGACGATTGCTACTAAATGATAAACAAAGTTTGCCTTGGTTCCAATAAAAGCCAGGACATAATTCACAGTGACATCTGGTTTAAGGGACAGGGCTTGTGCGAAGCTGCATGATTTTCATCAGCTATGATATCCCAAAGAAGGCAAAAGGAGGAGAGATATTTTTGGCTCTCACTAACATATCCCTTGGGGGAGGTTAAGCTTACAACACAGCAACATCGTTTCTGAGAGTCGCATTTCTCTCTAGAAGACATTATACTGTAGGTATTATACAATCATCGGTGCTGTCGTATAACATCTACTCAAAGGTAGGGGAGTGCTGGCAGCTGAGGGGGGTGAGAACGTGGCAGCCCGTACAGTATCACTTACAAGAACATCATAATTGCAGGCTGTGTCTCTGGGTAAAGTTGGGATCCAATATGGCCGTTGCAATCGCCACTGCTTTCACTGTCAACTTTTTCTAAGCAGGTTCAAACAGCCAAAACAGGCTCAGAATCTGAATAGGCATTTCATAACCTCTCATTACGTATTATTTCCTGCATATTGTTGATAAGAATAGGAGTTTCTATAGGATTAGGACTTATTTAAATTTACATTTAGTTATTTAGCAGACGCTCTTATCCAGAGCGACTTACAGTAAGTACAGGGACATTCTCCCCGAGGCAGGTAGGGTGAAGTACCTTGCACAACGTAATTTAGCACGGCCGGTAATCGAACCGGCAACCTTCAATTTATTATAGGATTAGATCGTTTTCTAGTGGCCTGTGAAGACGAGGGGGATAATTCCAATGTACAATACCTGTACTTGTTGCAAATGGAAAATAAAGTTGAAACTTTGTCAGTGTTACTAGCTACAGCTGCTGGATGGCTGTTCCCACTGAACGTGTTGTCAAGAGCACCATCTGTTCTCTCCACTTCCAGATCATGGACGAGGTGAAAAATCACTCACCCAGTTCTCTTTAAAGAAGAAATACAATCTGATACCCTTCAAAATAAATAATTCAGGACGATGAAGAGGCAGGAGAGTGAAAGCTTTTCATTTTCTGGGTCATCCCTGGAGTGGTATAATTACAAGACCTTTTATGCTTCTAGAATATTTTTTAGACAAATTTGAAGAAATCCAATCCAGTATATTCACTCATGACCTAAATCCTGAAAAAAACACAATATGAGACACAATCTCTGGGACACAAAAACCTTCCACAGCATTTATTCCAGTGTAGACAAACCATACTAACTGTGAAGATGGCATATTCCAATTTTATGAGTCAATGAGAGTTTAATTGTGTGGCTATTGTGTGTCTGTACTTTTTGTGCAATACTGCTATTCTGTGTGCGTGTGTAAACCCAACGCATGTGCAAGTCTTGAGGCAGGTGGAGGATTCAGGCTTTAGTCTTGGTCCATCAATAAACAGTAGCAGAATTACCAGGGCTTCTTCCTCCGAGACTCAGACTTAATCTTTAATTATAATTTATATGTAAAAGCGGATCAATCTTTATCAACATTTACACTGAGAGGCAAAATGTATTCACCTAGGAGATATCTGTGATAAGGGTCACCTGACTAATCCACAAATGAAAGCTCTCACTTAACCCTCTGGCATGGAGGTTATCCAAACGGAGTAGTTCTCCAATAAATATATTGTATGTATATGATTTTTCAGCTAACTTAAACAAACAGTACGCAGATAGTTAAGTCCCAATACCAGACAGGATAAAGCCAATTTGCACTAAGCTCACGAGGGATTACTACGTTCAATAGGTACGACTGGATGTTTTTAAAGCAGTGCTTTTTGTACTATACACCGTTAAATACTCATGTCTGGGCAGCACAGTGGTGATCACTGGTGCGAGACCCTGCACATGATCTGCAGTCCAGACCAGGGGCTTGCATATGCAGGCAGGTCGGCCCTCTTTAGACTGCTCTTGAGAATCTCTCACCAAGGTGACTTGCCTAACCTCTCTCTCTCTCCAGTAATAATCTCTACACTAATTACGCCAGTCAGAAACCCATGTCCTTGACCAATTTCTTGTCAGTGAATATCTCTCTCCGACCTCCTGCCCCTTAAAATCACAGCCGCGAAATGGAAGCAGCAGCGGAAAATGGACACACAAATGAGCACGAAAAACGTTCTCCCCTCCACCAAGGGGCTGATATCCTGTGCATACTGTTTTGCTACAGTATCAATCTGTTCAGGTTGAAAAAGCTGCTGCTCCGAGCAAATGTCATTTGTTCATTTTATGCAGTTTCCAAGGTAACCAGAACAAAATGTTTTGTTCGGTGTATCATTTGAATACTGCGATGCATAGGGACAGAAATGTGATTTCAGTTTACACTTTCGTGAACAAGAAGGCAGTAAATATATCTGTCATAACATTTACATTTACAGTAACATATGGTGAGTCATTGTGGAATGTTAATGCTGAAAAAATTTTGATAGTGAGATTAGTATTATTAGTTGTATTAAAATATAAATATAAAGAGTCCGAAATGACAAGTGAGGAAAAGAAAATAATTATCTGTTCAGTGTTCAACTTAGATTATCTCATATCAAATCATTTTTTATTTACGAATGTCAGGATTCATCCATTATTTTTTGGGTTGAAATTGCTTAGTAAAAGCAATTAATTGTCGAAAAATTACATTATTTCCAGATGAAGCTGAGACAGACCATGGCTGGTAAGATCACATTTCTGTCTACCTCATTTACCAGAAATGCAAAGAGTTTCAGCTGAGTTGTCCAATTGGAAAAGGGTTTATGGAACACATAAACATTTAGCCTAATCGGTGTTTAGGAACAACTCACTATTCAAATCTCTGTTGCGTTTTTTCACAGCCCACTGGAGCGCAATATATCCCAGGAAACCACAGCAAATTTTGGGGACAACTTTGTTCACTCAGACAGACTATATTGCAGTGTCCCCTATACAGGCATAGAGTACAACGTTATACAACACTGCACAATTTTAATAAATCTATTATATAGGAGACAAGTCAGTAAAACATATCCAACCAAACCATATTTTTACTTTATTACTGCACATAATGTATAGACAGCTTGCAGCCCTGCAAAACCTATTTCCTTTTCCATTACAAAATAACTTATTTATTCAGAGTGAACAAGATTCAGCCGTGATTGGGTTATTTCCTATAGGGAGTCGAAGTCAATTGTAATGTAATTATACATCACCAACCCCCTGCTTAGCCCTAAGGTGTTAAAAGGTTTCTAGCCTACTGTGTGACTGAACTATAGCAACAGGAGAAAACAACTTGAAAAAAATATTGAAAACCTTCAATAACTTCCCACAGAATATATTCAGGTCTCTTCCCCATGATTACATTCTATATTTTTATACTCACTGTGGTAAAAATATGTGTACCACAGGGCATGAGATTACGAATTTCATTCTGCTAGCTGCAATGCAATGATAAGTCTTATCATATACAATCAGTTATCAAGCCAAGGTATATGCACCCGTTTCCCCTCCAACCTTCCTGCCAGTTTGACTGGAAGACCAACCACATCCTGTGCAGGGAAAATTGATTAAAACAGATGTCACTACATCATTTTGGGGTAATAAATCACAAAAAAAAAAAAATATTTACCAGAGTTCTTGATGCCTCTGTTTACTGTAACAAATGAATAACTCTTAAACTCAAAGTCCAAATTAGCGTTTGGTGTGTTAACACTGTACCTCCTGTGGGTTCATCCATGGTTTTCCTCTTGGCTCGGTGGCTGTTGTAGCTGAGTCTCATCTCCTGTCCGTAGTCAGGCAGCGTCTCTCGAGACGTGTAGGACTTACAGAGGTTGCGTCCGTCCTCGCTCTCGTCCGAGGAGCTGGGGTAGGCATGCTCCATCTCCTTCCGGGCTTTGGACAAAGACTGGTAAGGCTTACAATCCATCTGCTCCATGCTTGGCAACGCTGGACCAAACTCATTCAGTCATGGGATCCAGTCTGGAGGAGGAACGAGAGGGGAAGCAGAGCTGTTAATACACATCCTGGTCCGCTCATGTTTTGTCCTTGTGTTGTGAGAGAGATGGTGTGGGACTCTGAGAAAAGTAATTATTTGGATATTAGTCTCTTTAATCAGTAGGTTCCTATTTCCAGGGGCTGCTGTGGGGTCGTCGTGTGGCAGGATGGAGGTGCTGGGAGATGCACGGGAGGGAGGAGGGGCGTTTGCAGGAGCAGATTGAGTGATAACTTTAATTTGCGGCAGAATCTGATGGACTACCACGAAAGAACAATTGACAGTTAGAGCGTGAGCAAAAACAATGTGCGTCATCCCCATGGCTTGGTCTCACATCCCTGCTGGTGTTTTATTTATTTATTTATTTGGGAAAATCAGTGAAAGATTTCCCGGAAAAGAAAGTATTTGCTGTTTGTTTCACCTGACACCTCCACATATCACTATTTACATCACATGCTTGTATTTAACACTTGCCATCACTCAGAAGGAGAGTAAGTACACTGGTGATGTAACAATGAATAATTCATTCAGCAAATCCATCTGACTCTCTGTCACAGCTTCGACTGCAATATATAGTTGGGCCACAGCAGTATATTTCTGAGCCACGAAAACACACTAGTAACCTTGACACAACCCAATCTTTTCCTCCCTGACTTCTGCTTGGCCTGACCTTTCTATCATTGCGACCTGACAGCCACTAAACCTTGGCTTTGGCCTTGACCCTTGACCCTGGCACTGTCCCTAGCTGCTGAGAGGACAGTATGCACCTGACATCCTCGTCTCTACCTGAACTTAAACTAAAACACAATAATAACACACAAAAAAAAGCCTTCAACAAGAAACCCAAGCGTCTTTGACAATTGATATTTGTGTTTGCCCTCTGACATTTGTCATATTTAACAGCAGTCATGACAAATATGACAATCAAATGCTCATTAGGGCCTTCCTATCTTTGCCTGGTCGTGGTAATAGTCTGTTAATTGCAAGCTCAGTATATATCTTGCTTGACTAATTGGCAGTTGAAGGCATTTTTATAGGCCATTTGTATTCTAGTCGGCTGCCAGCCCCCTGGTCTGATGACGCCTTTCCTCTGAGCAGGAGGAAGTCATTACGGCCGGTGAGGTAGGAGGGGCTGAGGACCATGAGGGGGGAGGCAACACACGGTGCTTCTCTGGAGGGTGAGGCAGATCCCAGAGGTAACACACGGTGCTTCTCTGGAGGGTGAGGCAGATCCCAGAGGTAACACATGGTGCTTCTCTGGAGGGTGAGGCAGATCCCTGAGGTAACACACGGTGCTTCTCTGGAGGGTGAGGCAGATCCCAGAGGTAACACACGGTGCTTCTCTGGAGGGTGAGGCAGATCCCAGAGGTAACACATGGTGCTTCTCTGGAGGGTGAGGCAGATCCCAGAGGTAACACACGGTGCTTCTCTGGAGGGTGAGGCAGATCCCAGAGGTAACACACGGTGCTTCTCTGGAGGGTGAGGCAGATCCCAGAGGTAACACACGGTGCTTCTCTGGAGGGTGAGGCAGAGGTGGATCCCAGAAACCAAGCTCAGGTTCAACCTCACTTTAAAATGGCTGGCGTGTTCAGTAGAAGCTGCTCTCTGCTACACTCTCTGCTAAACAAATAATTGTTGTAGTGGTGTGTGTGTGTGTGTGTGTGTGTGTGTGTGTGTGTAAAACAGTGATGACAGAAACATTTAACAGTTTTTTGGGGATATGGTAGTTGTCTTAGCTGCACTTTTAAGATAGATGTAGAACATTCAATGCAAATATTTCGATTAAAAAGACTTCGTTACAAATTCTTTGTGGATTTACTGGAAAGTTATGTGTGTTCTCTCATTTTCATCTCAACAAACTTGGCGTCGGTTATAGGTGACATTTTCATTTCGCATTACAGTTAATCTTCGATGTTCCAGAAAAAGTCACCCTTCTGATTGAATGGGTTGTGTCTTATTATGAACTCCCATCAATAGATTTTATATTTATAACGTTCCATCTTAAAAACCAATATTTCTCAGCAAATATCATTAAGTTAATAAAGAGACTAAATAAACTACCAAAGGGCACATACATAATGTAATACTCTAAAAGTATATGCCCTTCTGCTATCTATATCTATATAGACTGTGCAACTAAACTATCCTAAAATACCAATATTGTAATATTACACGTCTATTGACTGCCGTAAAAGTTCTATCAAGCTATTATTTTCTGTTAAATTTCAAACAAGCTTTGCAACTTCTCCTGTTTTGGATCACTGTTACAAAATGATTGGACATGATGAAGCTGTTTGGGCTGTCTGGTTCTTCATGATGCTCAGATAATTAGGTTTTGAACTCAAAGGTTAAAACAAAAAGGAGAACCTGTGGCTTGGGCAATAGCTTCAGAGGAATAGCTTTTAATGAGATGATTACGATGTCAGTAAATAAACTGCCAAGTGTGCGCACTTATCTTTACGAGCAGCTCCGGTCTGTATTACATACAGCAATTTTCTTACTATCCATTGACTTTAACATAATGAACACTATAGATCTTCTTGTGGTCCTCAAACTATAAGATTTAGCATAGGTTCATGGGCTGTGAAAGACTGCAAAGCTGGGCTTTATTTAGGTTTATTTGCCACTGGCCTAAGAGACAGAGAAAATATTGCTACTGTAAGGTAGACTATGTTGTTTACGAGTCAACTACAGATATTTAACCGGAGTGAGAACAACTATATTAATTTCACTTAACGTAAATGGTGGCGTCTCCAAATCCTTTATGTAGCAAACTCTTCTTTGGATTTTGTGTTTTAGGCTACTCTACATCTCAGCATGGGGTTTGCTTACTTTGGTTCAAAACCGTGGTTTAAACAACAAAGAACTATGACCGTTGGGCCTGTGGTGTCGGACCACAGAGGCTGAAGTGCCCACGAAACAAGAAAATCCATGACCTAATAGTTTCATATTGAGTCCACAAGTCAAAGCTACAGTTAAATTGGTCGGCCCAGCACTGCGACATGGGATTATCTAAGGACTCCGCTAGCCTTTAGAACAAGGGAAAGTGCTCTGTGTTAATTGGATAGAGGTTGAGGAAATACAATATTCATGTGAATGTTCCCCCGTAGAGTCCAGGAAAAAGCTAGCCAGTCAGCCCAGCGTGGGCACCACAGAAACAACCTTCATTACAGTGCTACTGGCACGCCGCAGGCTCTCTCTACCTCGGTCTCTCTGCCACGAGCTGGAGCTCTCCGCTGGAGTCTCTCTCCTCTGCGGTGGAGAGAGACTCCTCGCTCGGTTGAACGGTCTGGTGAGAGTTTCCTCTTTTACGGTAGGCCTATCTGCACGTCGTCTTATTCAACTCCGAACCTTCAAGATTAAGTGTGAGTCTATACGGTGAGGTGTTGACCCAACGGGATTGGTGCCAACGGGAAATACAATAATAAATGTGTCATGGGATTTTTCTGACCAAAAAAAAAACATTCTGTAATGTATTTTCTTCTTTGTCTCCATATAAATCGGTAGAACCTACTTGTTTGTTTTTGTTTTTTTGTCGTTGTCATTTTAGCAGAACCTACTTGGCGGTTCACTGTGAGTGGCCAGTGGGAGTTACGCCAATATTTAATCACATTCGGTTGATCCGTTTCCCCTTCATTCGAACATAGTCATCATGCAATACAGTAGGCCGAGTAACCCGCTGTCTGATCATAACATTAGAACCTAAGCAGAGATCAAGCAGAAAGACCACAGTGCGTGATGAAAGAAATACTGGCCAGGTAACACTTTTCATCTGTAGCAGGTAACAACCAGGTCCCAAATTAACTCTGGTCCTTGTGGCTACCTCCATTTCTCTTTAACATGGCCCACATTGCCTGATTCTTGGCTGCTGCTCCCAGTTGCATGCTCTGTTTCTATATGCACCTCTTCCAACTTCACTTAGTGATGGAAGACAGCAAAATGAACTTAAAGCTATGATTTCCATTTAAATGATTAATCATAAAGGACAGATATCTACCAAAAAAAGAAGGCCTTTCCTTGGAGTGTCCGTGTTACTGGCAGTAATCCCACTAAAATGTGAACCGTTTAAATTATTCATAGATATTTATGAAATGTCATATCCTGTACCTTTAGAGGAGTCATATGACAACTGAATACACTTACTGTAATAGTGGGGGCCTTGGTAAGACTAGCTGCTCACGCACATACAAGAGAGGCAGTGAAGAGACTGCTCGACAACACTAACTTGTTTGGTCCTGAAACTAAAACGAACTTCAGTTGGCTTTGTGTGTGCATAGACCTTCCAACTGACAAATACAAAGAGCTTAACCGATGAGTTGAAGGTAAGACTAGGGCGAATACCCAAGATGGTTATACTGTACAATACCATTAACTTCCCAATGCCATAAATGCACAATAAAAAGTGCTGTATAAAGCCTGCAATTATTTTTACTACCATTATGCATGCAGCAAGAATTTAAAATATATTCCTTTAGGCAAACCAACAACATGCCTGAAAATCCGACAGTGAATTGGCTCTTCTTCAACTGAAATCCCACTTGAAACCCAAGATGTGAGGCAGGCACTAGCCTTGCTGTTGTGGTCAAGTCGACAATAAGAGTACTATAGCTCACAATAGCAGAGATTCAGGTTTGGCACTCTGATATTCAGTGCCTTGCAGGGAGAGTGGTAGCCCTGGACCTATGGTCTCCAGTTGATAGATGTGTTTTAACAGCTACCTGAGGAGGAAGAACTGTACAGTAGCTGCTCAAGCTCAGGGCATTTTTAAACGTCCAATAAAAGGATCACGCTACAGGAAACACATGTTGGCAGATACTTTCCCCTGGCAGTGACACACACACAGTGTGCCAGTAAACCAAAAAGAGAGCACAGGTCAACTAAGAATACCTCGTAGCTTTTGGCAATTTTACATTATTCCGTAAAACAAATGTCTGTATTCCCCCCCCCCGAAAAACTGGCATTAAACAGTGGAATCTTTATGTGATTTCATGCAAAGGGATAATGTCGCATATGAAAGGATTATATTATAAGACTGAGGCCAAGGAGCAAATAACTGCCTCTGGGAAATAGCACAGGAAATGTCAACTGCTTCTGTCTGTGTTTAAATACTTGCTTGTCTGAATGAAACATACACCCCTAAACAGTAAGTCTAAATGACAGTTAAAACGTCGTAATTTAGATGGTGCCACTGACGTGAATTCATGTTAGCAGTACTGGCACTACATGGATGATATTTGAATGAATACCGTCTACATTTCATGAGAGATTTGCTTCCTCTCAATATTTTCAAAGTTTCATTGAGTTTCTGTCAGTAATAGTTCCTTACATTGATATATTGCATTTCCAGTTAATTTGTGGCTGAGTTTTAGAGTCAACCGCTCTTTACGGTACACTTAAAACCCTCTGTTGGTGAACAGTGTTTATTTCCGGACATCATTTTGCATTTCCCAATCAAAGAGATGAAGTAAACAGCTGCAAGTCAGTGTTCTCATAAATACTTGAATAGTTCTATGGCAAAATCGTTAGAACAGACATTACAGTAATTGCATTACATTCATTACCAGGACGCCAGCCTACATTCATTCTGAAGATGCCGTATCATTGACAGAATTTGTCTGGCTCATCCTAACCAGCAATCTTGTGATTCCGGAGTTCCACTCTAACCTCTCTCTCCTTTTCAGCTGCAATCCATCCATCCATCCCTTGCCTGGAAGGTCCCTCTCTGGTTTTCTAGGACAGGGTGTTGAGGCCCGCTTTGTGCCAGGTCTGTTTGGAGTCTTGATGTTCCTCTTTGATTTGAAACCTGAAAGCCTGCCCTTCACTGAAATGAAAAACGAATCTTTGAACATTTGAAAGGTTTTTAATAGATGGCCTGAGGTATGCTCGCTTTTGAATTATAAGGCTTAAAGCCATTCTGTTTAGATTTTTTTAAATGGTCATTTTTACCACTATTTAGATAAGTCCTTCATAAATTGCAAAGTTTATAAAACAATTATTCTAAAACTGCTTTGGTTACATTAAACGGTTGCCTGAACTTTTTGTTCGTAAGCAAAGACAGCCATGAATTCAGAAACAGCCTTACAGTATTATAATGATGGCTTACATGTTACAACCTGCATTAAGAAGCAGTTCACATTAAGTAGACACTAATGCTGAATGATGCAATTATTGCAATACAGTTAATAATGCTGTGCTCCAATTTTTCCTTTGAAGGGATTACCTGTTTCAGACGGAGTTTAATATATATACACGTCAGATTTCTCAACACGTGCACAAGAAAAAAACCATTCAATTCAAGACTCTTTACGCTCTCAAAACGTCAAATATCCTTTACAGCAGTATGCCATTTTGGACACCATCTTTAAACAGTGATGGCAAATGCCACAAAGCATCACTGTTCATATGTTTCTCATGTTTCTCACAGCCATAAGAATGACAGCAAAGCAAATCTCCACAAATAAACAATGGCTCCTCTCTGGCTGCTAGCGCAGAAGAGGGATCCCTTCCCTTGTTAGTCTGGATGATCAAAGTTCTTACCCAATGATGTTGGACACAAGGTAAAGTACCTACAGGCCATTGAATCATTACCATAATTCTAGTCCTTTCTTCTTCCCTGAACAGTGCACATCAAAAGATTCTCCCTGGTCGGGTTCTAGGGAGGTCCTCTCATAGGCAGGAACAATATGACAGGTTCTCCAAAATGCTGACAATTGTGTTGTCTATTCGACCATAAAAAAAAAACACTTTGTGGTTTGTGATGCAATATGATGAGCCTTGCTGATAGCACACTAATAAGAGTCAGTAATAACTCGGTGGTATGGTGTTCTACAGGATACACACTAACAGTGTGGGTTGTGTTAGACGAAAAGGTCTTTGAACAATTAAGAGCTGATGCACCAATTAAGGAGTATCGTCAGTTCTGTTGGAGGAGATCGGAGTGAAGGCCAACCACTCATCACACATCACTGTCTCCTTCTCAGACACGGATAATTATTCTCGTCCTTCAGACACTTGTCCTGCCTCCTATCAGTGTCCACAAACTCAAGTCTGACATCAAGTGCTGGATGGAAGCAGAAGTAGCGTTGACAGACATGCATGTCAATACTGGGTTAGCATAGGGATCCATTTAGGGATGCAGCAAGACCCACGCTGTAGACAGCAGATGAAGAGCTATATCCTACAAACATCATTACTTCCCTCTGCTCCTGTATCTGTGATAACTGCCTATCTAACATCATGAAATATCTAAGAAACATGACATTAAAATGCGGGAATAGGCCTGCTGTCCCCTGCATCATTTAAAGGGAAATTATGCTCAAGACATACAGTAATTCATAATGAGTGTTATCAGTGGCCCAATGGGGGGCAGAGAAAGAGTATAGCTGTCACACAAACAACAGTAGGGGCGACTTATAGTGGTAGAGCTGAATAGGCTTCAACATGAAATCATATTGTATGTACAGCGTGGGGTTGGGTAATGGAATACAATATATACATACTTAACCGTGTTATTTAAAGATATTCATATTCTATGAAAATAAAACGGTAATCGGTTTACAGTTACATTTGAAGAATTAGGATTAATGGATTTCTACTTCAGAGATCACAGTAATATGAAAGTGGCTATCTTGATGACTTCATGAGATGTTTAAGGACAAAAATATCCAACAATGGAGGGGAAAGAAATCACCAGTTCCAAAAAATAAATCAAAACCGCTATAAATTCTCCAAAAAATTTCCTTTGGATTACATGACTGATCACAATTGAATGCAAGTAATCTGCAATCGGTGACACATTAAAGATTGTAATGCATTTAAGGGTAACGTACTCAACCCTTTGTTTCAATTAATTTATCAGTTATACTTAAACCATCGATAGAGACCACAGATAGATTCAATAGATTCAGCCTACAAAATAGAGCTTAGAAAAACACCTCACTGTAACGCCAAGATAGGTATCGGTTTGTAGTGGACATTACAGTAAAGTACACTTCCAACAAGACTATACTTTTCCTGCTCAGGATGTGCCCTCCTGTTGAGGATCTGTACTTGCTGAGCACTAGATAATCCAGCAGCTCTGTGATAAGGGGCCTCACTGTCCCCTGAAAGAGTCCTTGGATTACCAGCACCTGCGGCTATCAGGGAGGGATACTGGCAAACAAAACCATTTGTTGGGATTATATGATTAGGAAACACCTCAGAAATACTCCTCAGGGAGTCAGGTGGCTGAGCGGTGAGGGAGTCGGGCTAGTAATCCGAAGGTTGCCAGTTCGATTCCCGGTCATGCCAACTGACGTTGTGTCCTTGGGCAAGGCACTTCACCCTACTTGCCTCGGGGGGAATGTCCCTGTAATTACTGTAAGTCGCTCTGGATAAGAGCGTCTGCTAAATGACTAAATGTCTGCTAAATGACTAAATGTAAATAGATTTGTGGGTGTTCACCGGATTCAGCATATTCAACTACTTCATCACAGTAGACATGTTTTTCCACAGCCGAACCTGAAACACGCATACCAATTATTATGTGCCCATAAAGAATTAGTTAAATTAGTTGACCCAGTTCCAGAATGCTCAATTCAAGGTTGCTGCATTAAATTGTCTCCCGAGCAAAAATCCCCACTACTAATTTAAATGTCTGATAGATTTTTTTTCAACAACATGAAAGAAATATGGTCATAAATCATTAATATACTGTAAGCTTATTCAAAATTTGGCAAATTTGTGAGACATTAAATGGGCAATAGAAGATAGATTCTCATGAATAATTGATAAACCTCAATAATATCTATGAATATATTTGCAATTTTCACATACTGTACTGTCACATGTTGTTAAAAAAGCCTTTGTAGTCAGGGAATTTCCAGTTGTATTTCATTTGTTTAAAGTGAAGACACTTGCATTTTACAAAGCCCCATACTTCACAGTATTACATCTGCTTGGTTGAACCGAATATGTTAAAAACAAATGCTAAATTTGACATATAAAAAAACTAGGCATTATTAAAGTGACAGTGTTCTAACATTGTCTCAAAGAAACACAGAAAAAACAATCAAAGCAATTTAAATAATTAATTGGTGTCTGAACTCAAGACACATCCAGTTGCTGCATAGCACATCTCATTACTGCAAGACACATCTCTTCAAGCCTCAACACATCCATCCTGTTCATCAGTCCAGCTTGGGCAGGCTGTGCACTGTACAGTTACAGCATCCACAAAGCCACAAGGGTCTGAAAACGATATTTATGGTGCTCGGCAAGATTCAATTGGACCACAAAAAGACCACACCATTCTAAACGATACGGCTTAAATCGAGTGCCAGGTACTGTGACAAGGCAAAGACGGGGACTTCTCGGGGAGTCAGGTGGCTGAGCGGTGAGGGAGTCGGGCTAGTAATCAGAAGGTTGCTAGTTCGATTCCTGGTCATGCCAACTGACGTTGTGTCCTTTGGCAAGGCACTTCACCCTACTTGCCTCAGGGGGGATGTCCCTGTACTTACTGTAAGTCGCTCTGGATAAGAGCGTCTGCTAAATGACTAAATGTAAATGTTCTCACAGGACTGGAACTAGGAGGAGGATGATTCTATAAAACAAGTCAGAGATCTGGACATGACACGGTCCATTCCCTGAGAAAGAGCTGACCCACTCACGTGAAGACGGAATCATGGATTTACTCTTTATTTTTGAGGATATCAAATAAATCAGATTACAGTTATAATGTACATCCCTCTCACAAATGTGCTACATCATATGTGAGTCCTAACAGACTTGCAGTAGAGCTGGAATCATACAACAAATTGCTAAACCAAAGGGCGTTCACTGTCATCTTTTTAATCCATTCATTTTAGATTACAATCTAGAGAAAAGCCTGGATACACAGTAGGTGATTAGCCTATATGACACATTACATATTGCATGCAATGTACTTTGTAAAAATTACCATCTTTCTGATTATGCTAGCATCCTAAGCAAACCAATCAGCAACAGCCCTGAGTCCAGTAGTAATGTGAGATATACTACAGTATATTTTCAGACACACTCTCACACACACACTCTCACACACACACACACTCTCACACACACACTCACACACACTATTGTTTTGGAGGCTGAAGCCCGGTACACTTGACTGCAGCCTCCTCCTGTGCTCTCCTGCTCTGGGGTCTTGTATTCTATCATCATCTTTCACCCTGTCACTGGGCCAGCAGACCTTCACAGGCAGGCCTGTGGTCTGTGAAGAGACGCCTCTCTCCTCCCACTCCACCACCAGGACTAACGAAGCAAGCCAAGAGATGCAGGAAGCAAGCTGGAGCAGAGAGACCCTCTCTCTCTCCAGCCTTACATTCAGATTAAAGGTGACTCGTCCTAATGCAATAACCCTTTTTTTAGCACGAGCAGCATCTCTTGAAAAGTAATCTATAAACGGCAGGTTCATCTTTCGCAGCTTTGCAGAATATTCTAGGTTACGGCCTGACAGGCACCTGCTTCCAGTCTGACTTCTCCCTGTGCTTTGACACCTCTGGATTGTAAACATTCAGTGTCTGCTCCGGGTTGTGACAATGGCTAATGCACTGTTAGCTACACAAGGCTATCAAATGAAGTGCTAGAAGCATTGATTTCTCTGTTTAAGAGAAGCCATTTAGTTTGTCAACCAGTCTGCCCTTCACAATGGCTGGTTTAAGATTTTCAGGGGATCCAATTTTCTGTGGTGGACTAAAATAGTACACTGTATTTAAAGACAATTAATGGATGATGAATGTATTAAGAACTATACTTGCATGAGTTGCACTGGCTTGAATAAAAGGCTGTCAGTGAAAATAAATAACATTTAATACAATAATAGTAACATTTCTACTGCTCCCTGCATATGTTGCACTAAAGACAAATGCAACAACCAAAATGTGGTTACATTTACATTTAGTCATTTAGCCATTTAGCAGACGCTCTTATCCAGAGCGACTTACAGTAAGTACAGGGACATTCTCCCCGAGGCAAGTAGGGCGAAGTGCCTTGCCCAAGGACACAATGTCATGTGCCCTGGCCGGGAATCGAACTGGCAACCTTCAGATTACTAGCCCGATGCCCTAACCGCTCAGCCACCTGACTCCCTAGTTGAAGCAGCCATCTACCTGAACCTCATCTGTGACTCGTTTCAAATCTCCAGCACAGTTAAACCCAACTGTGCTCATTACAGTTACCCCATTACCTCTAGCAGTGAGTCATATTTGATCTCATTTGAATGGCTTTACTTACAAGAACCAGAAACCATTGAAGAAGCATTTCAATGGGGAAAAATAGAAAGGCTCTCTGGTAATTGACAAACACAAGCAATGAGATCTCACAACAGATTGTAAGCTGTTTGCTTTGCAGCTTGCTTGCTTTGCCACAAATGCAGTTTGCAGCAAATATCACCGGGGGGTTGTCCAAAAAAAAGAGAAAGAGAGGAACGTTTTATGAGAAAGCTGATTATCCTAAGGATGGATAGACCACTCCCATAACAGCTTCTGATTTATTTCTAAAGCCATGTATCAAACTGAGAAATCCACAGGGCATTCCCCGCAGACACATTCACTTCTGACAGGCTCGGGGGAACAATTTATTGTATGAGCAACAGCTTTCACTTCCAAGGGTCCTTATTGTACTGCGCTGCCTCAAAGAAGGTGTCAATCAGAATCTACCAATGTCAAACGTCTGTATGACGCTCACGTTATTGTCATCCCTCAACACGATACAGTTTGACATTCAACTTTGGCTCCATCCTTCCTGCATGGACAAGTCCTCAGATGCAACACATTATTCACAATCCTACTGGTGCTTCTGTCAGGCTCCTCTCTCCACATCGCAGCTGGCTGCGCCCACGTCCACACGGCTTGTCCGCTCCCTGAACCCGTCTCTCAAACCAATCAACCATGCTGGACATGGAAAGTGTGTTCCATGTACCTCTGAACACACTAAATCACACATCAGTCCAAACGAATTTGGGAAAACATGTATTAACACGCACAAGACTAATGAAACTGACAAGCAAAAACAAGATGTGCTGCTACTATGAAATTATAATTTAAGCCAGTTAGTGAAGTATTGGTCTTCTGTAATATTTACTCTGTGTTCATTTAATAACAAGTAGAGTCTTGACTGTCAGACCAATATATTCTAGTTCATAAACTGCTGCCTTTTACTAATATTAAAGACTTCATATTTCTGCATTCTAAGAAATTACTGATAACAATGGGATTGATTGGGTAAAGGTGCTTCCCAAACAGAACGATGGTTACACATAGCATTAAATATTAAAATATGATTAATCCCTGGGCAAAAAATTAAAAACATCTATGAATTATTCCACTACACCATTACCTCATGTGCTAAAATAACATAGCAGTTTCGCTGTGATCATTAGGGTGAAGATGCATAGAAAAGGGGGGTTTTATATGGAAAGACATGGTAGCAGACTGCAAGAACAGGAAACAGGCCTCTGGGGAGACGAAAGGAAGCCGGGAGGATGGGAGGGTCATGGAAAATGATTGCTTTTGTTGTAAAGACTACAATCAATTTGACTACAAGGTATACCAAAGCCATAATTTGTGGGGGGGGGGGAAGTTTCAGTATGTCACAAAAGAGCTTGGGCTTAAGACATGAATGTAAATAACTGAGTGGAAAATAAGCATGTGAAGAATAGGTTTACAGTGTTTATGTCAACTACACACTTTAATTGCTCACCCAATGTTTGGTGCTAAATTTTGTACAATACATCTACTTCTGGATGAGTGAATTGAATAAAGTGGGACTCAAATTCAATCAGTATCATAACTATTTTCATCAAAATATTAGTGGTCAAGGATTAATACTGAACATTCCCAAGCAAAGTTTATTAATCTCTGTGTTGTATCTTTCATAGAAAGTAGGGCTCTGAAATACTCAGTCTACAGTACTTTATTGTAGAAATCTGCCTGCTAACCATGTTAGACACATACAGTAGTATTACTTATGTGACTGATGAACACTGCTAAGCATGTGACTTGTTACCAATCACAAGGTGAAATGTTTTCCAAACCATCACTAACACATCCCATTAAGACATACTGATTAACACAGCACCCAACAATGGGATATACCTAGTACATCGTTTTGTATCAAGAAATATTCAGCTTAATTGTGATTGGTAAAGCCATCAATGGTGAATAGAACAATCCGGATGCATGTTAGGAATCAATCTTCACCTTAGGCTAGAATACATGACCTATACAAACAATTGTAAGACCATCTTAACAGGGCACGGTCAGTTTACAGCTTATCGTGAGCTTCAGTATACCGTTTACCCACTGAGCCCCACTCAACAATATTGTCTTTAAAGAAAGTACCCATCATATATCTATACTCAGACTGCTATGGTATAGAAATATTTCTAACAACAGAAGAACCCTCGGACACATCCTGCTCAAAGTTCCACATCAAACCCTTTTCAGGTCCAGAAAAGAACAATTGAGAGTTCTATCTGGAAGGTAAGGGATCTGTTTAGAACCACGGTGTTCTGTTGTTCCAAATGGCTCTTTCCATTTGTGCAAATTATATTTTTGGTATGAGTGAAAACTCCAAACTATCAACTCCATCATCTTGGGATATCGTTGTTTCACACATCATTCTTTTCGTTCCCAGAACTTGTATTGATAGAAATGTTCCTGCATCAAGAGGAGATGGGACTGTGTATAAAAGGAACTGGTCGAAGCAAATATGGAGTCAACTATCAGAATGAATAACACAACGTAAAACAAACAGTAAGTGCAGCAATGAGCCACTGTTAACAAAAACAGGCTTCACCAACGGGATTTGATAAGCATTATTCCAGGAGTTGACTGCAACTCGGTAAGATTGCTATAGTCACAAATTAGTTTGAGGTTATATGAAATCAAAAGACAGCGTTTCCACACAAGCATATAGGCTTCTAGTTTTTGTTAATGTCTAGATGGCAACTGATTTCTGCATAAATTATCTCTGGTTTGCATGATCTCTTCCACGATTTAACAACCCAGTGGTCTGATCAGAATCCAGACGGGTACAAGAGGATTCAGACTAGCCAAGATTCAGTTGTTGATGACACTTCAACTGAACGCATGTAAAACGGAGGCAAGGATGGTTGCTTTTGATGAATGCAAGCTTGTGGCAAACGATAGTATACAATTTCAGAGCCAATACCTGCCATCTTAATTCAACACCGTCTTGATATTTGCATAGATGAATGTCAGGTAATTTGGGGAAATAAGTTAATATACTTTTTGAAATTCCGTTAAATGGGTGATGCCCTGACCCGTCTTCATGTTTCAGTGTGAGGCATCAACAACGCATCATATTTCACTTACAGTTGTGCACGAGCTGAATGTAGGCCTATAAAATTAAATTCCTAACACGTGTTATTGGTCTCAACTGTTCCCGGGCATCCCGTACAAAGATACTATCTTACATTTTTGACAGGTGCTTGGAAGGACCCAGAAAACCACTCCCACTTCATGCAAGATTCAGAAATGTAATTGTAGAATTGAACTATTTGCTAATTGGCATTCACACATTCGTTGTTTTTATGAGTAACATGCCTGTGTAACAATCAAATAGGCTGCTAGGGAAGTTTGTCGGGAATGTTGAGCAAACTAACAAATAGCACTTCCAATTCCATTTTTTTTTTAACACTGCTAAGGCTTCGGATGGATGAAGTTTATGGCCGGTTCGTCTGAATATTTTCTCCACTGGGTACGATCAAATCATCATGGGCCCGTACAAGGATAATACTCCAGCACATTTTACAATAGAAACAGCACAACATAAAACGCAGTATCTTACTGTTTAGCACAATCATTAAACTGGGGTAAAATTTGAATTAGCAGCGTATTATTAAGTAGACATGCTGAATTGAGCAATAATCTGCAATGAACGATTTGAAAACAGCATATGGTTACCTTTGCAAGATGTGATCATACCGGAGGTTTAGTCCAATACCATAGCTTCAATTTGTTGAAATAAGAAGACTCCCTTTCGGCTTTATCCCGGTGTATCCTTGGCAAACAACGCAATGATGCTGACTCGGTTGAGCTAAACTCGTCTCCTAGATTGGAAGCTCTGTGGACGTTGCGAAGAAATGCAGTTGGTTTGTGGAGAAGAACCGGTGTATATTCAGAGTGGTTTCCTATTATCGAGGGGTTATGATTCAACTCCTAGTCTTCAGAATGTGTCCGGTCTACAATCTCATATTCAGCGTTAGTGGAATATACCATATGCTTCAGCTCGGAAGGGGGTGTGGCGTGCCAATAATCACCACTCCAACAACCCATCTATGACGAGGCGAAAGGTGCATTAACTGGTGCCACGTTGATAAACGCTATCCAGAAACTTAACTCCATGTTAAAGCTAATGTGTTTTAGCCACTTAATTTAATTAGATGGCCTCCTGTATATTCCATATATTCACTGTTTAAATAGACAGTCAGTGTACAATTCCGGATCACTGGTTAGTAGCCTCTCAGTATCCCACAACATATTCAGCTAAATAAAAGATTCCCATATAATAACTGCAGTTGATGTTAACATTAATGACTGAAAATGTGTGTAGGCTACAGTACACTCTCACTATTGCCAAACCCAACCCAGGCATATTCTTCCCAGTCATAAATTTATAGTAGACAATATGCAGCATGAACAATGATGGATGTAGACAGATGCAGACCGGCAAGGGAAGCAACCTGGTTAGAGAACTGGATGCTTTTTCCAGTTAGTATTCAAGGCTGCTACCTTATCATGGCTAATTTGAATTGCAATCTGTTTGTGCTAGGGTCCTGCCAGAGGGAACCAAGGCCTGAGTCTTATAAACTCTGGGAGGCCACACTCCTGTGCATCAAGGCAATGTGATTAATCAATACAGCAGGTTTAAATACATACAGGCTCGCTGCATCATTGAGCATTATCAAGGAATATTTAATAGGTCAACAAAAGGAAAGAGGAGAGCTTTCAGAGCTGGGTGTTTATACTGTAGTGTGCTGTATATAACATTGTAAAGTTAACTTAGGGGACTAAAGGTATGTCTACTGTATCTATAAAACTCTTTAAGATACTTAAATGTTTTATTGTTATTTAAAGAAAATACTGTGTTAAGGTCATGCATAAAAGTGTCTTTTGTTTAATTTCTTTTTTTATCTTGTCTTATTGTAAGTTTGCAGGGTTACAGATCACCTGAGGGGAAATTAATCCAATATTTCACACTGCAGTCACTTACTGTAAGCATGGAAAATACCATAGCCTCTGTTAGTGCTTTTAAAAACTGTTTTGATGGGTAATCACATTTTGTTCAGTAGGCTGGTTCTGTGTTGGAAAGAAACTGCTCCTGCGTTCTGTTGTGACAGTATGAGATGAACCTTTTGTTTTACAAACTGACTTTCTCCCTGTCTCTTTCTCTCTCTCTCTCTCTCTCTCTCTCTCTCTCTCTCTCTCTCTCTCTCTCTCTCTCTCTCTCTCTCTCTCTCTCTCTCTCTCTCTCTCTCTCTCTCTCCCTCTCTTTCCCTCTCTCCCTATCTCTCTCCCCCCCTCTCTCTCTCTCTCCCTGTCTCTCTCTCAACTTTGTTGAAGTCACAGCCAAGAGACAGAGCTTCCCTCGGATGCTTTGATCTGAGTCTGAGCAAAGACAGGTAATCCTGACTCACTCTTGCTGCCGCTGCATTATAATCTCACAGTGGAACAGATCAGGGGACTGGATCAGAGATTATCTATCATATGCTGCACACTTGATCACAGTAAAAGCAGATTATACTACAATGACTGAACCTTCAAGGCAAAGTCTGACTTGAAACCCAATAGCACTTTGATAATGTTTGTCTGCCCATGATAGCTGTATTTGCCTCTTGGCTGTGTGTCCTTAGTGCCTGAACCACAAGAACAAGGCTGGGTAAAGTAACAGCATTTCATGGGTTTTGCTGATAGGAGATAGTAGGGGGAAAACGGGAGTACATCCTAGCAGAGATCATTACTCCCTACCTTGTTAAGGCACAAATGATAGCTTGCTCTATTGCAAAAGGTAAGCGAAGGGGAACATTTTCTAAGTCATTGAAGCCTGTGATTGAAATTAAAGTTTATGACAAGAAGAGTCTCAGTTATTTAACAAGCGTGGAGGTCTTCTGGGTATGAGCTAGGACAGCCTTCGCCAACACAGAAAGTCAAACGTGGAACATCTCTTTAACGAACAAGTTGACAGTTGGCAACATATTTTTCCAGTTATATATGCAACGATCCCTGTGACTACACAGCAAGCTTCTATTAGCACGTTATTGTTAGTGTCCTTGGAATTTGACCTCTGGATCTGGATCTCTAACCTGCTGGTTGTATGATGAGGTTTTACGCCATGTGTGATGAATTCAAAAAGAGGTTGGAGCTGTAAAACCAGATATTTTCATGATATTGTAGGCCTACGATCCAAAGCGATGTAGGAATGTGCAAAACCCACAACAAAAACGATGTGATTTTATTCCAATGCCGGTAAGTATTTGCTATGTAGTCTTAAAGTGCAGGCATTACAGAAAGTGCGGCTGCTTTTTTGTCAGATCAACTAGCTCACAAAAAGCCTTGAAAATGCTTAAGATGCGAAAAGCTCTTCCTTGTTCTCAAGTGAATCATCCACTTCCTTATCGTAGGTATTTTTCAGCTATTAAGAACTAGCGTTAGATGACTGTACGGACTGAAAGTTCACCTCAAGATTGAATCCCTGTGCTCTGAACCTCGTGGTTCTCTCACTATTCTGTATTACTTAACCGTTGGGTTTGGAGGGTGAGTTTCTGTCAAAAAGTCTAGACAGAGATGGCAAAAGTACACACATCCACGGCCGGATCTACCATATGGGCAATCTGGACACGTGCCCAGGGGCCCTTGGGCTTAGAGGAGCCCTCTGTGATCGGAGAATTGTATAATTTTTTTAATATATTTTTTGCTACATAAAACAGTCTACACAAGGCTTGATGGCCCTCGATCTTGAAAATTATCCAGTCAGAATAAAATAAAAGTTGTTTACAAAAAAATAAATAGAGTACCCTTTGGGATACTCCTCTGGCCGTGCACAAATCCTTTACTCAAGTAGAAGTACAGATCATGTTTATTGTATATTGTGTTTTTTGGAAAATATTTCTTCAACCTTTTGAAACTTGTATTCAAATGTTGCAAAAAAAAAATCAAAAAAAAAAAAAAATCTAAAAGGTAGAATTTTTTTTAAACTAATTTTTCCAAGGGTAAAAAACAAATACAAAAATAATTCTAAGTTTCTAAAAGTTGAAAACCAAATTTTATCAAAAGTTTCCAAAGGTTGATCTTTTTTTGTTGTTGCAAAAATTTACAAAAAAAAGTTTCTAAAGGTTTCAAAATGAAGGTTGAATTTAGGGAGTGAAAGATTTAAGGAGTGAAAGTAAAAAGTAACAAATAAATAGTTATTCATTAATTAAAGTACTGATACCAGAAAAATCTACTTAACATATAAGCTATCGCTACGTAGCTATAGCCTTTGAATTGATCAAACGTCACTCCGCTTTTTCTTCTGCCTCTAAGCCTGCTTTCTTCCAGATCTCTTTTATGGCATTGTAGTCCTGTCAAAGAGGATCTCATTGTGTCCTGGAGAAGCACTCATTTGAATGCATAAGTGAATAATGAATATGCTCCAAAGCAATTAGGCAGTCATGTCTGGACATCTTGTACTTATGTGTTCTAATGAGAGGCAATAAAGCTAAAAGCACGGCTTTCAGCCTCCAGCAAATTAGTGTAATTGTGAATACCTGACAACTGGGGAGAAAATAGTGCCCACAATATTCAAAAAACTGGCGGCATTTGTGAATGTCCAAAAATGGGTATTCACAGAGAAACTACAAATGAGTTGAAAGTAAACAAAGTTGGAAAACAAATCAAACTCAATGATTCTTTATTTGAACACAAGAATGATTCTTAGACATTCTTACATTTGCTTACACACAATAATACAAAACTTCTAGGGATATGGGCCTTTATTTGTATATTATGTAGGCTTTAAAATTAAAAACTGAGATGAACTGTACCTGTTATATGACTAAATATGATGGCCCAGATTAATACTGACAGTTCAATGCTGTACTGTACCGTAGCTAACACGTAATCTAGCCTAACACACAAGCATTTAATACTAAATTCAGTTGGCTGTGTCTAATGTTAAATATGCTGCAAGTACCTTCCCAGCTCGTGGCACATTTGGTCCCTGTGACATCCCCCCCCCCCCCCCCCCCCCCCCCCCAAAGATCTGCTTCCTGAGTCGGGGTCAGGCCCAGCTTATACACACCTTCCCTCCCTGGGGGTATGGAGATCTCATTTAATGGAATGGAAAACTGGAGCTTTGGCATCTGAGTCACCTGGCATCTGAGTCACGTGTCTCGAGTCCTTCTATACCGGGACCTCCGTCTTTCCTGCAGATGGGGGGGGACAATCCATGATGGATTTGAGCACAGTGTCAAGACCACACGCAGCAGTTCCTGATGAGAACAATGCATCTGTGCGTTCAGAGTAAACACAGGCAGAGCGTGAGGAGCCGTCTGTTCATACCAGAGGACAGACTGTCTTCCGGTTTCATTTTCTTTTCCTCAGCAAAGGGGCAGCACATTAAGTGCAGTGTCAAACACTGGAAACATTGTCATCTCCAACTACTGTGTGACTTCTATTCAAGCTTTCTTAGCCTCAAGGCTGGTTGACACAGCAACGGCACCATGGAGACGGAATATGTAACACACGTGTGTGACGCCCACCTGTGTGTGTGACATAACATTGCAGGTAAGTTAGGGTAAAGTGCTCGACAGTGTACAGTTCTCCCAAGACTGTCCATCAAACAAGTGAAATAATTTTTTTTGCCGTGCATCTTTTGATCATGTGTTAGCCTTTTAATAATATCCAGCTGTTGTATTTTTTATAAAAAGTACATTTACAGTTTCCATTTTTACAGAGATATTGTTAGCTTACACACTACAGGGAATGACTCTACATTACACTCTTCAATTTATTTCTTATTTACAGTATTACATTTAAATTTGTCTGTTTTCATACAACCATTTGTAGCTATCATACTTTATAGCTGGATCATTATTTGGTACACCCTCAGTAAGACCATTAGCACTACATCTCATCAACAAATGAATATGCTAATAGCCGTGGCTGTGTGACCATATCTCCATATCTGGGGTCCTTCTGGTCTCTGCAGAAAATAACATTGTGCCAGATCGTGAAACAGGTCATTAATTTGGGTGCTATGGCCTGATGTGTAATTGTGTGCTGGAGACCTATTCCCTCGACTCATAACATAAAACCAAATCCACTCCTGGTTGTTAGTTCCCCCTGGGCAGTTTTATTTGTACAAAGTTTCTCAAGTGAAAACAAAACTGGAAAAACACTAATGGCTATTAATTGTGTTAAACCGAGAGGCCATTAAGTGGGTGGCTGGTCTTTAAAGGGAACACCCTAACTCTAGAGAGAACAGGCCATGAAGGGGAAAGATCAAACTGCTTTGGCCATGTTGTGACTGTCTTAACTCAGGTCAAACCAGTGGGATTCAGTCACACTCAAGTCATATATTTATATGACCTAGTCCACATCCATCCCTGAAAGATAACAAGCTAACAATTAGCATGACATCAAACGGAATAAATGTCATGGAGACTGAGGGAGTGATGATCATGTGATTGTTTGGACTGAAGCTGAAAAAATAGCATAAAAATGTTGTTCAGTCAAAAGATATTGTCACAAAGTACTTTAACAGTCTTTTCTCTTATAAACGCCAAGCAGAACAGGTTGTCATGAGGAGGATGAAGGTAAACAGAAAGGATGCACTCGACCTGTAACTCTTCAGGGACCAGACAGTGGACTAACAAGAGATCACGTCAAACACACACCATCCTCCTATGCACGTCCAATAACCCAGAACCACAGCACATGCCGCTGTATCCAAGCCCATGTAGTCTATGATGGTCAAAATGTTCTTTCAACGGTAATGAAATTCTGGCCTGTGGCTCTATTGAGATGAATGCTTCTTCAAGCCTTACATCAGAAAGTTCTAGAAGTTCATTTGTACACCTCAGTCTGACTTTAGCACTGCAGTGAGAGTTCACACTGTGGAACCTAAGCAATGTCACCTAGCTAAAGGCACAAGGCTGCATGAACAGCTGTTTCTGGTCTGCCACAGAGAACATCTTTCATTTATACACACAGTGTTCATTCAGTGTTCTTCAGCAGTGTGGTTGCAGGGGGTGCACTTGGTTCCCTTCCCGGGCTACTCCAGGGTTGCCCCTCCACCTGCGGTCGTTCAGAGAGAGAGTCTCAGCCAGAGATGCAGGGCAAATGAAGCAGATAAACGATCCTGGGCTGTCCTCCAATGCCACCCCTCTTCAGGAACAGCGCCTCCAGGGAACCCAAGACGTCTCCAACAAAACATGTAATCGCCCATGTGCACTAAATCCTTCTGAGGTTGCCTACACCGAGGCCTGAGCTGTGAGACTAGACACAATGTAACTATTTTTACATAGTTATTTATGTTCAGCTCACCAGACAACTCAAATTCAGTTACATCAATAAATAAAATGTGGAACTGTGATCTTTTGTGTATTTTCAGTGAATGGAAAATAAGGTCTGTTGTTCGTCCGTGGATGATCAAAGCTTTTCAATACTTCCTTCTGTTTTTATGTTATCTGAGACTTCCTACAGTAGATTTTGATCAAATGAACTGTAAATAGGAGAAAATAAGATGGGTTTACGATCAGAAAAGCAGTTTGTTCCAGACGTGATCGTATTTTGTCGATGGAGAAAGAAGCTGTCTTCCTTACAGCTTACAACAACATTGACAGATTCCATGAAACAAACTGCAAAGTAACAATACAATTATTCAACAAGCTTTATGGGAAAACAAAGTCCCTTTTTCCGGCGTACAGTAGCGGGATCTGGCCACCGAGAGAGCCAAAGAAGGAGAATACAGAGATTATGGTTTAGTACTGTAGTAGAAGAGCTGAGATTCAATTATAGCTGAAAAGCCTCCTTAGATAAGTGCTTCATCTGCACGGTCTCACACACCAGAGCATGTGCACGGTCTCACACACCAGAGCATGTGCACGGTCTCACACACCAGAGCATGTGCACGGTCTCACACACCAGAGCATGTGCACGGTCTCACACACCAGAGCATCTGCACGGTCTCACACACCAGAGCATGTGCACGGTCTCACACACCAGAGCATGTGCACGGTCTCACACACCAGAGCATGTGCACGGTCTCACACACCAAAGCACGTGCACGGTCTCACACACCAGAGCATGTGCACGGTCTCACACACCAGAGCATGTGCACGGTCTCACACACCAGGGCATGTGCACGGTCTCACACACCAGAGCATGTGCACGGTCTCACACACCAGAGCACGTGCACGGTCTCACACACCAGAGCATGTGCACGGTCTCACACACCAGAGCATGTGCACGGTCTCACACACCAGAGCATGTGCACGGTCTCACACACCAGAGCACGTGCACGGTCTCACACACCAGAGCATGTGCACGGTCTCACACACCAGAGCATGTGCACGGTCTCACACACCAGAGCATGTGCACGGTCTCACACACCACAGCATGTGCACGGTCTCACACACCACAGCATGTGCACGGTCTCACACACCAGAGCATGTGCACGGTCTCACACACCAGAGCATGTGCACGGTCTCACACACCAGAGCATGTGCACGGTCTCACACACCAAAGCACGTGCACGGTCTCACACACCAGAGCATGTGCACGGTCTCACACACCAGAGCATGTGCACGGTCTCACACACCAGGGCATGTGCACGGTCTCACACACCAGAGCATGTGCACGGTCTCACACACCAGAGCACGTGCACGGTCTCACACACCAGAGCATGTGCACGGTCTCACACACCAGAGCATGTGCACGGTCTCACACACCAGAGCATGTGCACGGTCTCACACACCAGAGCACGTGCACGGTCTCACACACCAGAGCATGTGCACGATCTCACACACCAGAGCATGTGCACGGTCTCACACACCAGAGCATGTGCACGGTCTCACACACCAAAGCACGTGCACGGTCTCACACACCAGAGCATGTGCACGGTCTCACACACCAGAGCATGTGCACGGTCTCACACACCAGGGCATGTGCACAGAGTCCAATGCAGCTACATCCTCACAGTTACAGACAGACTTGGTGTCTGCCAGACAAGTAACAGTACCTGATTCACTGATTAGTGCACCATGTTGACTCAGTTGATTGTGGTTGTACCTATTTATAATTGCCTCAATTCATCAGTTTCATGTGGTTGAGTTAAAATGAAAAAGCACGCTGAGAATGCAAATACAGCTATCCACAAATCACGAGCTCCTCTTTCCGGCACCAACCTTTTGTTAACTGCATTTGTTTTCTTAGATCATTTATTTGTTTGTGTCTGAAAAGTGCATGTTTCCGGCTTTGGTGAGTCATAACTCTTGAGAGCCCATCCATACATCAGTGGAGGTTGTAGACCATTTCAAGTGGGGGGGCCAAGATGGGGGGGCCAAGCTGGGGGGGGGCCAAGCTGGGACCAGTTGTACTGTTAGAGGGGCCAATTACTTTAAACATTATTATTGTCATATCGGGTTTTTTCACTGCATTGCAAGTATTAACAGGCAAAAGATCAAGTTTATTATTACTCTGACTCTACATCTAGGGGAGCCACAAGGGGGTCCTAACTTGATGTCACAGGGGCACTGCCCCCCCCCCCCCCCCATGCTGCTCTTCCAACAGGTCTGTGGAATCGCAGGTAAGAAAATGGATCATTTCTACACTTTCAGTGTAAAACAACATGCATACTAACCTGTACCTGTCTGAGCAACATCCCCATAACCTACCTCTGAGTTCCTCCTGTCAGGACTTTACTCCAGTTTGTACCTTTAGACTTCCTCCTGTGTTCCTGTGTTCCTTCCCCAGAGCTGATGTAACTTCCTGTTGTCCTTCAGTTGTTCATCCAGCCAGACGCCTGAGGACTTCCTGCTGCTTCAACACGGTCTGAAAGATGTCGAGGACATCTGGACAAAGAAGGAAGGAGCTAAGATGAAACATGAAAAAAAAAACGACACAGAACTTGAATCATCCAATCTCAAATCTTCTCTAATCGAACTGCAGCGTTTTCTTTGTGAAAGGCTCTCTTTTCAGGACCTTGGAGAGCACCCATGCTCTGTTTGCTGCCTACAGTAGATGCTTTAGTGAAGCACACTTTGCTTTAAACGTACCAACTTTGCTAAGGTACTTTGTGTGATTCACCCTTGCTCAGAGTGCGAATTATACAATGACAATCGGGGGGGTCAACTTCTTCTCCAGGGCGTAAAGTAATATGTACGATTTCAGGTAAACACGATATATTAATGTATCGACGCCCCCAACCTGTTGTTTTTACCTCTTTTGGGGGAGTCCAGTCTATATTTGCTGATCCAAAATGTTCCACACCACAACAACAAACCATAATTTGTTCAACAAACTAGCAAGCTGACCTTTTTTGGCCCTGTGTGCAAGGATTTCAAACAATATATTAGTAGTATTATACAGTAAGTGGGAAGGGTATTACTCAGTGGAAGTAATGAGAACATGTTATGTTTGTATAGTGTCTGCTAAATGAAAATGTTATTACATTAAATACATTTCCAATTTAGTTGAGGAAATGTCTTACCGTATTTAATTGTAGAACAGATTGCTTGCTCATACCTTAATTGTTTAATTTGACGACGAGTTACTGTACACCTAAACAAATGTAATTTACTCTGGTATCAAACTCACACAGTGAAGCAGATCCGCTATAAAACCTAGAACTATTTAAACGCTGCCCTTTAACAAACAATACATGTTAGAGTTGAATCTGCTCCAAAGTTTAATCCAAATGGTATAATCCTGAAACATCACCATCTGAACCACGAGTATAGATCATTTGCTTTCCAAATACACCCGGAACTTCCAGCCAAGGAAAGGTCACTGGAAGAGGTCAGCGAGCAACAGGAGCTGAATCCAAATGAGACCGTTAGTCCGTCTTCACAGCTTCGGATGCAGATGTCTAACCCAGGATTTGCACCCACTGACACACGCGATGGTAATGAGTTTTTGAGTGTGAGTAATAACAGTTGACTTGCAGAGGTGCATGTTGCTACCAGAGCAGGTGAAAGGTCACGCACCTTGGCTTGTAGCGTGTGGCAGGTGTTCAACACCAGCTCTCATTCTGGATAAAAAAACAAGTCTTTCGTTGGTCGAGACAGAGTAGTAAATTGAGACTTTAGTGGTGGAAAAATGATGTATTGATCTAACGTTGTATGATATTCTGCATGGATGCCCTGGCAACAGGCCTGTGGGACTTGATACAAACAACAAATATGAAGCTGCAGTGTTTGATCCTTGTTGACTGACAGGCAGAGAGAATGAGGCTTCAAAGCTTCGCGTTTTGACTGCTTTCATTCAGATGATGAAAATGCAGTATGATGGAAAATTGCTTGAACTAAATCTTGTGGAGGAACAAAAAATCTCTTTGCATATTTGAGTTTGAAAATACCCACAGCAGCCATCTTAAAATGTTTTTTTAAACGATTTTGATGTTTGAAATTCAGTTTTGTTATGGCCAGGGTGTGAAGGAGGAGAGATCTTTTGTGTTTATTAATGCTATGCAATTGTACCCAAAGAAATTCCCTAAATGAACATTGACGGAATTTCTGCGATAATCTATCATGATCAATCTTCTCATGTTGTTCTTGTTTGGAACAAGGCAGCAGTGCTCTCTTGCCACTCATTTGCATTTTGATGGTACGAGCCGTTTTTAGGATGTTTTGCTGGGACTTCAATATATGCAAGTCCTTAGAGAGAATAAAAAACTTAAGGCAAAATACAGATCTGCTCTGCTTTCTCCCCGACTGTCTCTCTCCTTTCTCTCTCGCTCTCTCCCATTCCTCTCGCTCTCTCGCTCTCCCTCCCATTCCTCTCGCTCTCTCTCCTTTCTCTCTCGCTCTCTCTCCTTTCTCTCTCGCTCTCTCTCCTTTCTCTCTCGCTCTCTCTCCTTTCTCTCTCGCTCTCTCGCTCTCTCTCCTTTCTCTCTCTCGCTCTCTCTCCCATTCCTCTCGCTCTCTCTCCCATTCCTCTCGCCCCCTCTCCCCACTTTTGCTCTCATTGTTCTCAAAGTCCTCCCATTAGGGTTCCCTAGAGCAGATCCACAGTTTCTTGGACTCCACTGCTAACAAGAAAATGTTGGCTTCTCTTACTCAGCCACATCCATATATTCAGGAAGATTCATCAACTATTTATTCAGAACAATGTCTTCCTTTCTATCTCTCTCCCTGGTGACATCCCTTAGCACAGGAAGCTTGGTACCAGCTCACAGAAAAGTCTTTTTTACCAATCTTTTACAGTATCTTTATTGATCTGGACATTTCAAGTCCAACATCAAAAACATGCTTTGAATGTTGTAAGAAAAAGATTGCAGAGGTACAAATTTATATTTGGAATTCACCAACAGTGAATGTGTTATTTATCCAACAGGGTAGTTGAAACACATTGGTGTGATTTTTCATACGTTATCAGTGTAGTTTTAGGGTTTGGACCAACACAAAATACATAAAGAATATACTCTAACAACATGGATTATTCATGTAAACAGTATCACAGTATTAGATCTATTTTGTCACAAACAAACATAATCATAAGGGCAAAGCAACATTATCAGTCTGTACGAATATGTGTGTCTGCCTATATTAGGCAGCTCCTAATATATCTACTTGCTGTAAATCAGAGATATACAGTCTACCAGAGGAAATCCCTTTACTTTGTCTCGTAACAGTGCCTTTTTGTAGAGGACTTCTTCAAAAAACTACAACCATCACAAATCATATAAAACACTCCACAGACATGAGTGGTGTTTGGCTGGAGAGAGACAGACCTCTTGTCACACTGTGCCACCAAGCCTGCTCCAGACCACTATGGAGACAGCAGGTCTGAGCCCTCTCCTGCACCTCTCCAGGACAGCTATTTTCTCAGAAACTCTGCTCGCGCTACCCTGGGGAGCTAATTCATCACAGTGTGGCCCTGCCCCCCTGGCCTTGGTGACCCGGGTCCTTCCAGTCGACAACGACTCCTGATCACCCCCCCCCCCCCCCCCCCCCCCGAGTAGATCGCTACGCCTGGATCCAGAGGCATCCATCTTGGTGGTGCCTCCCGTGCAGACAGAGCTGAGGATGTCCGTGGGGGCTGGCCACCGTCCGACCCTCCCCTGTCTGAGAGCCGTGGAGGGCTGGCGGGGCTGGAGGCCGAGGCCAGCCCTCCACGGCCCTCCGTTCCTCAGAACCGGAGGACCAACAGGGATGTATCAGTATTCAGCCCAACACATTGACGTCCATTTATCATTTTGAGTGTGTGTGTCTGTGTGTGCACATGCAGCAGATGGGTGTGTGTGTTTGTGTTTGTGAACTGGCTATCATATGCTGTAAGGACCAGAAGTCCCCTCAAGAATAGTAAGAAAGGAATCATTGAGCTTGTGGAGACATCCTCTCTGTTCCTATTTCTACAGGGGTTAGGGTTAGAATGATATTAAGATGGGGTTAGGAGTAAGGTATAGTTTTAGGATCAGGGCTAGGGTTAGGGATTCTGAATAGGACTGACAGTCCCCACAAAATCAGCCAATACATGTGTGTGTTGTATGTGTGTGTGTAAAGTTAAACAGAAAGCTGTCCAGGTCTGGACTGAGTGGAACTCTGTTCCTCCTTGGAGGTCCTGTCAATATCTTCACTGCTAAGAGGAAATGACCAACAGAAGGGGTCTCTAACAGGGTCAAAACTGTCAAATCATCTCACTCTAGATCAGAGCTGGCAGATCTGATAACATCGGGGAAAGTGATGCCTTGTCAACTGTTTCTGGATCCAAGTGTCACATTTAATGAAAGGTAACTGACAGTTTAAAGAGTCTCTGCTACAGTAGCTCAGGCCACTCAGATTGAGTTGACCACTTCAGGTTTCACGTGATGTTGTGATGGTGCATGCAACTTACCTCATATGATGTCTTCAGAAATTATCCACCAGAATTTGCAGTTTAGCTTTCCTGGATCTTCACAAACACTGACTGTTTACAGGGTGGAATTAGGTGAGTAGAATGTCATACAATATGACCATGTTTACATGGTTAGGATCCGGCACAAGACATAGGAAATGCATTTGAGTTCATAAAATATACACACATTCTGTTCAAACTTCCAGAGTGGATTTGCATCTCTGGGGACCCTTGCTGTGCATATTGCCAAGTAATTATCAACAGATATTAAATCATTTCATCAAATTCAGAACAGCGTGTTCTTTAATTCGGCTGGAGACAGATTCATCACTTTGAAATAATAATGTTGGTGTGTTGCAATGTTGTTGCTTTGTTATCTAAATGCCATGTGTACAGGCATTGTACCAGGAAAACAGGACTGTGCACATGGCATTTGGGGAACAAAGTAACAATTAAACCGCGCCAACCTTTATAAGCGAATGTTATTCTCTACTACATGTTGATGTTCAAAGCCCTGTAGTATGGTAAATATTCAGGTTTTTGCGTACTGTAGTTTAAGTATACTGTGCTCTGTAGGTATGCCCGATCACTAGGAGGGTGGAGGCCGATCACTAGGAGGGTGGAGGCCGATCACTAGGAGGGTGGAGGCCGATCACTAGGAGGGTGGAGGCTGATCACTATGGAGGGTGGAGGCCGATCACTAGGAGGGTGGAGGCTGATCACTATGGAGGGTGGAGGCCGATCACTAGGAGGGTGGAGGCCGATCACTAGGAGGGTGGAGGCTGCAGCGGTGATCCGGTGCTGAGAGGAGATGCTGGAAGTCAGGCTAAGAAGGTGACCGACTCTCCGGCCCTGATGATCCTGTTCTCAGCGATTTCTTCTGCTTTCTACGGAGGAAAGTGGAGCGTGGGAGTGGAGGGGTAGCTAAGTGCACCTTCATTAGTCATGCTGCGTGTAACAGAATCCCTCCTCACCTCACTGCACACTGAGGTTAGAGCCCGGTGACTTTGAGAACCTCACATTTGCGATATTTAATTAACGCACGAAAAATACATACCTTCTCTCTGCAGGTTGATTAAGATATTTGTGTATCTCTGTACGGTGCCTCTACCACACATACTGAAGGGACTCCGTTGGACTACTACAGGATATTGTTTGTTATTTGATAATTTTTGTTGTGCAAACATAAATAATTTAATGGAATGAACTGTTTTGTCTTGTATTGTCTTAGCCAAGAAAAATCTGACAAGCAAACAGGTATTTGTGTCAGAACAATGCAGATATTATGTTGTGGATTAAAAAACAACAACAACTAAAGAATCGTTCTTTAGCAAAACGTTTAATTACTTTAGAACATTGTGTCTCTATTTAGAACAGTAAACAAAGAAAATAAAGCAAGTGCACATCCCTTCTACGTTCTACACTAACGTTACATTAACTACCATGTAACTTCATAGCAAAACCTACCCTTTAGTTACACAGTCAGGAACTGCCTTGTAGTTAGACATCATTCAGGCTGTGCTGTCTGAGGATGAAAACTAATCCTACTTATCAGGCGCCCCTTGTTGATAGCTGAAAATCACTTCTCAATACATAATTGATGACTTCTATAAAGCTCAATATTGTTTATTAAAGCTAAAAGATAATTTAAAAGTGCTCTCTGTAAAATAAATCGATGATGCAACAGAACAGAACAGAAATTTTATTTTCTGATCTTCTAAACTTTAGTTGCTTAAGATCTGAGATTCTCCAAGGATTATTTCTAATTACTGCATTCTGGTCCTGGTGTTTACACCAATCTGCCCGATGTTGACAAACCAGCAAGACGTTCAGAGTGTGCAAGCGTTTCCAGCTTCACCAGACCAAGATTCCATCCCTGATGGAGCTGAATGTACGGTCTCAAGGTTCAAGACAGCAGCAGAAGCGAATGTGGTTGTTTAGGAGGCTGGCTTGGTTTACCACCTCAGAGAAGAACTGTCTTCCATCTCCCTGTGTCTCATAGTGTGGGCTCCCCTTCACACACACCCCTTCACACACACCTACACAACACACACACACCTAGTACACAGGAAGGAATCTTCCTGAACTCATCCCATCATGTCTTCCTGTTGTTCGTGTTGAAATTCTGCTGACTGCACAGGTTTGTTTTCCACTGTAACAAGGCTAAGCAGTGAAGGGGAAAACGTGATTTTCTGCTGGGGTAACAATTCCCAGCGCTTTCTACTCTAAAAACTAATTAAAGATGTGAGCTACGAAAATGTATCATCCTCGTTGTGCAGCTTGGAAAACTTCATTACTGCCTTCTATTCCCCTGTCTTTCACTCTGTCATATCCTGCTGCTGGCTCCAGAAGAGGCTGGCAGTGAGAGGCAGGGATCAAGGTGTCTATATAGATTAGAGGGGGATTAGGAAACACTCAGCCATATGAGAATACTGAATCAAAAATATTTAGACACACAAAGTTTTTTAATTTATTGCTGCATAATACACAATGGAGAAATCAATGATACGAGTGTCATATGAAGATATATGATTGAGACATGCATTTTAAAGATGGCGTGGCATGGCCAGGATTGGATATATGGTAATTAGAAAATAGATTTTCTAGAACATTGTGTTTCCTGAAAGCAGTCCTAATTGTCCTATATTGTGTTCGAAATTGAACTTGTTTCATGCTATAAGTTTAATGAAGGGATTGAAGACAAAGTCTAATTGTACAAACTGTCCAAAAGCGTGAGCCAGGAGAAGCTCATGATGCGATCCAGTCTCTCATTCTTCACTAGCTTCTTTTTTGCAAGGAAGCTGAGGTTTTTAAACGATGCACACTGTCACTACCAAGTGCAGGACACACGCTGTTAGATTCTGTGTTGGGCAGAGTTGGGCAGAGTTGGGCAGAGTTGGGCAGTGCCTGAGTGTGTTCTGTACCCGTGTCATCAGGTCAGTGTAACAGGCAGGGGAGCAGGTTTCATTTTAGAAAATGGCAAATCAGTCCCACACACTTTCAATCAAGAAAATCATATTTAACGGCTGTATCCTCAGTTCAAATTAGTCCCACCCACATTTGAAGACCAACCTATGCCCCTGGTAAGAGGTCCTGTATCTGTGTGAGGCGAGTCCTCGTCTGTGAGTCCTGGAGCTGGGCCGGAGGGGTTAGGGCCCGCGCTTTTCAAGAGTTTTCACTTTAACATCTTTTCATCCTTCATAATCAGACTCACAAGCACATTTTCCCAATATGGTCTCTTTCAAAGTAGATTTATAGCAGCACATTTGTTAGTAATTTGTTGCTGTAATAAAGTGTGTATGATTACAATAGTGTTCAAGCACACTAATGAGTTTTCTTTTTGTTCGTTGTCTTCCTGCTGTGTGATTGTGAATTAGGATAAAAACCTGCTCATCTGCTCTGAGCTTGTTTATTAGATGTGGGATTTCTTTATGCTGCTAATCCAAACATTCCAAACATGAACCAAACATTCTGCTTAAACATGGCTGCTATTCATTCCTACCCTCATGTTTCTCACAACAAAACTGTAAGCTGATTGGGTCCTATTGAATTGCATTCATAAGTGAGGTGCTTGACTGGAAAATTAGTGACCACAGCATTTGAGCAATCATCACATACGGTGTCATAACACTAAACTGTATTTTACTCGTATTACGTTCTGGGAACATGTTGCAAGTCTGGTCCAGTCGTAGGCGTTTAAGCACTCGCAACACCAACACAGCTGTTAGCACTGGCAGCTCGAACCACTAAACCAACTCTGTTAGCTATGTGTTATTGACACAGGGATCCAGGCAAACATCAGTCTGTTCTTTTTTTCTCATAGCTCTCCAACGATAACGTTGTAACGTTTGACCGGCGGTGTCAGTGCCAGTGCCCAGACCTGAGTGTCCTCTACAGAGCAACTGTCTGACACACGCCAAGCCCCATGACAATTCAATCAGGGTGCTATCGAGGGGGGCCCATCCAGGGGGGCCCATCCAGGGGGGCCCATCGAGGGGGGCCCATCCAGGGGGGCCCAGGCTTATTGACAGAGACACGATATGTGGGCAGATCCTTGGCAACCAGGCAGAAACATGGCCTTCATGCCCGGAGGGCCAAACTCGTTTAACAGGATCTCTGTGCTGCAGAGAGAGGATCTCCTACCGTAGTCTAACGGCTCTCTGCATTAACGATGACTATAAATCAACTGCCCCCCTCTTGATAAATAACTTGCAAATGCAAAATAAATAGAACAATCTGGAGGGGTGTTCGGCACATTTATCTTGCCGGAATGTCAAGATGACCTACAGTAAATGGAAGTGCTGAGAGCCGATATTCACCGGCTCGATCCAGCACTGACCAGACCCTTCTGAGATAGAGAGTTACACCGACAGTGTTTGGGTTGTTTTAGCGTCGATGTAAAACCAGAAGAAAGCCGTGACGAGCCATGACAAGCCATGACGAGCCATGACGAGCCATGACAAGCCATGACAAGCCATGACGAGCCATGACAAGCCATCTCATCGGCTTGATAGACAACTGCATCGCAGATAAAAAAAAAAAAAAGAGGATGTTTTACTGAAGAATCAGAATCATGTCACTGTGGAGGAGATCTGATGTCAGTCAGTGAGCCAGGAGACGTTTGCCGTGGTGAGCGTGAGGCAGGAGAGACGGCTCTCACACGCCTCTGAGACGCTTCCGTCTTTAACACAAGGTGACATGTCATGTCTGGGACACACACGATCAAACAAGATGTGTGAAGAATCAGCCCTGCGCTCCCCAATGCATACTAAAACCCTCCTGGTCTCCGTCTGAAGGACGAGAGACAGCCTCGCGTATGTCACGCTGCTGGATGACTTGGTATGCATGCCTTCTCTTTCATTGAACAAATACTTTACTACTGCACAATTGCTTTTTGCACCGAGCGCAGTGGGTGTAATCATATTGGCTTTGCAGCTCAAAGCGCTCAGCGTGTGCCAACGAGAGTAGAAAAGACTGTAGCTTAACAAAATCCAGGAGGGAAGGAATTCTCTTTTGAATCTTACAAAAGGTTTCGTTTGTTTTCACGGTAAATAAAACAGTCGGACTTAGCTTTTCACACGCGTAGGCCTAGGCCTACTCAAAGTCCAAGATCCGATGTTAAACAAGTAAAATATCTGTGGCACAGTAATAATCAATTTAGTTAGAAACTGAGGCGTGATACAGCCTACAGCATGTTGTATGAATGTTCTTAAAAAACAACTTTTCTCCCTCTGCAGCACGGAGGTCGGGTGGATGGGCGGCCAGGTTGAAGGGGGCCGTGTTGCCTGAAAGTAGCTTTCATGTATGCCCTCAGTATAACATTTCCAGCAAAAGGTTTATTTTGCTAACTCTTTTCCTTAGAAGACCAGATAGCTGTCCAAGGGGGCAGAGGATCGTGAATCATGTTAGCACTAGACCCCCAGCCTTACACCGCACGGCCCAGCTGGAAACTTAAATACTATCAAGAGAGGCATCTTCACCCAGGGACAGTTTAGAAAACACCTGTGGCTGTTTTTTTTTTCTTTGTAGACTCTTACAGCCTGACTCGTGTTATCACCCGTGATGATCGCCTTCCTGCTCTGGAGACTGTTACACTTGGCCTTTTGCTGCAGTAGCAATGTTTCAGTCTTGCCGGTCCAGCCATCAGTGTTGAAACTCCTGGCGCTGTTTCCATGGTGACTAGCTCTCTGCCTCTCAGGGTATTGAGAGACACGCTGCTGATCTCCTGTCACTCTGTCTGCTGAGGGTACAATCTCCTCTCTCTCTCCCCCTCTCTTTGTTAATCTCTCTCTCTCATTCTCTCTTTTTCTAAAGGTCTCTCTCTCTAAATCCCCTCTCTCTCTCTCTCTCTCTTTGACTCTTGCTCACTCCACGTCTCTTCTTTCTGGTCTCAAGGACGTTTAATCAACTCAGTATTTTGTGTAATGTAGCTCAACACTTTAGTATTTAGTATGTGTCACACGTTTAGATTCATCTTTGAAAGTGTAGCAAGTATTGTAATCAGTTGTGTTGCAGCAGACACATTATGGCCATTGTGATCTATTATGTTTGCACATCAGGCAGGAGGACGGATATGGAAACCAGACATTTATCAGCACACTGCCAAACCTGTGCAGTAAAAGAGTCTTTTAGAGAGGTGGGGGGGGAGGGGCAGGGTCTCCCCCTCCTTGTCCCAACCTGTGACATCATTGTACAAACAGATGCTCTGTCATGTGACCTTCCTTATTATCTACCTCCTGTCAGATCTCAGAAAGTGATTTGGTGACTTTCCTGTAAGTGGAACTGCATCTTGATTTGTGTTATTTGCCAAACGTCCCTGTTGTCTCAGCATGCCGATCTCGTTAATCAACCTTGATTATGGGGAGATTATTTCACCTGAATAATTGCGTTTTTTGCTCTAGTAACTTTCTCAAATGTCACTCTATTAAACGCATGACTGTAATGACTGTAATGTCGCAGGGAATATAAAATGGGTCATTATAAGTGATTATTTCCATAATCTTAAGTGACCCTGTAAGCATGGCCCTTTCCATATTCCTTCACTATTCTTTATTACTTGCTGATTCGACTGAAAAGAGCAGAGGCCAATTACGTTGGATGCCCTGGCAGCTCATTTTATTATTTATTTAACTCTGTTTAAAAGGACAAACCCTGGACTGGATGTTAAGGGCTGATGATGCCATTTGAAATTAAATTGCAGTCATGTAAAATGTCATCATTACACAGGCAGGAGAGCTCAACTCCTACAGGGGGTAAGAGTTGGAAGTGTTGACACAACTGTTGACATTTCTTACCCTGATGTGACGTCAAACAAATCCACGATGACCACTGCTAACGCAGTCTGTTCGGTTTGTTTTTCTACTCATGGCCTTTTTGGAAAACGGCAGTTGGTGGGTGTTGGTCTGGTGGGTAGGACGCAGGCCGGGGCTCTCTGCAGGAGGGAGGGGGTCAGGGGCAGGAGGGCAGGAGGGAGGGGGGCAGGAGGGAGGGGCAGGAGGGAGGGGGGCAGGAGGGCAGGGAAGGATGTGTGTGGACACAGCGAGGTGGATGTGCCAGGAGGAAGTATGAGTGCTGTTCCAACCTGTCACCGTGATTGGCTGAGTGCTGTTCCAACCTGTCACCGTGATTGGCTAATTGGCAGACCCCTTAAATCTGATGAAGCGGCAGGCGTGTTCATTACTGTGCCAGCGTGGCACCTCTACAAAGATAATTACTCTGCTAAAAACAAGGCAAATTGCCATAGTCTGGGGTCTTTATGCTGTGTAAAGGCAACCATTTTCTGCTGGAAAAATTGTCCAGTGAATGTCACCACCAGTGGGTTGCAGTGAACCTGAAACAATCAGATAGTTCAACATGAAAAAATACAATTCTAATGTAATAGGGCCCTTTAAACCATACTCTTCCATGTAGTATGTTGGTGATTCTACCTGGTTTAGTTTCCCCTCTGTCATACAGTACTTCAGTGACTATTAACCGTATACATCAACACAGGTGAATACCCTTCTAATCTAAGAACTTTACACATCTACATAGAGAAAAGATGTACAATACAAAACATCAAGCTATATACAATATCATAGGCCAGGCAATAAACACTGAATATTAAACCTCCATCTCATCGTGGCTGTTAGTTTGTGAGGGGCCGCATTGCTGTGTTTGAGTCACAAGTGCTCTGACCTGCAGTTATACATAATTGATATGTAGCCAGTCTAGGAGTGTGTGTGTGTGTAATCTGATTAAAGGTGTACTTTGTTGAGTAGACTCAGGGTATGAAAAGAGAGCTTCACTTTTTCACTTATTGCCAAGTTTAAATTACACGTTATTACAGTGCGGAGATTGACTGTGTGGCGTGTATTGACCCAGTGTAAATAAAGAGACACTATAGTGGACTGTCGTGTGTTGACGTCTAATGTGTTTTCCAATCGCATCTATCGAGGGACATGAGTCCGGTCCAGTGAGTATAGATCGGATCCATCGCTTTGCACATGACTGATGGTTCACAGTAAAGACAAAGAAAACATTCTTTCGGAGGTTGCTTTGCTGTAAACATGCCCTTTGGAAATGAATGGGATGATCAATGTTCTTTTGCATGTGTGTATGTGAGTGAGTCTGAACTCAGATTGTTGTTCCGAAGAATGTCAACGTGTTCTTTCACCACACACCCACTCCCCTACCTTCCCCCCCAAAAAGCTCCAGAGACGTCAGAGAGAATACCGTCATGTTTCCTGACACTATGGGAGTTTTGTTACAAGCAAATGTCAAGGGAAGAGTTCTTTGTTTGTCTTCAAAGATGCCCCGACACCTGTTGCTAAAGTCCTTTTTTTTTAAGGCTCATTACGTCTCCCCCGACGGTAGTTTGTTTCCAGTGAGGTTTGAGACAAATGTTCAAAATGTTTTTGTTTGGCAGTATTATAACTTTTGTTGTCCATCACCACAATCTTCTACACGAGATTCCAAGACGTGCTATCCCCATTGTGGAGCACATTTGGAGCTTATTTCAAGTTCAACACTCAAGAGTGAGACAAAACAATAAGTTACCATCACGATCACAATAGTGAGATTTTCTTGGATCTGAATAACAAAATAAATGATTTCCTTGAGAGAAAAACCACACTTCTTCACAAGAGCTAGCTCTACAGTTCTTCAAAGCCAAATCTTAGGTCACACAAATATACAAACATTTCAAAGAGGCCTTCGCCTCTTGAGGTGATCATTTCATTTGTGTTCATTGGTATTCCTGGCCTTTTCACCACGTGGCCATAAGGCTTCACAGATCCCTGAGCACCATCTCTCCCACACTCCACCCAGTATACGTGCAGCTTGCAGAGTACGTGCAGCTTGGGAAACCATATGCTTGATGTGAATACAAATACTACTTCTACCACGATACGTCTTTGATAGATGTCAGAATTAATTAGTTTGACACCACATTTTGTCACATGTTGGGATAAACCCAAGTGTTTTCTGAGGTAAATTAAGGATATCACCAGTGAAACGTCAGTAGTGGTAACCGTGTTGTCAAATCACTCTTTAATTTCCCATGTTCATGCTCCACGAGAAGCGAGGACATGCAATTTTGCAGACGGAGTACGCATTCATATAGCAGTGGTAGTCTGTTATCAGGTAAAACCATTTAATTATTTTCTCACTGTCACCATACCATTTCACAATGCAGCAAAACTACTTTTAGTCTTCTGCACAGATTTATAATGGAGATGTAGATGTACAAGATTGTGAGAGAACTCTAACTGAATTGATTAAGGCATTAAGAGTAATTGTGCTCCGAATCAATGAGCAGATCCCATGAAGCAGCACAGGAGTGAAAAGAATGTTGATTTTGACTGTTCCGTTTTTTATCAGTATACTTGGCTGCATCAAATCTTCATTATATTAGTAGTGCAATTAAAGCAGGTATCTTAATTACGGTTTAACAATGGTAGTTTAATGGTAATGGCCCTGTCAGCGAGTGGGTTTCATTCTTTAGTTACTGGAATAAAACAGGACATTCCTGCAAAGCAATCCCTTGATGATGATTGCTCAAACCCTCTTCTCACAGAGAGAGAACTGTGATAAAAGTAGTATTGTTCAGAGACTAGCCATGGCACCATTCAACAATCCCCCGGTCCAACTGTTCTGCTGGTGCCAGCTGTACCGCTGGTGCCAGCTGTACCATTTGAAGATAGAGAGCCAAGAAAGAGAAGGCAGTGTCCAGTAAGATCTGATTCAACCAAACGACAAACTGTACAATACGTTTTTCTTTTTTTTCCCCTCTGAGAAGTTGGGTGTTTTTCTTTGTCTTCTTTTGAAGGTTTTGGTTGGTTATAGGTGCTGCAGATGTCTGAGAAACCCTCTGTGACATTGCAGATGAAGAGGGCTTTAAAAATTACGATTTCATTTGATTTAATAGAACATGTTCTTACTGATAACTATTTGAGTGTTCTTGTCTTGTGGTGAGACTTTTCACGGTCGACACAGCTCAAACAAAGCAATGACAGTAGTGCAAGTGAGTACTGCTTGCAGAAACACTGTCTGTGGTAGCCAGAGCTGTTCTGGAAGCAGCCACTTTAGTTATGCGAGTTGAGCTGTCAGCACCTGCCTGGTCGTCGGTCGGCCAACGCTGGACCTGGTCGCGAGTCTCCCGGTCCTGTCCTACATCTATAAAGTTGAACAATGGATTTTGGTGTTTCAAAACCCATTGACACTGTATGACTATGTTTAGCCTGTGTTCTGCTCCTCTCTCTCACCAACCGTCTCTGGAGGAGGGGATCCCTCTCTGAATTGCTTCTCCCAAGGTTTCTTCCATTTTTTCTCCTGTTGAGAGTTTTTCTGGGAGTTTTTCCTTGTCTTCCTTGAGGGTTTAGGTTGGTTGAGGGGCAGTTCTATGGGCGTATGTGAAGCCCTCTGTGACATGCTTGCGTGTAAAAAGGGCTATACAAATAAATTTGATTTATGCCCTCAAAGAAACCCTCCTACTGTTGGGGAAAGAGTGAAAAAAAGCATAGCCTATGATTTCTGTAATGTCTGAAACATGGAAACGAGATTTCTGTACTGTACTTATCCTCCTGACTGCTAAATTATGGTCTGTAGTAATACATTTACAGAATTATATGATGCCGATGTTCTGCCAACTGCAGAGGGTGGGGTGTGTGTGTGTGTGTGTGTGTGTGTGTGGTGTGTGTGTATGGTGTGTGTGTGTGTATGGTGTGTGTGTATAGAGGGTGGGGTGCGATCTTTCAAATACACGATCAGGGTGATGGCCCTGCCAGATTGGAGGCGGTCAAAAGATGAACAGATTTTCATTTTCCAACATGGCAATTAGGGTATTTTTGAGCTTTCAACAAAAGTGGCAGATGGATGAGGCAGTATGCTGTTTCACAAAACTTAGAGCCAGTTACTTTTTCCTCCTCCTCCCACTATCAGGGTGTCCAAACGTCTGACACACAGACTTGTGCACTCTGTGGGATACAATGTGGGTGGACCACAGTGTGTTACAATTCTGTAACATTTATGTACATAGATTGAATTAAAGACGGTTGTTGATCTCATTATGGGGATTCTGCATCAGGTGAAAGCAGAAATATTTTGTTTTTTTTATCGGACACTATCCTAGCTACAGATGTGTCACTGTATATAATTGGCTGTCCTACTGTGGCAGGTGTCTCCAATCTCCTCCAGGCTTCTTTGCTCACACTGTGCCTTTGAGAAGAGAACTCTCCAGTCTCCTTTCCCCTTCAGAGCTTCACGCTACCACAGCAACACATAAACAAAAAGGAAAGGCCTCTTTTGATGAAAAAGTTTGAGATCTTGCTGAGATGCAATCAACAAGGCCAAAGTGTGGCAAGGTTCCCAGGCCGTTATCGACGTGTCTTATGTGTTGTCTAAGCAGTGGAGATCACAGGGCATCTTCAGGGCCGTGCCTGCTGTCCCCTCCTTCCCTCTGGCTTCACCACTCTATCTCAGCACTGCTGGAAGCAGCCCTTGCAATCTATGACCATATCTATAATACAGCAACACTTTTACATGACGAAACACACAAGCGTGTGTGTGTAGTGTGCAACAATGTCAGCCTACTGTTGTTGCTCGGATAGATCTGCAGCAATTAAACTGGGCCTAGGGTGTTGTTTGAAACTCGTACAACACTGTGCCTTTAAAGCATGTGAAAAGGGTCTACCAGATCTTGGGTGGGCACAGTCATTAGCTAATTACAGTCTGCCATAGTCACTCATTTCGTCTGACACATCCTCATAAAGCTTTATTAAGGCTTTCTATACAACATGTCAGTCGAGTCAGTTTTGTCTGAAGTCATGTAGCTTTCGGTTGCCTGTCAACGGATCATTAATTGGACAATAACAATACAGTTATTTCAGACTTTTTCTGCAAAGTATAAAGACTTATACAACTGTGCACCAAAGTGCATCTTTGCAACTAAATGCTTTCACACCCAAAGCCTCCATTACATGCAGGTATTACAGCATGTGATTATGTTATTACAGCATGTGATTACGTTAACATGGTTGGGGTTCATGAGACTACGTGTGGTGAAATGACAAATCAACACTGGCTCTTACAAGGTGAGATCCCAAGGGTGGTTTCACAGAGGAAGAAGGCGTTGTTAAAGGGGGAAATGCATGGCTAATTTAACATACCATCAGCAGTGACATTTTGATGAATGGAATAACCTATACCTGCACATGCAGTATGATGCTCGATTTACTTTTGCTCGCAAGTCCGAAGGCTGAAGATTAAAGGCACTGAGCTCGCAGTAGAGAAGACTGAACCAAGATCAGGGCAGCTGTTAACTCTGCTGTTTTTTTTTCCTTTACACAAATGTGTACTGAATGAGGCATTGTAATTTGGTTTCAAGCAAAAACAAATAACAAACATGATGACACTAACTGTAATTCGTAATAAAATGACAGGAGATCTGGGTGGGTTCTACAGGAAGTTATGACACTTTCCTGTCTTCAACATTTGCCTGGAGCTGTTTTAACATGTGGCATAACCCTCTTCAATGGCTTCAAGATGGTAAATATTTATTTTGTTTCTGACTTTGCAAGCGAGACTGCTGAAACATCTGGATTCCCAGATTGTAGAGTGACATGGGAAATCGAGCACAACTGTTTAATTGCCTTCAAGGAAGACGATAGCTTTTCACTGTCTCCCAAGGAGGCAAAAGATATAAAAACTTCAAGAGACAGATTATTTTGGAGTATGCAGCCTAACATGACATATGTCCCTCAAGTTTGAGCTCCACATCTGAAAATAGTTTTGATCCTGCTGCTAAACCTAGCATGTCACCCGGGCAACGTCATCCAATGTCACCAAACGGTTCCAATATCCGTTGTTATGATTTTATAGGAGTGTGCCTGACGATTGCCCCAACACTGCTGCCTCTACCAACTTCCATATAGTGAAAACTGAGAAGGCCAAAACTCCAATTTAGGATCCCATTTACTGCAGTTTAAACCGAGGAAAAATTATTTTTCATAGAATGATTTGAGCAATTCTAAGACCACAGTGTTTTAGATATGAATCTACAGGCATTTATAGCAAACGGAAGAAAGTGTAAGTTATCAGGTTACACTAGGCTAACTAAGCAATAATGATTGTCATATGAATGTTGATTCAGTGTCTGATGTAATCTAATTTATGTTAATTTCCTCTGCCTTGGTGAATTAGACTTTATTATTATTACTGTTAGGCTTTTTTCCATCATCAAAACAATTTGGCTTCCCTCCAAGGCTGAAGTCTGCTTTCTGAAATGAGCTGTGTAGTGTTTCCTTCTGTGTGTGTCTCAACAGGAAGACAGAGAGGAAGTCTCTCTCCTGCCCTCTCTTTGCCTGCCCTGTCTGCAAAGGGACATGATTGGAGTGAAATTAATCTAATTAATGACTCATTCAAGGTCACATTTATCAGTTACACCCTCAAGGGTGAAATCTATATTTAAAAACTGGGAGCAGATATGTTGAGACCTCTGTGCTGTCTACTCACCGACGGCAGTTTCCTTGCATCTAAAATGTTATCACATTCTCAGTTGCCCCAGTCCCACAATATTCACAAAGATGATCACTGGTATGTTTACCACACCCGGTCAAAAGCTGCAGACAAATAAAACAAGACCAGTGATGCCCGCAGGTAAATTAACATGTTACTGATGAATATTCACGAGTGTTTGCGCTTGAAAAACAAGAGATTTGTATTAATTGAACCAATTAAAATACAGGTGATGCCCATTAGTCTTCATATATACGCCTCCCAAATCTAAACCGTATTATCCAGACAACACTGTTGACAGTTTGAATCTAGTAGGCGGCCTGTTCCTCATCTTTTATGCGGCAAGAAAAAAGACAGAACATCTGTACATCGTTCTCCCAGCCTCCTCGCTGCATATCTGAACAGAATACAAATAAACACGTACTAGGCAACAGACTGACACGTATGAATGGATAACAAAATACATTTGGTAAACACCAAGAGTCAGGTGGCTGAGCGGTTAGGGAGTCGGACTCGTAATCTGAAGGTTACCGGTTCGATTCCCGGCTGTGCAAAATGACGTTGTGTCCTTGGGCAAGGCACTTCACCCTACTTGCCTCGGGGGGAATGTCCCTGTACTTACTGTAAGTCGCTCTGGATAAGAGCGTCTGCTAAATGACTAAATGTAAATGTAAACACGATTTTGAGGAATATACATGTAAATTCTAGTGAGTCTCTTGTCTTTGGACACTAATTGGGTTATGCTCCAGGTTTGCGTCATACAAAAAAAGTTTTTTAGCAGTGAGACACTTTATGTACTTTTACGCCAATTAATGCGTTTCTTACTGACGTACTTCAAATCCTCCGTGTGTCAATGCAGTTCAGGGGTGTACTCAAGGTAATCCTCCCGAAAGACTATCTTGACACAATCAAAGCTGGCTTGTCTAAAGTAGAGCTAATCAAGGGCCACACAGTCAAGCATGTTAGACGTGAACAACCCCACCGGGGTAACTCCCGCTGCTCAGTCGAATCTTTGTTCCTTCTATTGGCAGGTAACCTTGGCAGAAGTGAGAATATTTCTTAAATCAATTAATTCAATTAACACCGTTTTTAAGTGCTAATTTGGAGCTAGCCCTTAGATCTGCATTGACAATGAAATAATCAACTACTGTTTGGGCTGTGGGTCTCTCTGCTTGGCACTTACCAGCAGACCTGCTGTGAGTACACGATTCTGAACCGTAGAGATGCTTTAAGACTGATTGCCCAATGGGCAAAGTTTATGTAGGATTTGAGGCAAGAGTAAGAACTGAGCTTTACGGATATCCTGAAGGGTGGAGGCATTAGCAATGCAGCCGTACGGGGAGAGTGTGTGGAGGAGGGAGGGGAGGCCAGGAAGGGGTTGAGCTTGAAGAACGAATCCCAGGTTTATTGGATTTTCTGACCAGCTCAGTAGCAGGCTGGAGATGGATCAGCCTCTGAAGACCAGGCAGAAAGTGGTGAGGCATGTGAATGATAAAGATCAGCTATCGGCAAATAGATTTTTTTTTTAGCTCTGTCTCACATTGTTCCCAGATTCTTGATTCCTCTCGTCAAAAACGTCTCGAAGCGAATAAAGCCATCGAAATAATTGTGTCAATCTTTTCTTGCAGAGGTACGATGAGGTGAGTTCTCGTGTGTTCAAATTGTATTATTTGGTTGCAAGTCTCGTGAGGGAAAGCTAGTGAAGGTTGTTCTGAAGAACTGTTTCCGAGGTGGAGACGTTACGAGGTGTGTTTTCATCATGGCGGCGGACTCCCTTGGGCTTCTGAACGAGGACAAGAAGCCGTCCAGAAGGCAGAGCAGCAGAGGGTTAAGAGAGGAACAAAGTTAAGAGGCAGCCTCCAACTGGAGTCTACTTACTTTCCTGTCTTGATCTCTGACACCCCAGAGAGGATATTTCCAGACTCTTTCCCACATTTGTTTCACCACCCTAATTGTCCCGTAGGGAGAACAGGCTCCGGGCTCGGGTGCGAGATAATCTGCAAATCAATGAAGGTGGTTGTAAAACTCTTACTAAGCCATGTCACCCCAGCTGGAGGTAAATTCACTCTGGAAACTTCTAATTAGGAGTGTCAAATGTGTGTCCACCTATTGAGATGAAGCGATATTTTGTAACATGGTGACTGTACGCTGTTGGGCAGAACAGGGCAGATTTAGTCTGATAAAACTAACACCAGGAGTCACGATCATAGTACAGCTAGACTGGAAGCAAAGACTGTTGGATGGGATCCGTGTCATCTTTAAATACTCAACAAGATCTTTCAACTGAAAAAAAAATTATGGAAGTTTATATCATGCTGCCTCACCTAACATTTTCTTGATGTTCTCTATGAGGTTCGTAGGTTTACTTGTTTCCTGACAGGAGTCTGCTGGGACGTCCTTGACGTGAATCTGTATGCAGCGTGTTCTCTCCCCGTAATCCATGATTTACACAGTTTGTCTCTAAAGAACTTGCTGCCCTGACTAAGACAAACAAAGGATCTGCTTGAAGCCCTTCAGGATTACAGCCAAGAAATGATTATACCTACATTCCTACATCACTTAACGCCAATATAAACATTCTCATGGACGGTCGTCTAACTGACAGGCATCTGTCTCTAAGTGAATCAGGGGCCGGCATTCCTAAAACCCTCATTGTGACAATGTTAAAGTGACATTCAAAACCAAACTAAGGGTATCACATGCAGTATGCACTAAAACGTTGCTCCATCTGACTAATTTACTTGAAATGACTTGACCTCACAATTGTTTCTACTCAGGATAATTGCTTACAGTAGATACGACAAATTAAAGGGGATTATTTGACATTTGGTAGGTGTATTAAGTGGGTGAATGTGTTAAAACCCTCGAGACCTATTGGCAGAGCCAACGTTTTCACTGTCATGCTGTAAAGAAATTCATTCCCTAATCCCTCCATATAAATGAGCCTGCTATTTTGCCATGTCACGTCCAGGCTTAGAAAGATTATTCTTGAACCACATCGAATGCCTAAATAGATTAAGAAAACCAATAGCGCATCCAGTTAGGAAACTTAAAAGCTTTAAAGTCTGAATTAAGTACAGGCGGGTGCTCTTAAATATACTGTTTTAAATAGTAGAAATGTCATTGGTAATTCTAAAGAACATATTTTTTACTGCCTCAAGAAGTACGTCCCATTGCTATAGCCTACACACTGGACCATTTATACAGTATGTCTATACAGTAGTGACCACAATACTACTAGATATTAATACCAATGTTCTCTCTTGGATTGCCTACCCCCTTCACAACATAAATAAAAATTACTTTTCAAATCTATGCTAATGAGTTTGCAGTCACCAACAACGCACAAAAGCAGTTCCAATCTCAAAACATAGTCTCTCACACGTATCGATATATTAATATAACACAGGCTATATACTGTACTCTTACCTAACCCAAGCTAATTCAATATTTTTGGGGCATTAATCAAGAAAGCCAGGGCTTGCATCAAAGTAAATTAACCACGTGGCTTACCTTTAAAAAGAGTTGCAGTTGGCGAGCGCTGCCGAACCTGAGTCGTGCATTGGGTTAGCTTCTTCTCGAGCGCTGGCTGAACCATGGGCCTTTTTTTGTGGAGCATTGCTTGTCTAGTTCGGAAATGTTATTAAAGCTAGTCTAGGTTGTGATACCAAGTGGAGATAAATTAACGCCCTCTACCACTAAAAATGTGGGCAGGATACTGTAGTAAAACGGATTGGTTGGGCTGGTCAGTGCCAAGGTTACCTATGGGGTTGTCTTCCGCAGCTAGCTAGTAACAGCTTCTTTATTTTTAAGGACTACCGCTTCAGCTAGCAGGTGTATCATGGCTGTAACCGAAGCTCTTGCTAGGTGGCGCGGGTGGGCGCATTTTTTGTAAAATATTTTTTTGTTTTGCTCCCTCTTCAGTTTCTGGAGCTGCAGAAAGCAGCCATTCCCCAAACTGGAACACGCGCTTCCCCAAATGTGACCTCACGTACATGTCTACACCCACAGACAGTAGCCTATTCAAATCTAGTTCTGAAATTGTTTTCTTTGACCACATACGAACAAACGCAGAAAGTTTAAATACGTTTAAACAATAGGCAGACATTTAACAAGATTTAGTTAGTCTTAAAAAAAAAAAAAAAAAATTAAACTAGATGGAAATAAGTTGGATATATTTTCAACTGCAGCCCTATACTGTCCCTTTCGTGAGTTTAAAATTTCAAAGTGTGCAAGTCTTTGTAGTTTGATTTCGAACCTGTGTTCACAAGGGATGAAAGAGATGTACTTTTCCTGATGCCTTGTAAAGCATGCATAAAGGTGGCCTTGATGAACCAATTCTTTCAAAGCAAAGCTTGAGAAGTCTGAAGCTCACTTCAGATGCGTCAGATGTTCCTGTTGAGCTGTTCGACAGTTGAAATTATTCCATATTTAATCAGAAATTCACTACTGGGTTCAGATGTGTTGCAAAGAAACCTCGTAGAGAGTGCAGAAAACGGCTCTAGATTGTACCCGTCAAACATGATGACATCACCAACCTTTGATTTCACAGCACTACTTCACCTGATCGAGGAACGTTCTCGGAGAGAAGCAATAATGGATGTTTGAATTGAAGCAAATTGGTGTCCCTATACTGCAGGCTCATCTGAGATGGAATGATGAACGGTGAACGGTATTATTCCCTATAAAACGTTTAATTGTCAGCATCAATTAATTAAATATGAGCAAGGCAAGTTAAAATAGAAGGTAAATTCAAGTGGGAAACTACTAATACTAATAATAATAAAATAATCCTGAAACGTTCTGTTCATATGTATGGAGATAGACGTATCAACTGACTACAGTAAAGACAAAGGTATTGTGTATAAACATCTAAATAACGAATCTCAGGAGTGGAGACAAATTCAAGAACCCAGTGACCCTTTAAAGATTTACTCAACTGTTATCTCCAATTGCATCTTGTACAGCATGATTATTCTCCCTGAAGCCAGAGTCTTCAATGGCCCTCTGTCAAGTCCACATCTCGAGGAAAAAAAGAAAGTTAGCAAATCAATTTTAAAGAGATACATTTTCGACTAGTAGGTAGAGATCTGACACAGTCATTCATCATCTGGGCAGAATCCTAATAAAGACAAATTCAAAGTCCTTTACTCTTACAATAGGGAACTTATCAAACAGCTTCAGACGCTACTGAAACCAGTTTACAGCCAATTAGTATTTTTAGCAACCGGTCTGACCTCTCAAACTGAAAACATTTCATGGTTGTTGACAGGATCATCTTTGATTGTGAGTGGAAAAGGAGAACATCTTCTCCAGTAGTGTGAGTATTTCTGAACAAAATTCAGTTTCCACCCAGTTTCCACTCAATGTTTGTTTCATTTGACATGTGGTGTGGTATTGCTGCAAGAAAAATAGATGTTTAGGCTATGTATATGTAGGTACAGTAGTCATTAGTGGATATTAGTCATCAAGCTATAAAACAGCCTTTATAAATAACATTCCACCATCACTCCAGAGCCCACAGTAACAGAATCGTTCAGAAGACAGATTAGCAGTAGACGTATTTCACAGTGAGTTCTGTTCTGGCTCCCAGAGACAGAATGATGGCTTTGCTTAAAAGAAAGGATATAACAACATCAACGGTTGTCCAGGGTGACTGATAGAGCTGGGGTAGAGAGCGATTGTCAGGAGACAAAATATGGACTTTCTTGGTCTCAGGTTTAGTTTTCCAAACTAAGAACCAGACACCATGTGGTGTTCATATCCCCTGGACTTGGAGAAATGACTGAATATCTACTTGGATTTTCTCATCAGTTTATTCCATCCAAAAGTGATTATTTTGCATTTCAATTGGCTAGCACTAATGTATTACAAATAACTCTGGTACAATTTAAAGACCTGTTGCTAAGAAACAACATTTCTCAACAGACTGTGCAGTAATACTCTCTGCTGTCGGCTCCAATGAGAGAGCTCTCAAATGATAGAGAGACATAGAGGCAGCACATTAATACAAAACTAAATTAATATGACAGTAATTGTTAATGTCATATATGACACTGAATAATGGCGCTGAATGGCATTTCTGAATGAAGCAATTGCAACAGCCCCAAATTCAAGAAATCAAGACATTTTTTATTATTTTAGATGTTTGTGTTAATGGTAGGTTGTATCTGACAATAAAATATCAAGACAAAGGAAAAGTTACATAAACAAAATCTAATTAACGTGGAAAAAGATAATAATAATGTAGTAATGTTTTATTAATTTTATTTAGGCCTATTCGTTTCTCTCTGATACTGTCTCTTTGTAGACAAAGAGAGAGAAAATGAATAGCAAGATATGACACAGTCCTCCAAATAAATTGTGGAGATTGGATTTCCAGCTCATTTAACTGACAGAAAACATGAGAATGTTATTCAGACTGGGAGTCATTTGGATTGTAATGACTAATCGGGGGCCCCAGGAAGTGGAATTTCTGTGACTGAATAGGGAGGTTAATTCGAGCACCTCTACAGGTGTTGGACAAAATCATCTCTCTGCTGCCTCAGTAATATAATAGTTACTTTCTTTCCATCACACACATATCTGCGCGGAGATTGGATGCAGGCCTTTACCTTCGGCAGCGTGACATCTGGTCGTGATTAGTGGCGTTGCGGTGCCCATTCTGAAAACCCAGGTGACCACTCACACCGCACGCGACAACCTGTGGGAGAATAGAACTAGAGGTCCCACGAAGTCGCATTGATTTCCAATCAAGTCACATCCAGATGTGGCCAGGCACTCAAGTGACATTTAGGGGCTCACAACCCTGGGCTTTAGAACCGGATAACAGGAAGCATGTCTTTAGAAGAGACGGAAAGAAACAGGATATGGATAATACGACTGTGATAATATAGAGAGACAGAGTAACACCTTTATACATATATATATACCTGTAGATAATGTTGAGGTGTTGATTTCTTACATTTCAGTTTTGAGTCGTGTTTTGGGGACATTTGTTTTTAAAACTGATACTGTTTCGTAGTTTGTCCAGGAGTATATGAGCTTCAAATTAGCACTCTCATTGCATGGTGTAATGATGTGAATAAAAAAATTAAAAAAAAGTTTATTCATCACAAAGTAGAAACTAAAGATGGTGGCCATTTTGGTTCTGGTGTTTACTTAGTGATTGATGAGGTGATTTGGAAAGAGTCCTGAACATGTATAGAGCACGAGAGAGAGTGGGAGAGAGAGGGAGGGAGAGAGAAAGAGAGAAATAAAGAGGGAGGGAGAGAGGGAGAGGAGAGAGGGGGACTCAGAATTAACACTAAGCTAACATCGTTTGTGTTCTCTCACAATGTAAAATGAACCCATCTAAACAGATGTACAGCAAACTCTCAAAGGAGAGGTTTTCTCTCAGTCTGACAGGCAGACGTCAGGGTGTAAAAACTGACTTGGGGACGAGCCAAGGTTTACCCATCCTCCTATTACTTGGCCTGACAGAGGGAACAGAAGCCATTATCACTGGCTGTTCAGACAGTGTTTAGTGGCCAACTAGACATGCACTCAAGGGCATCTTTGCAACCTCATGGAGCTTCAATGCTCTTATGTAATTTGAAAGGTTCACACAAGCTTACTGACAGCACACACTACACCCTCTGCTAATCTAAATGTTTTACCAATCCTCATACTACTTCAGCAAAATTATTTTTAAAAAGCCATCAAAGTTTTAATTACTGAACTCCTTTTAAAACACGTGTTCTTTGTTATTGTTAAATGTAATTCCATACAATGTCAGGAAGTAAATAAAATGGTCATGTTTTGGATTACTACACCAGCAGCTAGTGTAGATTGGCTAAATACAGATGATATCTAATGTCAGTTTATTCTGCTGCTACAGCGTTATGTTGCCCCCATGTGTGCATTCAATGCACTTCAACTGCAAGAATCTGAGCCACAAACGGGCACATGTGATATGCATGTGATTCCATTCCATTTCTGGAACAACTCGTTTCAATGAATCGAAAAATGCCAGTAACGTAGAACCAGATTTGTCTGGTTTTGTTTTAATAACACGGAACTCATACATAAAAAAAATAATATAGCAAAAGCAGGGTACATCATTGTTTTGTTAAAATACTACTACTCAAGTTAAGCTGAAAAGGTGAGATAAAATGTAATTTAACGTAAGAGCAGTAACTGTGCAAACTAAGCGATGGGCTACAAGGTGCGTACAAATTACTTTTCGTAAGAGAATAAGTCGAACACAGACCTGCAAGAGCCAAATGCAAAAAAAACAGAAAACATACAAAGCAGTTTTTCTTCATCGCACTGCAAAACAACACCACCACTGCGGTGCAAATGTTACATATGAAACCATGCCAGGTTTCAATATCCACCAAAATGCCATCTAATGCTACCTGGCATTCCCCTTTGCGGCACTAGCTTATGACCTCTCATGCCCGGAGCTGTATAAAACAACTGAACAGATTTAGACTGACACAACAGCATGTTAGGTTTCAAAGTGCATCAAACAACTGCAAAAAGAGTTTTACAAAATGTCTTAAAAAATTAGAGAAGCCACTCACTTCGACAAGTAACAACAGCTTTGTTTTGTTGACTAACATTTCTTTTTTTCTTTTCTTTTTTAATGATTGACCAAACCTGTGACCTCAATAGGATGATTCCGATGAAAGATTGATTACGCAAGTGTTCCCCAGCTCTGACCCAGGTCTCAGGCTCTGACCCAGGCCTCAGGCTCTGACCCAGGCCTCAGGCCCCAGGCTCTGACCCAGGCCTCAGGCTCTGACCCAGGCCCCAGGCTCTGACCCAGGCCCCAGGCTCTGACCCAGGCCTCAGGCTCTGACCCAGGCCTCAGGCTCTGACCCAGGCCCCAGGCTCTGACCCAGGCCTCAGGCTCTGACCCAGGCCTCAGGCCCCAGGCCTCAGGCTCTGGACTTCTTGTCTTTTCTTCCAGATTCACAGGATCCATCAGCTTTTCTTTTGTGAGCCTGAAAAACAAATGAGAAGCAGAATATTATTTTACACAGGGAGCCAAAGTCGGGTTCTTAAATCCCCTTTATTAAATCTTCACTCATTAACCACCCCCTGGACATGAGGATTAAGTCAGTTAAATCAATACACATCATTGTTTCCAAAAGCTGTAAACATCCGTTACTGTTTGGCTTTTTGGAGCTCTCTTCTTCTTCTCAGCTCTCTCCTTCTCCTCGATCTCCATGTTCTCTTTCTCGATGAGAGAGATGAGCGTGTTACAACGACGTTGCAGTTCCTGAGAGACATGCGACAGTATTGAAACAGATGCTCTTACAACAAACAACCATCGATTAACCCCTTTCGTTTATCACACCGCCCTTTCAACTGTCACCTGCGTACGTACCATCGCGGTCCGGGACTTGATGAACCAGTCGAATCTGAACTGCGGCGCGTTCCGGACGCACTGCCTCAGTTCCTCGTAGACGCACTCCTTGTCGAAGCCCATCTTGTGCAGCATGCAGATCAGGAAGCGATCCTCCTCCTCCGTGTAGTTCTTGCCTTTGTTGGTTCCATACTGGATCCTCAGCTGGTGGAACGGGGCCTTGTACCTCGCGATCTGCAGCACACGCCAAAACACGTGTTAGGGTCCGACCGTGAGAAGCTGGCTGAATGACATACCTTGAGACTGACAGGGAGGGTTTAAACACGGGCGGCACCTTGGCGTCTAGCGCCTTCTTGATGCTGATCCTGCGCTGGATCCGAGCCTCGCCACGCTCAATCTGGGCCATGATCTTCTCAATGTCCTGGAGTTCATTGCAGCGCTCCCAGAAAATGGCTTGAATGTGAAAAAATATGTTTTAGAGCACTGGAATGACATGCATTTATCAATAACTCAGTCTGAATTATAGTACAAAAATAAACAAGTAATACGATTTTGGAAACTGGAGCAAATAAAACGTTTATTCAGATGATGTGGATGATAACAGCAGCAATCTTGTGTATCTCACCAGAATACTGGATGACCTCCTCAGGGCTCTTCCCCTCCACTTCACGGGCGATGTTGTCTATGTCGTCACGGCCGTATTTCTCGTTTGCTTTGATGAACTGATTGAAATCTCGCTTGTTCCAGCTGGTGAAGCCCTGCATAACAAGCAGTGGAAAACAAACAAGCCCCAAACTGCAGCAGGTCCAAGTAAATACTAGACACACTTACTTTTGAATGAAACACTCCTACCAGATCAACAGGAGTCTTTTAGATTGTAAAAATAAAACATTTTGTATCTGTAATCTAAAAAAAGATGCCTGTATGGTGGCCCATTAGGGTCATGCTGTACCTGCGTCAGCAGCTTCTCCTTTTCCTCCGTCTCCTCGGCCGTCAGGGGCCCCGCCTCGTCGATCTTCTTCTGCTCCTCCTTCTGCACCTGGGCAGAGCCGGGGACATCAGGGCTCCTGGGCACCTGAAGCACGGAGGGACAGAACACTCTCAGACTCCAGGGACTCTACATCCCTCCACCTCTCACTGGCCCCATCTCTCCACCTCTCTCTGGCCTCATCCCTCCACCTCTCACTGGCCCCATCTCTCCACCTCTCTCTGGCCTCATCTCTCCACCTCTCTCTGGCCCCATCTCTCCACCTGTCTCTGGCCCCATCTCTCCACCTCTCTCTGGCCCCATCTCTCCACCTGTCTCTGGCCCCATCCCTCCACCTCTCTCTGGCCCCATCTCTCCACCTCTCTCTGGCCCCATCTCTCCACCTGTCTCTGGCCCCATCTCTCCACCTCTCTCTGGCCCCATCTCTCCACCTGTCTCTGGCCCCATCTCTCTCTCCCCTCTCCTTCCACCCATTCCTCCCGACCTCTCTCTCCCCTCTGAGCCCTGGGCCCAGGGTGACAGCAGAGCCCTGGGCCCAGGGTGACAGCAGAGCCCTGGGCCCAGGGTGACAGCAGAGCCCCAGGGTGACAGCAGAGCCCTGGGCCCAGGGTGACAGGAGAGCCCTGGGCCCAGGGTGACAGCAGAGCCCCAGGGTGACAGCAGAGCCCTGGGCCCAGGGTGACAGGAGAGCCCTGGGCCCAGGGTGACAGCAGAGCCCCAGGGTGACAGCAGAGCCCTGGGCCCAGGGTGACAGCAGAGCCCTGGGCCCAGGGTGACAGCAGAGCCCCAGGGTGACAGCAGAGCCCCAGGGTGACAGCAGAGCCCCAGGGTGACAGCAGAGCCCCAGGGTGACAGCAGAGCCCCAGGGTGACAGCAGAGCCCCAGGGTGACAGCAGAGCCCCAGGGTGAGAGGAGAGCCCTGGGCCCAGGGTGACAGCAGAGCCCCAGGGTGATAGCAGAGCCCTGGGCCCAGGGTGATAGCAGAGCCCTGGGCAGATGTATGCAGGGATCAGGTGGCATTAGAGGGGGCGTGGGTGACTGTGTGCCTGGCACCAGAGAGGACCCCAGCCCTTCTGTCAGCTGGGACACACTTCCACTGACTCTGTCCTCTCTCTCACAACTAATTTGCCTCAGTCCAGAGCCAGCGCCGGGGAATTCAAACTGTCGTTTTTCCGATACAGAACTTCTCAAATACAAAGCCACTCTAAAATGGTGTTTGCAGGAAGTGCCACTGGAAGTATTGTGGAATCGAAAGGATTTTGTTCCGTACTGCACGACAGCTGACTCGCAGGTCAAGGAGATCGTTATTGCCCATGAGGGGCAATTTAAAAACTAGACAATGGGGCACCCTGGCAGCTCACCAGATAAGTGCGTATACCATGTAGGCTGAGGCCTTACCGCAGCGACCTGGGTTCAAATCAAGTGAATCCCTGAGCTGCATGTCTTCCTCTCTCTCTCCTCTTGCCTTTCCTGTCACACTTCAACCTAAGAACCATTTAATAAAGCATTCAAAACTCTCCTCCCAAAAATACATTAAAAAATAAGTACACGTCACCTTGTAGCCTATGGTCTTCCTGTAGTGAAGGATCTCCATTTCCAGCAGCTCAAACAGGCGAGGAGGAAAATACTGGAAGTCCTGGATGCTGGGCTGTTTGGGGGGCCGAGGAGCCTGCAAGCCAGTCAGCGTGTCTCAGTCACGACCGCCAGGGCCAGACCAACATTTACCACTCCACTGAATACCACTCATGACTCCACTGACCAGCATCGCATCAACACGGCTGAAACTGGAGTGGAGTAGCAAAATCCACCCTCTCGTAGCACGTACTGCAGGCAAGGCCGCCCTTGAAATTTCCCGGTGATTAATGTGTGAGTGAGCGTTACCTTCGGGGCTCGAGGTTCACTGACGCGCAGGGCTTCTCTGAAGTACGCGTCCACCGCATAGTTGGCTTTCCGTTCTCGTTTAGGAGGTTCGATCCACTCCATCATGCTCAGCTGAAAGGAGAGACCATGTGGGATCAGCCGGTCAGCGCAAGACTCGGCCCTGTATGGTGACCGTTAGAACTGGGAGTCAGATGGGATCTGATGCAGCAAAACGCTTTTCTCCAAAGCTACATTACAGGGGGGATCTGAACCTGAGACCTCTTGATCTGTGGTAGTTTTACCAAAGATCCACACCCATCCCCAGTTCAGTCCATCAATGAGAGTGTAAACACATACATAACTCTCATAAACTCCAACGAGTCCCATTAATAATACATTTGAAATATAACCGTAAAAACCGCAGGTCTGAAGGTTGTTTACTTTCTGCTTCTCTCTGTAGTCCTCCCCTTCGAAGTTGTAGAGGCTGGTCTCTGCGGCCCCCATGTCCATGGTGAAGTTCCTGAGAGAGCCTTCCCCCAGCTTCTCCATGCGCTCGTTCATCTCCGCTGTCTGGGACAAACATCAACAGAACAGTTACACAGCGTCCCGACTGGACACAAGCGTCCCACTACCACGAAGCGGAGCTCACCTTCTTAGCTCCTCCCTCCAGACTAACACGAGGTGTAGCTCACCTTCTTGGCTCCTCCCTCCAGACTAACGCGAGGCGGAGCTCACCTTCTTAGCTCCTCCCTCCAGACTAACGCCAGGTGTAGCTCACCTTCTTAGCTCCTCCCTCCAGACTAACACAAGGCGGAGCTCACCTTCTTAGGTCCTCCCTCCAGACTAACGTGAGTCGGAGCTCACCTTCTTAGCTCCTCCCTCCAGACTAACGCGAGGCGGAGCTCACCTTCTTAGCTCCTCCCTCCAGACTAACGTGAGGCGGAGCTCACCTTCTTAGCTCCTCCCTCCAGACTAACACAAGGCGGAGCTCACCTTCTTAGCTCCTCCCTCCAGACTAACACAAGGCGGAGCTCACCTTCTTAGGCTCCTCGCTCCAGGATGGTGTTGATGTCTTCCTCCGTGAGCTCACTGTCCTTGGAGGCGAACACGTGTGTGGCGCCGTGGCGAATCATCTGCAGCATCTCGTCCTTCCCCAGTTTGGTGGACTGCTGGTCGATCAGCCTCCCTGAGAAGCACACAGCAACACGGTGGGAAACACGACCATGCCACGCTCACGTTCGGCTCCTAACGTCAAGTCCTTTTCTTGCCTGTCCCAAAGAAGGTTTTCCCACTGAAGTTACTCCACAAAACTAAAGGAGAGTCTGTGGTATTTGTGGAATTATAATCGTTAAAACGTGTCAGAAACAAATCTCGATTGTTTTGCGATACATTTGTGATACAAGCCATGCTAAATACCTTGTTGAATAACAATGGAGTCTAGCCTCAACTTCCTCTCAGCTCTCTCTACAATCCTCTCCTCGACTGTATTATCAGTGATGAGGCGAAACACGCGCACTGGTTTCTTCTGACCAATTCTATGAGCCCTGTCCTAGAGGGTCAAACACAAACACACTGGTTGCCTTTCAGAGTCTACATTTCAGACAAACACAACATCATCAGCAGGGGTGGGAATCTTTTGGTACCTCAGATTCGAATCGATTCTTAGGGTCACGAATCGATTAAAATCGATTCACGATTTTTCATCCCCCCCCAAAAAAAATAGTATTAAAAAAACGTTTTTTTTTTTACATTTGTGAATCGATGTGAATCGCTAGAAGACTGAATCGCATTTCAAATGTGAATCGATTTTTTCCCCCCCACCCCTAATAATCAGTCAACTGTTAAGGAAACCCCGTTGTTTCATCCAAGGTATTTTAAGACGAGCGGTTGAGGGTCTTGAGAGAAGGATTCGGTCGTACTTCAGAGATATTAGCGATAGCGACTCTTTGACATCCAACACAGACAGGACTGAGATGTTTCTAACCATGGCCTGCAGGTCTACTTGAGGGTTCCAGTCAGAGTCGTACAGGATGACCACGTCGGCGGTTGCCAGGTTTATGCCCAAACCCCCAGCTCTGGTGCTCAACATGAAAATGAACTTGCTACTGTTCGGAGCGTTGTAGGCCTCTATGGCTTGCTACAAAACATGTTCACAAAGGAAGAAGAAAAAACAACAACATTATGTACAATATTTCCAACGTCTTCCTCGTGGCAGGGAGGGAAGAGGAACACAGAGCAGATGATGGAGGATTCTTGTTTTGGTGTGTGAGGACTGGAGACGTGTCTGTGCTCTACCTGTCTGGCTTCGTGTGAAGTGTTACCGTCCAGACGACAGTACTCGTAACCCCTCCACATGCAGTAGTCCTCCAGGATGTCAAGGACGCGGGTCATCTGACTGAAGATGAGCACTCGAGACCCTACAGCCAATCAGACAGAGTACAGTCGGTGTGTTACAGAACTCCACACACTGCCAGGGCACAGGAGCAAGGAGCAATTCCTGTCTTCATAGAGAGAGAGGGCAAAGAAAACTAACAAATTATTCATGAGGCTCCCTAGCAAGGCAGTAAGGTTTAATTAATGTAATGTCAAATGAGCCTATTTGACAGTCAAATTAACTTTCCTCATCAAAAAAACCCTACATGAGCTAATGATGAATTCAGCATAGATTCAGTTAGGAAGCGAAGACAGGAGTGTGCATGGCATAAGGATGTCCTCACTCTGCAGAGATAATCATCAGCTTCAAAGAATAGCTATTCTGACTGGCACAGAAAAAAAGGACCCATATCTATTCATGCAATATTAAATTTCTCAATTCCTCCCATCTCCTAGATATCAATCCGAGTTATTTTCGTCTCATTCCCATATCCTATTATGTAAATAAACGGGGAAAAAAAAATCTGGGTGGAAACCTTGTTCTTGGACTTTGGGCAGAAGCTTGTCCAGAGCCACCATCTTGCCGCTGTTGATGACCAGGTGTGTGTCTGTGGTGTAGGGGGGTCCCGGCTCAGCCCCGTCAAACAGGTACGGGTGGTTGCAGCACTTCCTTAACTGCATGAGGATGTTCAGCAGGCGCATCTTATCCATCTTCCCCGCAGAGTTCAGGATGTCGATGTCCTTCATCAGGATACGAGTGTACCTGTTACAGATGCAGACATATTCAAGGACGAAGCATCTTAAAATACATGATAACCCTAACCTGTTACATTTACATTTAGTCATTTAGCAGACGCTCTTATCCAGAGTGACTTACAGTAAGTACAGGGACATTCTTCCCCGAGGCAAGTAGGGTGAAGTGCCTTGCCAAAGGACACAACATAATTTTTCACGGCCAGGAATCGAACCGGCAACCTTCTGATTAACAGCCCGATTCCCTAACCGCTCAACCATCTGACCCCCTTGAATATGTCTACAGATGTAGACATACATAACCCTAACCCTAACCCTGAATGTCTACAGATGTAGACATATTCAAGGACGAAGCATCTAAAATAGATGCTACGGTTTACAGTAGAATTTTAAATTCTGTCAGAAATACCCACCATTCTCTCTGCATCTTACTCAGTCCCAGATATATTTTCACTTCCTTTTTAGGAGGCAGGTTTTTTTCCACCTCCGCTTTGATGCGACGCAGGAGAAAAGGCCTCAGAACCTGAACAAACATACCACATACAGCGAAACACCGCTCACATCATGTCATGATGATACTTCAAACACATGATAGTGTTGCAAAACATTTTCTATGTGCATGTTTTGTATTCGGTGAGATTGTTCTCCGTTTCAGGTACAAACTAACTACAGAGAAACACACGGTGAGCAGTTTTGGTAGGTATTCTCTAAGGACCAGGAATCTGTACATCAAAGCTTACCGCATGCAGCCTCTCCACCAGCTTCTGGTCCCCGAGACAGTTGTTTGTGTCGAACCAAGAATCGAAGTCCTGAAAATGTCAAAAAAAATTACAAAAGAAATGTTGTTGTGTTCCTGATGCACTGGGTAGCAGCTCTCAGATAATGAGACGAGAGGATTTGATTTTGATTCAGAGATGCAGATGAGTGATCTGGAGAAGCTGCGACAGGATCCGTATGATGAGTGTACACGCTCATCTCTTTTCCCACAGCAACATACCGTCTGAGCAGAGATGTAGACCGTGGTGGTGTCCTCCATTAGAGGGTCCTCTATATTTCACCTGGAGGACAGGACTGGATCTAGAGAACTGTTTCCAGGTGGGGTGGAGACTTACGTTGGCAGAGTTGAAGACGTCCGGTAGGAGGAAGTTGAGCAGCGCCCACAGCTCGTGGAGGTTGTTCTGCAGCGGCGTGCCGGTCAGTAAGAGGCGGTTGGTGGTTTTAAACTCCCGCACAATCTCAGAGAGCTGAGGACAGATGACAAATCTGAAATGAGTCTCATCACCGAACACCATTAGAGCTTCTGAAAACGAATATTGTATGTATACAGAATGATGAAGGTTGAAATACAGGGGTACATATGATAGGGGAGATAATTACTTTGGATTTCTCATTTTTGATCCTGTGAGCTTCATCGATGACCAGATATCTCCAGTTGAACCTCTTGAACACAGACTTTTCTCGGATGACCATTTCATAGGACGTCACACAGACATCCCATTCTCCAGGCATCATGACGTCACGCACAAACGCAGCCTAGACGAGAACGACCCAATCAAATCAGTCATTCCTACGTTTCTAGTCTGTGATAGTGATCGTTATATATTTAAGAAGAATATGTAGGCCAGGAGCATAGCTTTGTTTTAAAATGTGGGTGAGACTGCTTTTTAATATTTTAATAACTGAGGAATGCGACTGTTAAATATGTCCCACCCACGTTTGAAACCTACACCTCTGCTGTAGGAGACTAATTCAAAAAGTATAGTTCAATACCCGAGCATCCTTGTCTCCGATAAGACAAACGGCCTTCAGAGTTGGCACCCATCTCTTGAACTCATTCATCCAGTTGTGTAGCGTTGACTTGGGAACCAACACCATGTGAGGGCCCGGAATGTTCCTGTAGTGCTTCAGGTATCCCAGCAACGCGATGGTCTGAAGAGTCTTCCCTAAGCCCTGGGGTGCAACACACAAGTACAGGATAAGTTGTGCCCCATCTCTACCGGGACAGGGGCCATCTCTACCGGGACAGGGGCCATCTCTACCGGGACAGGGGCCATCTCTACCAGGACAGGGGCCCATCTCTACCAGGACAGGGGCCCATCTCTACCGGGACAGGGGCCATCTCTACCGGGACAGGGGCCATCTCTACCAGGACAGGGGCCCATCTCTACCGGGACAGGGGCCATCTCTACCGGGACAGGGGCCCATCTCTACCGGGACAGGGGCCCATCTCTACCGGGACAGGAGCCCACAGGGAAGACACGTTTGATTGGATACCAGTGGTTACGTTACGAGTTGTGTCATTACCATCTCATCAGCAAGGATCCCGTTGATGCCGTTCTCGTACAGAGAGATCATCCAGTTGAGCCCTCTGACTTGGTAATCCCTCAGGGTTCCGTTTTTAACATCTGACGAGACGTTTCATACGTTAAAAACAAACGAAATATGTTAGTATCTTCAGAAATGTAAATCTTTCTGGAGCAGTGTGGCGACAGAGGCAGGAGTGACAGTCAAACAAAACAAGAGCGTCCTACAGGAGGGAGACTCTTCGAAGCGGACCAGGACGTTGGCACCCTTCCTGTTCTCCGACAGCAGCTCTTCATCCTCCTCCTGTTCTGTTCTTCTGTGACGATTACTGAAATCAGATCCACAGTCACTGATTACTGAAATCAGATCCACAGTCACTGATTACTGAAATCAGATCCACAGTCACTGATTACTGAAATCAGATCCACAGTCACTGATTACAACGACAACACTTGGTTATCTTGTACTGGGTCAGCCGCAGATAAAGCACAGTGAGTTATTTGTAACACATATCTCATTCATCAATATTCTTCCCTGTCTGCATGTTTTTTATGATGTTGCTCCTTGATGTTATTTGTTTTAACGCAGGTGTGTTACATTTACACTTAGTCATTTAGCAGACGCTCTTATCCAGAGCGACTTACAGTACAAGGACATTCTCCCTGAGGCAAGTAGGGTAAAGTGCCTTGCCCAAGGACACAACGTCATTTTGGCACGGCCGGGAATAGAACCAGCAACCTTCTGATTAATAGCCCAACTCCCTAACCGCTCAGCCACCTGACTCCACTCTACTGTGTTCTTTGCTCTCGTTTTTAATACTGTGCTCTTACAATCCTCGTTTGTGTGTTTGACTTACTCTCCAATAGAGAGCAGGTTTTGTTTCTCGTCCTGTTTGATGCGCGGGCGTCCGAGCTTCACTTTCAGAGGTGAAGTAGGAGACTTCTGGGACGCAGGCTGAATGAAATGTGCAAACAGCTCTGTCTGCTTCAACAGGAACTCGAAACGATTCGCTCGGTCCGTTTTCTAGACAAGACAAGAGGGGCGACAGTGAAAAATAAGAAAAACAGACATGTTGTGTTTGGGTCATTTACATGATGTTGGTTTTGAATCTTTAGGCTCCCTACTGATTGTGAATCCCAATGTGCAGTACCTCAATCTTACCACAGGGGGGGGGTAAGAGGACAGAATCAGACCAGTTGTTTTTCTGGCTCAATCTACACTGTTACATTGTAATTTTCGTATCTTGAAATGTTCACTCAGTAAAACGCATACATGGATCTCCAATTAGATCACCTTGACGTGATGCATCTCTGGGTATCTACCTGTGTCTTATACTGGGAGGTTATGCTTTAAGCTATCATTAATTACCAATCTATTTATTGACGATATTGAACTCGGCAGGGATCGATCAATCCCTTAAAAGTGAGTGGCAGGTTATACTGGATAGAGGGGACAGATTCCTCACCCGCTTCTCCTCGTACTCAGGGTCCACAGCGCCCTCGACTTTAGCCACGGCCTTTGGGGGTATCTTGAGCTGGAAAGGTGGGTCATCAGCTGCCTGGATCAAATCATGAGATCCCCAAACATGCAAAGTTATGTCCAGGAAAATACTAAATACTTTCATAAACCCGTACAACGTGTCTATTGAAAATGGATAATATTAAATATAACAGTAAACAAGCCCAATACAGTGGAACTACAAAATACACACAACTGCATGTTTTGGAAATGTATGTATGATTCTTCGCTCCTATCTTGCGTTAGCTCATGGTTATATTTATATATATATAAATAAAAAAACGTGGATTACTGTTACAAACATAGGCCTTTGCTACATATATCTAATGTGAATGCATTTACATTGGGCTTGATTCTACCTATATTGTGCTACATATTACTAGCTAACATGTTGCTGACAGTACCATGCGCAACAAGCAGAGACAGTTGTATACTAAAAGGCAGGTTTGCTTAATGCACATTATGACTGACTGGCCGCCAGCTAGTGTGAAGCTAGACTGGCTACGAGAAAACCTGAAGACTCTGGCAGTGACAGCGCAGGTAGCTTTAGTGGAACCAGGAGGTATTGCCATGCTGTTTTTGACAGCTTTAAAAGTCTGCAGGGACTCACATTGTCATACAGCTACGATGTACATGTCGATAAGCATAACGGTGCATGTTAGCCTGCCTGAATACATAAAGCTAGCTAGCTAGCTCACATCTGTAGCTAGCTAGCTCGCTAGGACTGGGCAGATGTGCAAGCCTTCGCGCCATGTTCAACCCCGAGCCCCCCACTCCCCCAAATGAACAATACAGCAAACTTCTACACTGTATCTCAAATGTCTAAAAATGAGATGTCCGTCCGTGTATCTACTCACCTCATCCATTTCAGGATCAGGCTCTCTGGAAGTTGACGGAACCTCTTCATCTGACATTGTGTCGAATATCTATTTTTCATCAGTTAGCTAGCTGGCTCGGTAACGTTATTTGATTTCAGTCACTGTAAGTTCGACATGGCCAAAAATCTCCTACGTCACTGTGCGGGGAGCGAGCCCTGTACACGCCCCCTGGCACAGAACATCTCTCGCGCGGATGTGGCAGTGAAATGCCGCGATACTACAAATAAGAGGGGCATTCCCACTGTGAAATAAGAAATAAACATCCTAAACACCGTCATCCAACGTCTTGTGTCACCCTGAAATTACTACACTGGTGACTAACGACTTGTGTGAAAATACTTGATCGATGTCGTGAGTTTACACAATTCGTTTTATGAACCTGTGATTGAGCGCCACGAGAGGGCGACTAGTGATTAGTTAGTGATGTGTACAAGCAAATGTATTTTGAAGGTTAATTAGGCTATTGTATTTACCACAGATTCTACAGTTATCCAAATAGTTCACCCAATATTCAGCGATATAGCGTTCTCTTATGCAATATATACTTTAATTGAATATATTCCAAAAAATAAAGCACAGTCATTATTGCTGAAATTGTCGATATGATTTATTTTGTTCGAACACAATGGCATGATGTAAAATATTATCAACTATAAAATATCCACTTTAGAGCAGTAATGTTATTTTTCCTTCATAGCTATGCTGTATGGAAGAGGCCAAGAGCTTAAGTGACAGATGGGAGAGAAAAGTTCCCTCACAGCATTTTTCTGTGGCGCAACCATTTGTCTTTTATCCTTTTAAAGATCTTAGTCGTGTCTGGTTTTACAAACAAATGTAGATGAGAGTACGGTCCTTCTCCACCCTGCACACCGTAATTCCCTCTTTCTATAAACGTCATCTCGCCAATATATGAAAATCAATGTTACAACCCCCGCCCTTCCCTCTTTCCCTCTCTCTCTCCTCTGCCACTCGCTACTCTGTCAGAGACGCACGCTTACTCACACCGCTTCTCCCCACCCACCCTCTCTCTTTCTCTCTCTCTCTCACACACACACACACTCTCGCTCTCTCTGCTCTCCTTGTCTGTCAGTGTGATCAATGGCTTGACTTCCTCCTTTTGGTACGGCTGTAGGCTGTTTACAAGAACACAGGATCTGCCTGGCGATACGTTCAGTTTCACAACAGCGGTTACATTAGCTTGAAGACAATTACACCTTGAAAACACAACGGATTTACTCTGCAGTCAAGATGAGTGCAGGGGATGAGGTCTGCACCGGCTGGCTCATCAAATCTCCCCCTGAGAAAAAACTAAAGAGATTTGTGAGTACGGTAACAGGCTGGGTGGGTGTTTTATGTGCTATTGTGATGTTTTCTACCCAAGCTGTAGTAGTACCAGTTCCTGCTGCAGAGCAATGTGTGTGTATATCTGTTTGTAAGTGTGTGTATGTGTGTGTGCATGCGAGAGAGAGAGAGAGAGAGAGAGAGAGAGAGAGAGAGAGAGAGAGAGAAGGAACAAGACAGACAGAAAATATAGATGATCCTCTATCAACACCACAGCTCTGCTGCGCAGCTGTTTACATTAACATTTTCAGATGCCTCCTTTTGCATGTTGCTAGCTGGGACGTGTATCAGGATTACATGTCAGCTTCTGGTTTTTCTATCTTTGTCTTTCTTCCTCATGTTCACGGTAGTGGTACTGTAGTCAATGCTGATGTTCAGCATCGCTGCTCTTTCAAAACAGCCCATAGATGTCCTCCCCGTGGTCCACGCCGTAGACTTGCTTGGAGGTCCCTTTCGGTTGTGTTGTTTTGTTTTTGTCCTGCACCTGTCAGCAAACCATCGTCTTTCGCTTTAAACTTTGTTTTGAAATCGTGTCTTTCCACATCAAGACGAGTGGAACTTATCTGCATGAGTGTTATTCTGTTGGGATCATGTGAGAGTGTTGTTGTGCGGGAGGGAAGAGGCAACACACCCATTAGGAGTTTCGCGTTGAGGGTGTTATATTCTGTGAAATTTGGGTGTGTATTGCGAAACATGGGAAGTCCTGCCAAGCTCTTCAAAATGACCCGACAGGCAGAAATGACCAGACGGTGTGATGGCTGCTAGCACTTCCTCTACACACAACATAGCTCTGAGAGGACTGCGGTTCAAACTAGAACAGTTAAAGAGGGACTATGGTATTTCTCTTGAGGTAGAGTAACTTCACAGACGGTTTTTGGCAGAATATAGTTCAAGGGCTTTGTGGAGGACACAGACAAACAGGAAGTACAAGGGTTTCCATTGTAAGGACGGTCTGTGCACAATGTTCTGTGTGAGGGGGCAGTCAGAGTATCTTGAAGAAACAGACAAGACACAGAGAAAAACACCAGGGATCCAGTCCAATGACAGACTATGTCCTCTAACATGTCGGAACAGCAACACATCATTTCAGACACAGTGGTTGAGAACGAATTCATAAGAAAATAAAAGTATACTATTGTAAGACTCTTTTCGTGAACTTCTATTTATACTTTTCCTTATTACAAAAATGTATATACTATATTTTAATGCTGAATTAGTTTCTGGAATGTCTTTTTATCCATCCTCAAAAGTTTGTATAATCTAAACAAATTGCTGTTTAGATGTAATCATATATATAGATTCTGCCAAGAAGTGAGTTAACAGGAAGGGTTATGGTATAGATAATAGTGATGATGATGTCTTTGGGTTGGCCTCTGTTTACAGTAGGACTGAATAGGAGTCTGGGTACAACAAGGCAAAGTTTTGGTTTAAAACAAAGAGAAATGTTCACATGTAGTCATGTTCATACCTTTCGAAACACAACACATGTCACACAAGTCTAACACGACTTTCTGAAAGAAGTAGCTGGCAGGGTAACAAGCCAAGCTACGTTGCAGATATTGATGGGATTACAACAACAGGAGGATTGACCTCACAGTGTTGTTGACGATATATTCACTCTTTAGTGACTCAATAACTGGCAGCAGTCCTCTTGCCTTTATAAAATATTTATTTATGTATTTTAAAATATTTTCTTCACTTTTAAAAGGAGGTTATCATTTTATGCCTCCCAAAATGTCAAGCTGGCAGTCTTCTGACAAGATCAATAATAGATGAATAACCTGAATTCTGAATTCATGAGGCAGTTGGGTTAAAATATAACAACCAAACAAATGTACACTCTAACATGGCTCTGTAATCGCCTCACAGCAACATTAAGTCGTTGTACCGGGCCATCTAAAAAACGAATGACCAGAGGATGTAGCCTTCTAAGGGGATATAGCTGTTTGTGACTCTCTTTTTACACAGAAATAACTTCCCCTTTGTGGCACTTCTGGGAATCATTGCTGTCAGTTCCTCCCAGCACACAAGATGAAAACATGTATGTCTATTCTGGGGGACTGTACATGAACATTAGGTGATATGCATGGTCAGAGTAGCAGTAATGCTTTTTCCATGACTAAGTCTGTCTGTTCCACGCTGAATTGCATTTGACACAGGCTGACATAGGTCCTGCCACTGGGAGGGACCCCATCATGATGACAGTGCTTTGTATTGTATCTGGTGCTGTCAGGTGTTTATACAGTGACAAAGGGATTCGTGAAGGTATTTTTGGTTTGTGAGATGCTTTTGTTGTTTTCAATATGCAGATTTTTTTCTAAAACTGCATACTGTATAATTGATTACCCCTAGGTCACAGAAACATAACAAACAAAGCCAGAACAAGGACTGTCCTTTCTCTCACAGAGGTGTTTGGAAAATAACGAAATAACTGATAAACCATTCGGGTGCACAAAGGATCTGACCCTGTATTCCACTGTAATATAAAGTTATAATACATGGAACAATTCCATTTAGCAATAAGCAGGTGCTTTTTTCAAAAGCGACATACAGGAGCCGATTTGAAACCTCTTGATCTGCAGTCAAAAGTTACAACTTTTGTTTGAACCCCCATCGCTCTCCTCTCGTCCCCCAGGCCTGGAGGAAGCGATGGTTTGTGCTTCGTCGTGGTCGCATGAGTGGGAACCCTGACGTACTGGAGTACTACAGGAACAAGACGTCCAGGAAGCCCATCCGCACCATCGACCTGAAGGAGTGTGAGGTTCAGCTGATGAGGGAGCAGTGGCTGGTCAGGAGGGAGTTCCAGAACCAGCATCTGTTCGTGGTGAAGACCTCCTCACGGATCTTCTACCTGGTGGCCAAAACGGAGGAGGAGATGAACAGCTGGGTGTACAGCATCAGCCAGATCTGCCATTTCGGACCTCTGGACGATGGGACAGGTAGGAGCCATGAAACATCCAACCAACACAGACTAGAGTTAACCCAACTGACCCAGACTAGAGTTAACCCAACTAACTTAGACTAGTGTCATAGCCACCAATCCCAACTGACCCATTGAAGGTCAAGCAACAGTGTCCAAGCCTCCTCGTGTAGGATAACATACATTTTCTTATGTACATTCACCTATTTGAATACCGCGCTCTGTTATTTGCATTTGTCATTTTACATGTAGTCATTTAGCAGACGCTCTTATCCAGAGCGACTTACAGTAAGTACAGGGACATTCCCCCGCAGTGTTGGGTGAAGTGCCTTGCCCAAGGACACAACGTCATTTGCTCAGCCACCTGACTCCATTTTAAAAGTGTTTACAGAGCGTTGTGTGGGGCCGCTCTCCGGAGGTTCAGCCAGGGTCCTTCCTCCTCTGTCTGGTTCAGACAGGATAGGCACTCTGGTTAAGAGCTGGCAGTTGGAACATTTCGTAAAACATTGTCATCTGTGTGGAATAGATAGAGCAAAGGCCCGATGCTGTAACAAAGAGGGGAGATATGGGAGTGGAACTGGTCTGCAGATCAGGCTTACACATTACTGGAAAAGATAACACAGAGTGAGTCAATGAAACACCCAGTCTTGGTCGACTCCCCTGCACAGCACAGACAGGCCTCCTTCAGTCTCCCCTGCACAGCACAGACAGGCCTCCTTCAGTCTCCCCTGCACAGCACAGACAGACCTCCTTCAGTCTCCCCTGCACAGCACAGACAGGCCTCCTTCAGACTCCCCTGCACAGCACAGACAGGCCTCCTTCAGTCTCCCCTGCACAGCACAGACAGGCCTCCTTCAGACTCCCCTGCACAGCACAGACAGGCCTCCTTCAGACTGGGGGAGGAATTATTTTTCAACCAAGAGAAACAATTATTGTCCATCTTCAAGCATTATATTATTCAACAATAACAAACCTTTGAAATGACATGAAAACATACGTACCATCACCAGTCAGATCCAGCCAAGTCTGGGCATTTCAAACTCTCCATACAGTTTATGACCTATTTTCAGTAGCAAGATCGTGTTTATGCTACACATGTCAAATGTTTATGCAACATGAAAGGTGTTTACACAACACAAGTCTTGTGGGGGTTTGAGCCACACAGAACATTTTGTTTAGCAGATAGGTTTTTCAGTTTAGATGGTTGATTAAGCAGCTTATCTTTGTGGCGGTAGTTCAGTTGAGGGGGCTCCAAGACAGGGCCCCCTGCTGGACATTTAGTGTAACAACGTTTAAGACAAACGTTACAGACAGATACTGTATGAAGTCTTGTAACTCTTGTCTGAACTCTTGTCTTACCACCGTAACACTGGTCACAATCTTCATTGCTCTCTCTCTCTCTCTCTGTCTCTCTCTCTGTCTCTCTCTGTCTCTCTCTCTCTCTGTCTCTCTCTCTCTCTCTCTCTCTCTGTCTCTGTCTCTGTCTCTCTCTCTCTCTCTCTCTCTCTCTCTCTCTCTCTCTCTCTCTCTCTCTGTCTCTCTCTCTCTCTCTCTCTCTCTCTCTCTCTCTCTCTCGCCCTCTTCAGAATCAGAGGAAGGCTTCTCTCAGACCCCGACCTCCCAGCAGCCCTCGCCCGCGATGTCCTTTACAGGAAACCATGACAGGCGAGCGACGCTGAACCAATCAGAATCCAGCCAGCCCCGGGACTACCTCTTCCTGTCGCAGTGCGAGACGGGGGAGAGGGTCAGTATCAGAAGGTACGGCTGCCTCCTGATCCAGGGTGGAACATCCCTGGGGACACGCGTGTTTTAGCTACCCTGCTCTGCTGCTGATAGCTGGTGCTGATGTTTCACTGGTGTCTTGATATTGGTAGGGACATGCTGACCCCTTCTACCTCCATTCTTCTAATGCCCTGGGATATCAGACCAATAACGACAATGTTTGTTGTTAAAGATGTATTATGTTGTATGCTGTTTATTAGACTTTTTTTTCTTCTTTTTTTTTCTCACAGATGTGACAGTTTTTCGAACTCGGAGAGATCTCTGGAACAGAACTCGTCAGACAACACTATCGAAGAGGCCTTTTCGTCACCTCCTTGCACGGACCCCTCTCCATCCCCCTTCCCCCTCACAGGACCCTCTCCATCCCCCTTCCCCCTCACAGGACCCTGTCTGTCCCCCTTCCCCCTCACAGGACCCTGTTTGTCCCCCTTCCCCCTCACAGGACCCTGTCTGTCCCCTTTTCCCCACACCAGGACGTCCGAACCCCCCTTTAGCGCCCCTTGCGCCCCCACCTTCCTCAACAGGCCGTTCGACTTCTCATCCTCATCCTCCTCTCCACCAACCCTTCATCGCACCCCCGACGTTTTTCAGTTCGACAAGCTATATTCTTCTCACCTGTCGGAGGTGAGTGTGGAGGGCCAGACCCCTCCCCCTCTGCCCCCGAAGCCCGTTCAACTGTCGGAGGCCCCGGCGGATGAGGGTGCCCGGGGGGCCCTGGGGGCCGCAGGGGGTGTACCCGTTCCTCTCCCCAGGAGGATATCACTGTCAAGCCTGGACTATCCCAGACGAGGTGAAGTATACCACCAGCACAGCCCCCCCCCCCCCCCCCCCCCCTATGGCCCAACTCACACTAGGAGACACTGACATATTGGTTGTAATGCATTTATTGCACATTGGCCCTACGAGGTGATTTAAGTTTTCATCTATGACCTATTAGCCACACTGCTACAGCAACACATTTATCGAGGATACATTTGTTCATTTTCAGTAGATGTTGAATGCAGTGCAGTGAGGAACTGGAACAAACGACTAAGTCTTAATTTGGTGAGAAAACTCCCCCCCGCCACCCCCCCATTGTTTCACATAGAGAACTGATAACTGCATCATCATCAAATCTCCTGCCTCGCATGTCACAGACAGATGTCTGACAGGTCAAGTTTTCGAACTCACGTTCCGCTCCTGTGTGTCTGCTGACCTTGCTGGCTTTGTGTCCAGAGTCCCTTTGTAGGCCGACAGAGCTACCTGGACGACTCGTACGTCCCCATGGCCTCCCCCGCTCTCTGTGGAGGAGAGGAGTCAGACGGCTACCTGCCCATGAGCCCCACCTCCATGAGCTACACCAGCTCCAGCATGAACACAGACTCCGTCTCCTCTCTGGGGCTCCCGGCCGCGCTGGCCACGCTGGCCCCGCCGCCTGTCAACCGGGATCTTAAACCTCGCAGGAGGGGTAAGGACAGAGAACGCATTCTTATTTTTAGCGTCAAAACAGTTTTTTTTATGGGGAATTTCTGTAGGAAACATTGAAACTTGCCTTCGCAAGCACGTTACGCACTGACAGATCAGGTTTTTTTTCACAACACACTTAATCTTGTGACTCCCATGAGTCTCTCTATGACACATAAGCCATCCTGGAAAAAGACTCTGTTTTTTTCCTCCGGTTCTTCTTTTGTTTCATGACTCATGGTTTGCTGCCTGGCTGAAGCGTCATAACAAGCATGTGTTTCTCTCTGGTTCTCAGCACGCCCACCTCCTCTAGATCTGAGAGGCCTGTCCACCATCAGGGAATGCAGTCACCTCCCTCTGAGCAGGACCATGACAGAGCCTGGGTGAGACCCCTGCTCACACCTACAAACACCTGACCTGCAGGATGACGCATGTTTTATATTGGAAGATAATAATTCTACGACATGCTGAACTTTTAGTTTGATTGCGTGTGTATATTTAGCTTTGTTTGTTCTATTTCTAGAAATTTCCTCCTGGAAAGAAGACATCTGGCAGCGGGGATTAAAGATCAAGACGTCAGCTGCAGTCCAATAGTAATGTTGTATTGTTACACAGTTACACTTATCAGTGTTACACAAGGCTTGTAATGTTACCATGAGCACAAACAAACTCTTAAGAAAGTTCAGGTCAAAGCAAGAGCTGGACAATTTTTTTACCTTAGATAGTGTAAGAATCGAATCCTTTCAATATACCTTCCTATGACATGTGTCCCTATGGGAGTCTCACCCTACTTGCCTCTGGGGAATGTCCCTGTACTTACTGTAAGTCACTCTGGATAAGAGCGTAGGCTAAATGACTAAATGTAAACGTATGACTGAGGTTGTCCTCATCCCCACCAGGAGTCCAGGCAGCTGTTCCTCCCCTCAACTGAGACCACAGCCCAGCTCTGGGGCAGGACATCCAACCTCGACTACCTTTCTCTGGCCTTCAACCCAGCATCTCCCTCTCCTGTGCAGAAGGTAAGAATGATGTTGAATGCAGAGGTCAAGAGATCGGAAAAGACTGTCTCCGCAGCCAGACAGGAAATCAATTCAACCTTTTAACGGCTTTAACAGGGCCAGTTCCTCCAGTTTATCACACAATGACAGTTTTAAGGACACCTACATAAAATTGTAGTCTGCCTTTTGTGTGTCCACTATTACAGAGCCTTAATCCTCAATAAGTATGTTTTCTTTAACATGTAGTAGCACACATTGTAGAAAACCAACTGGCATCATATTCCTACAGAAGCCAATACATAGAAGGCATTAGATTGTATATTATTCAATCTTTTATGTCACTCAATCTTGAACCGAAAGAGAAGTTCTGTGGTATCCAGGCAACAAGTCCTTGTGCGTGTACATATTGTGTTTAAGTGCAACATATTCTTGAAGTGGCACTCCCGCTCTCTGTGGTGGAGTGTACCCAGGACGCCCAATATCGATGGATCTGCAGGCTTGATGTAGTCTCTGCATTATTTAATGTTGGTTTCCATCAGATCCTAATTTCTAAAAGCCAGGAATACTGTACGTTAGTATCTTTGTTTGGTCTCATCTCTGTGTCAGACATTTTTTGTAACAACGTTCTTAAAGCGATGGATTCAACTTCAACATTAAGCACATCTGCAGCAGAAAACAGAAAATTAAAAAAGACTGCTATCCCAATTGAATGGTGCAGAAGTGTCCATCTCCATAGTAATAAGCTGGTGACTCAGTTTTTGTGACGTTCTTTCTGACGGTAGATGAAACGCTAAGTGCAAAGAATACTAATGCTTGCTGACAGGCTGCCTCATTTGAGAGAACATATGACAAGAATTTGGATTTGAATTTGGACGCATCCTCTGAATAACTGACAGTCAACACTTACTCCTGCTGCAGTGTACAGTTTTTGCTACAGTCTTTATAATGAAGTCTGATTCTGAAATAAGAGAGACAGAGAGAGAAAGAGAGAGAGAGACAGAGAGAGAGAAAGAGAGTGAGATATAGACAGAGAGAGAGAGAGAGAGAGAGAGAGAGAGAGAGAGAGAGAGAGCAAACTAATTGTTTATCAACTCCCCCCTCCTTCCCTCCTTCAGAAGGCCCTGCTTGCTGATGAGTACAGGGTGGACTACGTCCAGGTGGATGAGAAGAAGACCCAGGCGCTGCATGACACTACTATAGAGTGGAAGGACGTCCGACAGTCCAGGGTGTGAAACACAGATGTCGATGGGAGAGTTGGACGACATCTCAATGTCACGTGTCTACGCGCGCTGGCATGGTCTGATGAAGAAAGCAAACACACTTTGTAACACAACCTGTTCAAATATAAACATTTGAGGATGGAATGAAGTGTTGTCAGAAGGTGTTGAAACTCGTTGTCTATGGTCTGGGGGACAATCTGTTTAAACAAGAAAGAAACAGAGAGAGAGAAATAATGATTGCTGATACACTGTGAATGTCATCCCACTGTGCTTTGTGTCTCTGTTGTTTTTGTATCAAGTAATTTAATTTAGCAAAGGTGATAAAGACACTTACCTTTTATAAATAGAAAATACAGAAAGTCACAACACGATCTTAGATGTAGACTGGTCAGAGTTTAAACCAACCGAACCCTCAACTGAAAGGAAGGCCTTCGTGCAAGTATGTCCACAGATGTAGAGCTTTGCTCAAAGAGGCGTACACGCACACATTTTCATGTTTGGAGGCTATCTAATCACGGTTTGCAGCAGACCGGGTTGTGGGCCATGTGATATCAGAACAGGGAGTTGTAAGGAATGGTACAGTCCATAAAGCTAATCCTCTCTGTCATAAAGTTTAGACCTGATGCTGTGTTCTTCAGTCAAGCCACTGTAACTCACGTCGTCTAAATAGAGAAGCACAATTCACTCAGCACACCTGTGATTGGTGAGCTGAAGAAGGTAAGAAGCCTGATTGGGTAAAAAAAAAAAGCCATTCTCATTACGTAGATAAACAAAGACAATATGTGGAAAACGTAGCTTAGCTCAAACTGTACAGTCATCGTGCTCTCAACAAATGTATGCTTTAACTGGTAAGTGTAATGTGTGCAAAAATGCACACCCCAAGAATATTTTCATGCTTTAATAAAAATCTTAAAATAAAAAGTATTTTGTGCCTAAATGCGAAATCCCATTATTTGCCTGCTGAGGGCGCTGTGGTGCCCCACAGTGAATTATACCACAAAGATTTGACTGCTCTAGTGAAAATAAAAATGGATAAGATAAGATAAACAATTACATATGTACCAATCATCTTAAATTGCTCAAATGTGGATTTTATGTTCATGTGCTGAGTTAAACGTCATTTAAAATGTCTGTCGTAACATCACATTGAGCGTTACGATGACAAGAATCAATGAGAACGCGCTGTAAACACGGTAGTGCAGCTTTTACTGTGCAATCAGATTCCTTCAGTTTCAGTTTTTTCGTGGCATAATTAAGTATGTTCAGTTTGGGTTAATGGCTGAAACGGCAACATTCACAATAGAAGACCTCAACAAGCATGTCGATGTGTTTCAATTTATTCCAAGCCATAGTCACAGAATAAATTATAGATCGTTCATGATCATTGATAAAACAAACAGAAAAATTAACAACTTAACAATTCAGATACAGTACTTAAGCATTTGTTTCCATTGTTACAATGCATTTATTATAAATTAATGACAATTCATACATCAGTTTAAGATACTTAACTTAATAATCAAAGCTCTTTGTCCTTCAATATTACTGCACACTTTCATAATGCACTTATTTAATATATCCAGTGCAATCTAACATCTTATATCATTTTTGAGGCATATAAATATCCTTTTAAAAATTGTTTTGTCCCCTTGGATATAAATATAGAGAACGATAACCAGCTTGAGCAATTAAATTGCATCCTCTATGTGAAATTCTGCTAAAACTTTGAAACGTGAGACATTTTATTCAAATGCCTAACAACCCTTAAAGACTAGAATTTGCCATGTCATTTCAGCCTTTAGGCAAGCATCAAAGTGAAGGCTTTAAACTGCTATGACAGGCATAGAATCAGGATGTCATCACATTGTGCTGGCGCCATTTCAACTATCCCTGGAATAGGACAACTGACATGTTGTATTGTAATTTTTTTGAATAAAAGTAGTAGTTTGTTATTCGTTCACTTTCAAGATCAAGGATGAATTTCACATAAAAATATAGCTCCTAGGTAAGGAACTTGTTGACTTGGACCATCAAGGCCCGGAGTGTATTGTGTGTTTTCATGTTTTCATTCAAACTCTTAAGACAGAAGTATCGTTGTTGAATGGCTAATTTTGGTGGCTAAAGTGCATTATAGCCATATATTCCCTCTTATGAAATCAGAGGTGCGTTTCGGAGAAGTGCAACTATCTCAACATGACTGTGACAAGCCCAAAAATAGTTTTTCATGGCCCAGAAAAGCTCTCGGTCCTAGTCATTAAAGCAATATGCAATTTATGAGAGATTAATAAATCATAACTTCACTAACTGACTGCTGTCTTGGTGGTGTAACTGGTTAAAAGAGACCATTCACAGGACAACACAGGATGGTCCCTGTCTGTCAGCAAAATATATACACCATGAGTACCCTGTCAACAGTATAAGATGTCATAATTGAAGTCGATGATGCTAATTCTCTTTTCTTTGACCCGTACGAATATAATTGCACAAAGAATACCTGCAATGGGGAGTTGTCATGCATTGTAAATAAAACACTGATTCTAGATGGGGAGGAAAATAATATTTACAGAAACAATAAGAGAGTGTTTAATTTGGCCGGCATCGTCAATGCTAACCTCTACGAGAAAGAAAAACGAGAACTCATAAAATGCCCATTAAGGTCACAGTGAACTGTAGGACACAACCAATTTTGGCATAAAGATGAGCTGATGACGAGTGCTTCCTCATTTTTACACGTGGACACTTGTGTGCTGTGGTTCACCACAGCTCCCTAATCACGTCCACAGACAGAGGACATGAACAACATTCCCACAGGTGAAGGGGAGGGTGTTTTGGTTTTCTGTCGGTTTCCGAGGGTCATCGATCTTTGTGGTGGAGCAGTTGCTACTTGCAGTCATACGGGTAAAGTGATTAGAACAGTACAGTCATCAGTACGATGTTCACAAGCTAAATGTTTCCAAAAATCCAAAATACTTCCGGTCGATCCTTTCGCGTCCGGTTTCCATGACAACCGTGCTTCTCAAAAATAAGTTGGTCTTGCAGAATCGTCTCTTTATTTCCTAAACGGGGTTAACCTGCTGAAGTTCTGCCAGAAAGGTGACTGGCTCCTTTTAGGTTCATTGAATTCAAAGACATCTGATTGTGCCATGCCATCTGCTACCAGGTACTGTCCTGGGGTCATGGGGTCACCAGGAGGAGGGTACGCAGGGGGCACCGATCGCTGGCCTGCACATTAGATGACAGGAGAGTTAGACAGTGTGTGTGTGTGTGGGGGGGAGGTGTTTACACAGATGTACCTAAAGATAAACAAGCTACATGGGTAGATTACAGACTGAGTTTACCTTTCTGTTTGGTCATTCTTCGCACTGTCATGGCAGCCTGCTTCTTCTGATATTGAGATATCTCGAACCCTGAGGGAACAGACACAGAACGTGAAAAGTGTTAATCGAAGCGCATGGCACCCACGCTGAGAGACAGGTGTTGTCGTTGTTTTTTTGGGGACACAATTCTTTTATCAAACCATGTTTGGCTATAAAAAATGTAAATAAATGAACAACAAAAAAAAGCACACCTATTTTTTCATCCTCCTGCACCATTTTCCTCTCCTCGTGAAATGCTCTGAGCCAGCGAACTTTCTCCTCCAGCTTCTTGGCCAGGAAGATGTGGATCTCGTCTGAGTCTTTGTTACTCAGCTTGAAGGCGTTCTTCACGCTCACGTTGAAGTCGTCGTCTCGACCGTCCACCGCGTCCACAACGTGGTACCTGTCCATGTCGATGCGGCCCTTGTAGTACAAAATGTCTCTTCGTATTAAATCCTGTGATAAAAGAGAAAGACAGATTGCTGTCTGCAGCGTGCTGTCAAGAGAAACAAAGAGGAACAGATTCTCCTCACCGCCAACGTCCGCTTAGCGAGCTCTTTAATGCAGAGAGACACAGTAAAACATCAGGGACGACAGGCAGATAATGAAATAGGTACGGGTTTCTGGCCGGGATCAAGTACAAGTCCATTTGACTAATTGCTGCCTATCAATATCATTCTGACAGGAGTCCATGCAATCAGCCCGGCAATATGAATAATGCACTTTGCTGCCGGCAGATGTTCCAGATTCCTGGCGTCCCTGTTAGCGCTGCCTATGTCTTCCACGTGCTAGCATCTCGCATCCCATCTGCCAGCGGTAAACTCAGACACAGCCCTGCTGTACTGTACTCACAGATCTGTTTGGACAGGACAGATCTGACGTAACATGCCGCTGTCATGCAGCTCAATCAATGACAGGGTGAAGAGTCAAGAGAAGACTGCCAGGCCTCACAGACACTGAGAGAACGATGGGAGACGAGCCCAATCATATTCAATTAACCCGTAATGAGGGTCAGAAAATGGAAGTTTTACTTTTACTCAACTATTCAACTGACTGTTCTCTACAAATGCTGTCTTTATGGTATGGTCTGAACTAGTGCTGGAGGTGTCATCAATCTTCAAAGTGTGCATTATCACAAGTGAACTAACCATTTCAGAAGTGAAAAAGTGTGGTGTTTTGTGGCAAAACCAATAACTAGAGGCAGAATAGAGATTAACTAGAGACTCCAGCTTGTATCCTCGGTAGGCAGAGCTCTGGGATGCAGGCCGCACTCTCATCTCGAACCTCTGTACGGCTGGAACAAGACACGGCCTCAGCACTTTCTGCTGTTTCCCTGTGACTTTGTGTTTAGCACAATAAATCATTACCTCGGCTGAGGCCCTCCGGCAAGCTGAGCTGGAGAAGTGACTTTCTCCCTCAGTATTGACCTTCCTCTGGATCCTGGGAGAGGAACTAAATGTGCAAACACACCTTCTGATTTTTCTGCCAAGGTTTTCGGAAACCACGACCGATTGATCATGCGAGGCGCGTTCACAACAACTGGAAAAGTGCGGACTGATACAAAATGGAAGGCGGATGAGTAATGTCTGGATGCAGATGCAGGTTCACGGTTCGTTAATACAGCACGGGAGGGACCTCGTCCTCACCTTTTTACACATCACCATCTGGTGGTCGAACAGGAAGAAAACCCTGGTCTGACTCCTCCCGTAGGGCTGGTAGATCCAGGACAACTCCCCGGTGTAGACAAGCTCCGAACTCCTGTCCAGGAGATCCTCCCCCTGCATGCACAGGGGTACGAAACAAAGATCTTGTTTTGAAGAGAAAAACAATCCTATCTTTTCCTAACTATCTCATCTGCTTTTAGCAATCTCACTGTATGTATTTAGTTTTTGGTTTTGTAATTTGACGAGTGAAGGAGGGCCTACAGGTGATTGATGTATTTGTAGCTCAAGATGAACCTCGTCTGAAGTTACTCTTAGCTTAGACCATAGCTTTCCAAAGGGGGTGACCCAACACAGCCACTAAATACACAGCAAATAAAGGAAATTCTTACACTCGTAAAGAAAAATAATTTGACCTTTTTTTACTTGACATAATTACAGTACCTCTGTGACTATGCAACTCAAGAAAAAACTCCCAAACTGGGTCAGAGCGACCTGCTAACGCTCTGCCTCTCCTGCACCAGGCATCCTGCTCGGCAGAGATCAATTCAGAATTCATCTTTCATTAGCTTCATCTGGATGAAAAGGGGAGCTTCAAAAAGCCTGTCAACAACTAAGTCCGCTTCTCATTTGAACGAAGACAAGTGAGAAGGAGGCCATTTAGATTTGTTCCATCTTGTAGAGAAAAAACCCCCCACATTCCTTCCTCTCCAGCTAACTATTATCAAAGGTTCTGTGTGACAACATATCAACATCTTCCTTGTGAAAATAAAATCCTTTGAGCCTCAACTGAAAAAGAAAGTTTTTGTTTTGAGAAAAGATGTAATGAGACCACAGTGAAAGTCCTTGGTCTGTGATCACCAACAGCTCTGGTTTGCTCTCCTGTTTGACTCCTACCTCCCAGTCTATCTGTTTCCTGTTTGACTCCTACCTCCCAGTCTATCTGTTTCCTGTTTGACTCCTATCTCCCAGTCTATCTGTTTCCTGTTTGACTCCTACCTCCCAGTCTATCTGTTTCCTGTTTGACTCCTACCTCCCAGTCTATCTGTTTCCTGTTTGACTCCTACCTCCCAGTCTATCTGTTTCCTGTTTGACTCCTACCTCCCAGTCTATCTGTTTCCTGTTTGACTCCTACCTCCCAGTCTATCTGTTTCCTGTTTGACTCCTACCTCCCAGTCCAGAACAGACGCCTGCCACTGGGCCATCTTGTCGATGTTTTCCAGGCGACGCTTGCGTTCGTTAATCTGCTGTGTGACGTTCCGCATGACTGCCAGACCTGCCGCAACATAACGGTAGTCGCTACAAGAAGAGAAAAAGTTGAGAACAACACAAACAGGAAGTGCAGCATTCAACACAACAACACAAACAGGAAGTGCAGCATTCAACACAACAACTAACTTAATATAAATCAGTAGTCCTGACACAAACTGAACCATTCAAATTCGGTCTGGTGGTTAGAGAAGCCTGGAAGTACAACCGACGACTACCAATAGTAGATGGATGGAAAACACACACTTTGTCAGTAAGAAAAGACTTTGCGGCAGACCTGTGGTCCTGGACGGTGTACTTTAGCAGCTCGGCCAGCTGCAGAGGGTACTTGCAGATCTTCTGGACCGGAGTGAGCAGGAAGCCGTCGATGGCGATGTCGATCATCTGCTGGACCAGGCGACAAGCCTCGAAGAAGTGCTGGTAGCGTCCGTCCCTCATCAGTCTGGACAGCTCCATGCAGGCGTCTACGTGGTTGTTGCAGTACTCTGAGTATATCCAGAAGCCATCTTGCTGTGGGACAAAACACGGATCATGAGATCACAGTTTTAAAAACTGTCCCTCAAATCACAACCCACCAGAGATGGCAGAAGTACACACATCCTTCACACTGAAATAGAAGATAGTCATGTTTAAAAAGACATGAGTTGAAGAACTGATTGAATATTTTCCAAAAAGGTTGAAAAAATATTTTCCCCAAAAAGTTTTTTTTTTTTCATATTCAAACTGTCTAATAGTATTTGTCAAAAAAAAAGGAATGTTTTTTGGGGGAATAATTTTTTTCGAAAATATTTAAATAATAATAATAAATAATATTTGTACTTTGTTACTTCCCATGTCTGCAACCCACCATGACAGTTAATACAGTATAACTGTTTATGATTATGTATGCAGTTTAACAAATGCTGATTCCAGTGTGATAATTGAAGCGAGTCTTTTTCTAGCGTGACTGCAGAGTATCTCACGTGCTCCAGGAAGCAGGGCCCTATCTCGCTGAGGTGAGGCTCCTCCGTGTTGTACTGCTTCTCCAAGTCTCGAACAAACCCCAACTGGAATCTGTAGATGTCTTCAATGTTCCCGAATATGACTTTCAACTGGTCATCGTTAAACATGTCTCTTCTTTTTTTGCATTGTCGAAAGTAACCCTGCAGAGACAGAACAACATGAAGGATAGAGTGAGAGTGGTCTCACAATACGTTTACGAACCCTATTTGTAAATATAATACACAATACATATTCAACACATTTAAATAACAGGTTAGCCAGACTTTAGTGGCGTATAAATAATGTGTTGGGCATCCATATCTATAAAGGTTATCAAGTTGTTATTTATTACAAGGAAATAACCCTACCAAAACGGAATTATCTGAATAAAATGTTTAGACCTGACAGAGCACATTAAACCAGAGGACTTCCTCCATTCCTCCAGCGAAGCTGTTTCTGTACGCAGGCGTCTGTGTTATGTAACGCAGGCCGTTCCCTCACTCCCTCTCTGGAAGCTCATTCCTCCAATAACATTTCCAGTCATTCATGAAAAATCCTCCAGAGAGCCCGGTTAGGGTTCACTGGCCATCTCCATCCACCTTAGACATGCCCCATTTTGACCATGGGATGGTTGTGCTTAGTGCGAATACCGACGTAATGTTTCAAAAGTTCACTCTGAAGAATAGTGTAATTCTACAGGGGACCTGTGATTCATATTGTCTTTCCATGAAATCCATAACATTTAAAAATGATTACAGAGAAAACCGTGATGTGTGTGAGAGCTTGGTTCGGTTCTTTGCCCCACAGCCAGAAAAGGTCAACCTGGACCACATTATTTGTGTGACAATCAGAGCCTCGGAGATACTTCCTGCTATTTCCACTTAAAAGTTGTGATTACGTAACGTCTTTGTGAAAAGAGCAAAAAACGAATAAAATAATAATAAAAGCTTTTTGAGTACTTTTTCATGTACCCTCTCGGGTGTGTTGTTTGACAGAGACAGTCAGAGCGTGAAGGGATGGAGTGCTTGTTACTATATCTGTTGGTGAAGAGTGCATCGAGATGGGGGAACTGCTATTTCCACACAGAGCACCAGCTCTCACGGGTCAGTGTACTCAGTCATTGGTTTTAAACTCTCATCGGGACACACTGTAGCTGTGTCACTTCTGTTTAGGACGCCGTTGATTGAAGCTAGCCTCTGTGAGACTTGTTCCAGTCCTGGCCTGAGAGCACGCCCTGTCACCCCACAGAGAAGGAGAGCAGAACCACTGCGTTTTTTGTTTTTTACCTCAGCGATCTTCAGGCGTTTCATCATTACTTTTAGAACGACAAGGGTCCCTCCTACCTCACAGATGTCCCCTCCTACCTCACAGATGTCCCCTCCTACCTCACAGATGTCCCCTCCTACCTCACAGATGTCCCTCCTACCTCACAGATGTCCCTCCTACCTCACAGATGTCCCTCCTACCTCACAGATGTCCCCTCCTACCTCACAGATGTCCCTCCTACCTCACAGATGTCCCTCCTACCTCACAGATGTCCCCTCCTACCTCACAGATGTCCCCTCCTACCTCACAGATGTCCCCTCCTACCTCACAGATGTCCCCTCCTACCTCACAGATGTCCCTCCTACCTCACAGATGTCCCTCCTACCTCACAGATGTCCCCTCCTACCTCACAGATGTCCCTCCTACCTCACAGATGTCCCCTCCTACCTCACAGATGTCCCTCCTACCTCACAGATGTCCCTCCTACCTCACAGATGTCCCCTCCTACCTCACAGATGTCCCTCCTACCTCACAGATGTCCTTCAGGTGTTTGATGTAGTGGCGTTCAGTGCTCATGATCTCGTTGATGACGTTGGCCCTCATCTGGTCACGGTTCTGCGCGGGCTGGCCCAGGCAGAGGCAGTCGCTGCTGGGGCTGGCCTCCGCGTGGCCGTTCTGGACCTCGCTGGGCCCCTCCACAGCCTCCACCACCGAGCTGTCCTCCTGGTTCACCCACAGCTGACAGGAAACACACCCAGTCAGCCTTGACACGTGCAACCACAATACGACTTCATCTTAAAGGAAATAGAAGCAAATACTAAACAAAAAGGTTATTGTATTAGTAGAATTATCCTTGTAGGAAATGCCAAAAACACAACCAGTCAGATTGGACACGAACAACCAAAAAAAAGAGTTAAACTAAATTGAAATAGAATGCAAATGCGAGAAGAAAAAAAAAACTGAAATTGTGTTGGTAGAAGTATCTTTGTTGAATATTCAAGAGAGAGAAAGAATTCACGCTCGGCTGATCTCTACAGTGTGTGTAATATTACCATCCTTATTGAGGTAATAATACTGCATTATGCAACAGTCATTTTGTTGCTGTCAGCACAGGACTAAATGACCAAGGCCGTTACAGCAGGGATGTAATGGTTATAAAACACGTATGTGATTGTCTTTAGGAGTCTGCGAGACTGCTCCATGTTATGGAGACTAGGACTACAGCAAAACACATGTCTACACTGGACAACTAAGACAATCTAACCTGATTATATCAACATGGAGTTTGTTGCAAAAACACTCTACTGCTAGCATTTAACTCCACTGCGGTCCAAAAGCACTTTCTTTTTGTAACATTATGTGCAAACACTGTTGTTACAAGTGACTGTTTAGGCAACAGTGATCTGAAGGCTAGTGTGAGACTCAAGCTACAGAAACGTTTAGCGCTTCTACTGCATCTGTAAAAGAACAGACTGTTAGAAAGGGTTGCCATCCTCATGAATTGTAATAAACACATAGCAGTTGTGTTGAAGTTAAATAGTTTATGCAACAAAATATGAGACGGTTACTTCGTGTAGTTGAGCATCAAAAAGTAACAAGCATTGTAATTGGAGGTTAGTTTGAGTATACATCACTGCAAAATAAAACTTTAAGCATGTAAGGCCACAGAATGTGAAGCAGAGATATTGGAATGCCATAACACAGACTGGCTTATAACACAACAGAATGTTAATCCACAGTACATCCACGGTTATGCTGGCTCCGACAGTGTGCATACATCCATGTACTTCTATAAACACCCAATACCAGGTGCTATTTTCATATTAGAAACCATCATTGTGAGTTTTCAATCTGCCACATCAACTTCAGTAAATATCTGTACATAGTTGCCACCACTTTAGGGTTAGGGGAAGAGTAGAAAATAAAAAAACTAAGATTGTGACGTCTTCCTGTTCTTTGTTCTATCATTATCTGTCACCTTCTCCTGGGTGGAAGAGTTGCAGGAGTTGTGAGCACATTAGCGCATTGCATGCTGGAAGGCATCTCAAGGAATGAACTGTCACTTTGTGTAATCCTCAAAGGGAACTAATTTTAGACTGTTTGCCAGAGGACACTGGGTAGGTAGCTGACTCCTGCTACAAATCCAAGTAATCATGTTGTTCAGGAAGACACACATAAGAAGCCAGCTGTGATGCAACTGCATTGTTAATCGGTACGTTTTGCTCTAGGTTATGATAAAGTCTTGTTCCTGGAGTATTATCTTATCATGTTTCATCTCTAACAAAGCTGGTAACACACCAAAGGCATTAGAGTCATTAAGTAACGTCGCCAGTTCGATTCCCCGGCCATGCCAAAATTATGTTGTGTGTTGTGTGCAAGGCACTTCACCCTACTTGCCTCGGGGGGAATGTCCCTGTACTTACTGTAAGTCGCTCTGGATAAGAGCGTCTGCTAAATGTAAATGTAAGTAAGTGATAAAGGATAAGATGAGATAGCAAGTGAGTATTTACTCCAGATAGTGAAGGTTAATGGTCATCACAAACCTGAGCTCTGGCCTGCATGCCAGTGTACTATTACATACAAACAGACTACTGTATTGAATGCAATACTCTGCCGGCATGTATGCAAAACGACGTCACTACCCAGTATTATTAGAATTATTGACTGTTGGGACGTTGAAGCAAATTGTCCTCCTGAATTGTTCTTTGTTTATGCATCTACAGGACATAACCAAGAACAGATTTCAAACAGCAACTCCAGCTCATCCAGCCACGGATTCCAAACATCCTATAATCCCAACCGAGATCTCCTCTGAATGTGATGTTAAATATGCATGCGTCCATATGGAGGTCTTCTGAGATGTGGACTCTATTTCAGACATCTGGCCGCAGTCCTGGACGGCCCGTACTCTCTGTCTCTGCTTGAGTCACATCTTCCATGTGTGTCTATTTAAAGCGTACCCCCCCCCCCTCTCCTCGGAGCACTGGACAAAAGCCGTATGGAACATTCATTGAGTAGGTGCAAGAATCGAGAAAGGCTCTTAGGGTTTTAAAAGAATGTATGCTACCTAAAATAACTTTCAGCATGCTAACAAATCCTGCTCCATAAAAGAACCATTAAAATTGCTTTTCTTCTGAAAATACTTTCCTTCCCCATTGGTCGCTTACCAATCCTCGTTCTTTTGGACGAACCTGTTTGATATGTTGCTAAATGGTTCATTAAATCTGTTTCACTGTTGATGATACAAATCAGTGTCTTAGTAGTTCTTCTTGAGTGAGAGGAGGTGGCGAGTCAGAGTAGTTAACTTGGGCCTCGCACCCAACTGACATACACAACTGACATAATCAATAAAAACACCTATCTATGGTACACCACAATCATTCAGAGGTAGGAAAACATCTAATTAATTATTTATTCAATCGTTTCTAGATCTACCTCAAACTTTACTGCTTACAAGCACATTGTTAAAAGTGGTTCTGTTCTGTCTGCACTCAGACACCCACAATTATGGCCTTTGTTTTGCAGATTCCAGGAGATAGCACTATTTGCTGAAGGTAAATTCACATCACATTGGTAAGGGAGGAAGGGGAGATAGGCAGATTGTGGATCATACACTCTTAAGATTCTCCCTGGTGGTAAAGTAGACAGTTGAATGCTTCACAGGTTCGAGAACTGGAACATGATCAATGGAAGCAGCAGTATAAAAGCAACAGGATGTCAGTTATGGGGTGTGAGATGCTAGTTCAACAGTTATTCTTTTCATTTAAAAACTCTGTTAGACGCACCTTGGTCGTTGTGTTTTGGAACCGTGAAGCTGCTATAGGGTTGATATAGAAAACCTGTTTTGTTTGAGGTTGGGATGGGTGAGATTCAACCTTTGAAAAGAAAAACATGGCACACCTGGTTCATATCTGGTCAAGCACTTCAATTTCACGGGTACCAAGCAGAGACAACCAGCCAGTGACACCCTGACTATATATGTTTCAGCAAACAACAGTATGAGTCTTCAATGTAAACATCTATCTACAACATAGGCTCTAGAGTGAGACTGTCGTGACCTATGCTGAATAACAATGACATGACAAATAACAATCAATCATCACACTGACATCTGGCCAAACCAGCGTACGGCTTCAGAGACGAGAGATACAACCGACAACAAGAACAATCAGCTTCTCACCCTCACAAAGCTGGCAGGGAACCATCCCTCCTCATCATCGATCTGGCCCCACCACCAGTCCTTATTGGACGCGTCCAGGACCTTGATGACATCCCCCGCCTTAAATGCCAGCTCCCTGTCGGCCATGGTGACATGATCCCAGACGGCTTCAGCACTGACGATGGATCCTCCACTGATCAGCTGGGGGGGAGACAGGAGGGAGAGAGGAGGGAGAGAGGAGGGAGAGAGGAGGGGAGACAGGCGGGGAGAGGAGGGAGAGAGGAGGGAGAGAGGAGGGAGAGAGAGGAGGGGAGACAGGAGGGAGACAGGAGGGAGAGAGGAGGGAGAAAGGAGGGAGAGAGGAGGGAGAGAGGAGGGAGAGAGGAGGGGAGACAGGCGGGGAGAGGAGGGAGAGAGGAGGGGAGACAGGAGGGAGAGAGGAGGGAGAGAGGAGGGAGAGAGGAGGGGGAGAGGAGGGAGACAGGAGGGGGAGAGGAGGGGAGACAGGCGGGGAGAGGAGGGAGAGAGGAGGGGAGACAGGAGGGAGAGAGGAGGGAGAGAGGAGGGAGAGAGGAGGGGGAGAGGAGGAGAGAGGAGGGAGACAGGAGGGAGACAGGAGGGGGAGAGGAGGGAGAGAGGAGGGAGAGAAGAGGGAGAGAGGAGGGAGAGAGGAGGGAGAAAGGAGGGAGAGAGGAGGGAGAGAGAGGAGGGGAGACAGGAGGGAGAGAGGAGGGAGAGAGGAGGGAGAGAGAGGAGGGAGAGAGGAGGGAGAGAGGAGGGGAGACAGGAGGGAGAGAGGAGGGAGAGAGGAGGGAGAGAGAGGAGGGGAGACAGGAGGGAGAGAGGAGGGAGACAGGAGGGAGAGAGGAGGGAGAGAGAGGAGGGGAGAGAGGAGGGAGAGAGGAGGGAGAGAGGAGGGAGGAGGGAGAGAGGAGGGAGAGAGGACGGAGAGAGAGGAGGGGAGACAGGAGGGAGACAGGAGGGAGAGAGGACGGAGAGAGGAGGGAGACAGGAGGGAGAGAGAGGAGGGAGAGAGGAGGGAGAGAGGAGAGAGAGAGGAGGGGAGACAGGAGGGAGAGAGGAGGGAGAGAGGAGAGAGAGAGGAGGGGAGACAGGAGGGAGAGAGGAGGGGAGAGAGGAGAGAGAGAGGAGGGAGACAGGAGGGAGACAGAAGACATCCAGAAAGAGACAGCACTCAGACATCAGATTTTCATACATTTTCATGTGTCTTTCCGTAAGTTTTGGTTGTTTTGAATGACTGTGGGTGGACAGAGAATATCTCCGAGCAGCCGTGCAAGTGACAGTGCATAACCATGTCACATGGGCAGCTAGGATGGAAAGATTCTCCTGATCCCACTGTTCCTTTCAGCTTTGCACATGTCGTCATAGTCTGGTCACACTAACTAGACTCACAGTTTGGCATCCCCGGCTGCAGCATCTTCTAAAGGGAGGTGAGAATTTCACAGCACCTGTGCTACTTTCGGTCCTACTTTTCCATCTTTCTAACTTGTCCTCAGTTGGCCAGTAAAAGCAGTATATTTATCTTATCATATCTGATGCGGATTCCCTATGTGCGAATACCCTTTCTAAGGACCAGGAAGATTTATGGAAGATGTTAAAATGTTGGTCTACATTGTTCTCAAGGTAGTGCGCCTGTGTGGACGTTATTTGCCTCAGTAGCCCATAGTAAGTGTGCTGAGGGATATGTTGTGCACACCAGAAAACATTGAGTCAACAATAAAACAATCATGTGATACTATAATGGAACACATCTGCTAAAACCGGCCAATCAGCAAGTCATCACACTTCAGCTTAAGCTCCATGTAGTTTACAGCCCTCACGAAGACTACTGCAGATGTGACCCCATAAGGAATGAAATACAAATATGTTTAGAGTTAGGGGCAAATAGTGACTGGCACAATGGCACAGTGAGTCACTCATTAAAAACTTCAAAACCGAGATGTAAATTATAGTCAATAAAGACACTATTTTCTCTGATACATTTTTGGCATGAGACTTGACTCAGGCTGGAGAACAGAAAGTATTTGTAGCTCTATGTGCATCAGAGCATTTCTATCGGAACGCACCTCTGACTACCTTAAACACGCACACCTCTGTTTTGATATTACATCCTGTTTAAATCCTTTTCATAAACGTGTCTTTTGAGCTTTTGGACAATTCATTTGACAATTTTTTTTCATGATAATCAAATTACCACCCAAGCTTTGGTTGACAAAGATCTGTTCTGGGATAACCCACCCTGAGTTCAATGCATTTCTACATAATTCTAAATGTACTGTTCTGCTGTAACTGACTGCTAACTCTGTTATAGGTTACTGGAACCAGGAAATTATTCTATAGAATAGAATCGACAACGGTCTATACAATGGTTTTACATGCACAGCTCTTGGTAGCCAACTGTATAATGAAATACAAGACATGTCTGTGCTATTAATATGCTGAGGCACAGCAAAAGTATTCGGTCAGAAATGGGCCTAGCCAAACAAACATTTAAATGCCAAACAGACAAGCTGTTCCATGGAGCACCGGGCCTTCAACTGATAAACAAGACAACCTGACAAGATGCGCATAAAAACTCCATAATAAATTAATCTTAATCAATACTGTCACATTGCCTATAGTCCTAAACCCTGACAGCTTTTTTCCTCTCAGATGATTCGTTTTATAGCCCACTAAACAATATGACACACACATCTCAACACATGGCTCGTCGACATACTATTATGTAGCCTATTATCAACAAATTATGTATCCACTGGCTTTTGCTTAATTGCGTTCTAGATTCATCCGTACGGCCTAGCACTTCCTACACCTGAAACGTGCGACAAGGACATTTTAAACACCGCTAACAGTCTTGGTCTAAGCAATAGCTCAAGCTAAGACGTTATTGCCCACATCACGCCAATAAAATAGAACGCAGGTCTGGGAAAAGTGAAACAAGACCTAGATATCCTTACAAACCACAGTTGCAGTCTCGAGCAACCTACAGTATAGACATTGACGGTCGAAATATAGTCTATTGTAGATTAAATGTCCTCCACAATACGACAAAATAGCTGAAGATTAAATAAAAATAATACCAGCGCCATTCATGAAGCGTTAAGGCCTTCAGTGTCCCTCCAATGAACGCGCAATTGCTCCCACTCCCACTGCCTCCGTTCAGCTCCACAGTGCGTAGGCTTCCTGAGTGCGATCTGTGATCCATATGCTACGCGCAGTGAGGTAGGCTACAGCAGACGCGCCACAAATCAACTTGCCATTGGTTTCTTACGTGCAATTGAAGGTCTTCAACGTGATCAAATCAAAAGAATGTGCCCACAAAAAAAAAACGTGATATTGTCTTACAATTAATGACATCTACATTTGCAGCCCATGCTCAAAGTCCTGTCAGTACACATCCTCAATCATCATCCTCACCATCATCATCCTCATCATCATCAGGGTCAATACCGTAAGATCCCCTTCCACTCTTGCTCCCTTCGCACGGTGGTTCCCTGAATAGACGAACCTAGTGCAGTTCTCTATTTTCGTAAAGCTCGTAAGCGCATACACCCAATGTGATGATAACGTTGCCGCTGTGAAATGATGGTGCAAGTCTCTGCTTACTGGGGAGGAAACGTGGGCGGGGCTTCATGCCTGGGATTCAACAAACAGCCAAGCAATGCATGACTGATGCTTTACCTTGGGATGCCGGGAATAGCCTTGTAACCTGCACGCAAGATCAGATGCTTTTTAAATTATATATATATAAATCTCAACATTTAACGTAAAAAAATAAGCAATTGCTAGTGAGTAATCTATTGAAGCACCTTCATATTGTGGTCTCCACGTTATCATTATCGAATAACTGACCAATACCCTTTGCCCAGACTTGACATTTCACATCACGCTGGGAGCATGGACACCTCAGGCCAAAATAGACAAATTAAAATGCTTCAAAAGAAGACCCACTGTGAGCTTGTGGAGAAGAATGAGCTGACATTTGTCATTTCGAGAACCTGGAGAAAACTATCTTCAATCAATGTGGTCTTCCGGCAACATTCCTGACAAGAACAGGAAACAGGAGTTAAAGCAAAGACAAAATTATTCATATAACCTACGTCATAAAAAAATAATCAGGTAAAGTTCATATTTTATGTCACTTTAAATGAAAAATCATCACAAACAGTATGTTTTTTTCTTGCCGGACTTCTATTCTTTTTTCCCCTCACAGATTGATCAAATAGTTTGACTGCAGGATAGTATTAACACATTTCCTCTGCCCTCCAATAACAGTTTGCCTAAACCTTCCACATTTAAGAATCTCCAACTGTCTTCACTGAGCTTCCAGGACAATGACGGTGTAGAAAGGCCTTTACTGCTGTTGCTATTGAAACAATAGAAAGGTTGTAAATCCAGTCAGATCTGAGAGCAGGGTCGGCTGCTGCAGCAGCATGGTGGGGCTACACTGCTGCAGCATAAAATCTACATACTTCTCCACCCTTTGTAGTAGATGTAGCGTGGTGCAGTGACCCAGTCAAGGCCCAGACCCCCCCCTACCTCACATGCAGTCTGGAGGTCTAATCCATTTCCACTGTTTCGTTTCATTTCCCTAACAAGATGTAGAAATAAACAATCATTATATGACATTATATTATACTAATAACAAGGAGTATTGGCGTGTGTATATATAAAACGTCATATTTTAAGAGCGGTGCCATAAAGAAATAAAAGCCATCTGCTGTGATGAAAACTTGGAGTGAGCACAGTGGCTGTCCACAAGAAGGACTTGGAGAGAGGCCAGGGCACCTTAGGAGCAGCGTTTTCCCTCATCTCAATGTGTTTACAGTTCAGAGAGCACTAAGGAGTTACATAACTCAGGAAAACAGCCTTGCCATCACAGTCCTGCTTTAACAGACTGTTGAGATGAGAGGTAGACAATGGTGACAAATATGTCACAGTCAACGTTACACTGCAGGCTTTTTTTTTAATAACTAGTCGTAGCGGTTACACATTTTGACATCTAATTTTTGATTCTCTTTCATTGAAAAATGTTCTTACATTTGGTCAAATCTTCTTTGATTGGACTTATATTCAAAAAGCACATTGGAATAGAATGACAAACATGAATCACAACAAATTACACTCTAAGTATTAGTTCACCCATCTGACACAAAATGTGCTAACATTAATTGAATCCCCATATAACAGCGGTGACACTCGGCCGTGGGATGTTTAATCTCTCACAACGCTGTAAGGATTCAGAAGCTCTTTAAGACCGTCTGTGTGGCTCCAGGGCAGATGGGTGGGCACTGACTCCCTCCCTCCCTCACCATCCTGTCTCTGTTTCAGATGGTTTCTGTTGGCCAGCTCCAAACCACCATCGCTTTTGGTCAAGACTCTTGACAAGTGTCATCAATGGTCCATCATGGGAAGATCCTGGACTCACATTTGTCCAGCATTTGTCATAACTTCTGTGACCACTAGAGGTTCCTGTCTTTTGTTTTACTGAAAACTCAAGTCTACCTTAGGGCCCAGTTTCCGCAGACATGGATTAAGCTTAGTTCTTAAGTATGAGAAATATTCTATGAAGATCTCTGTTGAAAATGTTTTATGTCAAGGACAAGGCTTAATCCATGTCTGGGAAACTGTGCCTAGAAATTCAATCTGATGGGACATGAGTTCTGCTGTGGATTCACATTATGGATTAACACATGAATTCATACTTGTTTTATTTGTTACCATGAATATCAACTTTGACACAGCCCTGTCTTGTGAAACTGCTGTAACATTGAAAGGTTTTATTATTATTGGTTTAAATGAAAGAAAATGAAGGATGTTGAAACCTAACATGGTGAATCTTTCTCCAAAGGTAAAATAATATTCCAGAAACTGATTAGTTCTTGATATAAACTAGAATAGCAGCTAAACTGTAATGTGAATCAGCTTTCCTATTATCAGTGATTGCATCTGGGGAAATGGAGACGAGGCTATAGATTGAAGTATCAACTGTGATTGTTATATGGAAATGATTGATATTTCGGAAAAGAGGATGATATGACAAGATAACTTGTGTTCACCTCACATATTAAAAGTAACATCTCTCCAGTAACAACTCTCCCAGTAATAACCGTGTTCAGTATTTTCTACAAACAAAACAATATGCCGATGCTTTAAGAGATGAGAGCTAAAGCTAGCTTTCCGTAGTGTCAGCAAACATGCCACTGACACAAAATACAGCCTAAAAATCATGATAAAACCGGATACATTTACAGGTATTTTCTCACATAAAAATACTGTAAATTATTTTCAAGAATACAGTACTACATTATACAGATCTGAAGAAAAACAAAGCATAACTTCTTCAAAACAAAAAAAGATAAAACGTCTATAAACTAGACTATTAGAACATTGTGAAATGATGGAGGATGAGCTCAAACACTGACCAGGGCCTATATATTGTATACAGCTCGGATCAGAAACAGGGATCCTCAACAGTCTCTGAAAATAGTGTCCGATGAGGTTGCACTGCCATTAAGATCTTCACATTGCAGACACATTTGACAAAATGCATTTCAAAATCACTTACTAATTTAGCAGACTAACAGATAACTGAAATCTAAAGTTCAGCTGCCCTATCTATACTGAAACTAGAAAGACAAACTTACAAAATATACAAACATTAACAGCTGTAAATTGGATCCTGAAATCCAGCCAAGTGTGTCACAAACTATTTCTGAAACTTTGTACAAATACCAGGCATCTAAGATCCTCCAACTTAGAGTGAGCGGTGTGAAGGGCGTGCCCCTGGTGTGATGGTAGTGATCAGAGGATAACGCAACAACATCAATTATAAGGCTTGTGCATCACAGTGAAATACAGTAGCTTATCGATAAAAATAAAAAAATATGAAAAAAAGAAAGATAATAAATCTACTACATGTCAAAAATGTAACAATCATTCAATTTTCGGTGATGTAAACACGCTAAATGGTGTCTTTGGTGGCACATTGTGTGCGAGTACGGGCGGCAGGCCTACGTTAAGTGTTGTGTAAAGGTGTCGGCAGGTCAGGCTGGTTTGCTCCAGCCGTGTGTTTGTTACAAGCCGGGTGGAACCCTGTATCCATGGCTGGTCTCGCTCTGCTGCAGAAGATCCTGTCTCCGTCCCCCAGGTCCAGAGAGCCAGAGACGGGCATGCCGTGAGCGACGCCTCCTGCTCTCATCTTACACAGCTGACCAGAAGACTGAGAGTTCAGTGAAGAGGTGTAAAAAGGTTCCTCTCCCCCGCCATCTGAAGCCAGATCCGACCTCACGTACAAGTTTTCCCGTTTCAGTGCAGAGAAAACGCATGGGGCTTGGACTCCACTGGCCTCTGATTGCAAAGGAAGGTGACAGGGTCTATTCACAAGGCCTGTGTTTTGAGAGTTAAAACTGCAGGACATTCTTTCCGCTATTATGCTTACAGACTGCTGCTGTGGTTTTCTTGCGGTCGGCCCTCCAGGCTGACTGGGCGGCGGGGCGTGCCTGGCGGGGGTCAGACGGCGGCCGGGAGAGTTCTCCGCTCTTCTCCCGTCTGTCAGAGTGGACACGGAGGATCTCTCCGCCTCTTGTTGCCATGACAGAAACATGAAGCTGCCGCCGTCTTTCCTCTCCGCGGAGGGCGTGTGTCCGTTCTTCTTGCGGTGGAGAGAAGACACTCTCTTTGACGTTCTCTCAGTCACGTGACATGACGGCGGCGCAGCCCCACTTCCCAGGTAGATGTTCGTCATCTCCAACTCCAAGCAGTCCGTATCCAGAGATCTGCTCCTCCTGTTTAACGCCAGCCGGCTGGGCGTCGCCTGATTGGCTGGAGTAAGGCTCAGGTGACGTGGTAGGCTTGTAATAGCCCAAGTGTTACTTAAGAGACTCTGTTCATAGAGGTCAAACATTCGATCGTCACATTCAGCAAACGCATCCTTCTGCAGGTAGCTCTCTTCAAATACTTCGTAAGGCGACGTGATGTCCTCTTCTATCGTCATGTCAACCTGCTGATCGTACTCTCCTTCGTTATCCATGTCCACCACATCAAAGGTTACCATGGCAGGAAGGGCCTGGAGGTTCTGGGCGAAGGGGGAGGTTGACTCAGAGCCACTCATTCCTTCAGTAGGACCACCGAATAAACGTGCATTTTTTGTAAAGTCAACAAGGGCTTGAGAGAAGCTAACTGCTAGGTCATCCTCCATTTCCGCTGTTTTTTGCTTTGAAGTATTTTTGTTGTTTTTTAATTGTGGGGCCATTATCTTGTTTTTCTCTGAGCTCTGTTCATGCGGTTGACTATTGAGGTTACTAAATTTGTTTCCGTGTTGAGAACTTTTCCCTTGATTGAAAGCTTCCGAGGTGACTGGCTCCACAGAGGCCTGTGCTTTTGAAGTCATGCTTTTATTCAAGCCTTGGTTGTGGAGGCCTTTGGTGAACAAAGCAAGCTCTTTGGATTGTTTACTGCTGTCACTTGGCAGCTTTGCAGAGTGAAGATCCTGAAGAATCCTAGTTAAACTCGTGTTTTCAAACTCTAACGAACCCATTTCGGAACCAAATGCCTGGTGTTCTTTTACATCAGCAGACTTGTCTAAGTACCCATGGATCACGGGGCCGGTCAGCTTCAACTGGTTATCAAAAGCTGGACTTATAAGACTGTCATCTGGCCCAAAAAGCTCATAAAGAGCATCACCACTGTAGCTGTCCCTGGGAAGTCTGTCTCTCCTCATCCTGTCAGCCTTTTCATGGCCTTCTTCATCCGGCCCCGGGGTCGTCGAGTCGTAGTAACCCTCGTCGCTGTTGGGAACGGACTCCTGATGGTCACTCTGAGGAGTCAGAACATCTCCGGAGGTGACTGTGTTGTCTGTGAGTCCGAGGGTGCCGCTGCTGCTGATGTCTGTGTAGAGGCAGCTGGACGGATCCTCAGGAGTCAGTCTCAGGCTGTCAGAGTGCTCCACCAAGCTTTCGTTTTGGTTGTGATTAAAGCTAACTTCCTCGGCAGCCTCGTTTTCCCAGAGGTCTTGGAGGTCCACCTCGTCAGGTGTGGCCATGTCTTCCCCTCCACCCTGGTAAGTTACGTAACAGGAACTCCTTTTGCCCCCATTCCTACTCCTTTCCCCCGAAACCGTGCTCTCTGCGATACTGTCGTCGTCTTGGTCGGCGATGATGTCGCCACATCCCGTTAGCGAATCAAAACTCTTCAAGGAGGCCACGTCTCCGAAGATCAGGCTGATCTGATCAGAAGAGCCGACAGACAGTTGGCTGTTCGCGGCGGATTCAGGATCGTTGTTAGGGAGAGAGTCGAACGTGTTTGAGATTAGTTTCCTGTCGGAACCAGGTGAGTCGTTATTCTTTACAGCCACTTCTTCCTCCAGTTGATTCTCGGAGCCGACATTCAGGATATCTTCTTTTGTTGTTTTTTCAGAAACCATGACTCCAACATCAATACATTCAGGAACAGCAGGCTCACCCTCTCCTGTGTTTGCATTCAAGTCAGGCACATACGGTTCAGTCAACTTACCCAGGCACTGTGTGTTATTTTGGTCAACGTTAACCTGGGCAACAGGCACCTCTTTGCTACAGACAAAATACATCGGGACCCTTTCGTGTTTCTCAAGTTCACCATTTCTGTTCTTTTTGTGTCGCCTGATGCTGTTAAACAGTCCCCTCAAACCTTTTTTCTGCCGTGGAAGAGACATAGACTTCTGATCACCGACTGGATGTCCAAATTCACTGCAACCGCTGTTTGCAGCAGTGTCTTTTTCGATGTGGTACTCGAAGTCTCCTGCCGGTGCAAACCCACTTCCGACGCCGTCCTCCCAGTTTGCCTTGCTGAGTCCATCATGTGTTCTGCTCTTTCGAACTCCCTTTTTAGAGGACCACTTGTTCTGGTTTTTGTTTCTACCCCCAAAGAAGCTCGGAAGAACACAAATACTTTTCCTTCCACCAAACAATCTGAGGGCGGTTCTCCGAAGTTTCCCTGAAGGTGGTGGCTCCTGGGGGGCATCGTTTGTCAGATCAGGCGGAGGCGTAACAGCGGCGTGGCCACTCGACTGCTCACAGCTAGCAGACAAACTCTTGGACTCACTCTCTGTCTCGTGCCCCCTGCGTGGCTCCATGGCAATATGATTTAAGAAAGGCTGAAGCCAACAGATACCATGATGGGTATGCTGTCAGGTCATGGGAACCTATCGATGCATGTCTGTCCTCCAAACGCCATCTGCTGCCATATTCTGAGAATCAAAACAAACAAAAGGATTAGCCTATCTATACAGAATAGACTATTTAAGATGAATAATAGTTGTATTTATGATCATTCAAATCTCGAAACATAACGTTAACATGCTGGCTAGATCGATATCCTCATTGAGTTTGGTACTGACTGCCTTTGTTTAGCGAGTAACGTTAGCCACATGTACAGCAAAATAGCACGCTATGGCTAAATCCATGTAGAACTAGCAAGGCTAGTGAAAATACATTTGGTGATGAACGTTCAACACCTCGTATGATCCTATTTTGGCACAAAATTAACTTGCTGTCTAGCTGTTGGACTTGAGAAAAACGTTAAATGGATAGATAGCTACAGGTAGCTAACGTGTTGTTAGCTAGCACGTCGTCTCCGTCAAGAAAACAAATAGCTCGCTGGCAAGCTTAGTCAGTTGCAAATGCTATGCTTGTTAGCGTAGCTAATTTTGCAAGCTAGTCGCTGCTATACAATGTCAACTCATCGCAATGGGACAATCAGGCTCAGTTAAATATGCCCATATTATTCTTGTCCTATCAATGCACTTTTTAAGATTGGGGGAATTAGATGACTTACATATTTGACCGGAGTTCTTGCAAGGTAGCTATGGGTGACTAGCTCAGCAAGCTAGCTAGCTAGGTCCAACGATAATAAACAATCCAGCTCCAGACGAGGTACGGACGGTGGCATGTAGTTAAATCCGATCCATCCTGAGAACGGTAGCGAAGCAGAAACTCCACCTACCATTGGTCAATTGGTTTTGTTACCATGGTACCTCACAGACGCTCTGTGTGGCGTCAAGTCGGCATTACGACAGTCACGACTATGACTTTGTCAGTCACGACCAGACTCGGAGAATATTTTTCATTTGACCTAGAAATTCTTAGTTGATATATTGTTCACATTTGGACAACGAGAATCTAATAGTACAGCTCTATAGTCTTGATTCCATATAGTTGATAAATCTCGACTGTGTGTAGAAAGATCATTTAGAATCAGTAGCTGCCATTGTCATCTCAAGATATGACAAATCTGGAGTTTAGGTTAACATATTTATGACATTTTATTTACTTTTATGCCTTCAATTACAGTGACATTGTAGCACACATTTGAGAAAAAATTGCTAAAAAGTCATAATGAACACATTTCATAAAGTATACAAAGAAAAAAGATGACCTCATCACACTCAAACAACTTCAACCAAAGCCATTTTAATGTTTCACCCAGTTGGTATAGTTTGTTTTAATACCAATTGTTCTTGATGTGATCAGAGTTGTAGCGTAGTTGTCAGTGTGGATTTGTATTGCAAGAAGTTAATCAGTCTAGGTGGCATTTCCAGATTATCAATGGAATGGATTCTGTTTATCTTCATGAGGTGTCCTCGGATTGCAAGCCGGCACTGAGAGAGGAGGGATTTGGGACATCCTTTAAAACGAGAAAAACACAGAAAATTAAGACACATAAGGGTCTGGAGAAAAAGCCAAAGGAACTAAATAAATTATATATCTATATATGTGTTGATGTTATTGATAGGAAAAACTGCAGCATGACATTCACCTCTTTCCTGCAGAAGCAGCTCCACTGCTTCGTTCTGCTTTGTGGATTTCTCTATTATGAGCGTGGGGAGGTACACGTTCGCACCAAAGTCAATCAACAGCTGGATGTATTCCACCCCACAACCATGTCTGAGGCACATTTCAAGCACTGTTTTAGGCTGCTTGATTTTACTGAGCAGCTTAGTGTCCGTGCAGTTGTAATTCGGATCCGCCCCATAGAGAAGTAAGACTTTAAAACAGTCCAGGTGTTCATACACCGCTGACAGATAGAGCGGCCCTACGCTCGTGCTTGAGATCCGCTGCAAGACTTTAGATCTGGAGTTGACCTCTGCACCGTGTTTAAGTAGCTGTTTGAGGATCTCAACATCTCCTTCTCTGGCTGCTGTAAGGACAGGCGTGCAGTTGTTGTACGAGCTACCGTTTGGGTTAGCCCCAGCTCTGAGGAGTGCTAAAACACAGTTCAAGTATTTCCTACAGACTGCGGCGAAGAGAGGGGTCTGCGCTTTCACGTCTAGGCAGTCCACTTCTGCGCCGTGGGACAGCAGCACCTGTAGACATCCGAGATGACCCCGGGATGCAGCCATCCGTAATGGAGTGCCTGGAATCCCCCAGCCACTTCTACAGTTAATGAACTTCTTGTATTGTTCTTGTGAGAGTAGCTCATCAAGGTATCTGTCATCGTTGTTTGACACTGCTTGATTGAGCAGCTGGCTTTCACCGCTACCAGCGCCTTCGTCTGCAACAGCTTCCAAATGGTGCATAGGATTCTAAATCGAAACGGAATAGATTGACGAACAAAGTTATTCTAAGATCTAGACATGATTAAATAATGTGAGCTAAAGTAGCTAAATTAACTAGAATCCTGCAACGTCATCCAATCACTTTCTGAAACAGTATGCTGCTAGATAGCTTGTTGCTAGCCTAGCTTCCACTGTCCATAGTCTGCAACTGTTTGCAAAAATTGTGACTGGGAACTCGTAACGAAAGATGTACATTGGGTGTAGTATACTCGCGAACGTGCAAAGGAAATGAACACGTTTTGTGTCATACATTTTGTGTGATTTAGCAAGCTAACGGCTAACACTAGCTAGCTAGAGCTAATGTCATCTGAAAAGCTGGGCTGTTGTTGTCATACAGTAAACGGCTGCCTCGCCAGCCTGAACCTGCAATAGTCAAGATACCAGATTACATTGCTAGAAAGTTATACTAAACTATTACGTACTAAAATCTAACCAAGTATTAATCTACAACAAACGGCAATGTAATTAATAATATAGCAACCAATCTTTAGCCTACCTGCGAAGATCAACTGTGCGATTACGTCAGTGACTACTGGTAAACGCATGCGCAACTGTCATATGATTAACGTTACGTTCTAAAAAAAAAAAGAAAGTCAAAACATTCTTCAGTTTGTAGTAAATCGGGCAGACCCATTTAGTATATTTTTCGTTTATTTGAAAATCGAAAAATACATTTGAAATGGCAGCAGTTCATACATGAACTAGGCTACAGTGGCAAACAAACAGTGCAAATTCAGAATACAAAGTGGTTGTTCATCTGATCTTTGACCTCTAGTCATGGCCTTGGATCATTACAATAGATTGAAATCAGTAAGGTTGATTATGACAACTGATAACCTGAAGTACATGAATACTGGAACTAACATCAAACCAGTGCATCTACAACTGATTTATAAAAAGATAGTTATTATATAGAATGTATGTAGAATAGAAAGTTACTTTGTAAAAGAATCTTAGCTGCACCTGTGGTTGCGCTCATATGTAAAAAATAAAATGTGTCTGGCTATGCTACATTTTCTTAGTAAAAATGTTTTTGTTCCCTTTCGCATGTACATTTTATGATACGTAGAACTTGTAGAAAAGTGCTCAAAAAGTACAGTTGCGTCTAATAATAATGGCTCATAACATATAGCCCTAGAGCAGTGAAATGTGTAACAACAGTGTACAAAAATCTTTTCATGTTAATAAAACGTTTTTTTTTTAAGGAATACAACATTGAAGTCATCATTTGCTGAGTTGACAGTTTCCACCCTGTTTTGGACAGTGGTATTCAAGCAGCCTCAGATCAAGAGGGTTGGTCAACTTAAGCATGCTGTATAATTTCCCTATGCATTCTTCCCTTCTTTACATATCCTATATTCGTCCCTAAATCTAAACCTTGAACTGTCAACACGTCCCTTTGTTTCTGCTGATTCACAGGATTCCAAGCCTTTGTCCAGAAAAAGTGGCCCGGTGATTAAAAAAATCACAATAATTTGATTCAATCAGTGCAGAGTGGAGGTCAGTATGAATCGATTTCGATTGTATTTTAAAAGAAACCTATGCCACCGCCTTGGATTCTCCATCTGGACTTTCCATCACATCACTTCCATCTTTGGCATCCGTATCACCATTTTTGTAGAGGACGATCCCTTTGTCTCCCTCAGATCCAGCGGTCTGTAACTGCAGTTCAGCCTCTTCAGCACCATTCATCGCTGGTTCCACCTGTGTGGTTGTGTTGCTAGTGGGTTCTGGAGATGGAGAACTTTCTTCTTCTTCTGGTGACGCTGGGCACAGGATCTTTCTGTTCTGATCTGGCAAAACCCCATCAATGACTGCCAACTGCTTCAATGAAAAACAAAAGTGGAATTCAATATGCCTTCCTATAGATCTATCCTAACTCCCAAATAAACTGCAGTACTTAAACCCGCCTGAGTACTTTGGTATGCGGACACAGGCATTTTGGTATGCGTGTACAGACTTAAAAATAAAAAAACACATTTGTTCAAATAACTAAGGCATTGGCCATTTAAAGAAAACATGTTGCCTTCACAACAACCTGTACCCACTTACTCTCTGGAGATCAGTCATTTTCTTCTCCTCCTCGACCTTCTTCTGAGTGATGTTCAGCAGGTGGTTCAGTATAGATTGCTTTGGTTGCATGCCCTTATCAAAATGATTATACATGGAACACCAGAACCTGCAAACTCAAAATACAAAATATTGAGCAACAAGTACACAACAAACAGAAAAATCCTTCTGGACTGGAGTGATATATTGGATTGAAGGGAAGTTTGAGCAGTGACACAAAAAAGCTCACTTGAAATTCAGTGGCAGCGTGTTTGGCTTCAGAACATCTCTGCTTAAGGAGAATTTGTGCAGAGGGTTCCGGAACTGCTGAGTGTTGTCCAGAAGGAAAGGCCAAACAGAGAAAGTCCTCTCCTGTAGTCTGAAAATGTAAACAAATACAGATTACAGGACAAAGACTTTCCAGACGGCTGCTTTCAGGAGGAATAGTTTCAAAACAGGCCGACATACCTCATCTCCTCTCGTTCTCTCTGGCAGTTACCTATGAAGTTCCCAAACTGGCACGTGTACACGTTGTTGTGGATTTCAAGAAGGTATTTCTCGTTGTACTCAAAGGAACAAGGAAATTGCTCCATCAGGTGCCAGAGACATTCGATAAACTGTGTGAATACAGGAGACACTTCTTTGGGATCTCCCTCCACATGTCCACACCTGACATGAAGAGGAAAGCATCACGATCCTCATCTTCAACATCATTAAAATGTTCCATCATATTAACATAGCCCCATTCATAATGCTATTTTAATATAGCACCATGCATAATGGGAAAGACAGCCAGCACTGCCAAATCAGTCTTGTTCCTGCAGATGTATATTATTTAAAAGTTAAACTGTACATCCATCTCCCCAATTATTAGTATTCTAGGGTCTCCAAGAATGAAGTTGGTCTAAATACCTTTGTGTGAATTTATGACCCATGGATATCCATTCCTTTTCGATCAGGACCTTAAATAAAAACAACAGGTTAGAAAAAATGACTGGCCTATTCTTAGATGAGACACAACCAGTCTTATAAATACAAGTGTGGCGTGAAATGACACAGTTATCTCACCATGAGTCCCTTGATGGTCCTGTAGTAGGGGTCTAGGAGGATGCTAGCCAGTGAGCACACCTGGGCAGTACGGTCCCAGCCGTCAGAGCAGTGAACCAGAACACTAGCCTTCTCCTCAGACACAGCCTTGACAGAAAACATGGGAACTCTCTCTTCAGCTAAGCACACACACATGCTATACACATACACACCTTTTTACTATTCTTATTCTAAATCGGAATTTCCTTCATGAGGTAACTTAAAAAGTGAAAAACCTTCGCCAGAAACACTCCGGCATCCATCACAGACTTGATATGTCGCAGCCATCCCGAGTTCTCCAGGCCTGTCAGGTAGTCACTCATAGTAGGAGACTTCATGGTACACACTGGAAATAAAAGATGACAGTTTCACACCATGAACATGAAAATTGTCAATATTGCCAACCTGCTTACATATTTATAGGACATGAACTTTGTCTCGAGTTTGATCCAGCAACAGTAAGACGCAGCAAAGTTATTTATTAATACAACCCCATGATTCGTTTTTGTCTGACTGAGAACAACATGGCACTAACCTTCCACAAGCTTCTGCAAACTATTCCTCATGACATGGATGTTCTCTATACCCACAAACTGGAAACGGATGTTGGAGTAATTATCTTCATTTTCATAGCCTTTTCCAGCAGCTCTGTTGGCCATGGCATTCAACTGTGTATAAAAAAAATAATAATAATAATAATAAAAAAACATTCTGGTTTGACTGAAATGCATCGCTAAGTCTGGTCTAAGTACAGAGGAAGTGGGCCAATAAGTGTATATCACTTTACCTTGGGCCTGGTATCCACTACATACATGAAGGGAGACTTGGGATTGGCCCTGCTAATAGCTTGAAGCATCTGTTCGTCATCCAAACTTCGAGTGTTGAACCCAGACAGAGGTTGACTACAACGGCAAATGGCCGCCTGGTCAGGCAAGGGGAGGACAGAAGAATTACTGTCTCAAAACATCTCAAATTGACTGTGCATACATATGGTAGGACATTGTAATTGATTTCTATAATAATCATCACTGTAACCTAAAACACGGCTGGGCTTACGTTGGTGTCCTTGTGGAAGTAGCACAGAGTAGGAATACGTCCTCTGCTCCGGAACTTGGCGCTTCCTACGACAACGTCTTTACTGGCCGATTTAGGAATTCCAAGTTCTGAAGGATACGTGCTGCAAATCTGAAGAAAGTGAAATCATTCTTCAGTGTAAAACAAGTACACACATATCATATCTTGCACAGATATTATTGAGTAATTGTGCCAATAGGTAGGCTTTATTTATTTTAATATACCGTTAAATAGCACATAATTGTACTAGTGAAGAGCACACATCCAACTAAAGAGAAAAAGCGATTGACACCAAGTCTGACTGACCTCGTAGTTTTTATTGAGATCCGTCACTTCCCAAAACTCATTGGGTAATCCCATTCTCTTGTAATCCATTCCCATGTTTATTTTACTCCAGCCAATGGCTCTTTCCTCTTCCTGTTGATTTGGATTGTAAAGAAAAGCATAGAGCTCTTCTAATTTCTCTGTGAAGAGGAACACATCAAGTATCCAAGTCACTCTGCATCAGCACAGTTTTGCAAACTTTACATCTCAAGTCAAGCTCTAACACATCACTTCAGGTAAGTGTCTGTTCTATAAGTATGTTTACAGTGTACATAAATAAGGTATTTTTTAAATGATTTTACTGGAGCAGAGGCAACAGTACCTGGTTGGGCAAGTCTGACCAGGGACTGATAAACATTCTGGCAATCCTGCTCGCTGGGAATCATAAAGTGAAGAACGTGGAAGTTTTTGCAGTGAATGAGAAGGGGGCATCCTGTTGCAGTAAGCTGGAGTTTCTCAACAGTTGCTATGACATGGTGAATGTTCTGTTGGAAGAGATTAAATAAGTACAAAAACTCTTACTGCACTAACATCTTCCTATCGTCAATACCAATACAGTTCTTGGCCTCAAGTTAAGTCCTTGTGTAGATGCCTTCAACATTCTGCATTCGATGACTTAACATTTGATCAGAAACTCAGTAAACACCATGATTAGAGGAAGGAGAGAGAGTAAGATGTAGGCCCCAATCTCCTACCCATGTTTCTTTGCGAGTGTTGGAAGACGTGTCAACAAAGATAAGGTGAGTTGCTGTCAGGTACAGTGTTCCCACAAGTGGCTTCTTGGCAGCGTGCCTGTCCAACAGTTTCACTTGTTCCACCTGGCAAGACATGACGGCACAAATAAGTCAAAAAGTTAATAAATCACAACATATGAACTGCACACTGCTTCAAAACAGCATGTGTTTGTGTAGTTTGATGAAGGCATCATCCACTGTGCACAGTATTGGTGTTGGTTTGACATGTTTGTGTCTTACAAACAGATTGCAATGCACAATACTTAATTGAGACAAATAACCATACCAATAACTTAGTGGCATACGGGTATATACATTTGCATTCGTGACAGACTAGACAAGACATCTGAGCAGCTTGTAGTAACTTGCTAGGGAAATTAGCCGCGCTTCTATAGCTGCCTGTGGCATTTTTCCTCGAAAACTTACTTTTGGTGTTAAAATATGCTCCATCGTTAGATACTGTCTACTTTCTGAGACAGAAGAATCATCGGTTCAAACGCCAACTTTTTACACCACTTTCTGTTGCCATATCCCTAGGAAACGAATATGCACATTAGGCAATTTTGTCTTCCTTCCTACTTACCGAGTTGCCAGGTACTTTTTCAGGTTAACCCCCTATAAAGGTGTTTAACGTATAGATATGACGTACAGTATTACTGTTCAAATTTGTGAAACTTGAAACTTTATCAAGATTTCCCCTGAATTGTGTACCGTGACCAATCCGTACTTGTACTTGTAGAGTCTTTGGAAGTGTTTCTTCAAACCTGGCAACCACTATGCTGTCCGCAAGGTCAACCAGCAACTTTACTACACAGTAACTTTTTAAAGGCAAAATGATGACTACCAGCACTTTTTTGCCATCGAGGATAGGCATCCTTGGCCTGTTTTTGCCCCTCTCTATACAATTTCTATAGTTTGCAAATAATGTGGATAGTGAACTGTGCATCTAACAATTAAATCTAGCCTATTGATTTTTTTAATCAAATATGCGTCGTGTTAAAAAGGTGTTAACGCTATCGTAAAGACATACAGACACTATATCCTGGGTCATTAAAGAAGACTAGGCCCTACATCTTAAAAACTGACTTTGGGTGCGAAGTTTTAGGCTAGCCTATCCTGATTTGCCTAATTACTGGGGAGGACCCCCACTGGTCCTCTAATTGTCATGCGAAGGACTCTTTTATTTACCATCCCATTTAGAATCTGATAACAGTGAAAATGTAATTGCTCAGTAAAGAGCCAATTAAAATCGTTGTAGGACATGTCCATCTGTAAACACAGACGGAAAAATAAGAGAAGGATTATATCAATTTACTTACAGGTACCAATTTCAGTGACAGCAATTGTTTATTTTATTTGCATTTAAAAACAAATGTTCCTGGTATATCCTATAGTCTATGATTCAGAATCTCAGTTTGTCCTGCATTCAGTTGGTCACTATTGATCATAATTACCTCCACCTCAGCAGCAGGAAGAGCCTGGTCATGTCTTCATGTCATTAACATAGATTAGGCACAGCACAAAGAGAGTAAACTGCCATTGTCTGAGGAGCCTTACATTAGCATTCAACAAACAATACCAGACAGGGCCGCATCTGTCATGTTAATTGGGTGGTCGCTACAGCTTATTTCAAAATATTTATTCGTATTAACACTCTTTTCTGTAGCACTTCCCCATTTCAAATAGGCTACATGTATTTGTTCTAAAAAATATCCACACCCAGGTAACTTTATCCCTAAATAATGTGAACAAATCAGTGCATTTGAAGTTTACACTCAAAATTCATTTAGTCAACTTCTAACATCTTCACGATTTAATACATTTTTAAAAAGCCTAGTGGATTGAAGTGGTCGATGTAAATTTGACTGGAAGTTTCTAGTATACATTTAAGTGAATGTGTAAAGTAAAGTTTCAAGTTAAATGCATGAAAATCCTCAGTGTGGACCATTGATGTAACAAAGGCGTCGTTGCCCCTGTCCACACCCCTCCCACCCCTGACCACTGTGGGAATAAAAAGCCACCAGTAGCAGAAGTCACAGTTTGCTTGAGTTACTTGAGAGAGAAACAATTCATCTCATTACTACGGGGAGAGAAGCTCTCGGATCACAATTTGGACTGTGAGTTCGCAAAAGCTAGTTACAACATGCGTATTTTAGTTGCTCTGTGGTTTTTTGGTTTCATGCACGGATTTGCGGACAGTTCTGGGGAGTATTGTCACGAATGGGCAGATTCGTATAACTTTTGGCACAGCGGTTTCCAGTGCCCGGAGAAGTACGACGGTCCAGACGCAAAGTACTGCTGTGGTACTTGTGCGCTTCGTTACTGTTGCACCGCAGCTGAGGCGAGATTGGATCAGAGCTCCTGTGTGCAAGAAACCGTTTTGGATCGAGAAAATCACGAAAAAAACAAAGAAATTGCGCCTAAAGGTATGAATCGTGTTTTGCTTAGTCTTCTTTTTTTAAAGAGGGTTAGTCCTTACTGTGTGTAGGGTTTACTGTGAGGCTAAAGTTTCATTTGTGAAAATTTGATAGATTTAATCTCACTAATCTTGTTTCTTTCTTTTTCTCTTTCAGTGCCCACTTATCTACCATTTTTGATAGTTGTGAGCACATTCTTATCCTTTGTGCTAATTGGCACCATTGTGTCCATATGTTGTTGCCATTGTCTGAAGCCCAAAGGACAGGATCATCAGAATGTTTCAGCGCCCATCCAGACTGGCCTGTTGGACGCTGCCAGAATGTCCCCTGAGAGCATGACTCCATCTCGCGAGTCCAGCTCAAGTTCCACCTCAACTGTTAGATCGACCACGTTACCAAGAGAACCAAATACATTCACACTTGGCTCCGAGGTCAACATGAGCATGTATGCGCCTTTGAGTAACGGATATCCAGTCTCAGGATCCCAGTCCAATCATTATCTACATCACGCACAGCCGCCTGGACCTTTTTATCAGACCTACATGAACTATGGAATCCCTCCAGAACATCCAATGCTAATGGCGCAAAACTTTGTTGATAATCGACCAGTGTACGGACCGTCGCTAGTCCGTCCTATTCCTCAGACACATATCCACACAGAAAAGTTATATACTGGCATAACAATATGAAACAAATACCCTGACACTAGAGACTTTCACCAGAACAAGAAAAAACAAACGGCAACACAAAATGTCTGGTGTGCTTGCTCTGAATGCATTTTAAAATGCTACATATCTGTACATTGTGTGTACTGACATATTTTTGTAAAATGTTTATGATATAAGATGAAAAATAGTTATTGCAGATATTGTCTTCGACACAACTGGTAGTTAGATAATCCAAAGTTCATCTATTAAATGATTCAATCCGATTCAAGACCAATTGTCTTTCAATGTATTGTGCTGCAAACAAGCTATCCTGGCTGGGAAATCTGGATTTAAAGTCTTTTGTGATGTAATTGGAGGTTTTCTAAAAGGAGCATTAATGGTGTGAACAAGCCACAGGTGAGAACAATGGAAGGGAGTGTTTAATAAAACAGGTAGAGAGGATTGTAGTAATCCTGGGATGGGGGTTGGAGGGGATAATGACATATACATGCACAGCTGGGATCAGCAAGTTAAGTGACTCAAACAAACCGCTTTAATCTATGTTTACTTGATTAGGGGCACATACACATTTTATTTGCAGAGTCGAAGCATGTGAGGTATTCTTGTAGGCCAGTAAACTGGAAAGAGATCAACAAGCGAATATGTCAGCGAGACATTTGCTTTGTACATCTCAATACATTGTCTGAGAACTGTGAGAAGACGGTGCATAAGCAGAAATGGGAAGTAACGAAGTAGAAATACTTTAACTAGATTTTTCTGGTATCAGTACTTTACTTCACTATTACTTCACTTTCACTCCTTATTTTTTTTTTACAGCAATATCTGTACTTTCTACTCCTTTCGTTTTTAAGACAGGCTTGTTACTTTAGTTTTAATCAGTATTTGGTGGCATGATCTTCTCTCCTTTCACTGTGTGGAAAAAAAAGTTTCGAAAGTTTGAAAAAATATTTTCGAATGACGCAACCTTTTCTTTAACCTCTATTTTTCAAAAGGATGTGTGTACTTTTGCCATCCTTGTGCATAAGTATATCACAATGTTGACTGGAGGCAACAGGTATATATATATTTGTATCTACATTGTTCTGCTTCACAAACCACCCACTTAAAGTCTTAAACTGAAGAAACTGCTAACACAAAGACTAGTGTTATAGTAAACGTTGCCATTCCTGTTTGAGCTGGAGCCTGGAGTCTCTGGTTCTTGTTGGCTTGTTAAAAAGATTCAGATGGATTCAGATCATTTACTGAAGAATGCTGATGAATGTAGCTCAGATTTGTGTTCCGATTATCTCTCTATATATAACAGCTGGGCAAGAGACATATTATATGCCTAAAAACTACATAAATAATACAATTAATTCAAGTGTCGAGCCGTACGCTGGATAGATAGGATCTAGACATTCTACGCCCCCCCGCCTCTCTTCTCACGTTCACTGCCAGTGGTCTGCGACAGAGGGCGTCCTACTTGTTGCTAAGAAACCGCCTGTGGGAGGCAGTCAGAGATGATGAAGGGAGGGGATGGTGAACGATATCGCTAGCTAGCTAGCTGTTTGTTTGTTGTAATTTACAAGACAGATCAAGTACTAACGTAAATGTCATATTTCTCTTCGGCATTTAGCTTTCTTGACCAGGCATCAGGGACGAACAACTTGCGCGTGTCCTGTAATCGTGGGTAGTTAATTCACTTAAATAAATGGTTTTGGAGCTCACAGTGCCCGCTAGTGCAGGCCCCTTGCTTTACCGCTCCGTTTCGTACATTGAGCGAGTTTTCCGGGTGAGGGTTAACCACAGATCCGCTGTGTCAAGCTGCAACGGCGCAACTGCTAGCACCAGCAGCATAGTTATCTCTGTCGAAGAGGGCGAAGAAGATGACTGCACCAAGGCAAAGGTAATGTTAACGACGTTGACAGCTTTGTTGCCCAGCTAAGGGACGAGCTACAACCCGATTGGAAAGTCTACTGTAGCTGCTAATTCTGAATAAAGCTAAATAGCTACCTAGCGTTTTGGTCTACTGGAGCTAGGCACTAGTAGTACTGTGCGCTAGTGTGCTTAGGGGGCTAGAGCTAGTCTAGCTAGCTAACCAGTTTGGTTTGGTCAGCTTCCCACTGTGTTGTTGACAATCTCATACTGGCACAATATTGTAACTTGTAATCAACTTAGGCAATTACATGTAACTTAGCTTGCTAGATACTGTTGTGACCATTACCTAGCTATCCTGGTTTGTGTTACACTTAATGTTTGGTATTAGCACTACTAGCTAAAACGAGCCGGCAAACTACTACTGTTGCTCTAGCTTGCTATAATGTTGATTGGTCAACGATCATGTTTTATTTGGCTATTTCACAGCCTTTGAAAGTTTCCAAAACAAAGTGTTGCTTCCACTTCCTGGCACTTAATAGTTGAATCCAGCTGGATAAAAGGATGTCTTAAAACAAAAAAACAAACGTTGCTATGTTCGTGCCAATCTAAGTTGTCTAGCTCTTAGCTCAAGTTGTTACCTAGCAATCAGGGTGTGCACTTGTGAGACTAGCTTACAGCTAGCAATATATGAAGAGCACTTTCCAGTCCCGATGCTGTGTGGTTACATCGAGGGGCCTCCATTTGGTCTATCTACGCTAACACTGCTTTCAAACAAGAGACGGGTGTACTTGTTGCTATGAAACAGAGCTGTAAAGCGTGTGCAATGTGCAGTGCTTGAGTCGCTTGGCCTTGCTGTGTGTGCGTCTGTTTCGGCGTATGATGTGGAGGCGGTGAGGGAAAGGACTGGGGTTTCTCTATGGCTGCAGCAGCTGCTGCAAGCTCCTCTGTTCAACATAGCTGTTCAGTTCAGGCGATTTTCAACACGTCAGTACTTTAGGTTCTAGGCCACGAGACAATGTCCGAGTTTAGATACTGAAGGGCAACATGCAATACGAGTGATGTTGAATTATATTTGGCAGATCAACCATACAGGACTTAACCAAATTTGTGTTTAAAAGGTCAGGCAGAAAATGTGACTGATTCTTGCATAGTCAGAGCGTGCTCATGTGTCGTGATCATCATTCCTCTTTCTTCTAGACTGGTGGAAACCGTATAGGCCTGCTTAAATATATATATTTGATTTTGTTGACATTTCAAACGCTGGATTACAGACTGTATGCGTGTTGAACATGTAATGTATGATTTAAATGTTTGTTAAGTCTGCGTTGTGCTTTCTTTGCTGGTCTGGGAAAGACTGGTTGTGTTTTGTGTTAGTCGTGACTGCTGAAAACCAGTTAGCTGATGACAGGGATCTGTTGCTAGGCAACGTATGTCATGGGCTGAGACTGTTCAAGCTACAATGGTAGTATTTTACTATCTGGAAGACCAGAGGGAAAGTCATGTTTTCATGTACAGGCACTGAGCTTGCTATAGCTTATATATACAAAGCTCTTAGGTATGCTTCCATGCTATTAGCGATATATAACATAAATCTATTTAGGATTTCTTGAGAATACTTCCTTCCAACAGTATTTATCTTAACAGCGACATGGGGGATGTTATGACCAAACGCTGGTGTAGGGTTCTATTAATTTGACACGTTACATTTTCAGTTAAATGAATGAAGATTGTAATTGATGATAATGTGCTGATGACATAATTATATATATGTTTTAAGAAAGAAAAAAACTGTTGTCATACCAGCAAGTGACAGGTTAAAGCTTCATAATCTGTTTATATATATATATATATAAAGAAAACAGTACGTAATTAACAGTGACCTTGCGATCTCTTCTAGGATTACATAGTATCGCTGACCTCACCAGCTCACAGGAAGAGGGAACATCTAACACTGACTTTACACAAACAGCTTCAGCTGCTCAAGTCAACCATCGAGTATGAGTCTCAGGCCGTAGTGGATGCGAGGGAACATGTGGTGGAGATCTCAGGCGGGGAGGCCAACGTGATGACAGCATGGTCCATGGTGGAGAGACTCAAAATGGAGACGTGCCCATGCAGGGAGGAGAACAGCGGGCTGAGGGAAGCCCAGCACGCCAGCGAGTCAGAGGAGGGCAGCAGCTCTGAGAGCGAGTCAGAACAGCAGCTGCAGCTGCAGGTGAGCGGTGGCATCTGCTGCAGGAGGAGGGAACCGTTCGTCACCAACAAGCCCCACCGTCAGCTCTGTCGCTCCCCCTGCCTGGACCGGCCCAGCTTCTCCCAGAGCAGCACCCTGCAGGACCCCCGCACGGAGGAGGCCAAGGCGGGGGGGGTCTTCAGGCCCGCCAGCGACCGGGAGTACCAGACCAAGATGGAGTTCGCCTTGAAGCTGGGGTACTCCGGGGAACAGGTGGAGACCGTCCTGAACAAGCTGGGGGCGACCGCCCTCATAAACGATGTCCTGGCTGAGCTGGTTAGACTGGGGAACAAGGAGGAGCCGGACAGCCAGGCGGGCGGCGGCACGGCCTCCTCCGTGTCTCGGGGGGGCGCGGGCCCCAAGGAGGCCGTCAGCCCCGAGGCCTCCCTGGAGGACGAGTCGGTGGACACCTACGACAACCTCCGACCCATCGTCATAGACGGCTCCAACGTGGCGATGAGGTAGGCAGCGTTGACGCGAGCGACACCTTCACACGCCCCCAAAAAATCACAGCGCGTCTCATGTAGAATGTACTGAGACGTTCGTCTCTAATGGGTTACCTTCGTATAACAGATTTTTTTTTTTTCTATACACAATCTGGGTTTGTTTTGTTTTGTAGCCATGGAAACAAAGAGGTTTTTTCCTGCCGTGGCATCCAGTTGGCTGTGGAATGGTTCCTGGAAAAGGGACACAAAGACATCACAGTATTTGTCCCTGCCTGGCGGAAAGAGCAGTCGAGGCCTGATGCCCCCATAACAGGTATGAAGGCTGCGTTCTCTCAGTGACACAGGTGACTGCTTCCTAACCCGCTCAAAACAACTCTGCTGTAATGCCCTTCTTTTAATGGCACTTACACGAGTAACAGTTACGTTACCCGAGAGTACATTTAGAACAGCAGTAAAAGGGATTTAATGTTGGGGCAGTAAAGTTAAAGTGCTGTACTGCATTACAAATATGGATCATGAAATTGTGGCCAGATTTTGTGAATATATTCATGCACCAAAAAACATCCGCTTCTCTCGAATGAATCTTTTCCAGATCAAGACATTTTGCGAAAGCTGGAGAAAGAGAAGATTCTGGTTTTCACTCCATCAAGGCGTGTCCAGGGAAGAAGAGTGGTGTGCTACGACGATCGCTTCATAGTGAAGCTGGCTTGTGACTCTGATGGCATTATTGTGTCAAATGACAACTACAGGGACTTGCAGAACGAGAAGCCAGAGTGGAAGAAATTCATAGAGGAGCGGTTGCTAATGTACTCGTTTGTCAACGACAAGTAAGTCCATGGTAGCAGTCACAGGGACTTGCGTTACTGGTGAAATTACCCACTTAATTATCTCAATGAATCATTATTTCGTTTCACTTTCTTTCCTTGTTTAGATTCATGCCTCCTGACGATCCGTTGGGAAGACACGGACCCAGCTTAGAGAATTTCCTCCGCAAACGGCCTGTTGTCCCGGAGCACAAGAAGCAACCTTGTCCATACGGTAGGTTACCTTGAAAACAGATGGACCTTTCTCTTATTAACAACAAACTCTCCTAGCGTCTGTGTTCTAATGTCCCCACGGTGTCTGTACACAGGGAAGAAGTGCACCTATGGCCATAAATGCAAGTACTACCACCCAGAGCGGGCCAGCCAGCCGCAGAGATCTGTGGCAGATGAACTGCGGGCGTTTGCCAAGCTGTCTGCCGTTAAGACAATGAGCGAAGGGGCGCTGGCCAAGTGTGGCACCGGCCCAGCGACCAGCAAAGGGGACTTCGGCTCGGAGGCCAAACGCGTGGCCCCCAAGCGCCAGTCCGACCCCAGCATCCGCTCAGTGGCCTGCGAACCAGACGAGAGACTGTCTGCCGTTCGGAAGCCGGAGGCCAATTCTGTGCCTTCTCTTGTGTCGGCGCTCAGCGTGCCCACCATGCAGCCTGTCAAGAGCCACGCGGCCGGGGCCCTGAACACCAGATCCGCCAGCAGCCCCGTGCCGGGATCGCTCCAGTTCACCCACAGCTCCCTGGAGCACATGTCCAGCGTGCAGTACCCTCCCATCCTAGTCACCAACAGCCACTGGCGCCTCCGTCACTTACAGCGAACAGTTCCCCAAGTACGACTCCGTGAGCGACCACGGGCTACTACTCCATGCTGAGTGATTTTTCCAACATGAGCATGAGCAGCATGCACAACGTGGACAGCTTCTGTAGCATGGAGCACGAGCACGGGGCGTACCAGAGGACCCCGAGCCACCGTGCAGAGTCCTGCCTCAGCCACTCCACCAGCGACTCCTTCTCCTCCTACGGGGACCTGTACATGAGCTCCGTGGACAGCAGCCTGGACGACAGCGTGAAGGGCCAGCAGCAGTCTCCCGCTCAGAGCCGCCTCCAGGCCTTCTCCCACGGCTTCCATCACGACGCCCTGACAAGGGTGCAGAGCTACGGCCCTGAGGAGCCCAAGCAGGGCCCCCGGAAGCAGTCCATATCCCACCTGGCTCCCCACATCCAGCACCCTGTGGTTGGAGCCAGGTCGAGCTGTCCTGGGGACTACCCCCTACCTCAGAACACGCTCCCCTCCTCGTCCTCGCAGCCCGGGCGCTCGCTGGGCATGACTCGCATGGACAGCATCTCCGACTCCCGGCTGTACGAGAGCAACCCCATGAGGCAGAGGAGACCCCCTCTGTGCCGCGAGCAGCACGCCAGCTGGGACCCTCTGCCGTGCGGCGAGTCGTACGGGTACCACTCGTTCCCCCTCAGCAACAGCCTGATGCAACCCTGCTGCGAGAAAGTCATGGTCCGCAGCATGCCTGACAAGATGGAGCAGATCTGGCGGTCGCCGTGGGAGAACCCGTTGCCGCACGAGCACCAGGAGCGCCACATCATCCCGGAGCATCAGTACCAAACGTACCGCAACCTCTGCAACATCTTTCCCGCTTACGTGGTTCATACCGTCATGGAGAAGAACCCTCACCTGACCGACCCCCAGCAGCTAGCGGCCGTCATCGTCACCAAGCTGAGGTCGCGCCACTGAGATTGTGCTGCCACTGAGGTTGTGCTGCCACTGAGGTTGCGCTGCCACTGAGGTTGCGCTGCCTCTGAGGTTGCGCTGCCTCTGAGGTCGCGCTGCCTCTGAGGTTGCGCTGCCTCTGAGGTTGCGCTGCCTCTGAGGTCGCGCTGCCTCTGAGGTTGCGCTGCCTCTGAGGCGCTTTGTTCTTGCTTGCGTTCGATCCCAGTTGGATCGTCTGTAGTAGAACTCGACAAGTTAGGGAATAGATCTTGTTTTCTTTTTTATCAATAGACCCAATTTTAAGGTTATGAGGTATCACAAATTCCAAGCGAAAACTGGCAAATATTCTGCTGATATTTTGTGTAGAGCATGGTGTGTTAAGTACAGAGAGGAACAATTTCACTATGTGTAAGTAGTTCATTTTCTGTATGTCTGACACTTTTGTAAATATCACATGGCTTTGTTGGGTCTTTTGTGCGATGGTAGTTGGGGTGAGAAAGGGGGAGGTGAGCGAGGAATACCTCAGCAGGAACTTTAATGGCCTTATATCTAACGACCTCACTGCTTCAGTCAATTATAACGGGTTTCAATGAATCTTGATGTGGTTGAGGTATAATTTGCTTTTAAAATGTAAAGCATTGTAAGTATTTAGAATTATATATTTTTTTTTCTCAATCTCACTTTGCAAAGCTACTATTTTGGTAGGATTTGTAAGTGCACATTGCGAGCCAACTCTAAAAACATTTGACTTAACACGTGTGCAAACATCTATGTATATATAACATAAAACAGCCATTTCAAAGACGTCAAAGCTGCTGAATAATGCCAAAAAAAAAGAGGATTTACTTTTAGTCAGACAGTGTATTGCATCGAGATTGAAATGGAATGTCAGTGCTTTGGGAATTTCTTGTATTGTATAGCTTACTGACTGTGCTGATTAGCTATCTAATGCAACTGTGTTACTTTGATGTGATGTTAATAAACTTTGTGTATGTGTGCATGTATATTTTTTATATATATACATACACATATACACACAGAAAATATATATAATATATATATATATATATCCTTGTGTTGACTTGCACCTTGAGACCTGGCACATTACTTCATGGAGCACAGGACTGTGGCAGTGCGTTAAATGTGACTTATTTATTATTACTTAAGAGTTGAAGTCTCACCGGCAAAATGCTTTAAGAAAGCATAAGTTTCCTTATTAATGCTGAGAGAAATCCAATGTAAATGAACACGTGTAAAGAATATATAACATTTGAATGTGATTTTTGCCCCAAGAAATTTCGGGCTTTGTTGATTTTTGTTTTTTCATGAAATAAGAGGTGGCCATGTTGGACCTCTTACCTCTTCATGAGAAGGTGAGACTAACCTAAATGTTTCTTCCTGTGAAACACTCAGAATGCCAAGCTGCCATCAGGGTTGTCTCTGGCTTTTGGCTTACAGTTTGCGTGCCGACCTCCCTTCCTTCCCTCCAGTTTGAAAGGCTTCATAATGTTGAATCATGATATATTTTAGTAATGCAGATGAACAATATGAAGCCGCAAGAACGAAGCAAAACAGAACCGGTGTTCTGGACGCCCTTGCCTTCCTCCCCCATTTTAAGCGCCGCAAACGACTAAGCCACAAATGTCTAGAAACGACCTTTGTTTGTTGATACAAATTGTATCTATTTCTTGATTGTAAAATATATTTATGAAATGTATAGTATCATCAAAAGGTTTTATTCAAAGAAAAAAAAATACAATGCCATAATGTTGGTGACACTGTGTGTCGCTGGGAGTAGCCCGTCGTTATTTACTGTTTCTTACGGGGCACAGTAGTTTACTGACAGGGGCATTTACGTGCTACACTAACGTACACAGATAGTCTGTGTGCAGCTGTAGGCCTGGAGTCTCCTCTGTGCATGTGCGAGGGAGAGGTGATGTTTAAATGAAAAGTCACAGTGCGTTTATTCAAGTTGTTGCATTGTACATGATGCTGTGTTGTAAACCATGCAGCTTGGTGAATAAGTATCAGTGCAGATCCTACTGCCTAACCCAGGCCTTCGCCCCATGTGATCTCTGCATTATAACAGTACTATATGTTAGTCATCGTATTTTGCTTGAAAGCACATATGCCTAAATTGAGGTTGCTAGGACAGTTGTTATAACAAGGGGGTTAATCATGCGGTGATATGATGCTATTCTAACAACAGAAAATAAAATCAAATGTAAGTTTGTAAGTATTTATTCAGCACAGAGGTTGCTCTGCGGTTATATTTCTGATTGCACATTTTGTATCTATGAAATTTATTTTGAGTAGCTCCCTGATTGGGACTACATCATTTTGAAGTGAGTGTTTTCCATTGTGTTTAAACTGGAAACAATATTACTCACTCTGTTGGTTTGAGCATTTATAACGTATTTTCTGGAGCTGTTTTGTGGTGGATGATTTCAGTGATACTTTAAAGTCGTCATGACCTTGTTAATGGTGAAGCCTGACCAGCAGGAGTTATTGTTGGGGTACACTACTGACAAACAGGCACATGGTTAACGCAAACTATTTTCATGATGTAGTTGAATCAGTGTTATGTAAATGCCAGCTCACATACACGCGTTCCAGAATCTCTTCCACACCCCATCATCCCCACTAGCTTCTCTCAGGTACTATGAGATGTATTCCAGATTACAACTTTGCAGACAATACTATTAATGTTTTCTTATATAAATGAAAAACACACCAAGTCAACTGTTGAGTTAGTGCAGATCTCATGTCCAAAACGATAAGTTGAACTGTCTTGTATTGTGATTTTTTGCAACGTAAAAGCGTGAGTGAGGTGACCAGTTAGGTTTTATGTTATGATGTCATGTTATGTTATGAGCTGCAATAGTTAATTGTAATCTGTGTTGAATGCAAAGCATTGCTTTTAAATTGTTTTAAGTGACAAAACAAGAACCAAAAGACAAAAAACAACCTATGATCTATTTGGGTCAGTTGGCTCAAACAAAATGTAAGTCTTAATGACAAAATGTGTTTGTTCCTTCTAATAAAGCTATATACTATGTTAAAGTCTTTTTCCATTTTCTTTAAGATATAAAGATCTATTAGGTGCTTACTTGTATTGTCATAGTTACAAGGGCACAAATACCAGTTTATTATTCTATTATTCTAAAAGGTAATTGTGTTGATTTATTGAACGTTCTTTTTACAACTCTTCTGCTCATCCTCTGTGTCCTATAAAGAAGGTTTCCAGTCTTTCCTACTGAATTCTCTCTGGAAAATCCCTACAAAATGACTACTAGACTGTCACAACCATTGTACTTGAGGCAGGTGTAATTAAGTTAATTCAAGAGCAGTGTTATTTAACTGCCTATGCTCAAGCAAGCCGATTTAAATCTGCGATGGGTAATGTAAAAGTGATGTGATTGCTAGATGGAATTTGTGTGTAGATAAGACAAAATGCAGGACTGAGTGTTGGTGATATTCTACGTTTATTAAGAAGAATGACACATGTCACAGAGCCTTAACAAAAAGGAATTCTTGGTCAAACGGCTGTACAATGGCAAAGATGACCCAACACTGACGGCTGTGATCTGACCAAATATGGCAGGTGGGTTTAAAACAGTTGCAGTCCAGATTTTAACTTGCTGACGTCACTGTGTGTCCAGAGAGATCCGTCATTGGCTCTGAGAGGCGGAGGGACCCTACAGGAGAGGACACACCGAGGGAAACACGTCAGAACAGATTACAGATCACAGAACAGTCTTGTTTACATGAGCCAGACACATGGTTGTTAACAAGCATCAACACATTTCACAAATTTATCATTCAGATTATATTTAAAACACTGCTAGAGGGAGAGATTACAAGCAATAACTATACTGAAATGACATGCCAGACAATGTTTGGATGTGTTTGATTCAGTGATTACTGTTTTGTATCTTACCCCATATGCACGTTGTGATGTGAGGCGCTCTCTATCTCCCCCTGCTGGTCGAACACGGTAATGCTGGAGTAGTTCTCTACCATGAGGAAGGAGGGATCCTCCGACTGGCCTGGAACTTTCCCCAGAGGGAAGCTGCTCCACTGGACCTTGTCTGACAGGGAAACACACCACAACCATGCTCAGTACTGAAGGGTTCGGTACACCAAGCAACCACATAATAACAAACTATGTCTATGTTATGGTAGGAGGGAATCTGATTCTTAACAAACCCAAAGGAAGGAGGACAGGATGTCTGTTCTCTAGTGAATGCCTTCAGCTGATAAACAGACTGATAGACATGATATACCAAACTTGCTGTCTAAAGCCTCTCTGCCTCGCGCTGCAGTGCCCTCCTCCTCCTCACCTGTGCACACCTGCCAGGGTGAGCCTCGTAGCTCCCTGGCTCTCTCAGCCAGGACGTCTGCGCTCAGCTGCTCCTGCCCGGCCTCCGTCCTCCCCGGCAGGGCCCCCGGGGGGGCACACCCTGCCTTGGGACGCTGGCGCTTGGTGCGGCTCAGTCTCTCGTGAAGGCTCTCCAGGGTGTAGATGGTCTGCCCTGAGAGCTCCTGGGAGGGGTGGCTCTCTGAAGGGGGCTCCTGCGTGTAGATGGAGCACAGTCTTAACAGCTTCTGCTGCGTGTCCACAGGGAACGGATGATCCATGTCCTCCAGGATCCTGGAGAACCGAGCAGAGAACACACACTCAACGGCTGAAGGGTGGTTTCACACATCCAGAGTTTACATTTACATTTAGTCATTTAGCAGACGCTCTTATCCAGAGCGACTTACAGTAAGTACACGGACATTCCCCCCCGAGGCAAGTAGGGTGAAGTGCCTTGCCCAAGGACACAACGTCATTTTTCACAGCCGGGAATCGAACCGGTAACCTTCAGATTACGAGCCCGACTCCATAACCGCTCAGCCACCTGACTCCCTGTCTCAGAACACACACTCAACGGCTGAAGGGTGGTTTCACACATCCAGAGTTAGGTGTTCTCTTCGCCCTTCCATTCGCAAACTACTGTCGTTTATTATCTGTCACTTTGGATAAAAGCTAAACGAATACAAGAACTATTTCATCCCAGGAGCAGTGACTATCTCTGGGGTTACTCACTGTTTGAGGAGGTGGGGCGAGGCCAGGCAGGGAGTATCCAGGCATGCTGACAGAAGCTGCTGACATTTCAGATGGATTCGGTTCGTGAAAATCCTGTCCCTTATTCTGGCCTTTTTCTCAATCTTAGTTTCGTAATGGTATTCACTTCCTGTGGAAAGAACAGCAAAACATAACAAGGTCAAGGAACCCCAGCACTGTTCTGGGATAACAATAAGAGCAGAACGCACACTTGTTTTCACAATAAGAGCAGAACGCACACTTGTTTTCACAATAAGAGCAGAACGCACACTTGTTTTCACAATAAGAGCAGAACGCACACTTGTTTTCAATCCATGAACGTATCTTTTACTGAGGACTTTTAAACATCAGATTATTTCCCAGACATGTATAAAGCCTAATCCTTGACTAAAACCTTTTTCAATTGAGATCTTCAATTACATTTTCTCTTATATTGCTTAATCCATGCTTGGGAAACTGGGCCTTAGTGTAATAAACACATTTCAAAACACGTTCCTCCACACAGGAAAATAACTTGTCGTACTTGTGATGTTGCAGAGGAGGAGCTCAGAGATCCAGGCAGCTAGGTAGTAGCAGCTGTGCGTGTTGCTCTCTCCAGACTGCTGCTTCAGCTCCAGGAACATCTTCTCCAGGAGCTGGTGGACGAGGAGCGGGGAGGTCAGCAGCCTCAGCAGGGGCAGCCAGAAGCGCAGGAACACCCGAGGAAGGCAAGGGGCAGTGGGGTCGGCATTATCTTGTAGAGACAGGGAAAGACACCATAATTATTGGTCAAGTTTAACTCAAATCTTACGTTGATTCTGTCCATTGGTTTTTACTGTCAACCAGATGAAAACAGCACTGATTGGTAAATCTCATGTGACAGTGTGCTCTTAACTCCAAGCTTACCTGACACATCAACACCTAGAGACTCGAGCTGTTCAACAGTTGGAACCAGAAACCCATCTTCCAACAGCACGTCTATAAGTGTTTCACTAAACAAAAACGCAAGACAAGAGCCATTTCATTCATTAACATTCGATAATAGTGAGACACAATCGATATGGTGCATGTTTGATGTTTCACCTCGACTTGAGGGCGAAGTGCTTGATCTGAGCAAGGATCCAGCTCATGTCTGCAGAGGGGGCTGGCCACACCCTCTGTCTGTCTCCCCCTGTCAACTCTTCAAATGTCTACACAACAGGAACAAAATGATACACAAATCATGGCTGTGTTTTCAGTAGAAATCATAATTTAAAGAATATGGAAGCATATTTATAAATACACCTACAGTTGCTGTAAACTATATTTATAAAGTGAATTATTGTGACAATATACTATTCCAAGTTATGGAAGATAATATTGATGGAAACGGATAAACTGAAATGTATAGACGGGAGAGAAAACTGAATGAGTGAAAGCAGAAATGAGGAAAACGTTGACCTGAAACTGCTCTTTTTCATACGATATCAAGAGTTCCCGTGTTGTCTCTGGAAAGAGACAAAAGCACGTCAGTGACAATACCAGAACAGCCCTTACATCAAGGAGCATCACGCTCTAACCACTAAGCTGAAGCCTCCTATTACGCCAGGCTCACTGTAAGTTTCCATTTCTTTATGTCTGTCGATGAGCTCGTTCTCCTGCTTCTGTAGCTCCTCCCCCTCGTCGCCGTCGGAGGCGGAGTCCCAGTCGTTGTCAAGGCCGCCGCCAAGCTGCCTGGACCAGTACTCCTGCTGCAGCCACTCCAGCACAAACTGACAACCTGCAAAAACACACAGCAGGTTCAGAACTTCTTAGCTTGTTTTGATTAGTTTTTAAGAGTTTATTATTAGGCGACCATGGGGGATGTTTCTTCCTGCTGGTCCAGTGAGGTGGCACTGATAGAAGATTGACATTTAGACGTGTATTTGAACATGACAGACAACATCACTGTACTCACCCTTACGACACCATTTCAAGGTTGGGAGTTTACGGTGAGTTATCTCATGCCTGAGGTTAACGATCCACTCTGGAATCTTTAACTAGAAAACAGACATGGATATTTGTTACATGATTAGACTGACTTTCTGACTGGCGACACCATGTGTCAGGGTATCCTGACGTTATGGTTAAAACTATTAAATATTGGTTGGTTTCACATACCTGGCTCGCTAACCTTCTCAAAGGTTGGGCAACCTTCTTCTGCAGACGTTCTGTCATTGAATTGACAAACCTATTGGTAGACAAAAAAAAAACAAAGCGTTGAAGAATAACACAAAACTGAATATGCTTTCGTTAAATGTATTAAAGATTCAGGCACAAGAGACCTGTGATTGATTATCCCCACCTCACGAGAGCAGTGCCATACAACAGAACAAGATCGTCCGCTTCCAGCTTCCCAGAGTTGTCAAGTATTTGACACCGTACAAGGTCTGCCGTGTTCTCAACCGCAATTGGAGTCGTATGGGCATACCTTATACAAACAGAAAATATTTGAAAGCATGTTTAACATGAATGGCTACAGTTCGACGAGCTACAAGCTTTGCTAGCCCGCTACTAAATAACAGAGCGAGTAACGTTAAATCATGAAGTAACTGAAAAATATTTTTGGCTTTATATCATAATTTAAAAGAAAACTTTTTGTTTTACCTGCCCTTCCATGCAGATATTCTGTGTAGAGCATATTTTTGCAGAACACAATCCTTTGAATACAGGTACTCAAGAACTTGGTCCCACTCTGCCTTGTTGATCCATGCAACAACGTGCCGTCTCTTATCTGTATTTTTTTTCTTCATATTTTCTACAACTGTAATCTACTACAAGTTAGTTACAAAAAAAGTTTAGCGTTCGACAGCTATTTTTAAGAGTAAGATATCTAAAGTAAGCTAACTAGCTATCAACCTGGTAGGTATTAACGTGAGTGCCTTCGCGTCTGGCAACTTTAGATCCACTCATCCAAGAGGACGTAGCTTCTTTTTTTTTATCCTTGTACTTCTCTTACATTTTACCATGTGATGTTGAAATATAAGTCCATATACTGAACCAGGTTCAAATGTTTGTCAGAGTACGCGGTTTAACTGAGATTGTATTTTTTAGATAGCCTTTAAAGGTAATGTGCACTGTCCTCTGTCCCGATCGGATCGAGACAACAACATACTACATCCGGTTCCATTGATGGTAGGAAATCAATGCAACAGATCCCATGCTCAAAGGTTCCGTCTATTTCCACATAGTGCCTAATGTCTGAGGCTTTGTGTGTGTTTTTATATTGTTATTGACTCAAATGCTAAGTTATTTAATGAACTAGGAATGTATACTTTATTATCGTGGGTGTTTTAAATGTTGTTATAATAAGAACTACCATGGCACTGTTATAGCGTAGAAATGTACAATAAATGGTTTGAAAAGCTAGGCCTACTTATTTTGTGTCTTGTTGAATCAAGTCTTTATAATTTAAATAGCCCATCCCTACTGATGACAGAAAACCTTAGCTCATTTAGATGATTTACCACACTGATTTAGCCTATTGTTTGAAAGTTGGTCATCCCATGAAGTCAAGCCATCATTGGAAAATTGCGTCAGCGGCGGACTATGGGATACCCCCGTTTATCCACAGGAATTCTCAACTCACGTTTAAACGTTTGACAAAGCCAGCGGCTCAAATACAGGCGGAGTCTGCTCAAAACTCAGCGTTTACCCGAAAGTCTTCATTGGCCTGGGTGTGGTTTTTGCAGTCACAGTAGGCTACCGTTAGCAGGAAATCAAGCGCTGAACTACTAGTTTCAGGCGAAACAAAGAAAAAGCAAGTACATGAATTCGGCAGACTGAAAGTTAAAATCTGAGCAAGTTTATTGTGGGCAGACGTTTTTTTTTGTTGCTGCGCGCCTTCTCTAATGGACAAAAGTTTTTGCTGACTGCATTGTTGAAAGACTATTAATTTCCAATTCCAATAATCTGTGACTATAGACAGAAGACAAAATGCCGAAAACGGTGAGTAGTATCTTTCTTTATGAGATGTTTTTTTATTTTTATCATATTTTTTTCTCACAGTCCTCTTCCCTTCATCAGGACTAGATATAGCTCGAATGCTATCTAGCTTACAATAGGCTAGGCTAAACGATACAAATTGGTAGACGACTAATACCTACATTTTTCTATACACTAAAACAGTAGCTATTATCTATTGAGCTATAGGCTATTTGAATGAAATTGTATTTAATTCGCCCACTTTCAAATGTAGCCTAACCTACGACACGTAGACTGCGGACAGGGATTTGGCAGAGAAAACTTTTATACGCGCATCAATGCAGCAACATGAACATTTTACTTTTTAAGATGTAATACCTAATGTTTTATATCCTTGCTCACGGATTTTGAAACGGTTTTAGATGCTTTTTATTTACTGTGGGCTATCTATTCCAGGCAATCCCCCAAACCGTTATTTTGTGTCAATGCCCCCTCCTCCCCCGCTGAAACGTGATTGGCTTCCGAATGAACTCTAAGAAGCGAACAGGCCAGGTTATTAGTGTCCAACATAAGCAATCCTCGAACTTAATCCTCTCTTATCAACAAAATGTTTATTTGAGATGTTTTATTCATTTAGAAACGACAAATAGTTATTGGGCCAGGTTCTGAGAGCTGAACCGGAAGATACGACGCTTTCTGCCATAGTGATGGGTAGTTTCCTCCGAAGTTGTAAGCCTGATGATCTCCTTAGCTGTTTTGAAAACACGTAAAGGAGGATATATCAATTAATGTTAGGTCAATTAGTGATTTGTTCATTCAGTATAATTCGAGATACTCAAAAGTTGGTGTTCCTGTCAGTCTACATGACCATACTTTTGCTCTACTGTTAGATTGACTTAAAATGTGTCAAGATTTGAATTATTTAAATGAATGAAGCCTTCAAATTGTCAATTGGCTTCCTCTGCCATTCACAAAATATACAGAATAAATCAATGTATACATGCCAGCAGATTTATGAATTGGTTAATTAGTCTGTCAATGATTATCATAGCTTTTAGAGTGAATGTGGTGAAGTAGGTAGCAACATTTCTCAGAATAATTATACAATTCATGTATTTTCAGAATTTACTAGCATTGTGAAAATAAACATAAAACTTTCTGCTGAGTTAATTATATTGAATTAGATCTAAAAAATTGTTTTTTTCATCTTTCATTAGTATGTACCCTCAAAACCCCAAAATTATATTAGGCCTTAAATGAGCTAGTTTTGGCATTGTTTCAGCTTCCCAAGGAACAGTAATCTAGTGACTCAAGGTTTCTGAGATTACGTCAGTTCCTTTTGGCCGTTTCCTGGCCTGCAGTGTCTTGACGCAGCCTCTGAAAGCCTTATTTGGTGTTTCGCAGCACAGACTCCCCCTTCTCCTCTCTGCATAACTGCAGCATGGCTTTCAGCTATCGCTATTGCGCTAGAGATTGCAAGCACTTCTACTTGTCACGTTATCATAACAAACTTGATTCCATTGAGTAATTTTTCCCTAATAGGGCCAGAATGACAAAGATACAGACAGTGACACAGCCAGACTGTGATTATATATAATATGATATTCATAATATGATATATTATTATATTTCACAGTTGGTGATGGTTAGTGAACTCAGTGCAAGCATACAATATATCCACAAGGTCGTATCAGAAATCTTACTTCTATCTTTTGGATAAAATCTTAAAATGTAGAAACATCTGGATGTGGATGTAGTTGCTCTGGTCCTCAATTCACTTTGGCGCCAAAACGATATTCTACACATTGTTTATTTACCTCAGCACGCAGTATTCTGAGTAGACTGAAGGGGTGAAAGTGCATTTATAATGCTTTTATATATTGTGTTGTAGAAGTACAACTGACCATATGAACGAGTCATTATTGATTTACATGTGGGAAAGGGAAGGTAAGCGAGAGCCTTTCAGTAGAAGTCAAGTTCTTAATAAACCCCAAATGAAGGCATGCGAGGGGGGAAAGGCCAGTGTTATGTAAGCAGGGGATTAGAGGCCTCAGAAGTGCACATAGCACAGCTCAGATTAACAATTTGTAATAAACTGAGCTACAGGCGGTAACGTGTGGAAGGCAAGAATAATGCAATCGTTTGGGGGTTGTGGCCCGTAAATGGGGTTCGTCTGTGGAAGGTTCATTCCGCTCGGTTCCAAACAGTAAGTTCTGGTGTTTTTTGGTGGGTTTTAAGGGAATTTGATGTTGATTAGTGTTTGGTATGAAACACTAAGGTTTGAATGGGATATCTAAAAGTCAGAAGTGTTTATGATGAAGGTTGTACCTACATTACAGTGATAGGAAGTATTTAAACTTTCTTTTTAGTGGCTTGCGCAATGTGAGATTATGAAGCTTGTTTTGACAATGGCAGAGTGATTAATAGTGAGTTTATTAACTTAATCCAGGTTGATATGACACAGACTGTTTATTCCCCTTGTAAAATATATAATCTTCTGTCTTTTAGCGAAATCAGAGCTTGGTTGATAATGTCTTACATAGTTCTCAGAATTTCTCACAAGGAATGTCAGCTACAGAATGCATCACTCAGATGCCTGCTGCACCTTTTCACAAGTCTATCCATCGGATGATAGTTTCTATTTATGAACGTCTCATTACCTTGTTTAAGTGCTGGTCCACACGCGAATAAATGTATCGGTAAATCATTTACAAATAATAACCCTATGGAAAATGTTTCTGAAAATGTGATTCTTTAGGCCTAGCTTTACAGGAAGAGAAATGGAAACCTGATAAATAATGTTTCATTGATTTTATTTAATTGCCATAAATCCAGTTCATTCGTAGATCAATGTAATGTAGTGTGTTAGTAGTGTTCATCTTTGTGGAGTCTACTAATGGAGACTAACGATTGTCCTGACAGGGAGAGTGGAAATATTGAAATCTACATGGTCCTTTAGAGAGGGCGTTCACAGTGTGGGCTAATAATAGTGTGGGAGAAGTGTTCCGAGTTCTGTTGAAGCGAGACCCACCCATACCAGTCAGAACATTCACATTCTTAGTTCCTTCTTCATGCGTGAGAAACTATTTTTATCCTGGAAAGCAGCTTCTTAACTGCACTGGACTGATGGCCAAGGGCTTGATGGATTCGGCTATTGAAACTTTTTCTAATCTGTAATGTTACGCAACCAGTCTGGTTACAACCTTAACCCGTGCATTACCTAGTAACCCTGTTTTGTTTTGTTTTGTTTGTTACCCTGTTTTACAGTCTGCCAGTACACTGCCTGGTAGGTTTAGTGAGCAGTAAACTGTAAAAACACGGCATTGTGGATAGAGGAAATGATGAAACAGGTCTAGGAACCACTCCCTAACACTCACAGAAAGCTGCTGTTTGTACCTCAGCTCAGTAGTACTGCTAGTCCAAACATGATCTCCGTCATATACTGGAACACGATGAAGTACTAAACACTTACAAATACAAAAATGATGAAACTGTTAGTGCTTGTACTCTTGTGGATCCGACCCAGCTCCTACAGGCTGGGTGTCGAGGCCAGGAGAGAGCTGGCTCCACCCGGCTGGGTGTCGAGGCCAGGAGAGAGCTGGCTCCACCCGGCTGATGGAACATCCTGCAGGGCCTCCCTCGGCCCTCGCTGGGCCCTTCTCGGCCCCCCGTGGCGCTGGCGATGACAGGAAGTGGCAGGGTGACGAGGGCCCTGAGCGGCAAACAGGGTCTGCTGACACAAAGGGAAAGAACGCAGCTCTAATCAGCCACACAGCTGGGAAATAATGCGTGCCTTTGTGGCTGGGTGCGGGCGTGGGCCCTGCTCAGTTATGTCCCCCCAGACAGACCCTCTGGTTGTTTGTGTCATCTCTGAGAGGGCACGGTCATAACCAGTTCATAGCATGTGATCAAATACCGGTGGACGACCAGAGGAGGTGTTTTGAACCCAGACATAAAAATGTATCTGTCTTTAACTCGTTCTTGTACTGTAGCCTGTGGAACCAGTCACTAATGGGAGTGTAATGCAGCTGCCGTGTTGTTGTGTGTGCAGTAGGAGAAGCAGAGCTGTGCTGCTGCAGCCGGCAGCAGAGGGGGAGAGGGGGCGGAGAGTGCCGGGGTGAGGCATGGCCGGATGTTCTCTCAGGCTCTGCAGGGCAGCCCGCCTCGCTACGCCCTGCCTGCCTCGTTAGGCCCTGCCTGCCTCGCTAGGCCCTGCCTGCCTTGCTAGGCCCTGCCTGCCTCGCTAGGCCCTGCCTGCCTTGCTAGGCCCTGCCTGCCTCGCTAGGCCCTGCCTCTTTACGCCCTGCCTGCCTCTCTAGGCCCTGATTGCCTCTGCCTGCCTCGCAAGGCCCTGCCTGCCTCTGCCTGCCTCGCTAGGCCCTGCCTGCCTCGCTAGGCCCACTCACCAGAGGATGTGGTTACTTCCTGTAGAGAAGCTCAGCAGAGAGAACACTTGGTGACAACGTGTGTCTTTAGCACAGAAGCTAACGCGAAAATAAAAACCTGTGAATTTCACTTAGAGAACTGCAATCCTCAGATCAGGGGCTTCTCTCCACTGTTAACCAGCGGAAGCTACCATTTTCACAGTTACATTATAGAAACGAACAGAACTCCTTTCTACCAAAAAACTAAGATTCTCCCTAAGAATCGAAGGAAAGGAAATCTTTTGAAAAGATATACTCGAGGGGATCTTGAGAAACCTTTATTATCTGACAAGTCAGAATGACTCCTTTTTCGATCAGTTATTAAAAACCCTCCCAGGACAGGAGCTGGTGCGATGTGAAACTGCGTTTCCTGCCATTGTGTTTGGTCAACTCTTTAGGCTGATCATTCATTTCTGCACTGCAACTCCCCTGAGCTACTGTCAGTACCAGGCACAGCCCAGCAGCCTGCTGTCCTCCACGCCTGTCAGACCGGGATCCTGTTCTCCCCCTCCTCTCGTTCCTGAGCAGGGCTGGTCCTAGCACCCAGAAACACCCAAACACAACTAACAACCTCTATCTCGCTTCAAGAAAAAGTGTTAATTGACTTTCCACTCCGTCACACATTTCTGGGCTCTACCCGCGCCTGTCTTCTTCTCAGTTTTCAAACCACGATGACCTTTTGAATGAGAACAGCAATCTGCCCACTCCCAGCCTCTCAGGAATGGCAGTTCCAGTTCTGAAAGACATTTAATCAAACAGAACGTTAGGAAGATGATGTGATGTTGAATCATCAGCTTCGGATTGGTGCTCCGTAATGATGATGTGAAGGATACTGCTGAACAGAAATAAACGATTTTACTTTATTTTTTACTTTAGAGTTTACTGATAAACTGCTTATATTGTGTAGACGTCAGACTAACTGTCATGTTTCTGTCCTGAAACAGATAAGTGTGAGAGTCACCACGATGGACGCTGAGCTGGAGTTTGCCATCCAGCCCAACACCACGGGGAAACAGCTGTTTGACCAGGTACGGACTCTCTGATTCGCTGGGAGACGCACATGTCATTTTTCACACAAGCTTTTTTAAATCAGTGAGAATTGAAAATCTAGATCCAGAGGGAGGTGACTCTATTTTTAAGGAACTCTCGCTGTTCAGTTGGGTTCTTTCCATCAAGTCAAGCTGTGCTGGATGCTGTGGCCCCGTGGGCCCCTGTGGCTGGCTGGATGAGTGTGCTGACCTTGAGGGCCTACCACAGTGTCCGTGTGAATGCAGCCCAGGTCCACTGCTACATGTCATCCCCTCTCACTCTCTTTCCTGTCTCTCTATTCCAGGTCCACTGCTACATGTCATCCCCTCTCACTCTCTTTCCTGTCTCTCTATTCCAGGTCCACTGCTACATGTCATCCCCTCTCACTCTCTTTCCTGTCTCTCTATTCCATCACTATAAACATAATAAAGGCAGAAATCTTCCATTAAAAAAGTAATATAGGCTTGGCTGGGCTGCAGGCAGACTATTACTCATGGAGTCTACTGGCTGCAAAAAAAAGAGCTCAATTTCCAGGACAATGAAGGCGAGCTTTGTTCGTCTAACTTGTCATTTGCTCTCTCCTTCCAAGTGGAAAGAGTAAGTTCTCTCCTGCAACAGTTGGCACTCTTCAGATAATGTCAGACGTGCCGCTAGGATGAACAGGATCAGTCTGTGAGTCCCCAGCTCTGCTGTCTCTCTGCTGGTCCCTCCAAGAGATGTTGGACCAGAGCAGCCCTGCCGTCACCATGGGAACACCCCCACCTACCTTAAACTGCTCACAGAGCCAAACCACATCACCTAACATTCCATTTCTCCTGTATTAAATGGAGTGAATGAGTGAATATCTGTTACCATCTTAACAGGAACTATTCTGTTCTGCTTTCAATTCAGTGTCATTGTCACAACAACAATATGAGGGCTACAGCTTCACTTCAAACGTAGGCACAGGCATAAACACACAGTATGTACACGTAGAAAAACACTATATAGTCAATATATAGTAGAATAATATAGTTATACATATGGTAAACATAGCAGCAAAGAAGAAGACAGTCATTCTCAGTTAGGAGAGATGCAGAGGGGGACGGCTATCTGCCATATTACTGGTCACCAAGCTACTTTACAAGACAAAACTGTCGTATTCAGTGCTGAGAATGAAATGTTAGGAGGTTTCTAATCACAAACACTTGTCAGTGTGGTCTCATGCAGCGGAGGACAGTCTGAAGTATTAGAGGACTCCATCTCCTAACCTGGAGCCAGATAAGGTTATCTGGTCTATTTATAGTGTTGGTCAGTCAGACAAAGAGTTTCAGGACATGCTCTATGTGTGCCTGGTCTATTCAGGACATGCTCTATGTGTGCCTGCTCTATTCAGGACATGCTCTATGTGTGCCTGCTCTATTCAGGACATGCTCTATGTGTGCCTGCTCTATTCAGGACATGCTCTATGTGTGCCTGCTCTATTCAGGACATGCTCTATGTGTGCCTGCTCTATTCAGGACATGCTCTATGTGTGCCTGCTCTATTCAGGACATGCTCTATGTGTGCCTGCTCTATTCAGGACATGCTCTATGTGTGCCTGCTCTATTCAGGACATGCTCTATGTGTGCCTGCTCTATTCAGGACATGCTCTATGTACCTGCTGACACAGTGGAGCTGTGCAGTGACAGATCAATAAAACATCTTAGAAATTCAGAGATCAGAGGGTCTTAATGTTTTACCCCATGCTGAGATGAGAATTCCATCTCCTCCATTCTCACAGGTTGCTGGACATACAATATGACCTGTATTGTTAACGTTATCATGGAGAGTTGAGCGATGTTGATTCCCAAGTTGTGTTGTGTTCCTCAGGTGGTGAAGACCATTGGACTGCGCGAGGTGTGGTTCTTCGGGCTGCAGTACCAGGACACCAAGGGCTTTTCCACGTGGCTTAAGCTCAATAAGAAGGTGAGACCTCTGCTTTGTTGGAGTCGAGTAAAAATGTCCAGGTGTGTAGAAGGACTGCGTCCCCCTGCGTGACAGAGCAGTATGACCCGGGTCCTGACCCCTGACCCCTGACCCCAGGTGACGGCCCAGGACGTGAGGAAAGAGAGCCCGCTGCTCTTCAAGTTCCGGGCCAAGTTCTTCCCCGAGGACGTTTCAGAGGAGCTCATCCAGGAGGCTACACAGAGACTGTTCTTCCTGCAGGTCAGACACACACACAATCTCACACACTCTCACACACTCTCACACACTCTCACACACACACACACTCACACACTCTCACACACACACTCTCTCACACACATACATACCCACTCTCACACACAAACACACACTCTCTCTCTCACACTCTCACACACACACACACAGTGTCTGACTCCCCCCCCCCCCCCCACCCCGCTGTGCCAGGTGAAGGAGGGCATCCTGAATGACGACATCTACTGTCCCCCGGAGACCGCAGTGCTCCTGGCCTCCTACGCCGTGCAGGCCAAGTACGCCGACTACAGCCCGGACTCCCACAACCCCGGCTACCTGTCTGGAGACAAGCTGCTCCCCCAGAGGTGAGGAACCAGGGCTCCAGCCTCCTCCTGCTCCCCCTCCTGGCTGGAACCGGCTGGAACCGGCTGGAACCGGAGGTGTCAGGATGGATCAGAGGCGTTTTAACAGTTTTGAGGGTGTCAGTGTGAGATCAATGACTTTTCTCGTTCCACATTTTCTTCTGTTGTTTTTCATGATTGTTTCATTGATTTTGCGACAATGTGTTGAGAAGTCTCTCTAGCGGTGCTGTGTTCTGTTAAAATCGTGTTGTCAAGACAAGCTGTTAGAAACCCTGTGTGTGTGTGTGCAGAGTCCTGGACCAGCACAAGCTGAACAAGGAGCAGTGGGAGGAACGCATCCAGGTGTGGCACGAGGAGCACAAGGGCATGCTCAGGTAAACACACACACACAAACACACACACACACACAGGTAAACACACACGCAAACACACACACCTAAGTAAACACACACACCTTTAGACCCTTCTGAAGGAGACAAACGTTACACACAACATCACTTGTGGAGCCAAGGACATCCTCCAGAACAGAGTCCACAGAGAGCACGTGCTCGAGAGGTGAGCTGATTCCCAGCGGCCTCCTTCTCTGTCCCCAGAGAGGACTCCATGATGGAGTACCTGAAGATCGCTCAGGACCTGGAGATGTACGGGGTCAACTACTTCAGCATCAAGAACAAGAAGGGCTCTGAGTTGTGGCTGGGAGTGGACGCTCTGGGCCTGAACATCTACGAGCAGAACGACAAGTGAGTGATTCATGGGGAAACCATGTGGGGTCTGCTCCCCACGAGACCGATGAACTTCAGCAGGGAGCTAAAAGCTTGCCCGCTCAATAAACGATGGAAAGAATCAAAAGGTCGAAATATAAAAGTGGACGTGCTGTTTCATGAAGGTTCTGATTTTCTCGGCGGTCAAGCTGATGTTGTTTCCTGTTGTTGTCTTTGTCTTTTTCAGAATGACCCCTAAAATCGGATTCCCTTGGAGCGAAATCAGAAATATTTCCTTTAACGACAAGAAGTTCGTCATTAAACCCATCGACAAGAAAGCACCAGTATGTGGCCTTCACTGCACTTCCTCTGCAAAATCATTATTTTACGTGCGATCGCTTTTCACGAAGGCTTCGCAATGAGATGTGTGTAATTTGTGTGTTTTCTCTCAGGATTTTGTGTTCTACGCTCCAAGACTGCGCATTAACAAGAGAATCCTGGCTCTGTGCATGGGCAACCATGAGCTGTACATGCGCCGCCGCAAACCCGACACCATCGAGGTGCAGCAGATGAAAGCCCAGGCACGAGAGGAGAAGAACCACAAGAAGATGGAGAGGTAGAAACACCCAGAAACATCTAGAAACACCCAGAAACACCATGATCCACAGCATGACAGAAACACCCAGAAACACCATGATCCACAGCATAACAGAAACACCCAGAAACACCCAGAAACACCATGATCCACAGCATGACAGAAACACCCAGAAACACCATGATCCACAGCATAACAGAAACACCCAGAAACACCCAGAAACACCATGATCCACAGCATGACAGAAACACCCAGAAACACCATGATCCACAGCATGACAGAAACACCCAGAAACATCTAGAAACACCATGATCCACAGCATGACAGAAACACCATGATCCACAGCATGACAGAAACACCATGATCCACAGCATGACAGAAACACCCAGAAACATCTAGAAACACCATGATCCACAGCATGACAGAAACACCCAGAAACACCATGATTCACAGGGGAGTAGAGGAGTCAGGGCGCTCTGCTCCAGGCTCTGTGTGCTAAAGACAGGCTGACAATGTCAGGAAGTGGTGTGTGGTTCCTCCCTCACGGTTCCCTGTTCTCCATCAGGGCTCTGCTGGAAAACGAGAAGAAGAAAAGAGAGGCGGCCGAGAAGGAAAAGGAAAAGATCGAGAAGGAAAAGGAGGAGTTGATGGAGAGATTAAAACAAATTGAAGAGCAAACTAAAAAAGCCCAACAAGGTATTATAACTAATACTTAGCCGTATAAGCAGTAGAAACTAATCAGAATAAGCTTGTAATTTAAAAAAATCATTGCCAGCGATCGCTTAATGCACAGTACTGTGTACCCATTCAATGCAGAGTGATTGGAGACCTTATAAAAATGGATCTGTCTGTGGATGTGTCTGTCTGCGTGCTTGTGTGTGTGTGTCGTGTGTGTGTGTGTGTCGTGTGTGTGTGTCGTGTGTGTCGTGTGTGTGTGTGTCGTGTGTGTGTGTGTGTCGTGTGTGTGTGTGTCATGTGTGTGTCGTGTGTGTGTCATGTGTGTGTCATGTGTGTGTCGTGTGTGTGTGTGTCGTGTGTGTGTGTGTCGTGTGTTTGTGTGTGTGTGTGCAGAGCTGGAGGAGCAGACCCGCAGGGCTCTGGAGCTGGACCTGGAGAGGAAGCGGGCTCAGGAGGAGGCTGAGCGGCTGGAGAAGGAGCGCCGGACGGCGGAGGAGGCCAAGAGCGCCCTGCTGCAACAGTCTGAGAACCAGATGAAGAACCAGGAGCATCTGGTGGGTCGTCTCACCCTCTCACCCTCACCCCCTCACCCTCCCCACAACCATGCGCTCATATTCACACCTCTACAGCTCCACTAACTCTGTCTCAACCTCAAACAAAACAGAATAAAAACAAATCTGATTCGAGAGGTGGTCAGTGTTATCTGGGCCCTATCTCTCTATGTTTTCTTCTCCCTGGTTGTCACCCTGGCGTGGAGGAAGTGACCCTGACTCCAGTTTGTTCCCCTCAGGCAACAGAGCTGGCTGAGCTCACCTCCAAGATCTCCTTGCTGGAGGACGCCAAGCAGAGGAAGGAAGATGAGGCTACGCAGTGGCAACAGAAGGTGTGTTCTCCCGCTGCTCTGCTGCTGCTCTGCTGCTGCTGTGCCCTCGGACACAAACACATTAGCACATATCTGATGTGCAAATCGTCAGGCGTCAGGTGGCTGAGCGGTGAGGGAGTCGGGCTAGTAATCTGAAGGTCGCCAGTTCAATTCCCCGGCCGTGCCAAATGACGTTGTGTCCTTGGGCAAGGCACTTCACCCTACTTGCCTCGGGGGGAATGTCCCTGTACTGACTGTAAGTCGCTCTGGATAAGAGCGTCTGCTAAATGACTAAATGTAAATGTAAATCCCTCCCTCTAGCTCTGCCACCCTCGGGGGGGGGGGGGGTAAGTGCCTCTCTCTCTCTTGGTTCTGTTGTTCCCGCCAGGGAGCCCCTGTTGGGCTAGCCGTTATAGAACACCATCCCCCACCACCAAATTCTCCCTCCTTCAGAACTAGAAAGAATCAAAGTCCAGCATCAACAGCCCCCGAATGTCCTGTGATTGTGTTGTTTCGAAACGAGAGAACAAACCTTTCAGCAGCTGTACTATTCATAGGCTTGAGTACGATTCGGCTCACTGTTCCACCTTCGGCATGTGTGTGGAGGCAGATGGTGTAAGGGTGCCTCTGGTCGCTCCTCGTCCTCTCTAACCTCCTCACGGCGTGTTGTCTCCCAGGCCACCATGGTGCAGGAAGACCTGGAGAAGACCAAGGAGGAGCTGAAGAGCCGGGTGATGGCGTCCCACGTCCAGGAGGCCGTGCAGGCTGAGGACGAGCACGACGAGAACGACGAGAGCAGCGCCGAGGCCAGCGCCGACTTCGCCTCCGCCGGCACCTACAAGGACCGCAGCGAGGAGGAGCGCATGACCGAGGCGGACAAGAACGAGCGCGTGCAGCAACACCTGCTGGTGAGTGTCCTTCCCTCTCTGGGCGGGGTCAGGGGTGCTGCGCTGTGTGACGACGGCAGCGCTGATGTTGCGTCTCTGCCTGCAGGCGCTGAGCTCAGAGCTGGCTAACGCTCGGGACGAGACCAAGAAGACCCAGAACGACCTCATCCATGCCGACAACGTGCGGGCGGGGAGAGACAAGTACAAGACCCTGCGGCAGATCCGCTCGGGGAACACCAAGCAGCGCATCGATGAGTTTGAGTGTATGTAACCTGTTCACGACTCCCCACGGCTACAGCCCTGGACTGGGTCCCATCATCTTAGACTGTAGACCTGCCTTTCACGAGCTACAGTGCCTTACACCTACACAAGACTAGTAAATATTATGTGAGGAAAAAGAACAATACAGCACATTGTACAGTAATATTGATACACAAATCAAGTATTGTCACCATAGGTGGGAATTTGGCGGATGCACCTGTTCTTAAGGGAGATGTTTTAGTAATACAAGAACGGTTTTGAGAACATAGATTGCATCATACTCTTTTCAAGCTTTAGAATTTGCGGCCGCAGTTGAGAAAGGGTGTTTGATAGATTGTAATGGTGCCATTTTGAATTAATTCCGCACTCATCATCATCATTTCTTTAAATAACTGAAAAGACAGGCAAATTGTACTATGTTGTCAATTTAGGTATAATTGTTGAAGAGCATTGTTTTTGGTTGGATCATTTACTGTAATCTTTTTGGGCAAAGAAACCACGAAACTGTATTTAGATTTTTTATGCTATTCTGATTTTAAGCTTTTAATGGTGGCAGTCTTCTCAACAGAAGGAGATCTTTTTGGAAAACCTTTGCAGTATTATTATCACACATGATTTTACTATGTAAGACCACATTAAACGAGCGCTGGAATGTTTCAGAAACACACACACTGACTGGTTAGAGATGAAGGTGTATCTGCTATGGCGTATAGCCATGCACAGTAGTAGCTCAAATAATTAGGAATTCTTTTTTTATACAAATCTTTTGCTAAACTTTTTACAACACAGTATGTGGCATTTGAAGCACTATGATTAAAAGGCCTTCCTCTAAGGGCTGTTTTGTAATTTGGATTTTTTTTCAAGTTGTGATCATGTGTAAAAGATAGTGTTTTATCTTTCTATTTTAAATTATGAATGACTGTTAAGTCAGCAGCCAAAACTGAAATAAGATAAATAGAGTCAGGAGTCGCCTTTTCCTTTGCAGAGTTTTTCAGAAGGTCTTTGCTGCTTGAAGTCTTCATCTGTCAATAAAATAGAGGAAACTTCAGTTGTCTTTTCTTACACTTTTGTGTGTTTTTTTCACTGTACTGCTTTAAGAATTTATATTCCGTGAATGTATTGGTACTCGAAATTTCCTTGACAATTTAATACCACACGGCCGCAATACCTTTCAGGGACACTAGAGGGTCCAATACAATTATTTTCCGCAGCACAATTCAGCACAATTCAGCACAATCCACAACAAATCTATCTAAATATTTCTTGATTGCCCTATATTTATATTGACAACCACATACAGCCATACCAATGGAGGTAAATCTAATTATCATTCATTAACCTTTATTCATGCAGGCTGTTCTCTCTTTCAATGACATTTTACTTTGTAAATAGTGAGTCCTTTGAATCCTTTCTCATTTCAACCGACAGCACAAAACACTTTAATTACACAGAGGCGGCACATTTTTACTGACAGAACATTTAATTTCTAGACAAGCTTCATTAGGGTCCGTGAAAACCCCCCTAGTTGAGTGGATCTTGTGACACAGAAACCTCCTCTGGCCTTGGTCTTGAAGGACAGACTGTTGCATAGCAACCAGAGCACCAATGAAAAAACTGTTTTTTTTTCTTCATGTTTTTGATAGCTGACATGTCTCGATATATCTGTCATTTATTTTAGCATACAGTATGAAAAACAGTGAATGTTACATAGGAAGGCGAGTTAATCGTCATCCTGTTTCATCAAAAGAACAAAAGACATCCAAAGAACAGCTGTGAAAATTGTATTCATTCACTCGAAGGCACTTTACTTCTTAAACATACTTTACTTTAAAACAGTTGACAATACCAGGTAGAACGTATTTTGCTCTATCAAATAGCAGCTACAGAATAAGCAGTTTGTAACTGGGAGGGCAGAATCTCATCTCACATCTGAGTCCTTCCTAGGAGCCCTGAGAATCTCCAGATGAAGGCCTCCCACAGGGACGCTTCTACCCTCCCTCCCTCTCTACCCACCCCTGCCTCTCCCTCCCTCTACCTACCCCTGCCTCTCCCTCTCTACCCACCCCTGCCTCTCCCTCCCTCTCTACCCACCCCTGCCTCTCCCTCCCTCTCTACCCACCACTGCCTCTCCCTCCCTCTCTACCCACCCCTGCCTCTCCCTCCCTCTCTACCCACCCCTGCCTCTCCCTCTCTACCCACCCCTGCCTCTCCCTCTCTACCCACCCCTGCCTCTCCCTCTCTACCCACCCCTGCCTCTCCCTCCCTCTCTACCCACCCCTGCCTCTCCCTCCATCCATCCTCGCATTCCTCCCTCGCTCACCCATCCTTACACACCAGCCCATCTCTTCCCAGATTGTTCCTCACTTGTGTAACAAGGTGACCATTTATTTTTCTATCTCGGTGACACACAACAGCACAAAGGTGTTGACACTAGAGTTGGCTCAATCATCCGTAATGATCAAATGATGTGTTTGTAGGTGAACATTTCCCAGCCATCTGCTGGGGTTGACTGCGGTGCCTTGACCCTGTGTGGAGGCTAGGTCCCCCAAGGACACCCGTCTGCAGCAGAAGGCCAGTTATCAGGAGCAGTCCTCAGACACACTGCTCGTCGCCATGGCAAAGTGCTTCCACCTTCGCTCGGTCTTCCTCAGAAGAATGCCTGGGTTGCCGTGGATCTCTGGGATTCAGGCTGGCTGCATACGTGTCCGCGGCTGGAACAGTCAGGACAGAATCCTCCACTCTCAATCAGTTTCCTACTCTGATTCTAAAGTCAACAGGTTGGTGGATGAACTGTATGAGATGCAACAGTAGCAGTATTTCTATTTAAAAACAATAGCATTGAAACACTTTGGTGATAAAATACGAAATATTTGAGGTGATTTATGTGGACTAGCCGGGTCTTTTAAACTTCATGCTGACATTTTCATTTCCCTTGAAAATATATGTCCTTATCTCTAGCTCTGGATAAGAGCATCTGCGACTAAATGTTATCTGTTTTTACAGTTTGCCAGTAGACAAAGTCACGATTCACTTTGTTAACCAAGATGGTATCAAAACAACCACAGCGGTAAACGAAGGGCAATCTCTGTTGGATGTCGTTGTCAACAAAAACGTGGATATTAGTGGGTTTGGTAGGTAAACTCAAGCATGTTCTACCTGTTGTGCCCTTTTAGATAAACAGGTGTGGCATGATAGAAGATGCATGGATGTGTTACAGAAGCAATAGTGTTTGTCTAGTGGAATTTCCATATATAATGGATGCATGTAGCCTATGTGTGTCTGTGTGGGTGGGGGATGAAGGAACGGAGTGGATATTATGTCCACGATTTCATACTAGATTGTACCGCTGTGCACTAATTTTATATTTTGCTGCAGATCTGGGGTTTATTGTCTGTGTTTAGATGACCACTGTTACATGAAAGTATCTTGTAATGAGCCTGTTTATAAAGAAACAAATGGAAAATGCATTAGGAGGACAGTAGGCTACCTGTAGATGTGGCAAATTGGTTATTTTCCGAAGCAGAATCTTCTGAATGAGATCATGTGATCTTGTGATCATAGGCGCGTGTGAGGGCACGCTCGCGTGCTCCACCTGCCACCTCGTTTTTGAAAAGAAGATTCACGAGAAGATGGAGCCCATGGTGGATGAGGAGATGGACATGCTAGATTTAGCCTATGGTCTCACCAAGACGTATGTTTCCTGACAGTTTGAATTTTTTTCATACAGTTTTCCTCATGCTGGGTCCGTGCTTCAGAATTCTTAACACTCATGACTAGGTGAATTGTTGTAATGGTGTGCACACATTGTGAGTTGTGAAAAACAAAAAATATAAAAGTTATTTTTTTTAGAAAAGCACAAAATCGATATTTTGTATGACTGGTGCTTTGTTATTGTCCATGAAACATCCCCTACAAAAACAGGAAAGTTTTTGTATGTGTGTTATTGCTTGAACTTCCACAAACAGTCAATGAGGAAACGGTTTATTCTCTGATGATATGTTGTAGATCTACGATCTTGAGTTTCACGCACGTGCCTGTGATTGGCAGGTCTCGTCTCGGGTGTCAGGTGACGGTTCAGCGGTGGATGGACGGGATGACGGTGTATGTGCCTCGAGAGATGAGGAACGCTCTGGGATCCAAGGACAGCTCGTGAAGCACCGTGAACTGTTTTCTTTTGTTGTTTTTTTGGCTTATTTTTTCTTGGTCTCATTTTGATAAACGGTTCTTGTCACTGTGCCAGATGACTCGTTTTATATTGACGATAGAAGCGATTTTACTGCACAGACGTCAAAGCTGTCAAGTGTGGGGTGTGGCAAGTTAGAAGTTAAGCGGTCATCTGAGATCTTCTCATCATACAGGAAATGTAAAAAAAATACAGCTGTTGATCACCAAGGCAACAGAGCAGCTCTGACGTTTGCAAACATAGACATGTATATATGTCTATGTTTGCAACGTCCTCTGTGCATGTGTCGTAGTTGGGCTTTGTGGCAGCATTATTAAAATCTAGACAGATATAGGATAGTATTTTCTCTTCAAATTGTAGTGTGCTTGACATGTATTATACTGAGTTACAGTTAAATCCATCAAAGCTGGGGGACTTGAGTACCGCAATTAAATCATCCGTGTATGACACCATCAACAAAGGCTGTCGTTTTAACACAGGGCCTGTAATGGATTCAATGTAAAATTGTCATGCTCATCTTGCACTATTGGTAGTTTAACAGATGCTAACTTTAGGAAACATACAATGCAGCTAGTATTGCCTCACTAATCAAAACATTGGCATTTGTTATTGTGAATCTCATATGACTCAACAATATGGCTTCCTCATGTCCATAATATAGAAATTATGCAAATAATTTCGGGCCTAATTGAATTGTATAAATCTATCAAATTTGTTATGCAGAAGACTGAACATACAAATAAAATGGTGACTAAAACTGTGAAAAGATTGGAAAGACAAATAAGTTCAGAATGACTCTTTATGACAGAATGTACTCTTCAAGCAGTGCTATAACAGTTTGCTTGTATACAGGAGGACAACACTTTTACTTCTGGGGTTAACAAACATCTTTGACTACTTATAGTAAATAGATTGATTCATCATTTACAATTAAATAAAGTTGAAATGTTGGAAGTCACATACATGTATTCACAGAGTTTATAAATAAGGTTAACTAATAAAAACCTAGTTCTTAGTATTCCTGTACGTAGATCTATAAGTATTGAACATTTCCTTTACAGAGAACTTTAAGTATGAACATTTCCTGTACACAAGTCATGTATTATCTGCCTATTCAATCCCCTACTATTTCCAGTGAATGTAATTAATTTGGGTCTGTATACATAATAGTGTTTGATTATGTGTTCCGTCTTACCCTTGCAAAAAGACTTTCAGTGTCATTAGTGAATGCTGGAGAATGGTTGTCATTTTCTCAGATTGACATCTGTAAAGGTGTGTTGTTGAAATATGCTCAATCTGACTGACTTCACATGTCATTTACATGACCTTTCATCACAAAAGATATGTTTGGAACGTGAATCGGAACCACAGCGAGCCAAATCATCTCGGATTTGTAGTGGCATAACATCTAACTTAAATGGTTTATTCTACCGAGAAGAACCTTCTAGACTCCTCTTGATCTATGTTCATACCTGGAATGTAAACTTTTTCTTCTCGCCTTTTTTCTATTTACCTTCTCATAACTATGCCACACCTAAAAACACTCATTTCCCCCTCTACACAAAGGAGTCATCTCCCTGCAACAGCTTCGAAGGTTTCTCTTTCTCTTTTTGATCGAACATTTTACTTTTCCACTACTGTTTACTCAGCAGCAGTTCTTTTTCCACCTCTTTTGCTTCAGTGTTGCAACTCTTGCTGTCGCTGTAACTGAAGTACTCTCTGACTGTGTTTCGGACTGTTGCCGGCAGTTTAATTCTAATTGTGTGACTGATGGAGCTTGTAGCCTTGGTGATGGTTTTGGAGGACAACTGTGGAGGGAGGTTCCCTCCACCCAGCTGTCCTAACGTCACATGACCACGGTCCAAACTGGTTTGGACCAATGGTACTTTGTCATCTTTGGCATTGGGAGGCTGTCTGGTTGAAACAGATTGTAGAATCAGGGAACTGTTCTGGCTGTAGAACACAGTTTGGGGAATCTGGAGCTTGACTGTTTTGCTCAGCAGCTCTACATCCTCTTGCCGTCCTGCCCTTGTATCGGTCACCAGAGACAGTCCACAGCCACCTTCACAGTGCTCGGACCGGCTTCTCACCAGTGTCGCATTCGAAGCTGAGAGGAATGTTATTTTGGTCCTCTTCACCTCCTCTCTGTTATTTTTTCCAGCAACCTCCACATTGGCTGTTTTTTTCAGTTGAATGTGAGCGATTGATGTTTTCTCTGAGGTCACAGGGGTTTCGTGCTTCTCCTTCCAGTGCACCTGCTCTCCTGCCCTCCTGAGAGAGTCCTCTCTCTCGCTATCCGTCAGATGAAAGTCAGGCTTTTGTCTCCCTTTAAGTTTGAAGAGACTAGGCGATAGAAGATTAAGCTCCTTACTATTCTGAGTGCATGTGGACTGGTAGACCTCTCCTCCACCTTCCTCCTCCTCCTCCTCCCCCTCATCATCCTCGTTGCACCACTCCAAATCCTCCGGCATGGGGAACGCAACGCTCCAGTCTTTCGGGAACTTCTTTGGAGTGTCAGGTGTCAGGGGCCGTAGGCGTGCCGAGGAGCCAAACAGGAAAGGGAGGGAGCTGCCTTCGCTGGGGAAGGACAGCGAGTCGGAGCAGAAGGCGCTGTCTATGGAGCTCAGAGACGAGCCGGAGGGGGAGGTGGCTGTGGACGAGAGGCTGGAGACACTCGACCTGCTGGAGGTCAGTAACCGCTGGGCATGGTGCCAGCCGCTGGAGGCAGCTTGAGGAGACCGCAGGAAGGTGGACCGGCCGCTGACAAGCTTCGAACCGTTGGCCCTCTTCAACTCCTCGCCAGGGCGGACGGGAGCGTGCTGGCCACACATCATAGCAGCATCACAGCTGGACTGGCGGGCCACTAGGATGTGGTTCCTTGCAGGGAGCTGGGGGGAGGCCAGACACACGCTGGGTTCAGAGGCACAACGGTCTCTGGCTGAGGTGAGGCCCACCAGGGAGGAGCTGCTGGAACAGGCAGACATCTCCTTTATGTTCTCCCAGCTACACGCGCCATCCTCGTTGATGTGTGGCCTTTTCAAAAAGTCAGTCTCGTCCAGGAAGTCAAAGAGCTCTTTATCCTTCTTCAAGACCAGTTTTCTAAGAGCCAGGAGATGTGGTTTTCTCTCTGTGGAGGGAGAAGTGTCTGGCCTCTCTGGGTCCCAGTCGTCTAGACCGTAGAGCTGCTGGAACGACTCCACTTTAATATGAAAAGGGTAAAGAGAGATGATAAGAACAGGAGTGAATGTTTACACACACACACACACACACATATATGTATATAGTATATAGAAAGGGCATATATACATCTATATATTTATATATATATACAGTTTTTACAGTATTTTTTTAATAGATGGATGAATGTATTTTCTGTCTAAGGCCTCACCTTTCGATGTTTCAGATTCAATCTTTGGTTCAGTAAAAATCCTCTGAACATCATCCCCAAATATGGTTGGAGTATTTTCTATGAGGAGCTGGATGAGAGCTGCAACCTTGAGATAATTCAAAACAGAAGACGAGTGTTCACAAACAGTCGAGAAATAACATGTTCTCAGCGGAACACGACCATGTGGCGAGTGACACACACAACAGGAACCATGCCAACAATTCTGTGTTATTGACGCACTTAGAGCTAACAATTGATGGCAAGGTGGAGATTTTCAGTCAAGCCAACGTCCCACAAAGTATTACAACACTACAGTATTAAAACTAGGTACTGCAATACATAATTGACTCAAAAATTGTTGTGCATGGGGGACACTGTGTTATCCATAATCATAACATAACTGAGACTGACAGATACCACAATGAACTGCTGGTTGCATTTAGTATACAACAAATCTTTTACCCTGGTGGAAGTTGAGGAGGCATCAAGTTTTCAGAGGAACAGATTAACTGTGTGTTTGAAGTCTGTTTACTCTGATTGGAGGGTTTGGGATCGTGATGACGTGTCTCTACCTTCTTGGTGGACTGACTCTCTTCTTCCGGCGCAGTGGGTCCTGGGGGCCACAGCATGTTGGGGGCGATGCACAGGGCCAGGTTGAAGGCGTTCATCTGGTTGTGTTGTGAGTGTTCCTGAATGTGGTACAGAAGGCCAAACAGGTGGCGCAGCAGAGTGATGTTATCAGCCGGAAGCTTCCTCAGTAGCCTGTTGGGAGGTGAAGGAGAAATCAAGATCCAGGCAGTGGGAAAAACAGAAAACAGAATATGCGAATAGGTAGGGAGCAGGTGTCTCTATGAGGGAGAAGAAGAGCTTGGAGGTTTTAATGAAAACCTTTCTTATTTTCTTACCTTTCTTCATTATACATATTGTGCTCCGTGCCAAATGAGAAACACAAATGAGTGCAAAACTGAATCTTAATTAGGAAGGTGTTGGATTCGAGGGAGCTCGGATGCAATGTGTCAAATGTCAGTTCACACAAAATCTGTGTGGGCCGGGGGCCAACTCATTTACTGAGATGAGTCACAAGACAGGACCCAATGTTCCCACAAGAGCTGCTTCAATCTGAGCCTGCAGCTGACATTCAGACCTAACGAAGGAAGAAGCCTCTGTGGGAACATCTGAGAACATCTGAGAACCTCTTTCTTTTCATGCACCTGGATTGTATTTCCAACTGAACAACTCACATAATGGCAGGGACCACAGGTGTGTTGACACCATTATTTAAGTTCCAATTACGACATGAACTCTAAACATACACCAAGATGATTTGGATTTCGAAACACAACTTTAAGAAAGTATTGCGGGTTTCTTGTGCTAACTATGGGATGCAGAAATCTCCACAGAGTAGAAACTATTACAGCTTTCAAGAACAGAAATGATTCATACTCTGTAGAGATTTCCAGCTAGATAGTTTATCAAGAAGCCCACAGCAATGAGTATTTTTTTTTTTTACCTTTGTATCATCTCAATCTTATCCACACCCTCCAAGGCCTCCATCCACTGTCCATAGAGACCAGAGCTGAGCACACTGCCAGGGAGGTTACGAAGAAAGTCCTGTTGAAAGTCGGTCTCGGTTAGTGTCTAAAGAGCAGCATGAGGAACATGAGGATATGAACTTCTGCGCTCACAGTCTGCGTATCTGTATTTTCATTGTATTATTCTATTTTTATTGTGTCGTGAAGCACCATAAGTGTTGCAGTTTTGCACAAATGGTACTATTGAAATAACGTCTGATTTGATTCGATGGCTGTAACCCTGATTGTACTCATCCACCGTACCAAATCAAAGTCAAGCCGGCATTACTGGGCACTCACAGTTAGGACAGCTGCAGCCACGAACACAGACTCCCCCTCCAACTGAACACTGGCTCCCGAGTTCAGTTTCTCCTTCAGCTCACGGCATGTTTTAGCGTTGGCTGAGCGACGGAAGATCCCTGTCGTGTTTGCTCCCTCACGGTACAACAGATACAGCATGTTCTTTACCAGGAAAGCAAAACACAATCAAGTCAGACAGAAATTTGTATTTCATAAATAATTCATCTCAGCTGCCATTATTTGCCGTTGGATTTACGAAATAATTTACATTTTGTTGAACCTCGACTGACTCTTAATTTGACCAGGATCGTCCTCATTGCAAGAAATCTCTTTATTAACGACTCTGGTTATGAATCCATAACAAGGGTTGTTAATGCCGGTCACTTCATCTCACCATAATTGGTCTGGGGAGGTTTCCATGGTGACAGATGGATGACAGCGCCTGGCCGAAGAGCTTCTGAGAAGAAGCTGAGGAATGAGGAAGTGATTGTGAGGGGTTTGGTGCCCCCCGCCTCAGAGCCCAGTCTATCAGGGACTTCTTCCTCTTTATGTGTCTTTGAGACGAATGTGCTGAAAACAACATATTCTTAATCAGAAACACCCAGACAAGTAATGCACCCTTGAAGTCACAACACCACCAGATAAATGTTGTATGAAATTCAGTAGTCCATTTTCAGATTGCCGTTAGATCGAGAATTCATTATTAATGAGGAATCTCGAGTAGGTTAACTTTTTATGCAGTTTGGTGAATTTATCAATCCAGTCATGTAAAGGAGAATTCACACATTTATATTACATTTACATTTAGTCATTTAGCAGACGCTCTTATCCAGAGCGATTTACAGTAAGTACAGGGACATTCCCCCCCGAGGCAAGTAGGGTGAAGTGCCTTGCCCAAGGACACAACATAATTTTGCACGGCCAGGAATCGAACTGGCAACCTTCAGATTACTAGCCCGATTCCCTAACCGCTCAGCCACCTGACTCCCTTATATACAGCTTATGTTCCCTATACGGTCATGGAAAATTGTAAATGCCATAATTGACTAAATGACAGGAAGGAGACTGTGATAACGTCTGTTAAACTACATGTGCTGGCGTGACAGGAAGCTATTTACTATCTGCACTCTAAATAAACCGCTCCCATAAAGAGGGTACGGTACGTCATATCCAAAGCACGATTTGGGAGGACAAGGAAAATACATTTTCTAAACCTTCAAGATTGTAGCCCTGCATAGCTCAGTGTAATCTGTCATGTTGGTCTGCAGGATTCTAATGTTCAGTAGATAAGAATTACACATGATATCGTAGATTCACCTGTTCCTCCCTGACCTCCGCTGTCAGACTTGGCCCTCAGGATGAAGCGTTGACCAGATGTTTCTTTCAGCAGCTGATCAAGGAAGAGTCGGCCATCCACAGTCGGCAGGTTGGTAGAGATGGTTGATCGCAGGCCAGCACTTTCCTTCAGGCAGTGAAGGATGATGCTGTAGGGAAGCTCATGACCTGCCAACAGACCAATCAGGTTCAGCCACATGGAGATTCCGAAATTTCTTCTCAGTTTGGAACCCTTGCAGTGGGAGCATGTGTCAGTAAAGACTGTTTCTGACTGCTCGGTTTTATAACGGTTATGTTTATCATGGCCTGTGTGTCCAATATTTGTGATGTCTAGATTCGTTCGCAAATTGGGATGTTTATAGATTAATTTAAATGCAAATCATGATTTGCGTGAATACGTTTAGATGGAAATTCCCACTTGTGTGGATTCACATCAATAGAAATGATTATTCGTCTGAATTTATATGCAAATTCTCCTTTTTATGCATTAATTGAAACGTTTCCATGTTGACCCGAGGATCATGGCCATGACAAAACAACTTACAGTTGTCTCCAGCATTTATTGAAAGACAACCAAGGTCACACACGAATCCTTTGAATCCTCCCAAGGATTGGTATAGTATTCCCTGGCCATATCACCTGATTATAGACAAAAATCTAAAGCACTCTGGAATAATGTGATCTACAGACATGTGAAATTAGATTTTTGTTTTGTTTCAAACAATTCAATACAGAGAGCGAGAGATGGAGATGGAGAGAGTGAGAGATCAAAACTAAATCCGTTTGTGCCTCTGTCCTGATCATTTTTCGTGATGTGTTTTCCAGGGTGACTTGACCCTGAGCGCTCACCGATGAGGGGGTGTGGAGCTTCCTCTCTCCCCAGGATGACCCAGAGACGGTAGTCAGCCGCCCGCCCCTGAGGGAGACGGGGAGAGAGAACACTTCAGACTCCGGAGACCATAACCAAAACAGAGCACATCCAAGTGTGGATCAAAAATCCAAAGAATTTTGTAGATCGAATTCTCTTTTCTTTCTTTTTTTTAAGCTCAACATGTCTTTTCAAATTATTTGTCTTTCTTTTCCTTCACAAATGAGATCAAAACCACTTAGGGGGATTGAAGATACTGTGACAGTCACTTACTGAGAGACCCAACTGTTGGGCGACAATCCTAATGATTTTATTTACATCATCTTTGCTGTCCACATTCACGGCCACCTGGGTTAGAGTGAAAAAGAAATCATTTGAAATTGATTATGTCTGACAGATTTCCCAGAGCACGACAGGAATTCACAGACACTAGATGAGACACCTTCCTGACACCAAGATAAGCTTCATACCATTGCACTCTTTCCCGTGTCCATGAGAACAATTTTCATGTTGACATTATTCGGATATTCCCCTTCTTTGGATTTGTTGATTTGCCTACAGCACACAGCACAGTTAGACACACACATAGGGTGTGAACAAGGTCCCAACACTATCGCATGTCTGTAATCGCTGACATTTATATACAAATGCCTCATACATGTTCATTCTCCGACGTCAATTAATCTATATTGTAGGATATTCTCACCATTGTAAAGCTAACTGCCACTTCTCCTTTATCTCAGATGAGCTGAAAGAGAGAAGACATAAAAGCTCTTTGTGGTTCTTTCTGTTGCTTCTATTCATGTGCAGCATAGTAGGAGAGAACATGTCATTCTCCTCAAAAGGACACAAGAGTCCAGGAGGGTGAGCAGGTGCAGCTGGAGTCTCTTCAGTTCTCTGACTGAAGAGACAGAGCCTGTCGTAATCTGAACACAGGAGTAGGTGAGAGCCCCGAGAGGAAAACGGATTTCAGCACAAAAGATGACAAAGAGAAAGTGTCACGTACCTGAAGGTCACCACATAATTAGTGACAGGCCAGCCGATGACAAAGGACTGCTTGTTCCTCAGTTTGCCCTCTGCAACCTCGTCCGTGCACGACGACACCCACATCTCACACAGGCTCACTCTCACTTTCAGCTTCAGGCTTGATGATGACCTGGGTCCCAGGGCAAACACACATCCACTATACTTAACTGACAAACACAATTGTGTTCGGGATTAAACTATAGCTGTGATAAAGTACAAAGGTTTTCAATGAGACGGGAACTCACTTTGATTTTGCGATGATGAGGGTATCGTTGAAGAGGAACAAGTGTCTCTCCTGAATCTGCAGGCCTGCGCTTAGCTGCACGCGCTCCTCCATGACAAACTCTGACATCTGGGACATCAGGCTCCTGACCTGCCCTGCTCTGGGTGTCGAGGCCTGGGCAGCATCCCTGCCGATGACACCCAGCCATTGTCAGTGCATCACACATGTTGCGTTGCTAGGACGATTATAATATTAGTGTGTTTATTCAGCAGAAACTTCTGTAGTCAAACATTGGCATGTCTGCGGTGAAGTTGCAGTACTTAAAGTTCGTATCTCGTTTATCAAGAAGTGTCAAGTCCTCACAATGTCACAGCATGGCAGAACACCTAATTATATTTACAGAGAATGGGGATTGACAGACTGTTTTATTTCATACCACACGTGTCCAATTATGGGTCATTTTCCATTGAAGTCTCCGATTAGTTGTCAGTGATTTGCAGCTCAAAAGCTGAAAGAAAAAATGTCTACGACGATGCTACTGGTCCTGCTGTGAAGGGTTTTCCTTTCACTTGGCTGCAACTACGCTGTGATGAACAAACAGCTAATCATCACCTTGCATAACACACTTCAGGCTTTTACACTTCAGGCTTTTACAATCTGTCCACCGTTTAGAGGAGAGTAAGGCAAAAGAGCAATCCAGATCTAAAACGTGGATCAACAATCTACACACAAATAAAGGTGGTGAGTCTAAATTATTTTTTTACTTGGACTGAACCCAGATGGCAAAAGCCCCACAGGCGGTATTTTACCAGAGTTGTTTATTTTACCCCTCACTATTTATCTGCTGTTACCATGATAGAGCAGCACTGAGGCCAAATAAAGGCAGGAATTCATCAGACATGGCAGCGCAGCAAACCGTGCGACGGCTGTGTGCTGTATAATGCGTCACTGAGACAGAGCATGAGCAGGACTTGACAGAAAGGGGAGGAGGGTCAAACAGTCAAAAATGTTAGCCCACTTCAGCCCAAGGACAGTCGAATATAAAAGTAAAAAGTAACAGATGAGTGATTTGATGAAGAAACATTCAAATGTTCGTCCACACTGTAGCCCAAAGACAGTAGAATTGTCACACTACGATTGTCTGTGAGCACAGACAGACTCCGCAGGCTGGGGAGTATCCATAGGCTCTCAACGGCCTTATGAAACTACGCTGTGAACAAATATGTCAGTACTAATCCTGGTCTGCAGAGAGATGACGCTCTAATTGATGACAGATGCAGTAATGTTCAGTGACCTGCACAAAGTTGACTTTAAAACAAACAGTATCACTCGTTTTCCAATAACAGTTAGCTGAGACGGTTGACTTTGTTTGTTTTTCTTGTCAGATGAGGTAGTCATGGCTAAACGCAGGAAAAACACTTGATCTCTGAGATGAGAGCGATGAAGCTGCTAACACAAACAGAACAAGCTGGAAGCGGCGCGTGAAGACGGATAGATGAGGAAGCTAGAGTGGTTCATGTCTGACCTGTTGTGGCCCCGTTGTTTCCCAAATGCCTTAGCGATGGCTGACTGGCCAGTCTGTCTTCGCTGAAGCGTCGTTTTCATTTTCTGTGAGAGAACAGATTGTCTTTTTGTTTCTTCCTGTCAAGCAAGTCTCACATTCGAGGAACAAGAACTTTCCTGGAAACACAAGCTCTTGGATCACTGGGATCCTTCAGAGCAGATGAAGTTGTAAATATCGTTTAACGTGTTTATTCTCTCACAACTAAATATATTGACATATATTTGACAATAGTGCTGATTTCTCACACCCTTTTTCATCACACAGTAGTTGTTGATTAGGACTTCACACATTTTGAATACAATCTGGATGTCTGACACAATATTTTAGGGGTTTAAGTCACATTAAGCTTTAAGCTCTTTTAGCCTTGTTTCTGTATGTCTTTTCTATATTAAACCAGTTTTCTTTTAAACAAGAGACAGAAGACACCAACAACTGCTGATTTTATTTAAAAATTGTTTTCTTGTAAGAATTATAGTGATTAAGCCAAAGGAAGCCAGCTAACCTTTTCACAACATTGAATACATTCAGATATTCAAGATTCAATAGAGAGAACAGAAAAGCAGATGCCATAAACAAGATAGGAAAACATTTTGAATTGCTGACATTACACACCCATCTATTTGACACGACTGTCAAGAGCAAAGCATGTTTCATTTCCTGAATGCAAGGTACGGGGAAATGCTTGTCAAAGCAAATGACTGGCACTTTAAAGCACTGTGGGAAACTATGCATTGCTATAGGATCCTCAGTGTCTCACACAGAGGAAAATTATTTCTCTAGACCTCTCAGTCTGCCATCCCGCTGACAGGTGCCCTGCAGACACCTATCCTAAGGCCACCATGTGCAGAACTGCATTGTTTACTACTTATTGCGGTAACAAGGGAGTCAGGTGGCTGAGCGGTTAGGGAATCGGGCTAGTAATAAGAAGGTTGCCGGTTTGATTCCCCGCCAGGCAAATTACATTGTGTCCTTGGGCAAGGCACTTCACCCTACTTGCCTCGGGGGGAATGTCCCTGTACTTACTGTAAGTCGCTCTGGATAAGAGCGTCTGCTAAATAACTAAATGTAACAACATTGACCTTCTTGTGAGATATGTCGTCGCTGTTGATTTGCATGATAAAAGTGTCAGCTAATGTGAAAATCTATGTAAAGCACTGTAAAATGTACTTTTACCTGGCTCTAGCAACAATGTGGATGTAGTATATAGTACCTGGTCCAATCACAGTCATGACAACTTAAAAATATTGTCCAATGGAAATTAGATCATGGTTTGATGGATATTTTATAACAATAATAATAAATTGTAATAAATTGATACTTGCCTTCTCTTTCTCTTGAATACTTGACTCATTGCTGTTTGCTTTGGAATTGGGGCCAACACTTTGTTGAGGGGTCATCTTTAGCTCAGAAAAAGTCAAACTAATTCACATGCTGTGTTGTTGTGTTCTGCAGATCTAAGATACCTATCTCATCCACCACAGAGGAAAAATAAGTCTATTGCTGATAAATAAAAGTTTCTAAAAAGAAAAGATCGCCTCAGAACTACTTGATGTGACAGAATGATGAGTCTGTCTCAAAGTCCCTCGGAGAGAGTGCCACTCTTTTCCTGCCGTCCTCCCGAATCCCATCTCTTACAGGGTTGGGTCATTCCCTCCTTGCTGACTAAATAAGGATATTCCAACCATGGCTCCTCACAGTACAGTAGCTAATGTGAAACATTGTTGCTGGAGTTACAGGTTATTCTCCGCTTTTCCCCCAGGAGGCAGTGGTACACTCAAACTATGCTTTCATTGAACAGCATGATGTCTTCTGTACAAGTGAGTTCTACATTAATACAATATACAACTGATGATATGGAGGACAAAGTAGGCCTAATAAACTTCAGACCAAAGCGCCTACTTTGACAAAAGAATCTAGAAGCCCCGATATGTTTCAGCAAAACCTCAAATATTTCCCCCAACATTTGCAATGATTGTAGTGTTAAAGTCAGTTACAGTCAGACCTCAAGGGCCTAACGGTTTAACATGATTAAAAAAAAAAGAATAATAAATAATAACTTCATAATAAAATGAAGTTAGCATTTGTGCTTTCTGACATAAGTTACATCTACCAGTAAGAACTGTCACTATGTTCTGACTGTGTTTTAAAAGCATTCTTAACAAAGTTGCAATTCTGTTTGTTGTGAGATGTAATAGACCACGAGTTTCTCAACAACTATTTCAAATAACAGCCAAGAGAAGTTGTGGTTTTTAACTTCCCGCACGATTCTGTCATAAAACTATTCACTGGTTAATTGGCTTATTTTGAGACACCATCAACTGCACCACCACCTTGTGTCTGAAGACTTTTGAGGATTATAGCATCACAACTGCTGCTTGCCTAGCAATATCCTGATATTGTTAATTCACAGTCTCTAAAAGCAGTATGTCGATTGCTTTCCAAGCAGAAAAAGCTCATGATTGTGGAACATAGATCATCTATAATTGTGTATGTGTGGTCCACATGTAAAACACAAACTGTAGCGCATCCTCAAGAAAGTCTAAGTGTCTGTAAGGAAAGAGTCCTTGCTTGGTCATTTCGAACCCTGGTGACTGTATGTTAGTCTACAGTACATGTTTATATGTAACGTTTGGAAACACCTAGTCTTTTATCGTTTTTGAGAAACACATGCATGTTCCTGTTTTTTATATGCAACAAAACAGGTCATTTAACGGTATTGGTGCGAAAGCTTAATTTTCATAAACCTGTCACCTTAGGCAATATTTGGAGAACATGCTAACTCATTAGGCCTAAATACATGTAGGTTAACTGCCCTACAGTCCCTGGTTGAGTGATTTAATTCATGCATTAAAAACAATGAAAAACAGGAGGTGCATGTGTTGCCCAACAATGACAAAAGACTAGGTGTTTCCAAACTTTTGACAGAAAGTGTACATGTTTACATGTACACAAGTTCACATTTCACCATACCCTATGAGATTAGGACATTTTTTGACAGTTAGAGTAGGATTAATGCCCCTTTAAATGGGATGTGTGTTTAAAGTTATCATGTTTGAAGCAAAAATTATATATTAGGACAATAAGACAGAAAGTTCAACAAATGTGTTTGCCTTCACAGCCACTTGGTTTTCAGATGAGGAAGTGAGTGGCTGGAGGAAGTCATTTTTTTGTTTAGTGCTTAACTGAATCTTCACACTCGCACGCCCTGTGAAAGTAGGTTTCCAGTCCATCTAAACCTTTTCTTTTTATCGGTGCAAAATTTGAAATTACTCAAGACTTCACAAGTCAATACTTTATCGTTTTTCTGATGTTCAGCACCACTAGGGAGACAAAAGTCAGACACAACCAGGGAGTACCTCCTGTACATCCCCCTCAATCAACCTACCTACCTGCCTACCTACCTGTCTACCTGCCTGCTGGTCTACTTGCCTGCCTGTCTGCTATGTTTACATTGTTGTTCTGTTACAGTGTCTACAGTGACAGTTTAGTACCGTCTCCAGTCGGGTTTAGATCTTACCAACGCTACTGGCTGCTAAAACCATTCTCTTTCCTGACAGAAGATGAGCTTCATCACTCATATTATGATCAACGAGACGGTGGTCTAAACAACAGATACATAGGCCACATTTTTTTATGTTTAAACCAGGAGCTGGAACATAAAGCACACAGAACAAACAGCCTCAGTGGAACATGTAACATTCATTTTCAAACTGCCATTTGGCATTTCACAACCTGACATGTTGTCACTTTGGTTCCAGACATTTCCTGCTAGCGTACTTTGCACTTATCTTCCTTATTTCTGCTTCCTCTTTAAAATGCTGTAGCTTAGTAATGATCAGGCAGTTGTTCTGGGGAACAGAGGCATCCCTTCTATTTGATCGGAGAAGACCAATCAAGCCGTCTGCTCGCAAGAACTTCAGAAGAATCCTGTCAACGAGGTACAGCACTTTTCAGAGAAAGAAAGAAATCTAGAATAGTTTGTCAGTCTTTATGCATTGTGTTTGTACATGAAAACTTTAGATCTATGACCTTGTGGGAGGTGGGGTTTGATTCAACTGTTCTATGGTGTTGATGTAGCCTATATCACATTTACTGACAGAAGGAGAAAAGGTGGGCGTAAATGAATCCTACAGTTTTACCTTTGTTAGACCAACGTTAATATCTGTCAAAAGGTGCAGCTTAGTACTTCAGCTCAGGGGTTGTTGAGGTGGTTAGGGTAGAGTAGGCCTACTATGTAACCGACAGGTAAATACACCAGTCAGTAGTATGCAGTTTAATCTGTATCTATAGAGAACTTGTAAATCATTGTAAAAAAACAACAACAATGTTGCAATAACCACTGCACAATAGTTGTGTTGTTATTCCACAGGGACGTCTTGAGTATCTGCAGAGAGCAGGCCCCTCACTTAGTGTGTTTGACAAGCTGAGTTGGACACTCAGTACACAGGGTGTCAGTTTGTCAAATACCCCAAGTGAGGCGTCACTTGTCTACTGTTCCACTGGCAAACTGCCGTCTGCTGGTGACCTTGACTGCAAGCGTGTCTGGAGTTACTTCATCAGTGAGATGAATCATCTTGAGTTCTGCTGATTGGTCCTTTTATGTGTTAGTGCTGCCTGTGTCGTTGTCCAGGATGTACTGTGTGCAGGTAGTATGAATTATGTTGATTAGCAACAAAGAATACTAATATAATACACACTAATGCACCAAAAATGTAATTCCTCAGGGCATTTCAGGTGTAAGTTTCTGTACTAAATGTAGGCCTACTTTGACATTAAATGTTTATCCAAATGTTCATGTATTATTTTGTTTCATTGCGTAGGCCTGATATTTTTATATTTGAGTCTTTATAACGTCAATATATCTTAATCTGATCATGTTGAACGGCTGAAGATAACCTTCATTCCAATACGTTAAAAACGCAACATACAAAACGGAAATAATGAGTCCTTATCTAATTAGGGTAACCGGTTGCGGTATAGGCTTACTTCTCTAAGATGTTTTAAGATCAAAAACACATTTTTTATCTGTCAGTCTCACATTTCCTGCCTCCACAGCGGGTTGTCTCATCGGAGTAAATGGGAGCGCAGATGTGTATTATCTTGTGATCAGATGGTAGCACTAACTCAATGCAGAGCTGTAGCCATGGCCTCCAAATGTCATACATATGTAGCCTATCTATATAATTACAGTCGCTTTAGGACTTGGTAGGCGTGCCACTGTCTTTCATATGGTTACATAAGTCTATAATAGAGCGCTATAGGTTCCAATTGTTAAACATTAAAATTGTGAGAAAAACACCGGAAATGCACAAACACAATTTTAGGGGAAACGTGAAGCTCCTTGATTGTTTACAATCAGTAGGATTTGTATTTGAAATGCGTAGTCGTACAATATTCAATGTTTTCTGCAATTTCCCTAAAAGCAAATTTTACTCTGAAATCTTTTCAGTAGAACACGTTGTTTTACTTGCATCGAGTTTCTCAAAAAAGGCATTAAGTTATAATACAACAAGTGTACTTTGCAGCGCCATCCAGAGGCCAACGATTAATATATTTTTTTGTTACCCAAAAGTGGGAGGAGGGGGGCTATATTGGGTTTCCTGTCATTTAACGTAACATGTTGTGAGTCGTTGGTACTACATCGGTATTTCAGGGCATGCACTTCTAAAACGAAATCATGCGTGTGGTGAAATGGCAAAAGGTTGTAGTGTTATAGCCAAAGAAAGATTACTTATATTTGTTTGTGTTTATCCTTTACTCAATCACACACGACGCACAGTGAGCGTGGAATCGTATAGGGCAGTCAACCGAGACTACGACTGAAATGATCAGTGGGGGTTTGGATAGGAAAGAGGATGCGCAGCCAACTGTAGTCATTGCATATATCCTAGATGGACAGGATAGTCTAGGTTTCTCCTCCGTATTCAACAGGTAGACACAACTTAATTAGTAAAGTCGAAGATGGTTACAATGAATAACACCGCATACTTTCTCAATCATTTCTACCCGTCGTCAAATTCTTCGTTTTGGAATTTTTCCCTGGATGAAGGAATGTATGGCAATGGTACTAGTTATGAGACCGAATCACAGCATTCCACCACAAAAGCTATTCTAATTTTTGCATATTCAGTCATCATCACAATTTCACTTTTTGGAAATATTGTGGTTTGTCACGTCGTGTTAAAGAACAAGCGGATGCATTCTGTCACCAGTTTGTTCATTATGAACCTGGCCGTGGCTGATTTAATGATAACTCTTCTCAACACACCTTTCACATTGGTAAGTTGGAGCAGGTGAAGAGACTGACCCAGTTACGGGATGTGATGATACATTTGAAATAAGTGTATAGGAAGTGTTGCCTACAGTCATATGCAAGTTATGGCAAAATAACTCTTAAACCATATTTAGCCTATTTGTTGCATCTGATACATTGGGTATGTTTAATCAATTATGAAAGACGAAATCACCGAATAGTACTTTACTAGGAAGTGCTGAAATCCTCTTGCATTGGTTTGTTTTCAATCTAGACTGTGTATTATTGCATTTTTATACAATTTTCAGGCTGATTTAGATTCAGAAGAGGCTATACCATTTTAAAGATGTGCAGTCTCTAACCAAGTGACCACAATGCACTTTTCTAACATTAAGTTTCTTAGTATATTTACTTAGCCTCTGGGTAGAAGTATCTTGCTGTGTAAGTAATGAAGTGTCAGATAAGTATGTGCAATATAATTAGACTGGAAATGTACAGTCCTTCTAATTAAGGTTAAATTGATTGAAAAAGTCATGGATCCTCTGGTGATAATGACATCATCAGCCTTGATATCATGTATGTTTATAATTGACGTTGTTGCTCATGTGTGTGGTGTTTTTCAGACTAGGTTTGTGAACAGCACCTGGGTGTTTGGTAAGCTGATGTGTCACGTCAGTCGCTTTGCCCAATACTGTTCTGTCCATGTCTCAGTGCTGACCCTGGTGGCCATCGCCCTGGACCGACACCAAGTAAATCAAAGATTAATATCTCACATGGAATTTTTTTTAAAATTACGAAAACCTATCAGTGTTTTTTTTTAACAAAGCCATCTTCTATTGTAGGTTGTCATGTATCCAATGCGGCAGAGGATATCAAAATTCCGTGGAGTAATTTGTATCATTGTGATTTGGGTGACAGCTTCCTGTTTCTCTTTACCTCATGCCATTTACCAGAAGCTGTTGCGCTTTGACCTTGGGTAAGGTTGCTCCATTTGGTAAAAATGGTATCAAGATAAATCAATATATGATATGTATAGTGCAACAATAACAGCCCCGAAATAAACAGCATATTACTGCCAAATGTGCTCCAACAACTTTTGTTATTAAATAAATGAAGTGAAACTATTCTCGCCTAGCCACAGGAAGGTCCGAATGGTGTGCCTGTCTAGCTTCCCTCAGCCGTCTGACGTGGTGTGGAAGTACTTGGACCTGGCCACCTTCTTCCTGCTCTACGTGTTGCCTCTGTCAATCATATCCATCGCCTACGTCATCGTGGCCAAAAAGCTGTGGACTCGCAACGCCATCGGAGATGTGACTATCGCCCAGTACGCCGCCCACAGGCGCAAGAAGAAGATGACTCTGAAGATGCTGATGCTGGTGGTGGCTGTGTTTGCTGTTTGCTGGTTCCCTCTCAACTGTTATGTCATTCTGGTCTCCAGCAAGGCAATTGACACTAATAACGCACTCTACTTTACGTTTCACTGGTTCGCCATGAGCAGCACCTGCTACAATCCGTTCATTTACTGTTGGTTGAACAGCAGCTTTAGGGCAGAGCTAAAGTCTTTGATATTTATTTTTCGCCCAAAGGTGGAAGCAGTCCCTTGCTAAGGGTTTCCTTTCAAACTAATATGGATATAATGGTAATGATGCGACTGTTCCAGACTCCACATACACACACAGTCTCTGTAATAAGCTATTACCACTATAAAGAGGTGCTATGTCTTGTGTTCTCATGTTTACAGCATTATTCATGTGGTGCATAGAGCTAGTCTGTACTGGCCAAAAGGAGCTGTATTATCTGAAGGTAGTAAAACAATAGACATGCCAACACATTCAGCCAGCTGGGTAGAACATACTGCAATTTCAATACAACTGCTCTCCTATGACAGCAGGGTTATGGCTTGAAAGATGTGGGGGTGGGGTGGGGGGTGGGGGGGCAGTGAAGTCAATGCCCATGTGTAAAACATAACTTCACATTTGTTAGAATCGTGCAGTAGATTTTGTTAATTCAGATGTGTTGAATAATGAAGGAGGCATCTGCCATTCATACAACTTGCATTCAGTGGATGATGAAAGGAATGAAACAGTAATTATTTGTGCCGAATGTGATAAACATTTTGACATTTAGCCTAATGTGTTGTGCTGTGTTATTCACATTGTGAAATGGTAAACTGGTAAATTACTTTTTAGTTTGAGCTCTACAGTTTGGATAAAGGCGTCTGATAAATGAAAAAATGTAACTCTAGAGCTTGGTAAAGTCTTAATTTTGTTTGTATGTTGATTCATATGAGCAGTTGGAGTGTTGTAATGTAGGCTATGTTGGTGAAATATATTTGGATTTGAATGTAATTATCTTCAGAAGATAAATAAATCGTTCAAGCATGTGCACATGATTGAACATTTTACTGGACCCCATCAAAGAGAGAGAGACACACAGCAAGCACAAACAATAAAACGAAGCATGGAAGAGATTCCTGGTGTAAGATTCCTTTACTGTGCCGTAACCCCTCCCTCAATCTCTGTGGTAATAAACAGATTCACGGAGCACAGTGTGCTGTTGTGGAATCATTCTGAGTAATTTCAGCTGTCTGCCCAGCGACGCGGAAACCATTAGCACGGTGACCCACAAGATCTCTTGAATCTATCGTGTAGGCTATACAATTTTAATTAAAACCGAGTCGGGTACTTTTGAGTGTAAAATTAAGCACTTAAAGGGTTTCTTAAGGTCGTTGTGCCGGCTCCTATGATCTTTTTCTTGTTAGTTCATTTGCATTCAGATGGCCATAACGGTCTGTAACCGTTAACTTAAACTAGTTAAACCATGTGCTTTCCACACTGCGCACAAGTTACGGTTACACAGCACAAGGTGGCACTAGTCTACTGTTTTTGCTGTATATGCAAAAAATATTCTATATTTGTAATATATCTGCAACCCGTAGTCCCGGCCTCTCACCTCACGAGAAAGCGGGGTGCCGCATTGCTGCTTGTGTCCTGGGAGCGAGGTATATCTGGCGATGCCTGACTTGGAGAGGTGCCTGTGCTAATCGGATCTATTTAAGAACACAGCCAACAGCCACAGCATATAGCATTGTGAACTCCTTCCAAAATGTCCCATTTTTTTGTGGTCCCAGAATCATGGCTTAAGTTTTAGAAATTTAGAAACATGTTAGAATTGTTCATTTACATTGACTGAGCTTAATTTTAACGACCCTGTATTGATGCACCTTATCCAACTGAATCTTTCAAGTTTGAGCTGTCGACTTGTTTTGGGGTCGACTATTTATCGTGTAATACACAGAAGAGGCATGAGAGGTCTCTGTAAGCTTGTGCACTCACAGTCCGTCCACGTGTAAGTAGAGAGAAAAAAAGAATCTCAGAACCGTATTTGTTTTGATACATCTTTTATCAGCCTTTAACAAAAAGAACCCAGTGAAAAGGATCTAATGTCAACAAACATCATAAAATAAAAGTACAAGATGTGATGAGGAACCAGCGCTGCTTCTTCCTTGAGCTACCTGAGTTATCAGTCGGGCTGATTAACATTTATGCAAACAGTCGTTAGCGGATGTTAAACGGATGTCTTCCCAGCATCAACAGCTAGCCCCTGCAGCATGTGACTCTTCAAAGCATCTTCACACAAGAGATCTGGGTTCTGCAGTCCTGGGGGTGTCGGAGGTTCTGCAGTCTTGGGGGCGTCGGAGGTTCTGCAGTCCTGGGGGCGCCGGAGGTTCTGCAGTCCTGGGGGCGTTGGGGTTTCTGCAGTCTTGGGGGCGTCGGAGGTTCTGCAGTCCTGGGGGCGTCGGAGGTTCTGCAGTCCTGGGGGCGTCGGAGGTTCTGCAGTCCTGGGGGCGTCGGAGGTTCTGCAGTCCTGGGGGCGTCGGAGGTTCTGCAGTCTTGGGGGCGTCGGAGGTTCTGCAGTCCTGGGGGCGTCGGAGGTTCTGCAGTCCTGGGGGCGTTGGAGGTTCTGCAGTCCTGGGGGCGTCGGAGGTTCTGCAGTCCTGGGGGCGTTGGGGTTTCTGCAGTCTTGGGGGCGTCGGGTCCAGTGTCACAGTCAGGGACTCCATCAAGGTCTGGGGGAGCCTCCTCAAACCCACACCTGGTCCCATTATACACATGCCAACACATAAATGTCCTTTAGTAAAAGCACATCACATCCATTACTGGGCACAACAGGTGGGAACACATAAACAGAGACTTGGAAAAACAGTGAGAATCTTGTTTGTTTTCAGCTTTTCTGTCTGAATTGGTTTTTGAGTGAACTAATAGTTCCACTTTTTCTCAGGGAGTATAATATCTAGAGTTTCATGATCTTTTGATCTCCGGGATTGGTTGGCCTTTAATTACACAAGATTTATTATGATACTTATTCAGTTTTACTGTTTTGATTATTGTTTAACTTATTTTACGAAAGCAATACTTCGCCTGTGTTAATCCAGGTGTACAGTGGCCATTGTTTAAACGTTGAGATCTTTGTCTGGACTAGATAAAAATACTTCTTAGATGTACTCAAATAAGGTGAAAAACCTACCCTGTGTTACCGTGGAAACTTGTCTTCACATTTCACACTTTTAGTCTTTCTGGCATCTGAAAAACAGAAATGGGGTCAGGATTTTACATTTATCACCTCTGAGACGACGACAGAATGTTAACTTTGCACTTGAGGCTAATAATGTGTAAAAGTCACGTCTGGGAAAAAGCAATGTGTTAACAATCATGCCCAGTTTTGAACATGAACACAGTGTTTCACACTGCGCTCAGTCTTGTTGTTCTTGCGGTGCTAACGTTATATCATCAGAGGCCTACTCTGCTGTTCTGCCCTTATATCATAAAAGATGAACTCCTTCATAGATAAACAGATAAACAAATAAATGTAAGATGAATGGGTGAATTCTGACAAATGATCACAGTTTACAGTACCATAAAAAAAACAATTGAATTATTTTTTAAATAAAAAATAAGAAAATGTCATGATAAAATATATTGAGAATGCTCTGTCCTCTAAGGAGCAGTAAATAGCTCTCTCTGTGAAAGGAACAGATGACACAGGCCTGACATCCCAACTGTAATTACCCGATTACTGTATCCAGGACTGTTGCAACAGCCTCTCTGCTGTGGGATCCTGCAACAGCTGTCAAGTGGCTCCTTCACACCAGCTGAAGGACTCTGTGATTGTTCCCTGAGCCTGTTGCTGTTGTTAGGGCCGTCCAAACCCCCAGCCACAGCCCTGGTCCCCAGCCTCCCGGAGCTGCAGCGAGGCTGCGTCAGGCAGTAGAGGAGGTCCAGTGATGAGGAAACAGCCCTGTGGATATCCATCTCAGTGCATTCCACAGGAACATGCTGGTAGTTCTCCTGACGCTCAGAAGCACAGTGGCCCTGGGCTGTATGAGACGGCGGGTAAGAGGACCGTCGCTCACACTCCTCCAGAGGAGCCTGGGTCGCCACGGTGACCTCCTGGATGTCAGAGGGTTGCCGGGTCAATGGAGCTGGGGTCGCCATGGTGAGCTCCTGGCTGTTAAAGGGTTGCTCGGACGATGTCAGAGAGTCAAACCCAGAGGAGCAGTAACCGTCAGTTACATTAGGAGCCAGAGGCTGGATATCTGGCATCTGACCGCAGTCCTGAGGTGGATTCTGGGGTGTGATGGTAACAGACTCCGGCAGGTCCAACTCCTCTCCCTGGGTCCCATAATCAGCTGCCGTGAACGGATCACAAGGACGTGAGGATGTCGACAGATTATGTTTCTGTTCTGAGGCTGCATACGTATTTTGGGAACATATTTACACGTGAAACCGACATACATTATTTAAGACTCCACAGATTTCAAACCTGTGGAGTCTGCAGTCAAATGCTCTGCCAGTAAGCTATTTAAATGTACACATACACATTTGAATTGCTTATTATGTAGACACTTAGCTGTGGTGCACTGTGCTAATTACCTGGGATCTGCTCTTCTGGGTTTGGGTTCAGGGTGACCCTACTCACTCTGCAGGCTGCACTCTCTATGTCACTCTGACTTTTACTTTTAAAAGCCAGGCATCCTTTCAGCGAGAGATAATTCATTGAGTCAGAGGCACAGATTGAGGAGGATTACTTGTACCTTTCTAGATACGAAAAAAATCCAAACACACACTGACAGAACTCACATTATTAGAATGAATTCATTTGCAACCTTAATGCAAGACTGTTTTATAAATTAATATACGGGACTTGCAGCTATAAAACTGGTGGGTACCTTTAAAGAACTTCCGCAGTATGGTTTGCCTGAAGTATATCAATAGCACAACCGAGAGAGTGATTGCCATGGTAACCAGGACCACAGAAACAGTGTCAGCAGCAGCATTATTCTGGGGAAGGATGCCTGAGACCGACTCTTTTTCCACATCAACTCCTTGGCTTCCTGCGAAACACAAGAACAGACTTGGGTTTGTACTATGTACACAGAAGCAAAGTACCTGAAATATTTCGGTTTTTTAACTATTCGTTGGCCGTAACCAGATCATGTGCAGCACACATGTTATTTGTGAAAGGTGTTATATGCCACAGGTATATGAGAAGAGGATGTTCTTACTCCTGCACTGCTGCCCAGAAGGTGAGGAGGACCCACATGGCATGCACTCCAGATCCTGCAGCCCATCAACCCGGATTTTACTGTAAAATCTGTTTGGATCCAATAAGAGAATAGGAAACCCCAAGACAGTTCAACAGGTGAACAAGCTCATTAAACAAGCACCACCTATGTTTAGGAGGGAACGCTTTCATCGTTGGTGTCAAGTTACTAACGAAAACAATACCGATTCTTTTCAAGAAGCACAAGGGCATGAAACGCTGTACGAACCCAGGAAAACACTCCCCACACACTGCGTTCCTACGTGACGTGCAAGATGACTTTTCCTGTCTGTTCAAGCGTTTACATGACTGGCAAAATCTGCAGTTGTGATGGCCCCAATCCTCTTTATAGGTCTTCAAACTGCAAGGGCTGCAATGAGCTGATTGGCCATTTCCGTAACCACAGTCCTAGCCAAAAACAAAGACATACAGTACTGTCCATATGAGAGAGCAAAACAGAGTACAGTTTCAGCATCTCTGAACTGTGCTTATTAAAACATTTTACTAACCACTTTCCTGTTACATAAACATGTAAACTGACAGCTATTCCACAGACAGACGTGAGTTTAAACTGCTATCGTGTCTTATTTCATTGAGCAGGATTATTTCAGGTCATGGGTAACCCTAAACTCTTTTGGCAAAATCTCTCGCAGCAAATGGGAAGATTGTAAGCATGCCTGCCAAGTTGACTTGTGTGAACTTGGAAAAATGCTCCCTGAAAGAAAATGGTACAGTCAAAGCCAGACAGTAACTAAAACAGGCTTCCCCAGTGCAGGAGCATAGAACCAAACTCAGATCAAGGTCTTTGGGGCACACTGCTGTGAAATGTTCATTTTGCCAGTGGCATCACCATCCATCCTACATGTTTGGGAAGCCTATTGATTATTTCTTGTCTTCTGATGTACAAGCTAGGTATCCTTCTCTCACTTACTTCCATACGAAACATTCCTCATCGGTATTGTCAAGTAGGAAAACAGAACAGCTAATGGGGGCAATTTTTCAGTTTGATCAATATGAAAATAATAATACAGATAAGGAAAACGCCCCACCTCTGACAGCTCCAGCCCTGGTTCACACTGAAGACAAGGATGGCACTCTTTATTGAGGCTGTATTGGTTTTCTGTGCAGTCCATGGATGCCAATTATGACACCTTCCAAGTAGAACAGCAAGCAAATGAAAGGTCAAATAATGTTCATGGTGACAAATATTACTTTGAAACGTACTGCAAGCATTGTGGAGAAGTTCCAACCATCTTCAACAACCTATTTGATCATGTTACTAGAAGCACTATACCTTGCAACAGCCTGTCTTCAGATTAAATGATTCTCTACATGCCTTATAGGCTACTACACTGTTAAAAAAAAGTTATATCGACTCAAATTATGTAAGTAGTAAAGAGCTTTAAGGGTTAACGCAGTGAGCTCTCTCGTTGGCACCGCAAGTATGCAGATGTTGGTGCAGCATCACCGATAAACTCACTCTTGCATTGCGACTTTATCTATAGCAAAACATTACAATTAAACTGTCTTTGTTACAACCTACCTTGATTCATCAATGAAACTGAATGAAGTATGAGGCCACCTGTTTGTTTCGTTTTCGTGTTGTTGTTTTCGACCACGTACGGACTTATCGATTATCTAGCGGTACTCTTAAGCAGACATGCCCTGACATGCCTGCATGCCCTCTCCCTGCGCGCCCGGGTAGCTGCCTGTCATGCATAGTAAAAAAAAAAAACTCACAAATGTGCGTGAAATGACTGAGTAAGGATTTGTAGTGTTGGCCTTGTTATTGCAACCTTATTTATTGAACGTGAATAACTATGTTTTCTGTCTGCTTGATGCTAAGCCTATACATGTGATTTTAAAAAGCATAATGACAAGCGAAAGACAGTCCATTTAGTGGTGCAGTTTAGGTAATCAGATCACTGCATTGCTCTTAGTTAGGGAATAAGGGCAAAATATCGATGCTCCGCAAGTTTGCACACTATTTGGGGACAGACCCCTGACCCCTTTTTTCACCAAGTTTCATGTGTGCGACTCTGCTCTGCGTACCATTGATGGGGGAACTTGGATCAAGCCGAGTCAACGTCAATTTCAATTTTTTTGCGGTTTATGGATTTTATGAAAAAGTGTCAAAATATTTTTTTTCTCAAAGTTTGTCCAGTCTTCCCCAAAATTGACACAGATAATATTTAGACCAAGCCTCACAAAAGGCTTTTTTTTTTTTTTTTTTTGCCACACCATTTGTCCGTTACAGCCAAACCAATAGGTGCGTTCGACTTCATGCAGCGCCGGCGGCGCCGACAGCCGGCTGACTTGAAGCTGAGAATGCCATTGGCTGCTTCAAGTCAACCGGGCTGCAGGCGGCTGCAGGCGACGCCGGCGCTGCATGAAGTCGAACTCGTCTACTGGCGAACAACCCGAACAGCTCATATGAAAATTACAGACAATCCAATTTTTGGTCAACTTCCTCCAGTGCTTACAAATAGAAGCACTGTTGCTTTCGTGATCAGATGACAAAAATATATATATAAAGTTGCCATGGCGACTAGTTAACCGGACCGCCTGCACTCGTCATAGCTGTTTGTAGCATTAGCAGATGTTGTAGAAATATGACATATGCCCATTATTTACTACAGGCTTTCAAGCCTGGCTAAGCAGACATTATTAGACTGCTAAACAAAACAAGTTCTATTTTTCCAAGCAAATCATTGTTCAGTCTAGGCTACATAGTCTACCATCCAAAGAGATAATCAAAGGTTAAAGCGTGGGATGAATAACTACGCTAGCTTTCACAGAACAGAAAAAAATCCCTGATCCTTTCCTTTTAAATATTATTTGACAACTCAGTTCAATTCATTAGGCTATTTCATGCATACTTACTTCTGGAGTTTCAGTTTGTTCAGTGATAAGGGGGATTTGGTGCCTTATGAAAAAACTTATGAACAACATAAATCTTATAATAACTTTTGACCTTATAATTTCTGAAGGTTATAAAATCTTGCATTAGGCCTGTTCCAACCTAGTAACATGCCATGTGGTGAGCTGGGCTGAGATAGCCCAGAAAAACCTGACATAAAGGGTGGCAAATCTCTAGAATGTAAAAAAAAATATTGTCCAAGAATCATTTATACCCAAAGTACAGATGGTGTCTAAAGATTATAAATGTGAGAAAAGTCCATAACAGTTTTTTTTTTTTTTTACTGTTGTTTGATTCACTTGGGAATGAGTCTTAATGGGCAACAGTCTTTCACCCAGTGCTGTGTGCTGGATGACTGGGTTTTGATCTAGTGGGAGCTGCTCTTCTGAAGGCCAAGAGTGACTGCCAAACAGACAGGACACAGAAATGCCTCAGATAAGAATGTGACTGAAACATTTAACACCTGCAGCCAAAGTGAAGACTTAGCTTTCATTGTTTTGTTTGTACAGATTTTTCTCTTCAAACTCGAGTAGGCTCGTTCTTGTTCTAGCTCCCACAAAAACACCACCAACAAAAAAATACAAGATTCAATATTAGGCAGTGTGCATGTGTGTGCATGTGTGTGTGTGTGCATGTGTGTGTGTGCATGTGTGTGTTTGTGTTGGGTCACATCACCCGAACTGATGTGGGGATTGCACTGTATGTAACACTGAGGTGATTCACAATTTAGTTTGAAAGGCTTACTTTTACAAACAGGCTAATTGCTGCACATGCACCTTTTGTACAGTTTGGTCTTCAAGAATCCCCTGGAAAACTGTTGTTAATTCAGTGAATGTTCCATCTGACTACTTTTCCCATATTTATTTTGCTTCTTTAAACAATGGCTGGCGTAAGTGTGTTTGCACAAATGGTACATAGTTCTTACATGACACTCCTGTTTGATGTGGCTTGGCATCTGAAACCCAAACTTAAATGCAATATCAGCTGTCTTAGTGGAGACGTTGGTGTGTGGATACCAGTACTGTTAATATTTAATCTGTGAATGGCAGAACTCAGAGTGAGCCTTGTTTTCATGAACCACGGAGCACTGCCTGCACAATGCACCTCCTCATCATCATACAAGCAGAGATCCTCCACTCGGACTGACCCGTGTGACCTGCTATGATTCTCCTGTAATACGGGTCAGCCAGAGGACAGCATTGAATGGACTGCTCATTAATATATGTCACAATGGACTACTTCTCACTAATACATGTTTAAAAAGTAATGTAATTTCTCTAGAGCCATTCCCGACCTTTTCCACTTTGCGGCCCACTTGCATCGCTCAAAATTTTTGGCGCCGCCCAACACATCCGTTCACGCGCTCACATGTTCACGACACCACGTGCCAAACAGTTTGATTTCACGGCTAAATGTATTGAGCGATCAAATCTGACAAACTGTCCATCAGCGCTACACAGTAAGCACACATTGTGAAGAGAGGTAATCTGCATAACTACCACAGCCAGTCCAGGTCTAGAACGTTCGGATGATGTTAGAAGCGTGACTATTAACCAGAACATGTCGTTACCCCTTAGATATCGCTCTCTTAACCCTACACTCAGAATGTTCGACTTCTCGCTTCATTCATTGACCGATAACAGGTCGCCCTCACGAAGATCTCTCACGTTTTCAGATTTCACTGAGAAAGGCATGCTACATTACATCATCCATTGGGAACAAATAGGCCTATGACAGACCAATTATTTATGTGAGTTAACATTAACGGCTAGCAAGCAAGCTGACAGATAATTGAGCAATGTAGCAACAAATTGTTCACTAGCTAGCCTAGCTAACGTTACTGCTCAAATCCTAGATAGCTAGAGCTAGCCTAGCTAGCAACTTTTACTGTGTGTTAGACCTGTGTAAGCAAACCTTACAATTTGAACCCCTTTTCCCTTCTTGGTTGAAGGGCAGCAACATAGACTCCTATGTTTATCGTTGATTGTCATTTTGGGAAGACAACCCGAACTCCTCTACAAAACGCAATTTTGTGTTTGAGAACTTACGTAACTGCTCGCTACTGGAAGTTGTTGACCTGGGTTATGCAATATGCGGAAGTGATGTGTGCATAGTGGATTGAAGTGGGCGTATGCAAGTTAAGGCGGAAATGTCAGTTGGTCTTTCGTCGACGTGCCAAGTGTAACTATTAGCGTTTCGGTCATGATGAATTCTCTAGATGATTGTTTAAGTCAGAAAGTATCTGAATCAACAACGTACTGCAAATCACTCGTAGAAATGTTTCTGGATTTGGATTAATACCTAGAAGTTTGACAAATGTTCTGACTTTGCCAATAACATTTAGACAAGTCAGTTGACAAATCATGCTACAGTATGTGTCTCTATGACTCACTCTTCTATAAAGCAGGATTACAGGCAGATGTTAGCCTGGCAGCTGTACCACATACCTTGAAAATAACAAACCATGTGGATCATATTAAACTGTTGGAGAATTTGAGTACAGTATTGTACCATAGCTGCAACATCATTATTGACGGATGGATGGAAGGTTTTAGTAAATAAAATAATTTTTTCTTACCTGTGAAATACTGATACTCTGATGTTGTTTAATTAGACTGAACAGTTATAGTGAACAGTCTCACTGATCAGTCAAACGGTTTGTAGAATGGAATAGATGATATAAATGAACAGATATATATATATAGATGTTGTATATGAAGAGTTTGGTACGTTGAAGACACATTTTTCCAGCTTTCTGATGTTTGCTTGGTCTAATGTGGTATTATATGTTTATTTATTACTTAACGAATGAAGCTCTATTATATCCAGAACAGGCTCAAGTTAATTTAAATTAAAAGGTGCACTACTATCAATGAACTAAAAACCTACTAGGTTTAGTAATCACAGCTATATATGAAAAAACAATTTATCGCTTTGGTCTGATCTGTTTGTAACCTTGAATTATAGAAAAAGGGGTTTTATGTTTCAGCCTTGGCATTTCTGTTCTTGGAAGCCTTGTGTTTTCCTCTCACATCTCCCACCCGTTCCCTCCTCTCCCCCAGTCTCTTTAAACTGCTGCTCCAAACTCCACAGTCACGTCACGCAAAGAAAAGGACCCTCTCGATACACTTAAGAAACAAACATATGAATAAAAACACAGATTAACTATGATTGTTCTGATCGGTACTTGAGGTGGTACAGTGTGACAGAATAAGTACAAATTCAGTTTGGTATTCGCTCGAAACTCGAAGACAGGTTTGAATTTGGGTAGAACCATGGAAAAAAATTCTTTCAAAGAGCTCCACGGTTGTGGTTTTGTTTCATTTGTGTTAAAGGTTACGTTTCCCTTTTAGAAAAGTTTGTTGTCAACAAGACGCTGCAAGTTGAGAAACACCCAGAAATGTTTATGAAAATAACAGAAACGATAAAAGGGAAATACAAAGTTCCCACACTAGTTCTTGTTATGGTCTGAGAAACGAAATGTTTTGTTGTAGATGGACACATTTTTCTTTAGTTCACTGCCACCAGCAGTGTGGTTTTCATTTCTGTAGTGTTGTCTAGAGAGAGGAGGAACAGTGACATGTCTTAGTGATCGAGCCCTGAAAGGCAACAGATACTGCGGGCATGCACATCATTTAACTACAAATATAAATTCTAATACTTACCTAAATACCAATGTCAGAAAACGTCTTGCTCTGGTACCATCACAAATGAGGATTTCTAAGGTGTTGTTTTCAGTAATGTCCACAAAGATAAATATTCGGCCTAGTAAAGAACGGCTGTTCTGTACTGCTGGGACCTACATGATACATGATCTGTCTGACAGATGAGCACTCCTTTCTTCATTTATGTGGTTAAAAGTATCTGTACATAATCTGATGAGCTCATTTTGTTTTGATCAAAGAACGTGAAGTTGTGAGGCAGAAACACAATCGTCAAGGTTTTGTATGATTCAGTGATTTTATTAGAACTCCCCACTGCTTTATTGGCTGTTTCATCATTTGTTCAAAAAAGAACCATTTGTACTTAATCTCATTCATGAAAGTTCTAGGCTTTCAAGTTAAGCAAGACTATTAATATTTCATTGACTGTGTTTAACAGAAACATTAAAGAATTGCATTCACAAAATCATATTTTACTCAGCTTCACATTGTGTCTTTAAAAGTCTCACCTTTACAAACTGTTGTCCATGGTATATTTAGTTGTATTCATTTGAATAGCATTAACATTTAACAGCAGAATAAATTGGCATGACATAATTTTATATATATTTGTATAAAATGTTCCACAATGCAATAAATTAATTTAAACTTGCCTTATATAGAAGTCCAGAGCACAACACCGTCTGGCTGGTAAATGGAGTTTCAGTCTTAAGTTACTAGGATATGATACTTGATATCAGAAAGGCAACAGGTTATCAACATGTTATGCTAATATGTTTGGATGTAAAAAATATATTCCCATTTCCTGCTTTGGGACAAAAACTGTCATATTATGGGACAGGAGTTGAATCAGAGAAATGGCCTTGCTGAATCTGCAGACAGCCTTGAGTTAAAACTAGTAGGTACAAAGTGCTTTTTCAAGGCTGTCCTCCATTCAGTCCTGCCCTAACCTACATTTACATTTAGTCATTTAGCAGACGCTCTTATCCAGAGCGACTTACAGTAAGTACAGGGACATTCTCCCCGAGGCAAGTAGGGTGAAGTGCCTCGCCCAAGGACACAACGTCATTTTGCGCAGCCAGGAATCGAACCAGCAACCTTCTTATTACTAGCCCGACTCCCTCACCGCTCAGCCACCTGACACCTAGAATAGATATAGAATAGATAACCTAGACTAGATCAGTGTGGAATGGAGTGGGAGGGTATGATGGTGAGTGTATATTGATATCAATCAAACCTTGTTACTGTTAGTGTATTTGACACAAACAGAAATGCTGTGTAGAATTAAAGGGGACACCACTCAGGGAATCTTAAAAGTTGTAAAACCACCACCAAGTAGTATGTTGTTTTATTATTTCACTATTCTATTGTGTTTGTGTCTGTGAGTGTTAAGTAGTTACAGTCTTGGCCGAAAATATAGAAACCCTTGCACTTAAAATAAATAATAATGCACCGTTTCTTAAAGAAAACTGAATATAAAAAACATATTCAACCAGTTTGAATAGAGAAAAGGGCTCATTCATTTGATTTGTGTCACTATCTGTGCAGCAATGAGCATGGATAAAAGATAGACAACCGGAGAACTATTGGAGGAGGTCAGACACAAGAGTGTAGCCAAACGTGGACAATCTCAAGGCTTCAAGTTCATTTCCAGAGACCTGGATGTTCTTCTTTCCAGCGTACGTAATGTTATCAAGAAGTTTAAGGCCCATGCCACTGTAGGCAACCCTCCCTGGACGTGGAAAACTTGACGGAAGATTGGAATGTTGGAGAAAGCACCTGGGTTAACTGCGACACAGATTCAAGCTGACCTTCAGAGACAAGGTACCAAACTTTCCACGCACATCATCTGCAGCCAGATAAATGAAAGGCGGGTTGTTTGGTTGGAGGCCCTTTAGGAGTACCCTGAGAGTAAAAGATGAGAAAGCCCTGACTTCAATTTGCTCAAACACATCTGAGCATGCCAAAATCCTTCTGGGAGAATGTTCTGTGGACAGATGAGACCAAATTAGATCTATTCGGTAAAGCACCCAATCTCTCTGGTTACAGAAAACATAATGAAGCAAACATGGAGGATTCTGGGGTTGTTTCCTCTCACCCTGAGGGCACTGAGCGTGTGCGTGGCATCATGTAATCAGGTGACTAAAAAGGTATTTAGGAGCACCATGTCAGACTTGGTGTTGGAAAGCTCAGACTTCATCGAAGGTCTTGGGTCTTCCAGCAGAACAGAGACCCAACCAAACTTCAAAAGCACCCAGAAATGGTTTAAGAAAAATATTCTAGACTGTTTTGATGTGCCCAGCAATGAGACCAGACCTCAATCCCATAGAAAGCTTGTGGATAGATCTGAAAACAGCAGTTAGAAAGCACCCTTCTATTCTGGGAGAACGAGAGAAGTTTGCACGCAGAGGAGTGGGACAAACTGCCAACATAGAGAGGGAGAACTTGATTGCAGTTCTCCTGACCAAAGGCTGTGTTACCTAATATTAAGTCTAGGGTTAGAAATGCTGATGTAAATAGGGTGATTTAATCTATTTGTTTTTCTATCCATTTTCTGATTTTAATGAATATAGCCCATTACATAGCCTTCTGAATCAAATACAAAGGTTCTGTCATTTTAGGCTTATTGTGGAGACGAAATACTTAGTTCAATTTCAACTTATGTTAAAGAGGACATTTGAGTTGTTTGAAGTGTCATATTTTTGGCCATGACTGTAATAGGCATAGGCCTACTAAAACGTTACTAGGCTACAGTAAATCCTGACTTTCTTTAAATGACATTGAAAACTGGAATTACTCCAAGGAATGTATTATTTAGTATGCTAGCGTGGGGTGCTAAACTCACAAACTGACCACAAAAGCGCTCAAGGACTTTGAAAGTAGGCCTAAACTTCGTCCCCGGGAAGTCTCGCAACAAGTCAAACATTGAAATCAAAAGTCTGTTTTGTAAGGCTTTGGATGCACATGACAGGATGGTAGGGGTTAAGAGTTTTGGTAATACCTTTCAGCGTAGTCAAGGCATGGGTGAAACTGTAGCGCAACTCTAGATTGGTCGGACCGTCCCTCACAAGTGAATGTTAGACCACGACAGTCGACCGCGGAATCATCTCTTAACATGTTTACTTTTTTCCTTCGGTAGGACAAGAACGAGTCGTGCGTGTGAGTGTACGTTTTCAAAAGCTATGTTTTTGTACTTTCTACTCGAAGACAGGCTACCGAAGTCTGTTCTACGCCCAACGGAATAAAACTATTCATTTTCAAAGTTTGTATTCGTTTAAGAAACCGTTTACCATTAACCTGCAATCAGCCCTGACTTGTTGTGCCATCCTATTTTAGTTGTCTACGGTATATTTGACTGAAGTTGATTGTGTGAGATGATGGAATTTTATTTAAATACAAAAATTCTGTTCAAACCTTTTTAGACTTCTTTCAACAATATTACTAACTACTCACCACGTTTCTGGAGTTGCCTATAATATGGAGATTCCCGTTCCATTAGGAGGAGTTTGTGACTCCCCTAACATAGTTTTTCGAGGACCTTACCAAAACGTTTTTCACAACGTGCGAGTTGCGCTGCCGAATAACGCTGTCAACGAAAGCTTGGACTACAGTTCCAAGTACAGTTTCTTGCAAAATAAGCACTCCTGGGAGATGCGCCAAACTAATCGACTATCACCCCGCAAAGAAATATGGCCAGGGACTGCTCGTAATTTAGATACCGAGGTAAGAGAAGGTGACAGTATTGGTTTTTACAGAACACTCGAAGCACAAGCAAGTCGTATCCATTTTGTTAAAAGCTCAACAGCAACAAAAAACAGTTTGAATGGATCAGACATTGCAGACAACGGATCCTGTTGCACTGTCCCGCAAGTATTCACGGAAAAACAACGCTGTCAACCAGCTGTGCTCCGTCACGGAAAGGAGTTAAGTCCTAACGGTGACGCCTGTGCGGCGAGTACCTGCTCCAACACTGCCTGCACCACCATCTCAGAAACGGCGAGGGAGCTGTGCAAGGCTGTCTCTGTGTCTCTTGGACTTAACATGGACTCGAATGAGATGACTGATATGGGACATAATCACAGTCTCTCCATCTCAAATGACCAAACTCAAGGAAACTACTTGTTTGACGTTCCTTTAATTGATTGTCCTGGGTCTGGAAAAGCTACCTCAGATTACAAGTGCCCTATTGATCGCGGTCCCAGATTACTACAAAGCGATAAAGAAATTCCGATATATAAAAGTTCCACCGTCACTGAAATTGCAGAGAACTCCGCGGCTCTCCAGCATGTCGGTTCCGCACACCAATCTATGGACGGGCACGAGTTTGGACTGAGTATAAATGATGGTGACTTAACTTCAAAAGAAACTTCTATTAACAGAGAGGACGCGCCTTCTGTCTCATGTCCCTTGGATCAACTTTTTTACGCTAACTTGCCACAATTCAGTCAAAGTGACCCAGACAGCAGCTCGTCTCATGTCTTCTACAAACCCCTTGCTCAATTCGGTGAAACCGGAGAGACTATGGAGGATAAATATGTAGACTATCTCCATCAGCAACACAGTGTTAAGGTTAAATCTGAGGCCATCAATAATGAATCATCAGGAACACCATGGGGCCTGCATTATAGGTACAATGAAAACGTACATTATGGACCCCCCAGACAGAACATGACTACATGTAATGCGGCACCAGAAGCAACGTTCATATGCAACCCGTATGAATACGACAAAGGGGGTCTCGTGCACCGCGAACGGCCAAATCTCGAGGCGTGGTACCCCGGCGGGATTCTGGGACGGGTGACCTACCCCAACTCTAACTGCATCAAGAATGAAGTTGGTGACTGGCTGGATGTAGCATACAGTGACCCCAGGTAAGTGTTTTTGAAATTACAATATGCAATATGTATTTGGGAATAGCCTACATATAGAATCGAATAATTTCACAGTTTTGCTATTCACAAATTAGTTTGACGATAATTTAAACATTTACTTTAATTTGTATAGAGTTTATGTCAGCAGGCATGCAAGCAAACAAATCATTTTGCACCTTTGTACCTTCATTTTTGTTAATCCTTGATGTAAACTGGGGAGTTCATTGACACAGCCTATTTTCCCAAAAACTTCTCAAGAACATATACAGCAACAAACATTTATTTAAAACTGTTAAGAAATGGTATATTAGCTGTAGGCCTGTTCAATATCTACAAATATCAAAATGTTCTTCCAATAGTCAACAAATACAGAATAGAGCTAACTGAAACGCACAGACACCCCCTCAAATAATAAAATGAAATAGAACAGTTTCCCAAAACGCAGGGTATAGTGACAGACACGAGGGAACTATTTTCACTTCTTGGAGACAAAGGATTGAGAGGCAGTAGATGTGCTGGGATTCAGAGCAGTGCAGTGGCTCATTGGGTATGGTGGTGAAGAAAGTGAAACGTTAACCTCATTTGACCTCTCATGCAGTTGTGGTGTGTTACGATTCATGTTACCATCCGCCTCATAAGCAGTTTATACAAACCATATCAATAATAGGAAATGGTAGTAAAAGTAAGATTAGTAAATTGGATTACCTATATAATATACATGTAATGTACATTTAACATATAACATAAAAATAGGGATATTGTCAAATTTCTTTATAGAAAATATGTCAGTTTGTGTTTGATATGAATACAGTTTATGGTATAGATCATTCGTTTTTTTTTAATTAATAAATGAGAATAGCAAACCACTTTAATTACACTTGACATCTATCTCCCATTATTTACACTCTTGGTCATTGATCCTTCCGTGTGTGTAATGTATACATACAGTATGCAGAGTACATACTGTATATTTTAATGTTATATTTTAATTACATTTTAAATGATTTAATTGACACATTACTAGTTCGTAGTTTAATCGTAGTTTAAGCTGACTTGTACAGTGACCGTCCACTTTATGGCCTTCCGTAGAGCTAATTTCTTTCTGGTCTCTTGTATTTAATTATTTATTATTCTGCAGACATCAAATGTCTGGTCTGCTGAGTCAAAACAGAAACAGGGGTTTCTGGAGGTCATCAGGCCCCCTGAAAGTTGTCAATTTCTATTAAAATAATTCTGTGTTGGGAGTGAGAAAGAAACTGCCTGTTTTAGCAGTTACCTCAACACAGTCTGCTCTATCTTTAGATCTTATCAGCACGTCATGAGAGACCTATTTACATATGTTGCACTATTAATGAAGATGCAGTGTATTTGTCCATTGAGCTTACACCATCATGAATATATTAATGACCACACAATCAGTGGAATAGCTAGTAATCTATCTGTTTATCTGGTTAACTTTCTGTAAAATCTTTACATTTGAGGTGCGTCTCTTCCCTACCTGGAGTGGACTCTGACCTCAGATCCCTCTTGTCCCACTGCGCTGTCTCTTCCGTGACTATGTCTAATTATTGCTCTGTAAAAAAAACACATCAACAGAAGTAGGTGTCTGCCCACTATATTGTTTTGTTCCCTGTCCAGAGGCGATGTTTTAAATTAGTGTCATTATCTGAAATATTCCTAAATTGACCTGTGTGGTTTTGCATGTGTGTGCATGTAGAGGGGAAACTACATGGAGAAGTCTCCATGCTGCCTGTTATCTTGAGGTGGTGTAGTGGACATGTATACTGTCACTACAGATTGATGAATAGTTTACCATTTGCACAGACTCACCACACCTAGAGGGGCATTCATCCCCTCCAAATTAAGCTCTACATCGTTAAGTGCTGTGCTGATGTCAGTTTCTACATATGAACGTGGTTGTGGTTTCTGGAGTCTAAGGTTAACCCTTGTGCTGCCTTCGGGTCACATGACCCAAAGGTTCATAACGAACCATCGTTGTGTTTACCCAATTTTACCCAAAACAAAAACAAATAAAAATAATTTTCTTTTAACCTTTGCAATGTGGGGGGTCTGAGACAGCCCAACGGTTAAAAGAAAATGCTTCACTTTTTGTATGTGGTAAAGTTGTTCGCAATACGACGGTGGGTCACAATGACTGATGGGTCAGAATGACCAGAAAATAACACAAGGGTTAAATATAAACGTGTTAAGGAATACCAAACGACATGAAGAACAGTTTTAGAACCGGACTACCCTGAACTATAGTATTCAGGTTGGTTGTATATACAGTATTGGCACATTATTTATCTCTTGATTTGAACACAGCATGTAAACTGTTCTCTTTTACGGCAACAGCTTCGGAAAAGTACGAATTACTTCTTTATTACGATAAACGTAGAGCATTAAAAAGTGCACCAGGGTGAAAGCAGCGTGACGTTCTAAGGAGTTGGTGTTGCAGACATCCACATGAAAGAGAAATTAAAATGGCTCCCGGGTCAGCTTCCTGTTCCAGACAACTGGTCTCTCTCCCTAGTTAGTCTTGCTCTAGTCCCTAACAGTGGTCTCTCTCCCTAGTTAGTCTTGCTCTAGTCCCTAACAGTGGTCTCTCTCCCTAGTTAGTCTTGCTCTAGTCCCTAACAGTGGTCTCTCTCCCTAGTTAGTCTTGCTCTAGTCCCTAACAGTGGTCTCTCTCCCTAGTTAGTCTTGCTCTAGTCCCTAACAGTGGTCTCTCTCCCTAGTTAGTCTTGCTCTAGTCCCTAACAGTGGTCTCTCTCCCTAGTTAGTCTTGCTCTAGTCCCTAACAGTGGTCTCTCTCCCTAGTTAGTCTTGCTCTAGTCCCTAACAGTGGTCTCTCTCCCTAGTTAGTCTTGCTCTAGTCCCTAACAGTGGTCTCTCTCCCTAGTTAGGTCTTGCTCTAGTCCCTAACAGTGGTCTCTCTCCCTAGTTAGTCTTGCTCTAGTCCCTAACAGTGGTCTCTCTCCCTAGTTGGTCTTGCTCTAGTCCCTAACAGTGGTCTCTCTCCCTAGTTAGTCTTGCTCTAGTCCCTAACAGTGGTCTCTCTCCCTAGTTAGTCTTGCTCTAGTCCCTAACAGTGGTCTCTCTCCCTAGTTAGTCTTGCTCTAGTCCCTAACAGTGGGGGATAGGGAGGTGTCAGTCACCTTCTGATTGGTGGTTAAAAGTCAATGTAACTTATACACAGCTGTGATAGAACACTTTAGTCATTTTAGAGAGGTTCTAAGAATTTTAATGGACAATTTTTTGTTTACTACCAGCACACTGCACAAACGAGAACGTTTGCGGTGTCAAACCACAGATACATAACCTGAAGAAAAATAATTTGAAAGCAAGATGTTGCTTCTACACAGCTGTTGTCTATGCTATGGTGACAGTGAGCGTTTGGTGAACACTCGGTCAATTATTAGTGTTGTCCTTGTCTGTTTAACACAACCTTGACATCTTAAGTTGCACGTCAACAAGGTTTAGTTATGTCTGTACACACTGTCCAATCTGTCCCTGTGGCACCACTGGTGCTGGATGTTTCCCCCCCCCCTTGGTCCTGGTGCTGCTGTTCACACTTGTCTCACACCCTCTGCAGTCATCACACCCCTTGCCCTTATCTAATGGGAAATCAAGCTCTTTAAATGAATCTGAGCAATTCTGCAGGCTTGGTCACACAGTCAGAAGGATGTGGCTCTTGATAACTGTGAATAAGTGTAACTAGACTGAACTGTTTTCTGCAAAAGCTGATTTGTGAATCTGATTTGTTTTGTGCTGTTTCTTTTTAGTCACACAGGTTGTGTAGTCACACAGATTGTGTAGTCACCCGCGTTGCTGAGGAAGAGACGCTTAGTAGCGGGAGTAGGTACAGTAGTAGCAGGACACCAGAGGCACAAACACAAACTGAAACAAAATGGGCGCGTCCTAGGATGTCAGCGTCCTTTTTCCTCGATCTCCTGACAAACCCCAGACCATGTGCTCTCCTGCCACTAGCAATCTGCTTAGTGCTCCTGACTGCAACCCCACACACACACACACACACACACACACACACACACACACACACACACACACACACACACACACACACACACACACACACACACACACACACACACACACACACACACACACTGGCCCATACAATTGGTTTGATGATGTAGTGTAACATGATCGTTTGTCACATCTGCGATAGGTGACTCACTTACTTTAGGCGTCACTTGATGTGTGCCTTAAATTAGTGCTGAGAATTTTTGTCGTGGCATAAATGAAGTTCTGACAGTCCAGATAGTCTTGTGCACTGAGTCGTTTCCCGTTTGTATGTCAGTGGGTTATATTTCACCCACGGTATTTTTAGCACAGAACACCCTGCTTAGCTACATGCCTAGCAAAATGTCTATATTTACGTAATCAAGTCAATCTGCAATGGCAGACGTCCAGATAATTATGACATATAAAACATTTTATGAGTTTGAAAATATATTCAGACAACTTCAGGTTACGTAAAATCTTGCTGTTATTATGTAATTGCAGTGATGATGCATTGTTTGGGTGTTTAAGATTCGCCTGAATAGACATGTTTCTGCGTTTGAAGGTTTGAAAGTGGCAGGGAGCACATCTTCCCTATGGAATTCTTCTTCCCACCACAAAGAACCTGCTTGATCTGTGCCGACGAAGCTTCTGGCTGCCACTACGGCGCTCTCACCTGCGGCAGCTGCAAAGTGTTCTTTAAGAGGGCTGCAGAAGGTAAGGAAAACTGGGAATGTATTACCTTACCTTAGCAGCTTTCTGTGTAACACTAACAAGGCAAAGTTCCAAGCTAAGCTAACAGGGTCTTAAAGGACTATGGGAACTGTGGAAAGCTCTGTAGAGGAGACCCAGATATTGAAGGCGTTTTTGTCCTGAGTTTACGTTCTCGAATGTGTGAAAGAAATTGAAACATGTAGACCCTCTCACACTATTTTTACAAATTTTTATCCGGTAAGCCAAACGGTTTTATAGATAATGTTTCCAGCTCACACACTCACACGCTGTATTTCTGCTGTAGTGACGCATCACGTTTAGTAAGATGGGGAAACCTGACACTCGTGTAATCGTAGATCACACCAAGGCTTTGCCCCTCATGGGAATGGTTTCAATCAGCACCCAAAAAACCCAAACATGTTTGAAATCATCATTGCAAGGGTGTGAGGGTTTAAAGAGTGTACCACACAAGTCAGCAGCTACAGTGAACGACCCAGAATCGTGGTTAAATAGGCTTTATAACCGTGTAGTTTGTGGGGGCCAATTCTATAAACGCAGGACTGCAGTCCTCGGACTGCTCCCAGAGGACTTGTTAGGCTCATAATTTTTTCTCTCCTGCTGAACTCAGAATGGAAACTTTGTAGAGACCATCAAGTAATGCCTTGTAAAATAAATATTTATTAATTCACCATGCCACGATAAACGCATTTTAAATGCATTTGTTTGTAGAGTATTTATGTAGCTGCATCGGGAACATAGAACACTGATTTTAAAAGACAAATAAAGGAAGCATATAATCAAATAAAAAATGTACATACTTATATATTTTTTGTTCCTTTTAGGGAAACAGAAATACCTATGTGCGAGCCGAAATGACTGCACCATCGACAAGCTCAGGAGGAAAAACTGCCCATCGTGTCGCCTGAAGAAATGTTTTGAGGCTGGTATGACTCTAGGGAGGTGAGAGAGAACCCCTTTTCAATTTTCTGCATTTCAACCGACTTCTTCTTAACTACACTCCTGCTTCACTTTACACGTACGCCTGCATGCCAAACCTCGTCCCTTTATGTCGGGAATTTCATATACCAGAGTATGTATGTGTAATATTTCTGCTGATCCCGTAAGCCCATAAGAATGAACCCAGCGTGGATGATTTCGAAAAACGGTCTAAGCCCAAGTACCCGATTTTCCGTGACTGTTGCATTCCCATCTTACACATTTAAGGTGTCTTCAAGTGCAGAATCACGATGGGAGATGCTTCCGCTAATCAAGCCCCTGACGGTGCCGCAAGGCAATTTCAACCTATTCAGTTCATTCTTCATTCTCCCAGACATGTTCGTCATATTAGACCCCTAAAGAGAGACATGTGGTGGACTAATTTCTGTCTTGTGTTCAATTTTCACTCTCCACCATTTCCTCATTCTGGTAACAGTGAAAATTGTCCCGAAGAGCAGAAAACTGACACGAGACATAGTATTAAAGGAGCATAAATGCTGGTAATTTAGCCACCAGCTGCTGACAAACCCATGGGGGGAAAATGCGAAGTAATGCTGTGATTGTCAGTGATATGGTACACGTTCTCTAGCTGTAGTTACAAAGGAACCTCTCTCCTTCAAAGTCGCCTCAGTGAGATGTGTAATCCTCTCTCTGCACTTTCTTCCTGGGGAGTTTGTGACAGTAATTTGGGAACTCAGTGAAGATCTGAAAGAGTCATCGTATCATCTTATTATAGAATGATGATGGATTTGATGGCTTTATTATTCCTGAAAAATTGAAGAATCTTGTTGAGAATCATAGCATACAGGTTTTCATTTGGAGCAGAGAATTCCATATGACCTTTTTTCAGGTTAATAATTACTGCACATCTCCAAATAGATATTCTGAATGTGCCAGTTAATTTGACCGATTCACCATAGATTCCATTTTGCTGATACACAATGCTACGAGAAAGCATCGGAAATATCATCAAATGACCTGGCTGAACTCTCTCTACTTCTAAACTTCTGTATGCAGTTGCAGAGGAAATGTTGTGCGTTGACAGAGTATTTCCTGTAGGCAGTCTTTATAATTAACCCCAGAATAATATGTATAGTACATTACAAAAACGGTTGGAGGTAATTAAAAGAGCCAGAAATATTGGTTTCTCATGGGATTTGCCGGGAGGAAGATTGCTCACCCACCACATCAGCACCTGTTTACACTAATTATAACTCTCCTCATGTTCAGTTTAGCTGTCCTTATTAAAGTAAATGATCATTTAAACAGGCAAATATGGATATTGATATTCCTTTAGCAATATCTTTGTGCGTCTAAAACATTTTAGTGGCATGCTTAAAGGATACAATAAACGAATATACCAAAACTAGAGTGAAAATAACAAAAAAGAATAATGTAAGTAGATATTTTTATTGTTCGTATTATTATTTACATCAGTTGATATATATCTATCGTATTATGGTTGATACTTGTTGAGTAAGAGAGTGTAACATCTGACTTGGCTACCTGTTTGAATTGGCTTTGCATCAATTTAAGGGATGTTGTATGTACAGGGCAGTGCAACCTGACCAACCCTTTTGACTCCAGTATGTACTATCAGGAAGATAAGACACTAGGACAAGAAACATGTTCTCATGTGTGTGAAAATACTAGAAGGAATTACTGGATGGTGTTTTCAACTGAAGGATTCCCAGTCTTAGAAAATATACATTTTATATTTCACATAAAATATGATGTGTAAGAAATGTGTAATTATATGTAATTTGGCTGCAAATTATTTTTTCAACTTTCTGGGATGTGTCAATAAACAATCACATGTTGAAGATCAGAAAGCAACAAAGTTACTGGGCAACGTTCCATCCTCCACATTTCACATAGTGCATAGATGGGTATAAATTAAACTTGCACAGTATATTTTCATAGGTACTTTTTGTACGTAATTACCTTTCCTATATGTGTAGAATTGGACAGTATTTTAGTGTATATATTCATGGCCAGTGCTCATAAAAGCTCAAGCGGTGAGCCAAGCTAGAGTTGGAATGGTTTTGGGCAGAGAGACTTCAGACAGGGGGGTTAATGGAGGTTGTGGGTGTCAGTCCAACCATTCTCTCAACAGTGTTATATAATTTTCATTCCACAATATTTAGTCATCGTTTTGTAATTTACAACATCCCATGTTGACAGGGCACTGAGAGGAATATAAGAATAATTTCTCCCACTTTCAACCAAGACCAGACCTACTACCTAGGGTACCTAGTGCACCCTGATATTTTTAGTAATTGATAGTCTACTCCGCATATGCCTCTAGGCCATGGATCTATAGTAAAGCAGAGTGGCTCTCATTATAGACAACCCCTTATCCTCCAGATTCATTTAGTGGCCTACAAAGCTCAGCTAAACTTCTGACTTGAGAGATAGGCAGGCACCAGTCAGTCCCTCTTCAGAATTCAGAGTCTTTTGAGACCAACATTGTCTGTCCCATTCAGTTTGAATAACTTGTACGCCTGGTTATTGATCTGCTAAGGAGAGATTGCATCCCTCCCTCTCTCCTTCAGACAGGTGTCATGGTAGCGAAAGCAGAAATAACTCGGAGAACCCAGAACTTGGAAACTCAAAAGAGAGTTTGTGTTATCCGGCAAAAATAAGTAGTTTGAGAGTGAATGGTGGATTGGAGACTTGTCTAGTCTTGACTGTAGTCACAGGGTTGGTTTCAGCACACATTGTTTGTGATGTGGCAACTGATTAGCTGAATGTGGTTATTTCACTTGGATTCATTTGAGGCAGGAGCCCTGTCACCTCTGTAAGGAAGACTTTGTAGTTTTTGAGTTAATTAGTGGAGGGTGTCAAGTGTCAAACATCTGTCACATGCGGATCAGTTAGCAAACGGCTTCTTTAGCATTGTTTTGTCAATGCATCCAGTTTAAATGCAGTGTTGCAACAGAAACATTTATAGCTGAAAAGGTTCATTGCAAAGTCAAGTCTTGATCACTGGCCAGTTGGCCTAATGTGTGGCTGCATGTTTGAAAAAAGTCCTGCTTCTGGTCTTCTCTCCTTGGATGTGACAGTGAAGGAAAATATTTGTGCTTCACGGAGACATACCTTAACCCCTTATCAAGATGCTATCTACCAGATGGGGCTCATCCGGTTTACTGCACTTTTATGAAATTGTAGGTATTTTTTGCAGATTATTATCATTATTGTGTGATCCTCTAGATCTACCTAACTCTTACTGTTAACCAAAGTAATTACAGGACTGCAATGTATTTTCCACATCGATTGCAGCAGAATTAGATGTTTGTAGATGTCAAGGCAGGAGTAGGAAAAGTAACAGGAACACAGATAGCGATTCATCTTTCCTGGGATCACAGAGTTTTTTTTCTCCTGTTCAGCCTAAACATTGTTGTTTTGTCTAGTGTAGATGATAAGGGTCTTCTTTGTGTCAGGAAGTTTTTAAGAACCTCATTAGTTAAACATGTTAATCTTGGTCTTCATTTTGACAGTTTCTGTTTGAATGTATATATTTTTGAAACCAGGCAACATTTCATGTTCATGTTCTGGAGCTGGCAGTGAAAAGTTTCAGGCCACTACAAATGCCCCTTTTTTTACTTTAAATGTTCTCTCTAGAGACATTCTGAAACAGGGAAAGAGATCCTTAACTTCATCATAGGCCATTCTGGCTCAGCAAGGCTCAAGCTACCAGTGACTTATAGCTCAATCAACAGCAGATGTTAGAAAAGTTCAAAAAGCACTATATATTACAAAACGTTTTTGAATTTTGCAATTGTTTCAATTATTTGGGATCCCTTCACGTGGTATTTAAGAGCTTCAGAAGGGTAACAGATGTATCGAATCTATTAACACAGTATTTCCCCTGCTGTCTCTCTCTCTCCTGGTTCCACCAGCTCGTAAACTCAAGAAAATCGGACAGCTGAAGACTCAGGAAGATGATCAGCCCATCCAGGGTCATTCTGAGGCTGTCCAGGTCCTCTCCCCCAGGCCCAGCCTGAGCTTCCACTCCCAGCTGGTGTTCCTCAACATCCTGGAGTCCATCGAGCCCGAGGTGGTGAACGCCGGTCACGACCATGGGCAGCCAGACTCCGCCGCCAACCTGCTCACCAGTCTCAACGAGCTCGGGGAGAGACAGCTGGTCAAGGTGGTGAAATGGGCGAAAGGCTTGCCAGGTAGAGTGACACAACATGCAGGAGGATGACGACATCTGGGATCGTTTTTTCACCAAAGGTCTTTTGCGATGGTCGTCCTGGCTATAGCTGCTTCAGCGTCTGTGTATACTGGAGTCTCCTCAGGGTCCACATCTGATTGATTTTGAACTTAGCGTGCTATTGTTTAATTTGATTTATCACATGTTCCACTGTAATCAGCAGTAATATCCATTATACACCTGCTCAACATTTCCCAAAATGTCCTCAGGGTTTCGAAATCTGCACGTGGATGACCAGATGACCGTCATTCAGCACTCCTGGATGGGGGTGATGGTGTTTGCCTTGGGATGGAGGTCCTACAAGAATGTCAACGGCAGAATGCTCTACTTTGCTCCTGATCTTGTGTTCAATGAGTATGTGCAGCTGTCTTGTACTGAATTCAATTATCTCCACTAAATTATCTCATTGCCGCCAGGACACCCAGCACTTGTGTTGCTATAGTTTGATGTTTACAAAGATTTACTCTACGGGACTGCCTCTTGGCTGTTATGTATGTGGCAGATTCTCTCTCTCTCTCTCTCTCTCTCTCTCTCTCTCTCTCTCTCTCTCTGTCTGTCTGTCTCTCTGTCTCTCTCTCTCTCTGTCTTAATATTCCACAAAAGTCCTAAGTATATGGGCCCGCTTACTGCATCATTCAGCCAATCTGGTCACACAGACAAGGTAACTCTCCTCATTCTAACATGGTCACACACAAACCTGCCCCCTTCAACCTCTCTCTATCTACAGTAACACGGAGTAAAACATTTAAAATGTACTCCCCTCAGTCGCCCCCCCCCCCCCCCCCCGCCACCTATTCCCATAACCCTGTTGCTCTCCCTGACCTCACAACGCTACCCTCCCTGACCTCACAACGCTGCTCTCCCTGACCTCACAACGCTGCTCTCCCTGACCTCACAACGCTGCTCTCCCTCCCTCTTCTATCCTCAGCCATCGGATGCATATTTCGTCCATGTACGAGCACTGTCTCCGGATGAGACACCTGTCCCAGGAGTTTGTTATGCTCCAGGTCACGCAGGAGGAGTTTCTCTGCATGAAGGCCCTGCTTCTCTTCAGCATCAGTAAGTGCTCCGAAGACATGCCCTGGAGGTTCATCTCACTCACTGATGACGCCGGTGAAAAGCATTTTCCGTTGTTAAAGCAAGATCTGCAGCTGTTGCCACGACCCCAAGCCTCACCTGTGTTTGTTTAGTTGGGAGCACCAGTGTTGTTGTCTCTTGATACTACCACTGAAATGATCAGTTATGCAGACTATTAGGAATTCAAATGTAGTGAATCCAGGTATGGATTACAATTAGTCAGTGCTATGTTACCTATGTTACCTGAATCACAGATCTACAGTTAAGCGAATCACAGATCTACAGTTAAGCGAATCACAGATCTACAGTTAAGCGAATCACAGATCTACAGTTAAGCGAATCACAGATCTACAGTTAAGCGAATCACAGATCTACAGTTAAGCGAATCACAGATCTACAGTTAAGCGAATCACAGATCTACAGTTAAGCAAATCACAGATCTACAGTTAAGCGAATCACAGATCTACAGTTAAGCGAATCACAGATCTACAGTTAAGCGAATCACAGATCTACAGTTAAGCGAATCACAGATCTACAGTTAAGCGAATCACAGATCTACAGTTAAGCGAATCACAGATCTACAGACACATTTGAGTAAAGGGAGCTTCTCTTGGAGACAGTTATGAGGGTTATAGATGGTTGCACTTAGTAATGTATCTTATCTCTTGCAGTTCCAGTAGAGGGTCTTAAGAGTCAGAAGTACTTTGATGAGTTGCGTTCTACCTACATCAATGAACTGGATCGTCTCATCAGCTATGGGAGAAAGCCAAACTGCTCACAAAGGTTTTATCAGCTGACACGCCTCCTGGATTCTCTCCAGCCGGTTAGTGTACAAAGTTTATTACAACACATCAACTATTACAAAAGGATTTGAATAACTAAACGACTAAAATCTCTGAATAATATCACAATTATTCTGAATGGTTATCTCTGGCATTGCTTCAGCATGACAACATTGTGAAAACCTAGACTCAAAGTGATTTAACAACTCTATCTTTCCAATTTCAGACCGTAAGGAAACTGCAACAGTTTACGTTTGACCTCTTTGTCCAGGCTCAGTCCTTGCCTACTAAGGTCAGCTTCCCTGAGATGATTGCTGAGATCATTTCAGTACATGTGCCAAAGATCCTGGCAGGTTTAGCTAAACCGATTCTGTTCCACAAGTAGTGGGATTGATTATCATCTGAAGAAAAGAGCGGATCTGATCCTGCCTCTAAAAATGAAAGCCAAGGTTCTGTATTGCTTCCCTGCAATTCTGTTTCTTTTTCTCCAACTTACCTGATAGCTCAGCGTACTCTTCTATAATCATGACATCACCAGTAGCAGTAGTGTTCTTGCTTATCTGACATAATTGAGATCATTTTCTCAATTCGACAGCCAGGTTTTGGCATTTATCTCAAGAGTTGCAAAGTGTCACCTTGTTGACAGCCCTATCTCATATTTCTGGGGAAGGAAAAATCACATAGTACTTCTAGGGTTATGTCTGAAGGGAGATGAAAACACCATCCATTACTGATCGTTTAACTCATCTATGCACAAATTGGAACATGTAAGATCTTGATATGTACATTTTGAATTGTTTATCTAAAGTTATGCAGATAATTCCTGAATACTTCTTCATATACATACACAGTAGTTTATCTGTATTTAGTAACTGTTCCATTCTTGTATTAGACTATGTACCCACAGTACAGTTATCACACATACAATACAAAATACATCAAAATAGTAGTTGCACTTACAGCTTTCTGGTATACAGTTTAGATCAGATACATATATACGCACAGCTTTTCTAATGATGCTGTCATGATTTTATCTAGTTTTAATTTGTAAATTAATGTGCTTTTTTTTTACCAGTTGCAAGCTGAGTGCTTCTGTGGATCTCTCTGTTTAGAATTTAAAGATCAAACTCAAAGTGTAACTAGTTTAAATATTGTGTGAGTAATAATTGGGGAAAATTGATGGTCAAACCGAACATAGATAAATTGTTTCACCAGTTTCAATGTTTAAAACATGCTGGTTTTGCTGGCCCGTAATGGCCCATCTCTGTATTTGAACACAAGTTATTAGTGGCATCTGAACAAAGATTAACTGGTCATCTTAAATCAGTGCTTGTTAAAATGGAGTTAAATGAATTTAATGTAAACATGACATGACTTGGCATATTAGTGGCAGTTGAAATGGTATAAACATTGCAGTCAAAAAAGCTATTTTTATGACCTTGACATTTGCGATAAGTAAAGTGTTATTTGGGATTCACAGAAACATTCTACTTTCTTTAATCCAGTTACAATATGCTCTTAATGTGAATATAGCAACAATATTTTAAGACAATCTTGCTCACTGTACCAAGGACCTTGATTTGTGTTTGTGATATTGCAATACCTGTGAGCTTTACTAACTGCATGCAGATTCCATGTGGCCCTTTGTAATTTTCCAAAACATATAGGTGTACTGTATATCTTGCAAGTAGGCCCTATAGTACAACTATGATAGTTACTGTTTTCAATAATCTCTCGTCTAACTGCATGTTTAAATTGTATTAGTGTAAATTCAGTAAAGAAGTCAAATAGAAGTAAAATAGTATTGTGCTTGACCATGATCATTTGAAACATATACCATTTTGTCCACAAGAAGATTGCTTTCTGTTACTTCAAAGTGATCAAAACTACATGCCAAAATATGACTATTAATTTGCCCTAGCTAATCACTGAATCACATGACCTTTCTGACGCTGCATTCTTACTCCAAAACATGTTTTCATACACAAGGCGAAACACCAATCAAGTGAAACATTTAATTACAAGTAAGGTAGGAGGAAAGGTGTTTTTATTTTGGTTTCTATGTGGAATTTTAATTTGACACTTAACAAGTCTTTTTCTGCTAGCTATGGCGTAAATTGCTCTACTAAATTAATTTGTATCATATTTTAGGTGTAACATCTGTAAATGTTCCGTGTAAAACCTGTAAATGTGTTAAATGTCTTAAACTTGCTGAAACTTTCATGCTGCTTACACAAAAATAAAAAAACAAATACACTTGGAATAACATTTTTATGACCTTGACATTTGATTAACGTATAGTGGTTCAATAACAAATAAATCATCAATTCAAAATTGAATTAGCATTCAAATTCACTTTGCATTTGACAGTCACAAGCACTATGCAATAATTTGCAGTTATTAATCCATTTACAATAAGAATGGTTGTTAAAACATGCATAACTTGTGAGTAGGTAAACCAAGTATGTAATAAACAACATGGTTTTGATATAAACAGCCCACTGAAATCTTAAAAATATGAAAGTGTGTTTGACCAATCTTGTTGTAAAAGCAACAACATACATATTATTCAACTATTTATTATTATGCTCATGACTAAACACAACGTATGTCTGTGATTATTTGCAGGCAATAAACCCCTGAGCTTTACTTCTCAAAACTGCTGGGCATATAAGATAAACCAAAAGTATTTGTAAAAGAAAAAAAAAAAGATGTAGCATTTGTTCATGTAATGTATAGAATCTTTGCCAAGAGATACTTGAGTCTGAATTGGTCTGCAGTTTTAGTCCATTCAATTGGGCCAGATTACACATTTCACTAATACAGTTAACCTTTGTGGTTATACAGTAAGAAATATAGCAAGGAAGGAAGGAAGGGACAATTCATTAGCTCAATAGCTTGCACCCTAACTGTTTATCAAACAGTCAACACTGCATCCACATTGTGTAATATGCACTGCATGAGCAAATTCAATTATAAACGTTTATGATACAATTACACTGTAGTACAAAAAGATCACAGTAGTATCTTTGCTTTCTTTACCATTATCAACAGACTCCCCAGAATGGTGCTTCCAATTAAAAAGGATCATACTCATGAATTACATCGCAGTTCTAATGGTTTTCATAAAAAACGTAGTTTGATCATTTCTTGCTTCACTGGTTTACTTTGAACAGGATTTTGTTCTGCAATAAGCTATTCCTCATTATTTACATTGAATTATACTCAACGTGTACCTTGTTAACTTGTTTCAAAATGTACTGACAATCTTTCTAAATTAACATGTTGATGCTGTTGATATACAATTAGGTTATATATTAAGATCTCATTTGAACTAACTGTATTTATAAATGTTATTAACTTGGCTATGTTTAAATGGTACAGTGATTTGTGAATGGTACTCATGATACACATCTTAATCTGTATTTTTAAGCAGATTTTTTTTTTCAACATCAGCTTCAGACATGTTCTTAATGACTTTGACTATCTTTTTAGTTTGAGTCATGTGTTTATGAGTTTACGTATTAGTGGAAGTGCAAAGTTGCATCAGTTTTTAGTAAATGTAGTCAAATATGACCATGCTTTTTAAAGTGTTGTGACACCTGTAAAATGTGTCAGACTTAATTTCATAAGTCACTATCTGTAAATTTATTACCAGTTTTTTTTTAACAATTGGTATGATGTGTTTCTGGTCAGGGTTTGTGTTAACTGGGGGTTTGTTTGTGCTACTTTGCATATTATAAAAAAAACTACAAAAACATGCGTCTGGTACTTGTGTGCTTGATTTTTTACTTTACACATCAGCTAAGAAATGACAATTTGTACGGCCCTCTTTACAAGCATAGTCCCTAACATACGTCCATAGAACTGAACTAAACACTCAAAGAAAACAAAGTAAACTCAGGCAGAAAAAAATGAAGAAATCTTGGGAGGAGAAATTCATTGGCCCAGTTTAATTTCAACATAGGCCTACAGTGGTGGGCAACGGGCAGTCCACAGGCCAGTTCTGTAAATCATTTACTTAAACTTTTTGAGTTATATTTGGACCCAAGCACGCAAACAAAATGAATGCATCGTTTTGGAGCAATGTGGGTCTGTGACGGAGAGGAGAGATTCTTAAACGTATCATAAAGCTCAAATTATTTTGTGATTTCATCACAAAAAGACAGATTGTTCAGACAGTAATCATGTTGATATCATGTATATATGTCTATGGTTGATATAGCCTACGTTGAACAACTTCGCGAGCGAACCACAATGCCTTGGTCACGCGACCAAATCACAAAAATTCTAAACTCTGGCGCTATTACATTTTTATTACATTTTGGCGATGTCTCATAAAAGTAAAGTAGTAGTGGAAGTGACCCCCGGGGATGATATTGTGTTGTTATCCGGACAACGTAAACAACCGGTGCGTCAGGTTTTCTCAAGTAGCCACAAGTGGCAGAGTAGCCTACCTTTTGACACGAGTTAACTCAATGGCAATCTACATCTCAGTTTAGGCCAAGAGCCATCATACACAAAAAGAAGACATGAATATTGTAATTTTGATCTGGTAAACGTAGCTTCTTTTTGATCATATGCGGGGGTCAGATGGCTGAGCGGTTAGGGCTACCAATCAGATGATTGCCGGTTCGATTCCAGGCCGTGCTATTGACGTTGTGTCCTTAGGCACAACCTTCCTACTTGCCTCGGGGGAATGTCCCTGTAGCCTACTTACTGTAGGCTTAAGTCGCTCTAGATAAGAGCGTCTGCTAAATGACCAAATGTAATGTGTAAATATGTGTAGGCTAAATACAAACTTGACCAATCAAACAAGAAACATGGTAGCCTACAAATGTTAAAATATGAAAAAAATCACATTCATGTAGACTAGCCTATTTATTATAGAGCTAGCTCTAGTCAACTTAAGGAAAACCAAACAATTGAAAGTAACGGTATTCCATATTGACTTTAATAATAGATATTTACAGAATCCACAATGATAACAAAATGCTCATAATCTTCTTGCCCTTACAAAGACCTTCACATTTAATTTTCACATTTAAAACATTAATAAAAAAATAAAACATTCATAAAAACCACTAGGCTATGGGGGACATAACAGCTATTCTAAATGTATCATAATAAAAACACGTCTGAAATGTCTATCCACGAGAAGAGTCTGTTATAGGGCTCACTTCTGTCGGGTCCCGTAGTGCGTAGGTCAAGAAAATAACGATCCTTGACCCACCAATCCAAAAAATACAAAGGGTAGGCTATGACTGCGTCTGTGTAAGGATTGTTAACAGCTCAATTCCACAGGGCAAAGCTAAAGAGTAAACTCATTTTTTTTACAATAAAAAATCGAAGTGAATTAGTGTAGCTAGCGTAGTAGCTCTAGCTAGCTAGCTACAATGTGTTAACAAAGTGTTGTACTGCTAACGTCAGTTCAACTTTTAAATTACCCTTTCGCTAGATAACAACAATACTGGCAAGCCTAAAGTAACAGTACCTCGATGTTTTTTCAGGATGACAAGTGGACTACTGAATGCTTAACAAATCAATGATTATAAATCAACTAGCTCTAATGATTCCACAGAATGGCAAGAAATTGATGGTTACGATGAAAATGAATCATGAGAGAGCATTGTTCAGTACATGCATTGCTATACAGTAGGCCTACCACAATGTCACCAATTGAGAATGATAAACTACATGATCTACAGACAACTAAGCAGGCTATAATTTAACAACAAACGATAAACCAGCACTCTGCAACCACCAGTTTAAGTTTCAGTTAGTGTTCAGAGAAAATGTTTATTTATTGGTATTTAGTTGAAGATATGCAGACCATCTTTAAGGAAGGATTGAAAATGACCATCATTTATCTACATTACATTTCGACTGGCTTCAATAAAGGGGTTTTAGGTCATAAAGTAACATTCAAAGATCATATTAATATAAATTGTGACTTAATTTAGAATTATCTTACACAATTCCCTCACAAATGGGTCCCCAATAAAGTAAATCATATTGATTAAAAGTAAATGAAAAGTGTTCTTCTAGATTCCACATCCATTGTGCAATCCAGATATACAGTGTTGTCCCACATCCAAATGTTAATTGTCAACAACAACAAGGATATTCCTCTTTAGACAATTTTAAATATAGGATGAAGCACATGAGGGAAATTACCCTGTTGCTTCAGGCACATGGAGAGTCGACGATGCTGCGGGTGAATCGGATGAACTGCATCAGAAAAGCAGATGAGATGAACACGAGTGAAAAAGCTAAAAAGGAAATTAACAGCATTGATATTTTATTTATATTTTGGTGTGCTGGCTGACAAACATGCATTTGTTACTAATTATTTGAGCAAAACATATGTTGTTTTAAAAGCAGTGGCTTTACAGGGCGGATTGGGTTTCTCATACCTTTTGATTCATCTGGAGGCATTTTCAAAAAACTTGGCTTTGGAAGCGACACTGTAAAAGGAAAAATCATTTCCAGATGAATGGAGAAAGTTTTTTTTTTTTTTTTTTTACCACAAACCCAAACACTCAAATAACAAACTTAGTAAAATACGAATCATTTGATATTGTGATTCAGTACTCCGCACATCTGATGTCCCTGACAAGAGGAGAGTTAAGGTCAGGAGTTCGTTAAAATCATTGTCATGATAAATCAACCAGACAGCTTGACAACTTGGGCAATGAATGCAATGTAATTTCAAAAGCATAAATGATTCGTCAAGTAAATGATTCACTTTACAGGGTGTTAAAAACGTAGAAATCGTTACTGTACAAGGAGTGGAAAAGGAATGAAGCGATGGCTGACAAAGCACATTTTGTGTTCAATTGTTCTCTTGATTAAGATTTTAATGAGTATGGACGGCATGTCTGGGTCTTGCTGAGATCTGACATCTACTGTACGTACTAAGAAGCTGCTGCAGTGTCCTCACTGGGAGCTGCGTCGGGGCTCCTCAGCGGAGCTGGAGTTCGAGCAGGAGGATCAGGGGGCCGGACTGGGGGCCGGCAGATGGCATGCTTCTCAGCTGGAGATCTTGTTTTGATCAGGTCACATTCACCTAAAATAGGACAACCTTTTTATTACACATTACTTGTTCGTGAAAATCAAGTGAATGGTTTTAGTGTACACACCTATACACTTCTATCAAGTGAACACAACGCTGTACAGTATGAAGTATTATAATACTTCAATACTGTAAAAGTATTAAGTTTTGTATGAAATACAAGTAACTCTGATACCTTCTCTGATGACTGCAGCCCCTCGTGGGGCTGGCCTCCTGTTCTGGAACGACACCGCTCGGTTCACTGCGACTACTGGCTTCCCATTGGCAGCGGCTGAAGTTTCTGACCTCTGTAGTTTAGCCACCATTTTGGCCACATCACGCTCTGAGTTTCGGTCCTGGGACGTGGCCGTCTTGGGAACGGGGAGCTGCCTGTGCGGGGGGTCCCGGGGGAGCCTGGGGGCAGGGCCCAGGGGCTTGGTCCTCTGGAGGGGTACAGGACTCCTGGGGCTCTCCCCAGCCGGATCTAAGCCCTCTGCTCGGCGGCCATTTTGGGCGTTGCCGTTCAGCTCATCTGTTAAGAGACAAATGAATGTCTGTTACAGCAACAAACTAACATTTTGTAGAAACTCGGTTTGGTAGGCCTTAGCATGTAGGAAATAATCCTTTATGTGGGTCTCAATGCAGTTTAAATCATACTACAGAACTACTACTGACTACAGACTATGGGTCATAATACCGGGTTCACATACAACATGGACACAGATCAATATGTGTTTGTGGCATACTTAATTCTGAATGTTTGGTGAATCAATAAAGTATACATTATAACCATGCATCCTTACACTTAAAGAAAATGAACCACATCCAGCATTGTTGTTTTAATTAGTATATATTAGTTTTTTAATACAGTACATGCAGGGTTACATCGTATAAATTCTACAGTTGATGTTCTCATGCTGTTAATTCTAATGTTATAATATAGTTATGCAGGATATACTAATCTGAACTTTGAAAACAGGAAAGGAGTCCACAGCAGGAAACAGGAAACACTGCCAGACAACGTTAGTTTAGAGGCTTGCTTACAACAATCAACTATTCATATTGAAGATTAAAATTTAAACAGAAATCGTGGTGCAGTCTTTGTCTCATCTTTAATTCACGCTCCAAACCAGGCTTCTAGTGGTATTTGCACAATTTAAATACAGGGACAAACTTAGACAGGTGGTGGTTACGTGTTGTAGATAACATAGCTAGTTATGTGGCATCTTGAAGCAGTAAAATACCACAGAGGAGGAAACTATCAGAGGACAGACACAGAGGAGGAGACTATCGGAGGAGAGACACAGAGGAGGATACCGTTTCAACCGTCCACAAGAGTCATTTCACCAGAAGTTGTGAGAGATAAGAATTATCTGACATACCCTGAGGCAGTGTCCCACTTCTAAATACTACCCCCCCCCCCCCCCCCCCAACTTTGAGGAACCTCAAATCTCCACAAATGTAATACTTAATACATTTGGTGACAAGTATAATACTATACAAAGCAAACAGGATGTTCAAAGCACCAAACACTACGTCAATTTTTTACATTAAAAATCATAGTTAAAAAAAAAGTTTTTTCTATGTATCTAATCATATTGAGGAAACAGGAAAATATAAATCTGAGTATAATATGTAGGTTAGAAATGTTACTGAAAATCTTGCTCCTTCGACAGTTTTCTACAATTCTTTGGAGTTTGTATTTAGTCTCCCACTATAATTCCTCTATAATGACATACTGTAAATTCACAGAGCAACGGAATGATAATGAGGGGATGGTTATGGTGGTGATGAGTAAGTCAAAGGAGGAAGATAATTACTCTCGGTTGGCTGGAACTGGTCATGATTAAGGGCTTGGTATGCACGAGCTGGGCGCTTGGAGATTGTGATTGGTTGTCGTTTCCTAGGGGTGATCCTTGGAGGAGGCATGGGAGGGGCGGAGCTCTCCTCTGGTGGGCCACTGAAGATCTGTAAATATGCAGACAGCCTTTCAGACACAATAAAAAATATCGGCCAATCCACGTGATGCATTTCAAACATGGTTTTAAACTGTAAGCTGGTTATATACTTGTGCACTTAATGGGCACTTGATTAGGTATAGTACACCTTTTTTTTTTATCAGAAAATCTTGGCCGTGACTCATTATGTAAGGCACGCAGGCATGGGTAACGAGGTTCCGTTGTTAAACCAAACATCAGACTGGAAAGACCTAACGAGCTAAGATACTTTCATTGTGGAATGATGGTTGGTGCGAGATGTGGTGGTTATTGGGTCTCAGAAAACAGTTTGGGCATTGGATGCTGGGGTCTCGAAAGAACAAACAAACATCTCATGGGTCAAATCCACACCACAGGCTATTTCTTCAGGTGGCAAAAGTGGTTCCAACTCGATAATATATAGGTTGGTCACTGACTGTACAGCACTCAACAGTCAAACACAGTCAATTACAGACGTACCGAAGCTCAACACAACTCACCTTCTTGTAATCCTCGATCAGAATCTCAATGACAATGTTCTGGAACTTGATATCCAGCATGGCGGCCACAGTGTCCTCCTCTGCCCTCATCAGCGTGGGACCGAAGATCACCCCCATGTTGGAAGGTGTCATGAGATTCTCTCCACTGTTACTGCAAACTCTGTCAACACAAGACAATACGTAGTTAGTGAGATTAGAGTTACAACCACTCAGAAAGTATCAAGTTGTAGTATTCCATTGAATGGCACACTTAAGACAAACTAACATCTCAATCAGATCCACTCTTGTTCAGACTGACAGTTTAATATAGAACACATACACAACAAGCTAGTTTAAGAGCCTAGTAATAAAGTGTGGATTTATCTGAAGTGATGCCAGTAATATCCAGTATTTTAACTGAGCCAGAGGCAATATAATACCACAGTTATGCCATAAGATGACAAGACAAAAGACTGAACAAGCACTGCACGTTACATCAGATTAAAAGAGCTGCTTTAGAGGACCCAACAGTACAGTGACACATCCACAAATATCTTACTGGACCAGGTGTTGGATAAGCAGGTTTAGCATTTCACGATTCTTCTCTGGAAGCTTGTAGGTCAACGAATGAATGGCCCCAAGTCGACAGTCAAGACTTTCAGATTCTAAAAGATGACAAACAGTTGAGCAGTGCTCCTTAAACAAATATCTTGATATATTTCCTACGCATATTAATCACGGGTAATATTACAGAACGAAACTATAATGAGTCTGTGAGTGTCTAACTGAATGCATAACAAAAGCACTCTTGGGGCAATGAGGCTTTTCACAGTTAAGATTACAGCTGTGTACATGACAGTACATGAGTTTAGCCCTTAATTATAGCATGTAGAAATACAACGTGAGTTCTGTCACCCACCAGGGATGGGTCCAGTCAATAGAAAAATAGACCCAAATAAAATACAGGACGACGGAATAATATTTCTGTGAAGTTGGAACCAGTAATGGTTCTAGAAATATCCATTAAAAGAATATGGCTGAAGCCATTATGATGTGTTTCCTGTTACTTTGTTTTATGTTGTGTGGGAGTCATTGGCTTCAGTCACTGCGGCAAAAAAGGATTCTGACTTCAGTTACAGCACAAGGAAAGGGGAACGTTTTTTTTCCGTTTCATTTTATAGTTGTAACCAACCCTGATGAACTTGTGAGTGAACCCACTTTGACCAAGTACAAATGCACGATGAACCAACTCTTGACTAAAGGCAACGAAGTGTCAGATTAGATACAGATGTGGAAGAAAACCTTTTTGTTCAGTACCCAACATGCAACTTAGGGATGAGTAATATTGTAATAATACTGTAGTACTTGAGTGTATTCAAAAGTAAAGACAAAAAAAGTGGATTAATGAGGCTAAAAAATGAATTAACCTGATCAAATCCATCCATTCCTCCATATGTGTGTGTACACACATATATACACACAAACAATAAAACACATAAATATAACTGCTAAATATTACTATGGAGAGCCCTAAACATCAGTAACAAGAGATCAGTTGATGTATTGCAGGTGTTATCTGTTGGCCTTGAATCCAAAGGGATTCATTGTTTTTCTAAACTGTCCAAACCATTTTCATGCAGATAACTGTGAATACAGTTAGTATTTCTTACTTGCAGCTAAAATGAGCTCCCTGTTGAGACCGTACGTCATTAGAGGTTCCGTGAGGCTCCTGTGGGTTAAACACACACAATCCCGTCAGCTCTCTGTGAATGCTAAAGGTGTCATGTTATACTATAACATGATTTTACCCGAAGGACTTTACCACATAAATAAGTTACTAATACAGCTGATTTCACAGTGTTTTCAGGACATGAGAGACCAAAGGCCTTGAGTAAGGCTTCTAAACATCTGCTTAGCCTCTAGCAGAGAGTGACTGGCTTTAGGAGAGAATTGAGCATGTGAGAATAAATCATGAAGGGCAGAGGGTTGTGGCTCCAGTCCAGCCCGGCCTTGAGGATGAGGGGCCTTGTCACAAAGTGCTCCGAACAGTGAACTATTATATTGAGCACAGAGAGAGTGGGACAGTCATTTCATCCCCTGCCAGCTACTAAGATTACCACTGTAGTCCAATTCTTATCATGATGATTTTTCATAACTGACATGAAACACCATTTATGAGGGCTTGGCGCCAACGGGGGGTAAAGTGCCATAAACTAGATTTTACATAAAGAGACGAAACAAAGCGCCACTTTGACGGCTTTTGAATTAAGTTCTTTTAATTACAAGCTTAAGGTCATAATTTCAGTTGTGACATTGTGGCAGCTTTCATTTCATATTCGGCCAATACGGCACTTCCTGCCCATTGGCTCAAAGCCCTCATGAAACTACAGTTATGTTGATTGGACAAATACAGTTGATCTATTTTTGTATTTCTGGCTCAATGTCAGCCGCTTTGCAGGAGACAACCATACCTGAGGTAAAACTTCATGGCACTTGTGATGGTTTTAATATCCCAGTCACTGTTTTGGAAATCCACATCTCCAGGGCATGCTTGGTCTGCAGGGAGCAGAGAAACAAGAAAGAAACTGGTCGTCTTTGCAAACAAACTCTTGAAACTGACAGTTGGCTTTCTGAACCAGGTGCACTCTTTAGAACAGAAGTTTGGAACTGAACTTGTTGTTTAAATACAATTTAAATAATCTACATTTGTGAACATATTATAGTATTTTTAATAATACACAACGATAGATTTATTCTACATACTTAACATTCTTGTTACAGTATTTGGCTCTATCTGTATGTGGCTGGTAGTTTAAGATAGAGGCCTTAGCAAACAGAAATGACCCATAATTCGCATGGCTGAAGTGGCTCCAATCACTATCCCTGTCTTGGCCATTTCTAATTCTCTGTAATTTGAACAAAAGGTTTTTTGTTTTTCATATAGATTATTCCTTCCATTAAGAGTGAAACAATGACACATAACCATTGAACGGATGTTGAATACAAGTTTCAAATCTCTTTGTTTTGAACAGTTCAGACCAGCGTCAAGACAGAAGGAGCAGATGTTGACTGGGTGGTTTCCTCACCAAAGAAGGCATTTAAAAGCTTCTGCACTTGGATGTTGCTGCCAACAGTTCTGTACACTCCTTCTTGTGTGAGTCCTGAAAAGAGAGGAAGTGGGGGAGAGAGAGAGAGTGTGAGAGAGAGAGAGAGAGAGAGAGAGAGAGAGAGAGAGAGAGAGAGAGAGGAGAGTGAGAGAGAGAGAGAGAGAGAGAGAGAGAGAGAGGGAGTGAGAGAGAGAGAGAGAGGGAGGGAGGAGTTGAGCTGGCAAAAGGGAGTGTTTCCTCCAGAGGAGAGCAGGGGGAATGTGCTGCCTGCTTCTCATGGCCTGCATACACAGATGTTAAAATGGAGATGTGACAAACACTGGGACAAACACTATGTCCAATTTCCAAATGACTGATTTGTTTCACTGGTCGATTGGTTGTTTTGTCACGTATGGCTAGTGCATCTCCATGGTTGTGATCGAACACAGGATCACAGCAAAGTGCCGGGTTTAGCAACGGCCCTAGCAACGTAGAATCTGAAAATTTAATTAAACGCACATGCAAAAGTGTTTGTTCGATGTGGTCCCCGCTTAGAACATGAATGCATGCTCATTTGCGGAAAGAAAATACAAGTTTGGCATTACGAACCACCTGAAGGTATTAAGGAAAACAGACAAATCTGGACTAGTTCAAACCAGGCAGTTAAGAAGTAGCCACAGAACATAACTTCACTTTAGAGGCAGTTGTTTTACAGAGCCAGTCACTCCTAGACTTCATGTATGGTAGAAGTGAGTCACAAACAATGACTCAACTCTGCCCTCTAGAGGAGAAGTGAGGAAATTGATAAGACATTTGAGAAAAGTGTAAATTGTACCAAATATTAATTTGACTTTACTTTACCCTTTGTTTCCACATAATTGATGCACTTTCTCACAAACTTGAACCCAACTTCATTCAATTCCACTGTGTAAGACAAGAGAAAAGGGCAAATAATCAGTCATCTGTAGGCTGTGGACATTTCCAAGAGCACATTAGCTCAGCCTTTGAGGGTGAATATATATTTTTAAACAGTAACAACTCAGCAACACAGCCTGTAGAAGGAAAGTCATGCAGCCCTGGCAGGGACACTTACTTTCAGCTTGTTTGTGAATCGGGGAATGATAAATCTGAAATGAGTGGACAATGCCAGACTTTTTAACACAGCATTCAGTGACCAATGACAACATTTTGAGTGAACAAATCAGAAAATGTAATGCAATTGAAGATGAAGATTAACCTTTCATATAAAACAATACATTTCTCCAAAACAGAATACAAAGTATTGCATGTAATGTTCTTCCATGACTACTGCTTGTTTACGAAGAAGGTGCAGCACTACCAACATACAATACACCTCCACGACATGTTAGCATCAATAGCCCATCTGAAAGTACCCTCCACGGGGGGGGGGGGGGGGGGGGGGGGGCTTGTCTTGGGGCATAAAAGACTCACAGGCTCTTTCCCGTCCATGGCCTCAATCCACATCTTCCTTTCCCCTTCTGACAGAGCCTGGAGGATGACAGGCGTGTTCCTATGGCAACAGAAATGTCACATTTTCAACAAGGTGCAGGCTCTGCGCCCTGTGGTTACGAATCATTTTAAACACAAGTTAAACCCTGTTCTCATGTGTAATCAATGATTTGCTTTTAAGGTCGGTTTGACATCACAAGGCAGCGCAGGGTGGCGCCTACCCTTCTGTCATGCATATTGTACCAACAGCCAAACGTGTATAAATATGAGTTCACAGTTGTTCCCCTCCTAGACAACCCCTCCGTTCGCCATCTGCTTGCTCGCGGCGAAAGCTTGCCGCCAAATCATTGTTTGGGCTACAATCCATTCTTCCCACACTCGATGGCCTTGCAGACCACCTGTTCACGTCGACGCTCTAAACAGTTTATCCGGTAAGACATCCATGTTATATCACACTGCGTACTTTATCTCACAGTTTCTCTGTGTACCTCTCTACAGTCTCCACCTCGAAGCAGAAGCGCTTGTCTATGGATTCAGTCTTCCGGCGGATGCAGGATTTGAGTTTCAGTTCTGTGAGGCCCTGGAAGGAGAAAACACTTGGGTGGGTATAAATTAGCAAGAAAGAACTCTACCGCAATTTATGTCTTGGAGCAACGTGTGGAAAAGGAGAGGGAGTCTGAGTGAGGCGCGAACACTAGCCTCCCTTAAATTCTTGCCAACTGAAAAAAGCTTTAAAAACAAACCATTAAGACTCCTCACCCTGAGCAGTACTGTGTTTACCTGTTTGGTTGCTGGTTTCTGCTCACAGGGAACCATGACGAACAGTTTACCGTCTTTGTGATACCTGCAGTAGTACTTCACCCATGACACACCCAAGGCCCCTGGGAGACATGTAGCATACATGTAACATACATGTAACATACGTGTAGCGGTTCAGGTCAGAGCTTGAGCCCGTAACGTGAATGTTTGGTCCAAGCGAATGTAATGTAGAATCTGTACTTACACTTTTCTTGAGAGTACAGATAACCCTCGGAGACTGTCTGTCCGTGCATTTTACTGATCTGTGACGGCTGTTTTACTCTCTTCATCAGCTCCTCCATCTCCTCACGTGTGCTCTCAAAGTGGTTTCTGGTCTGCAGATCAAATCAAAAACCTCCATCCTATCAGAGGGCTCCCAGGAAAAGACAACAAAAGCTACCCAAAACACGACTCCTTCATGCATTAGTACTCAACTTATTTAATTGACTCAGGTGTTGCCCTTCGCATCACTCACGTTCTGCAGGCTGAGCTGCAGCTCCTGCTTGTAGGGCATGAAGTCCTGAGTCATCTCCACAGTCAGGTTGTTCAGCGTTAAGATGCTATGAAGAAATGCCAAAACCTATCCATCCCCAGAGTAAAACATACAAAAAGATTAGTTACTTGTTTTTTTACAAGTCTTTAACCTCACAGATCGGCACATGTATTTAGTTAAAGAAATTAGAACGGTCCAACTTCATAATGACTTGATATTATATAACCAGACATTTATTGGTTGGTGAGAGATTACTTTTTAGCCCACACACATTGTACACTGCTATGCAGATGCATTACTCACGACTGTTCATTTGTTTTCCTGCATCATCAGGAAACGAAATGTAATTGAGTGCTCGTTTAAAATGGAAGGCCTGCTAGCAATATTGAGGGGATTTTAAACAGGACTTTAAACAGCACTTACAGGCTCCACAACGTCAAACTTCTTCCTGTCTTGCACCTGTTGGATCTGGTACACATACTCCACAGATGACTCATAGAAGATATGTCTTTCTCTGTCCAGAAGTTCGTCAGCCTACAGTAAAAAAACAAAAATACTTGGACTTGATGTAGTTTTGCAGCAACTGAATGGGATAGTTGACCAATTAATAACCCCTAGGCTATGTGTTAATAGTTGACATAAGGCATTGCATATCTCTTTTACTCAAGCGTCTAGTTAGAACTGTCCTTCTCCGACCAAAAATGACAGAGTCAATGGGATAAAGAAGAATGGATGAGAGACTACAGAATAGAAACTCTTTTATATACAGTTCACCTACTGTACATAATTGTCTTCCAAAAAGCAGTTGTAAAACCACTATTGCAAAGATATAACCATCATTCCAACAGCTCCCCCTACTGCTTGTTCACAGTCATTGAATTTTCTGCATTAAAGAACCAAACAAACAATTGTCTAGGGTGTGTTTTCACGACTATAAAACAAACAAAAACACAAAAAAAAAAGAAGAAAAAAGAAAGAAGATAAACTTGGTGTTTGTTACAGTTTTACACGTTTCTTATCCCAGAGACAGCATGGTGATTCCATCCCTATAATTTAGACCAGGTGTTGTCAGAAAGTCTTGCCACATTCTTGACAGGAGATCTCTGCTGCGTTTCAACCAACCTCTTGTAGCTGCGTTTCCTTCTTCTTGGAGGACAAATTGAGATGTTTGTCTAATTGAGAGTAATATTTTTCACTCTCTTTCTCGAACTTCTTCCTCCTCTCCTGAAATAAAGATACATGTGTAAGTGAATAACATCGAGATCATTCCATGTAACTCCACGAAAACAAATCTAAGACATCTTTTTGACGTAACAATAACCACCAGAGTGCTGTTGAATTAAATGTTTTAGTTCTGGGCCCTGCTGATTACATCATCTTATGATTGTGACTTGTGTTCAGGAGCAGGAGATCGTTGTTGATAAAGTACAGACCTACAGACATACTGACACGGGTCCCACAAGCCATGCATGGGCTACAGACACAGACATTCAGTGAAGGGAGACTTCAAGCCCCGAGACCTGCTGAGGAGCTTGAAACACACCAATACAACACTGCTGAGGAGCTCTAAACAGACTGTATGATCTGCCCACCAGCGATAGCCAGCTCCATATTTCCATTGAAATCATTCAAGAACGTGTCCAAAGTGATCTCTCTCTCCCTCAGCGATTTTCTTTTCCCCACTAACATTGCAGCTACAGTCCTTTCCTCTAGTTTCTTCAACCATGAACTGTTTCTACTGAATTACTCCATTAGTAGCACACAGAGAGAGTGAGATTATTTTTTAAACAAAGGACTGTCTTACTAACTACTACATATTATAACTTCAGTACAACCTTATCTTCAAGTTAGAAACCTGGAAGATGTACAGTAAGATGAATGTAAGCTGACAGCAGTATACTATTAGTTTAAACTGTGTGCAAGGCTAAACGGTAAGACTGTTGTCATGGCGAGCTTCCTACTTCAGTGCCATTAGTGTGATCTGCTCTGCCAGATCCTGTTTGTCTACTGTTTACTGCTTTAACACATAGGGAAGGGAGAGTCAAGCAAGGAGTGTGATATGATCACATGACTGAATCGCTATAGAAAGGTTCATAGTCCAGAACAGGATTTGCTGCTGTAGTATGTTTCTGTCACAACTGATTCCATGTGTTTATAGAGCTTCTGTATCATTCAAGCTAATTTAACAATTACCAGTGTCAAGTTATTACCGCACATAATTACAATGGTAAAGTAAACTGACAAATTTGGTAAACTGACTGAATCACTCAAGATCAAGACCTTACCTTTGTCACACTTATTTGATCTTTCCGAAACTTCTCCAATGGCTTAATCAGCATGTCACAGGCATTCTGAACCTGCATGGGCAAAAATCTCAGCATTAAATACTTTGATCACGATTTAGCAAACCATTTTAGGCTAAACAAATACATAAATTATTCTATTCAGTCCAATAGCTTATTTAACATTAGAAGGGAACTGTTGTGTATCTTTACAAACAGCTGGATGTCAGAGAAAGAGGAAGCTGGACACCCACCAGCATCATCCTGTCATCCTCTACTTCCTGCAGAAGACCAGCAAACTCGGAGAACGACTCCGCTATGGACAAGAAGTAACACAGTTACTATTTCATATCTAACCATTCGACTGAAGAATATATTGGATGGAAACGTGGTTGTTGCAGGTTTCCTTCTTAACAAAGAATGATATCTCACATTATTTGGTGTGACATGCCTACTGGATAATGTAATAATCCTGAAAAAAGGATCTTTATATGTCTGTGTACCATGACCAATCATATGAGCTTACCAATGTTCATCTCATCATCTGTCAGAGAATCGCCTATGAAGTCAAACTGGAACGCGCTCAGAGTCTGGGAGAACTTCTGAACAGCCACAGAATAACCTAAAACCACATGAAACCCAGCACCTGTTAATTCTATATTAGAAGGGTTCAATTCAGGTTATCATCTGGGTTAATTCAGGTTATCATCTGGGTTAATTCAGGTTATCATCTGGGTTAATTCAGGTTATCATCTGGGTTAATTCAGGTTATCATCTGGGTTAATTCAGGTTATCATCTGGGTTAATTCAGGTTATCATCTGGGTTAATTCAGGTTATCATCTGGGTTAATTCAGGTTATCATCTGGGTTAATTCAGGTTATCATCTGGGTTAATTCAGTAGGCTGTAGTTATTCACATCATTCTCCAGAGCAACAACTGTGTTCAACTGTGTCCTGTTCAACACCACAGTTACTGTGTGAGAGCTATTTGTGCTTCATTAGCACGTGAAGCGTCAGATTCTGTTTAGCCTCAGGAGTGCCTCAGAGGCTTTCATCCAGATCTGCTTACTGTACCTCTGACTTGCCTACGCTGTATAGCTGACATTTCATTTGGTATTGCTTAAAGGACATTGCAGATCCAAACCAGTGCTAACACAAAAGCATCTTGTTAAAATGATGACCTACCTACCCCTACAAAAGGCTTGCTTTGTTCCACACAGATGCAACTATTGTTATTTATGAAAGAAATGGGCTAGTAACTAATGCATCTCATCAAGAGTCTGTGGCAGATTTACCTACATCTATAAATGTTATACTGGTGATCTAAAATGAACACAAAGATTTACTTATGTCGGCCGTGTGACCAGGGAACCATCAAGACGATAGGATCAGTAAGTGCCATGCCCTTCCCTTTGCATCACTCAAAACAATAAGCGTGTCTGTCCCTGAGATTAAAATGTGTGATTTGGATGGCAGAATGGAATCTTAGAGGGTCAGACAATGCAAATACTGTTCAAGTCATTTAGTCCTACACCAACAGGGACAGCAGACCTCATAGAAGGTATCCAAGAACTGACGTTCTTGGCTCTGCACAGTGTGATTGCAATCACAAAGCACTACAGAAAACCTTATGCTTTTGAAGAGGAGACCAAATCGCAGGAGCTTACATAAACGGTCCACGCTCAACTTCTGAGAACGACTTAGATGTTTCTAGAGGATTCTTAGCTGCCCCATTGAGATCTGTCTCTGCACGTGTTGGAGGTTTTGACAAGAGGAACAGGAAGCAGGATAACGATTACCACAAAGGATATGACTATGCAAAAACAACAATGAAAACGCTGAAACAATGAAAGCACATCGAAACTTGGAATTAGATCCTTCAGCTGTTGTTGTTGTTGGTTTCCTCGGAGACGGCCATCTTTTAATCAATGAGAATCAAGTGATGTCAGCCTATATGAAATGTCCTTTAACATGGCCTCCTGTTTTTTCCCTGGACAGTTACAGCAGTTCCATTGATAGATAAACATTCCGGTGTTTATTGCCTACCAACACTTTTGCCAAGTCTAAACCTTACTGTCACGTTGTCAGCCTACAGTCACTTGTCCATACTGATTATAATGGATATAACCATTGGTAGGACAGGTAATTTCCTCATACAGGACAGACATGAATGTATCACTTATTAAGGAAGTGAAACTGCTTCCTAAATGAATAACAAATCATAAAGAAAAAGGAACCTATACACAATGTGCTGACTGAAAATATGTGATATGTAATGAGAGCAGTTAGTTAAATTAATGTAATCACCAGTACACTTAGGCTTTGAGCCAAGTGTGCATTTTATTTGACAGGGCAGGTGGCAGTGCCAATTCAATTGGTTTTACCACCATCCCGATGCTGGCTCAAAGGATTAAAGGTTCAAAATATTAAATTATGTTAAAATCCACTCCCACATCTATCTATAATATAAAAAGTCAGCATATGCTTACCCTTAATTGCATTGATTACATTGTTGCCATCTTTGATTACGTCTTTGAGAAATTTGCTTGTTCTTTCCAATTCTGTTTCATAGCATTTGAGTCTTTCTCTAAAATCTGGGCTATCCAGATAGCAGTCACTAAATTCAAGAGGAGGATGCCCCATAATGAAGTCAGCTGAAAATGAAAAACAATAGCTTAGAAGTCCTTGATTTTAAAACAGCGCAGCGTCACACAACATTTTTCCTAAACCTTTCCACGTCTAGAATCACATCCAGCAGCTCTCTTCCAGAATCCAGAGAAACGGTTTCCGTGCCTACGGTGCTAAAATAATAGTTGGTGCAAACGAAGGAATATATTCTGATAATGTTATTCACTGTAGTAAACACAAATGTTCAGTTTAAGTCCTCTTGAGGCCATCTATTTATCCTTTTGTTACTTTTCCTTAGTTGAGAGGCGAGAAGAATGAACTAAGAAGGCAGGCAAAATTCTGAACGCCTCCCTCGCCTTTCACACCCATAATGCCCTTAAAGCGACAGTACACTGAATATGGTCTCGGTGGACATGGACAGCAACAAGGCTAACTGTAATGTCAGATGTCTCCAAAATATTTTTTGGTGTCGCCCAGCATTAAATGTATTTGAGGATATATATATATATAGGTGACAGTAAGGTTTAGACTTAACAAAAGTGTAGGCAATAAACACACCAGAATGTTTATCTATCAATGGCACTGCTGTAACTGTCCAGGGAAAAAACAGGAGGCCATGTTAAAGGACATTTCATATAGGCTGATAAGTGATGTAAAAATATATATATATATATATATATGTGTTTTAGAATCTGGTTTTCAGACCATCCACAAACAACCAGTTGAATACAGTTGACCATAAATGTATTTCTGCAAATAGTTATGTCCGGGTTTATGTTTGCAATGCTATCTGGAGGATATAAATGAACCCGAAATACTAGTTTATGCTGAAACCCAGTCACCTTGTTGCCATGAAAGGAATGCTCCCTATGAAACAGTAAGCAGTGTTTTTTTGGAAGAGGTTCCTGAGCTGTTGCAAAATACTGATGACGTTTTCACATCCGTGTAGACCGAGAAAATGGCGGAAGTCGATGAGTCCAGTAAACCTATGGTAAGAAAAAGTATATTTTAAATGTTAATTCCTGGACAACATTATATTCTTTTGATTAATAGTGCTATGTAGTTTGCAAGAATGTGGACCGCTGCTTTGTTTTTAGCTGGCAGCAAGCTTATGGCAGTAACAATCTGGCAATGCTAGCGGGTCTGACTTCGGCTGGTGCTAATGTCAATGTATGTTGATTGTTGACTAGCTTAGCTTACCAGGAAAAGTAGGTATGCTAACTGCGTTAGCCAGCCAACCTGACCGTTTCTAAAGTTCTATGTTGACAGTAGCTCTCTAACCTAGATCGGCAGCAACAAATGTGTCATTGTTTTGTCATCTTGATTTCTGTCAGCCCTTGTTTAGCATGCCTAGCCACTAGCCAGCCTAGCTAACTTGAGTAGTGAGTTAGCAGGTACCTTCTAGCACCAGCTAGCTGACTGACTAACTTGGGTAAAACCCTTTGCTTTTGCTTATGCTTGGGCTAATTAGTTTCTGCACTAACTAGTTTAAATGCAAAAGTACTAACTCGAGAGCCAACCTCATATCTTTGGAATCTACTAAGAGTGCATGTCTAATTGTACACCAACTAGCTGCAGTGCTAGCCAGCGTAGCTGCTAACTAGCTCCACGTATCACACGTTCTACGTCATAGTCTCAGTGCTGTTTTATTTGGGTGTAGTTTTCTCTTTCTTTATGTGGTTAGGTGCTAATTCCTCGCTCTAACATAAATGCCAGTTTGCAGGCCTGTCGGATGTATCCATCTCAGAGGATATTACTGTTGAAGGAGAGATCAATGTGCCTGTTCGGTCGACGAGTCAGGATGACGAATTCTCCACTCTTGACGAGCCTGTCAAAGATACCATTGTAAGCCGATCGTCAGATTCTGACAATTGAACACAGCATATCATACTGTTCATAACAACATTATATTATGTAATTTTTATATTATGTTGAATTTATAGTTGAGAGATCTGAAAGCAGTTGGGAAGAAATTTGTCCATGTAATGTATCCAAAGAAGAGCTCGACTCTATTGAGAGACTGTGAGTAGTCTACGTGTATGTGTATCAAACAATGGCTTGTTTGTTTTTTACTTGGCTGTCTCGTATTGATAGATGAATCAAGCCATATGAATATGAGATTAATTTCTAGCAAGCATCCAGCATGTCATTCATGCCACTCTACTTACTTCAGAAGTGATCATATACGTCTGTTTAAAATGTGTAGTTGGTTTCTACCTAACATCTGACTTGTTAAAGTATTAAAACTGTATCTTCTTCAGGGGATCTCTGGGGTCCATTGTTGCTCTGTGTGACACTGGCGCTGTAAGTAAAACTATAATACGCTGTTTCGTTGTCATACATATAAACTGCATCATTTCTATTGGTTTGTTCGGCATCAGCGTCTGAATCATGCCACATAACTGCCTCACTCTCACCGTTTTAGAATGTTGCAGGGGGGATCAGTCGACAATAAAGAAGATGGAGGCCCTCAGTTTGCAGAAGTATTTGTGATCATCTGGTTTGGGTCTATCATCATCACTCTCAACTCAAAGCTGCTTGGAGGAACCATGTATGTCACCCTGTGTTCTTTTGATGACGTACATTGCTCTAACTTGAATATAGAACCCTCTTCAAAGCACATCTCAGCTGATTGTTTTACTGTGTTGACATGGCTTTAACGCTTAATAGCTTTAAACTTTATTTCCCTCCTGGCTGTAGATCGTTTTTCCAGAGTTTGTGTGTTCTTGGGTACTGCATCATGCCGTTGACCGTTGCCATGGTGGTCTGCAGGATCGTTCTTCTGGGCGGGACTGGAACAGGAAGCTTCATTGTGAGACTGATTGTAGTCACAGCCTCGTTTGGCTGGTCAACATTTGGTAAGAATTTTATTTTTAAAATGTTCTGCAGTTGCTCTGTTGAACAGACGCTGTGTGTTTTGTTTTTATTATTTAGAGTTGCAGTTATTTGTGACTTCCAGTAGATGGAGATGTAGCATCATGACCAGAACAAATGTTTCGAAAATCCTTTTTACTCTTAGTAACATTTATTACATTATTTCAAAATTCATACAGAAATGGACAGTCAAGTTAATTATTAGATTAATTAGAGGCTTTTTGAATCAAACTTATTTGTACCTCCTTAATAAACATTTAACATCTGAATTGTTTGAACTGAAACCCAATTGACCCCAACAAAAATGAGTGAAGTTATGCCACAGTTCAGCGCTCATCAATATATATATGTTTTTTGTCTTCTCATTCTCTTTTTTAGCCTCTACAGCTTTCTTAGCAGACAGCCAGCCTCCAAATCGCAAAGCCTTAGTGGTGTACCCTGTCTTTCTCTTCTACTTTGTGATTGGGTGGATGATCCTCACATTCTCACCGTCCCAGTAAGAGCAACCTATTGACTGAACTCAAGCGAACTGAACACAATCCTTCTGAAATGAGAGGATTTCAGTCAGCACCCTGGAAAGCAGTCTCATTTGTTGTATTGGAAGTGAATAAGCGTGATGGTAAAGTTGCTTGTGTTCATCTGGTGCAACAGAAGGTTTGAAGAAATATTGACCATTCTGCACAGTGCTTTATATCTTCGTTTGCAGTTTTTTTTAAGCTGTTCTAAGGAAACGTGAATCACTGTACACAGTAAAATCCCTTTATCAGAAAGCCCAACATCCAGACTAAGGGGGAAGAATTCTTTATTGTAAAACATGTTTACTGTACTACGCAAGGTTTGTAGTATAAAGAAAGAAGAAAGAAAGAAAGGATAGATATTCTCCAATGTGATGGCCCCAATGCACAGTATTGACCACCGGGACCAGGAGGAAATGTACTTTCTATAAGGTCTTGGTAGAAGATGGTTAATTCCACGATGTTCCTGTGTAATGAGGGATGTAGGTGTGGGAGCTGTGAACAGGCCCTAACCACAGCCTGGGCCACTGCTCAGAAAAAACATGTTTTCAACATTGCTAAAATACTTTTGGAATATTTTGTTTCAAATGTCTAATTCAGTTTCAGAAATCAGGATTGTACTATCAAGAGCTATAGTGAAGTTGCTAAATTGATTTGATTTTTTTTTTTTACTGGTTTTTACTTTTTTGGGGGGGGAAAAGTTATATTGTTTATATTTATAATGTGTCTGTTAATTTCTTAACTGAATGTGACAGTATATGATATAAATGCTCATTCAAAACCTGTCCAGTTATAAAAGTATTTATAATTTCTGTGTATTAATTAAGGCCACAAATTCAATTAAACGTGTCTGTCTGTTTCTGTCTTCAACCTTGTTTTCAACACAACTTTCTGCATGTTGTTTCTAGAAATGAAAATGTTCTATTAGATAAAATGCTGTTCAATAAACTTTGAACACTGCGCTGTAGTGTGGAATGGACATTCTCAACACTTAATCACAGCCCAGACACAATCTGTTAAAGAATACAAAATAAATAAGCTGTGACTCCACCTACAGCCATTAGTTTTCTCCATGCATGAAGGAAGAAATTGCGTTGGTGTGCAGCATGAAAACAGGACCCAGTCTGTTCTCAATCATACCTTGAGTAATAAAACAAACCAAGGTTTCATCCAGTTAACATTAATCTAGTTAAACAAGCGTAACTGAATTTTAATTTATACATATCCTGAGGTAGCATAGAGATAGTCAACAACATGTAAACACAATACATGTTTTTGTTATCTTTTGCTTGTGTTCTTAATCTAACCCTAGGCTTAATATATATTATATAGTATATTGATCCTAGATCCAACCCACCGAGTTCATAAAAAAAATCACATACCTGTGACTAATCATTCCGTGATGTCCAACATTACAAGCTCCTGAAAGGTATTTTTCTGGGCCGCCATTTATCTAAGATCATCTTAACCCTTGTGCTGCCTTCGGGTCACAAGACCCACCTTTGGCACCACGATGGACACAATGACACAATGTTTGAAGTTGAATTGAGGAATAGAATTCTAATGAATGTTTTGAAACGAAATGTCAAAGATGGCAGTTTTAAGACTGACTGGCATGCAATCACTAGTAGGTCAAGTGTTCTGTGCATGACAGTCAATGTTGTGGTTGCCTGCAGAATTTTGAGAGATCCATTATTGTCTTTTGACAGTTAATGAAATGTTAACTGCCGATTCTTGTCAATCTCCAAGGTCTTTCTCCATGTACTGATGACAGATTATCATGGTGTCTCATGTCATGTGATACATCTTGTGCATTTGGAATTTGATCAATATGGGTCTTACTGGAAATCCATCTAGGGATGAACATGTAATCCAGACATTCTTTTGTTCTTTGAGGAAAAACCACTCGAAAATGTGTGGGATATCTTAAGACTTTATACTGCGACATTAATATGCACAGAACCGTGGAACATCAACTGACAGCAAACTACAACAGTTAAAACTATTATTTTGTTTCTCATATTCATAACAGACTCTTTAAAATACAAACATTTTCAGCCAGTTCTTACAGACATGTATTATGTTAACCTGGTACAATACATTTTCCTTGTGTTTTGCTGATATGACCATGTGTGGTGGTCTTTAAAAACGTACATTGTGTATACAAATGTCACAATATAATCTTTTGTTCGGTTGTCAACATCCTACAATGTGTGGGTATAGCATGGTTCCGAAGGACATTCCTTGGCCACCACACATTGGGACTTTTGTGCCGTAAATCTATCGCAGTCAAAAGTTGTCTGTGTGCCATTGTGGAGATGAGTTTACAAGCAAGTGTTTACCATTAAGGGTTTGCTTTAAGGACTTTGAAATATGTGTAATCTTTAAGCTTGTTTGTTTTCTCTGGCAACCAATTTACCCCTGTTTCTCCTGGCTCCCCTTATTCAGAAACAACTTTGATTCAAGTTCCAGAAGATTAGCTTATATGTTTTTAAAATGCCCTTATTTTAGCCTCAAAGTCTTGCAGTCCAGTGCTACATTGGTATGCACAAAGCATCATTCAGAGCAGCTCTTCGCTGTGACTGACTGCCCTAAGCCCCGCCCACTTCCCCAGCCTCTCTACATCCTGACTCCTCGCTCCAGCGCAGGGCTGTGGACACTAGCAACAGACATGCAGGAACTGGTAACTCTGGCCTCGGTGACCCCCCCATCCAGGAGCTAGGACTTTTAGGATACCTGACCTGACAATGGCCTTTTTCAACTGTTTGTGTTCACTGTTTGGAAGGGCAAAAGTAAGAAGGATCTATCTTTTTTTAAACGACTTAAATGATTTAGAATGTTAAATAATGTTATTAAGATATGTATATGACTTTTGGATACAATTTATTACAAGCGAGATTTTTTGCCAACCTTATTTTGTGGCAATAAGACTTAATGCATCACAGTGCCTCTGTGATTTTCAAGTTCCCATCACAACTTATATGTCAGGCACGATGTGGAAATACTGTAGTGAGAGTTGAGTAAAAAGTTTTTAAAAAAAGTACTGTTATAAACTCTTTTGAGGAATTCGTTTAAGTTCTGTCATGGTTTTCCGCAGTTCTTATAGAAGGGGTTTGTGAAGCATGTGAGCGCCTCCCAAAGTAACGGACATTCCAGGCAGTTGGGAGTGGGTGTAGGAATGGAGTGAATGCTGGCTTGTTCTCAGTCCTCAGTGAGCATGCTCTCAAAGTGCTATCACAGAGTTTCCACAGCAACAGGATTTAAAAGTAGCCACTCATGAGAGTTCATCCAAAAAGAGGATGTTCATTTCTGGACATTCTGATATCAAAACAAAAGTAGGCTATTACAAAGTGTTAAAAAATTAGATGATAAAATGTGGGATTAAATACAACAGAAATGAACACCTTTTAATCTATATGGTACACTTTACAAGCCAGTGGAATATTTTATGTTTGCTATTTCGGTGTTGATAGGCTACATGAGATATAAACATGAAATCTTTTTGTCGTAACATTAATTGTTTTCTTTTCAGGTGATGTCCTCCTCATGGGGTCACAAGAGAGCAGGTGAGGGTCAAAACTTTTTTGAGCCTCGAGTTGACAACTCTCAGGCAAAAGACAATTACCTTTTTATGTCTCAAACTTTAGTCTTTTTTCAGTAGGCTATAGCCTTGTTAATTAAAAATTAATTTGCTGTTGAACTTGATGTGAAATTCCTTAGTGTCAAAATATGAGTTCGCCTCTTACAAAAATAAAAATTGTTTAGCATTACCTCAAGAAACGTTTATCAAGACGCATGGGGACTTAGACAAGAACAGCTATGCATGAACACATTCTCAAAGTCTGATTTCTGTAGAACAAATGATTACTGAGGTTAAATCAAATCCGCTAGGCGTCAGGATTTGCACGAGGAGAGACTTGATCGGGTCTGGTTTTAGCCCACCATGCCTTTGAAGGGTTGAACGTGCAGCTGCAACAGAGTTTAGGAATCTTAAAAAGGATTTGCGGAGAACTTTACAAAGAATCAGAGATTATGTCATGTTGTAACGATATTGTAAATTCTACTTAAAAATGTAAGGTCTGGACTTGAATCATGGACTGCTGTAAGAATGATCGTCAATCAATGTCACGAACTTTTCTGGTGGTGTCCACACTCAGTAGGACTTTATGTCGACATGAAACAGACCATGAACCAGGTAATTCAATGTTAGATTTTATAGATTTTCATTGATGCTTGTATTTTGTGTGCTGGACACCAGTAGCTTACAGTGGTCTAACCAACAGTTTGTCAACATGATTAAGAAAGAATACTTGTGAGACGTGAAAGTAGCAGACATCGGTGTTGACGTCCATAATTGACTAAATACCCCCCCCCCCCCCCTCCTATGTTTATCATTCACGTAAAGCCCGCATTTTTGCTGTCACACAGGAAGTCCTTTATTTTACATGATCGAAATTGCCACATGCCAGTAACGTGTATGGAGCTGTCCTATAATGATAGTCTTTGATGATTAATTTGAAACCAGTTGTTAAGAAATAACAACCCCATCTGACAAATCTCACAAACGACAGGCTGCAGAGACCGTGTTTCCTTCAGACACCTTGCAGCAGATGCAGTACTGACTTAGTGGCACACAGAGAGAATATTCTTGTTGAGTTATGACAGTCTAGGATTTGTTACTGCAGCTTCCTTGGGATATTCCACCTACCTAGTGCTGTTTGATAAGTATCCTAGATTCAGCGGGGAATACAGTCTTGTTTTTTGGGATTTGACAGTTTTTGTGCATCTTTCTGTTGGCTGACCAAAGCTGGAGCTCAGAAGGAGTAGCTGATGGAACAGAGGACCTTATTGCATTGTTCATCAGTGTAGAGAAACCACTCAGCCCACAAGTCTGGCTTGTATCCTTAGGGTACTGAAATGATTGAAACAGAACAAATGTATTCCACTATCATGTTGACACTGGCTGTAACACTGGCTGTGCTTTTGATGGTGGCAGATGATCACTTTCTGTATATCACAGATGTCTTTCTTGTTTTGCCAGGAGACACTGTATTGTACTGTACCTACAGTAACATCATTGTATTTGCTTCTGGTTTAGCCGGCATATGTTTTCTCTGCTCTACAAGACAGAATCAGTTGTTTCCCCTCCTCCTTTTGTCAACTTGTTCCAACAAGTTTAGCTCAGTCTACAGTTACTGACGTTTGATTTGAACAAGTAGGATTAGTCCTACTTGTTAACATAAATGCCATTTTGTTTATAAACAGTTGTTGTTTATTGTGGCAGAATTAATTGAATAGACTGTAGTTTGGTGTGAAAGCTGATTGTGATTTACACATTCTCAGTTTTCAGGCATTCTGGAGTTGTGAAAGTCTTGCTACAGCACAGTACAATTGGTTCTGGTGCTACAGTAGAAGTAACACTTCAAGATAATACAAGATAAGTAATGGCTCCCCTAGATTAGGTCTTTGTACAAAGCAACCATGTTTTCTCACCCCCTGTTTCACCCAAGTGGTATGTTCTTCCTGTAGGGGGTGGGGAGACTGAAGAGGAACCATATGGTTTTCAGCATGAATGAGGTCAGGAAGGGTAGCTTCTTGTTCTGGGGCAGTTGTTCAGAAATAGAAAAGTGGCCATAACTTTGGAGTCCATTTCTTCTGTAGATCTACTCGGCTTTGCTATGCCTGCTTGAAGTCTTTTGGGGGATTTAAGGAACCTTTTACTGGAGTTTTGACGTCCATCAGAGGAGTAGGCTTCAATGTCCTGGATTATTTAATGAGTGGTCGGATTGAATATCAGCAACTACTTGGGAAAAATGGTAAGTTTAAGACTGTTCTCTTTAATACTCTTCAGTAGTAGTCGTATGGGTTAATTGTTGAGTCAAAATAAGTTTCTGTCCTAAGTGTACTGTACCCAAGTGTTAAAAACGGATTTAATCTATATACAGATCAACATTTTATTTTTTTAACAGGAGTTGTAAAAACAATTTTTTTCTTCCTAAACATGGTAGTTCATCACGAATATATTCAAGCTAAAAGCCAGATCAAAGCATCCACTGTGAAGGGCGAATCGGACCTTTGAACTTTGCGTTCATTGCCTGATGTCACCACATGCTCAGTCCTACTGGAATTTTAATCAAATGGAAATACTGTAGGATTTATTGTGCTGGGTGGGCTTTGAAACCTTGGAAATCAATGGCTCACATTGTAGTAGCTGGTACGTGTCACTGTTAAGTTGGTTTTAAACAATGGCAGCCTCACATTTCCTGCGAACAATGCCAATTATTCATTTTGGAAACAGAAAAGGAGAGCAAGGCCTTGTGGTTGAATAGTATGTGTCCTCCATAACTTGTGCCCACCAAGATATTATTGTGTTAGCGATGATTGAAGGAAAGGAGAAACGTATGATGAAGCAGGGTGTCAATATAAAGTTTTTATTTGTACATTAACAGATCCTTGATATTTCTTTTGTATAAAATTCCATACGCAGAGGAATGTTGCGCTGAAGAGACCTTGAAGGTCACTCGGAATCTTGTCAAATCGTGGTGAACAAACTCTTATCGTACAATATGTGTAACCCCTCAGGACTCTGAGTGGTAAACGTCTTCCTTTGTGTAAACATCCCCTCCCGGTGCTAGGCCCGGGGATTTCCTGACGGCCATTAGCATCCCGCCTGCCCCACCCCACCAAGGCTCTGGGGTGTCAAACCATCTGCTGACTTAGAGACAGAAACCTCTCTCTGTTGCTCTCCTTTCCCCCCCCTCTGCCGAGTAATGGACATCCATCCTGCCTCTTTTCTCACCTCTCACCTTTTCCGCACGTGTTGACAGAAGGCTCTCAGTGTGGCTGATCCCCGCTCTGCCTCGGAGAGAGATAAGGCCAGCCGTCCTCGCCTCTGAGGGAGCAGACGGGACGCGTCACGCTGCTCTGACTTTCACGTCACCTCAGAAAGCCGAGTCCACATCCTCACCTGGCATGACAGTAACTTATTCTGTTCTTCAGACACCGAGGGAGGAGAGCCTGTTTAGTATTGCCAGTGCGTGAAAGCACGGCCCTTCCCATTTCGCTTTTAGTCACAGTTGGGATCTACATGATTTGCATGAAGAAGCAGCATCAACACATAACAGTGTCTCTAGCAACAACAACAAAAAACAGGCTCTTAGACTACAATTCATGCAGTAATAGGCCTCCTAATGGTCTGTGACCTGTTGTACCTGGTACCCATTAAACATAGCGTATGCAAATCATGTTTTATTGAGTGTAAAACGATCTGTTAAAGGCCTACACAGATTTAGTTGAGAAAATAAAAGTATTAGGATACTTCCATTTAGACCCATTTGAATTGAGCAAATTCTTAAAATTGTCAAAAAGTGAAGAAGCATTTGTGAGGAACAGGTAGTAAGTTCCACAGTTTAAAAACGGTGTGTATATAATAATACACTGTTTGTCTGTACACAGGTTGATCAGGGGCCCTTTCTGAGTGTGTCAGTCATGATCTGAGGTACTTCCTTAGCTCATGTCATCAAGGTTCAAAGGGCAATTTCAAGACTCAGCATGAGATGAGGACAAAAAAAAACAACAACTGTCGTTTCCAGTGAGCAAACCAGATGGTAGCTGTGGTAAGGACGCTGCACTTGCCCCAAGGCAAATCTGTTTGAAGTGTATTCAGCCTTACATCTGCATTTCTGTCTGATTACAGGGTAGGGACAGTACATTTCTGAGATAGGGACAGGATATGGACTGGAACTGGCTGTCAGCTCAGGGTCGGTTTGGACTTCATCTGCTTCCCCCTGCCAGCGTTTTAGCGCTTCTTCAATTTCCAAGTTTAAAACAAAGGTCCAAGTCATGTTTTTCATAAAACAATAGTTGACAGGAGTATATGGTGTGGATTAGTTCCAGCGTGTGGGTTTTAGTGGTAACCTAAATTGTGTTTAGTGTGTGTGCGTGTGTGCCAGGTGTGTGTGTGCGTGTGTGTGCGTGCGTGTGTGTGCCAGGTGCGTGCGTGTGTGTGTACGTGTGCTCACCGTGTCCTGCGAGCTTGCGTCTACAGCAGTGTTTTCCCGGAGCCAGTGTGCTGTAGGGCGGGGCGGTGTGTGTGGAGAGATCTGCAGAGGAAGGAAGCGAGGCTTCCCCAGGGATCACAGCGCTCACTTAGCCAGGCCTCCCACAAGCACACATTACGAGACAAGCTCCACACAATTAAACTAAACTCAATTATAATCACGTTCTGTACTGACTGAGCGCGTCTTTTCAGACTACAAATGACTTATGCGTCCATGATAGGATTACCACCGAACACGCTTCATTTCCGCGAGCCCGTTAGTCGTTGGCGGAGGCCGAGTCTCACATGCCGTGGTGGGCTGTGGGAGCGTCAGGGCTGTGACGGGGCCCCCCGGTGGAGGGGGAAGCAGGGAAACGCTGGCGAGCTGGCGAACACACAACACTGCCCTTCCAGTCCTGCTTCTCATGAGGAGCTGGGGAGTTAAGGAATGTTACTAAGGAGGTGGAGTCCCTGTAAGAGGAAGAGAAAAAGCCAATTTAGACATGAGTCAAAACTTCACCGTCGTAGGTATAGGCTACGCTACCGTAAAGTCATCGTGTGAAGAATCATTTAAGGTGTGACCTTGTTCGCGTGAAATCGCATTGTTATCATTTTTTTCTCCATTCAGTGGTCAAAATATATTCTACTGTCATATAAATGACTTTGTGATTGAAAGTATCCATTTTCAGAGCTTTTAAAGAGCTCATGTCAGTCTTGAAGTCTGTTCAAATTTGGGTTCCATTGTCCGTGGGAAAAAATTGGGGTTTTACCCCCCAATCTTTCCTCCGTCCTCTTCAATGTGCCACATCAACCCAGCTGCTTATCTTAACCCACCATATTGCTCAAAAGCCATTTTGATAATCTTGGGAAATAAGTAATATCTATGCTTCAAAAAAAATAATATATATATATTTGTTTGGATTCTATGAATTAATTTTACACTTGTCAAGCCAATGTCATGCATTTCAAGCGACTGCACTGTTTAACTTTGCATAGTAGTCAGGACAAATCGACGCTAAACCGAGGTAACCTATAAGATGCTGCTGCTGCATGCATTGATGCATATTTCTTCATGGCATACCACAGAGCAGGTTGTATGACGACAGTGAAGGTGGCGTTAAGTAAGACGAACTGCCAAATACCCTCGAACTGCATACACGTTTCGCTTCAAACTATGTTTTGATTAATATTCGAAGTCTTACCAAGGAAATGTCTAATTTGGGTTTCAGTTAGTGATCGAAAATCAGGCATTTCCTGTGAAGACTAATTTAATCAAGCTACTGGTCCACCTGAGAGTATTTGATTCGGGGGGAAAGGGAACAATATACTGTCGATCCAGTGGCGAAAATCTGCTATCAATTTTGGGGGGGGGACAATTATATGACATTTTCTCAAGAGCAATTCATTCATTACATTTATGCATTTAGCAGACGCTTTTATCCAAAGCGACTTCCAAGAGAGAGTTGCATAGGTCACTGATCATAACAATGAGATAGCCCCAAACAATTCCTGAGGGGAAAACCAAAATTACTGCTGTAACACATTGTACATTGTAATATGTAAAATATATTATTCATATTATTTAAATTTCCTTTACATTGATTTATTGGGGGGGACAAATACTATTTTTCCCACCTGTCCCCCCCGGGATTTCCGCCTATGTTTCAGTCAGAACTTCAGGTCTTTGATGGTTCAAAGCCTGAATCAAATGTATCTTGCTCTGCAAAAGATTTAATGGGTATTCAAACCACACAAACGCTACTGTTACGAAACTGTCAGAGCTCATAACACTTCCCCACAGCGGCTCAATCATTTGTCGCCTTTCATGTCGAGGTCAACTCATTCATGTTTTATCTTTCAGAACTGGAGGCTAAAGAAGCTTGTGATTGGCTGCGGGCAGCTGGATTTCCGCAATACGCTCAGCTGTACGAAGGTAATCACAGTATTTTGGTCCTCAGTGTTCAGTCACTGATAACTTGGATTCAGGCTCCTCAGATCAGTGCCCTCCCTCTGTCATCTATAGCCGAAGGTGTTCTTTATCCTAAGACAAAGGTGCAGTAAATACGGTGTCACCTCTGTTCATACAAAATACCTGCTTAGGTTATTTTTGTCATATTTTGTTCATCACACTCTAAATCGCACGTGGATGTCTGTTGTGTTACTGCAAACGTTAATGACAAGACTCTCAATTCAACGACCAGCCGTACGTACAGTGCGGAATGGAGGATTAATTGACAAATTAAATTAATTGAAAAAGAAAATAAACTTCACACCTGTATACTAGGAGAAACACAAAAGAGTCTTCTACTAACATTCCTTCCAAATATCTACAGTACTTGTACACTCTGTTTTGGGGTTTGAAACATTTACATTTAGTCATTTAGCAGACGCTCTTATCCAGAGCGACTTACAGTAAGTACAGGGACATTCCCCCCGAGGCAAGTAGGGTGAAGTGCCTTGCCCAAGGACACAACGTCATTTTTCACGGCCGGGAATTGAACTGACGACCTTCTGATTACTAGCCCGATTCTCTAACCGCTCAGCCACCTGACTCCCCAGGACACAGTCCATTATGGAACTATCTGCCTGGCCCACAGCGAATGCTGGTTTTCTGCTAGAGAAGGGGAAGTATAGTCTCACCTATCCATGCAGCGTCTGCTAAGGGAAGTTGACAGAAACAAAAGCTGGAAATGAGAAGCTTCTGGAATGTTGCATGACATATTTTTCTATTTTCTTTTACTAATCCCAGCGCAGACAAAATAGCTGTTTACTGTACACACTTTAAAGCTAGCTGTGAAGTCTGTAGTTCTGTCACAATCGTTGTGTATTACTTTGTGGAGTATTGGCAGTTAGGTAGGTTGGTATAGGTCCTTTAGGGGGAAATTGTGGCTTTGCAGCTGAAAATATTTGTTATTATTTTTTTATTTTTTTAATCAATTTGGTTTTCAACCATTAAAAACGTTTACAAATATTCCGAAAGTTTGAAGATTTTTTTTTTTTTTTTTGGGAGGGGGGAAATCTTTTTTCTCACACATCATATATACTCATCCAATACATTTTGTTTACAATGCCAGCTTACATGTTCATCGGGGATCAATATTGTTGTATAGGTGAGCAGTATTGGAGAGAAATAAATAAATAAATAATAAAATATAATTATTTTTCACGAAACATCAATGAACATTGATTTGTGCTGTTTTCTTACGATGTGTGGTGAACAAGGACAAACATGCTTTTGAAAACATCTCTTCCTCCAACTCCACAGCCTCACGTCTGCCCTTAGACATCTCCAATGTGAAGAAGGATCATGCGTTTTTGGACCAGGATTCACTGAAGTCGCTATGCAGGTGAGCCTGGCTTTTGACCCCTCCTTTCCTCCTTCCTTTCCATCCTCCTTTCCTCACCTTGATAAGCTCATATTGACACAGTCTGTGTGGGTTGGCCACAATCCTAAAATTGGGCCTGTATTGTTGTAGGCTCTGTTAATGTATTTGTGTGTTTGTTTATGCTGCAATATGCATACACATACTTGTTTGTTTGTTTGTTTGTTGTTGGCTATTGACAGTATGAGCAGACCACATCCGCAGAACCCCTGCAGGTCTCTCTGCAGTTTGATAGATTTTCCTCTGAACCTGAAATTGACAAAGCAGGAATATAAATAAGCCGATCATCGGGTTGGTGTGTCTTAGGCTTTTGGTAGTATAATGTCCTCTGGAGAAACGGATGATGATGAAGAGGTTCTGTTTGCTTATTCGCGAGCTCAGCCCTCCGTATCAATGGGTGTCTTTCTATATCGGGGGAAAGCCATGGGGGCCAGTCGAAAGCGTGTCATATTTTCCTGCTGCCCTCATGTCCAAATCTGCAACTGCTGTTACATTATCATTGATTTGTCAAGCAAGAGAGGGAAATGTGTCCAGGTTGGTAGCGCACTTCATCAGATTGATGTCGTGTCATTTGAGGAGTGTTTGGTGGATAAACCTGAGCGTATAGACCCACAGCATCTGCCTCTAGGACTCATTTGAAGCTCTGGTGGAAAACTTGACGTGGTGTGAAATTCACTCCTGGGGTAAAGCAATGTATAAATAGACCGACCTTGGCCTTAGGCCCGCATGTTTATGTAGACTTTAAACGTTTAAATTATGTGCCAACTGTAATATAATACAATGTACTTGTATCCATTTTAAACTTGTTGCAGTTTGCATTCTGACTCTGGATATCTATCACTTGAGTTTTGAACCACTATCAAGCCGTTACCTTAATGTTGAGCCCAAAATAACCCTCGTGGAATGGAAACAGCGTGAGAACCTGATCTGGGTCAAACCAGGGAGGGCTGTCTCTGACAACACCAAGACATTATCCTCGTGTTGTCGGTGCCTGTGTTCTCAAATGCATGTTTTAACCATTATCCTTCATCAAACATGTGACAATCAATACTTCTACAGCCGGCTGCTCTTCATACAGTCTCGTTTAAAGAGGGTGTTGTGAAACAACATGATGTTTTTCTTTTGTGTCTTTTATGTATAGGAGGCTGTCGACGCTAAACAAGTGTGCCTCTATGAGGCTGGAGGTCCACTTTAAGTGCAAACAGGTTTGTGGAACTGGAAAGGATGATAACATCTTGTTGCTATGTTACCTTTCCCTCTATTTCTTGTCAGAGTGACTCAGAGAGCAATTATTACTCACCCATGTTTCTGACCAACCCTCTGCTCTCTGGTGATTCAGAGCGAAGACTCTGAAGAGGAGGACCTCTGTGCCATCAGCGACCGCTGGGCCTTCCAGCGCGAGAGTAAAACCTGGTCCAGGTTACGGACCCTCTCGCCCCACGTCGCCTCCGGTGGCGTGGAGGACATGTCGCCCCGCAGGCCCATGAGGGCGTCCGCCAGCAGCGAGAGCCTCCTGAGTGACTTCAGCAACCTGGATGTGACATCAGAGGATGTGACATCAGAGCACAGCAGCGGCAGCAGCCTGAGCTCCAGGGGCTCCGCACCCAGCAGGAGAGACCCAGCACAGACCCCCCTAACCCCAGAACCCTCCACCCTCTCCTCCCGGGACCCCCACGTCCACAGCGGAGCCACCCAGGGCAGGGACGAAAAGCCTGCTTCCCCCAAAGACCTGGTTTCCACGAGCAGAGAGAAGCCAAAGAGGTGTTCGAAGACCTTCCTGAGGAAGATTGAGTCGTTTAAGAGGAAGGATAGAGAAAAGGATGCATCCAAAGTGACACATGACCAAAACGCTCCTCCCAGCCTGCAGTGCACTCCCGATGAAAGCCTCCCTGGTTTGAAAAAGCGCAGCACAAACAGAATCTGGGTCAACAACAGCAGGAAAGCCCACACAATCTGTCGATCGACAGCCCGGAGGTCTCCCGTAGAGGAGAGGGAGAAGGCCAAGAGCACCTGGCTGTATCTGGAGGACTATGACGTTGGAGGCAAGTCTACCAAGCCGGCGGGTAAGAAGAGCACACACAGAAACGGCCTGGAGGATTGTCTGGTTCACCTGCCCACCAATCACAAGCCAGGAACCTTCCCCAGGTCCCTCTCCATCGAGAGCTTGTGTCCTACGTCTACCTCCAGGGAGCTGGGCGACTGGCAGGTGGAGGACCCCAACCTCTCCATGGGCAGCAGTCAAGGCTCCCAGGACTTCTCCCTGTTCCCCAGGAGGAGAGACTCCTGCGGCTCCGTGGGGAGCGTCTACGACAACGTCCCGGAGGCTAGCGGGAGTTCGGACGAGCTGTTCGGCAGCGGCGGAGAGACGGTGTTCGAACACCTGGACGAGATCCTGGAGCACGTCCACGGGCTTCAGCAGAACGTGGACCAGTGGTCCAAGCAGCTGTGTGAGGAGCTCAGCCACAGCCGCGAGGAAGAAGACGTCGATGACGCCAGAGAAACGACCGTTTCCTCCGGCCTCCATTTTGAGGATCAGGAGGAGCAGTCCATGTCGGATGTGGGCACCACGGCGAGCGATTACGACAGCACGGGAAACTCCCTGAATGAGGCGGAGGACGTGGACACGAGAGAGAGGAGGGACTCTGGTGTCGGAGCGTCGTTGACCAGACCCAGCAGGTAGGAATGCAGATTCAAAACAAAAACCCTTTTGTGAGGTGAGTTATGGTTTGGGAAACGCCTCAGAAGATAGGTAGTCTAACTCTGTTAGTCCATAATGATCTCCAGAAGACCATCTCTTTCTCACCCACAGAAAAACACATTGCTACATTATCCAATAGGATAGTTTTACTTAACAGTCAATTTATTAACTTCGTGTCATACCGACTGACTTTGCAATTTGACACCAAATAGATTATGCCTCTGGACAATTCAGATGGAATGGTTGAGTTGACACATTGATAAATGTAGCCATCATATGTTTACCGTTGGATGTGCTTACAGTATTGATCCACACGCTTGCCTTTTATTCATCAAGTGTTCCTCCTGTCGTCTCCTTCCTCCTGTCCTCTCTCTTCCTCCTGTCCTCTCCTTCCTCCTGTCCTCTTCTTCCCCTGTCCTCTCCTTCCTCCTGTCCTCTCCTTCCTCCTGGCCTCTCCTTCCTCCTGGCCTCTTCCTTCCTCCTGTCCTCTCCTTCCTCCTGTCCTCTCCTTCCTCCTGTCCTCTCCTTCCTCCTGGCCTCTCCTTCCTCCTATCCTCTCCTTCCTCCTGGCCTCTCCTTCCTCCTGTCCTCTCCTTCCTCCTGTCCTCTCCTTCCTCCTGTCCTCTCCTTCCTCCTGTCCTCTTCTTCCTCCTGGCCTCTCCTTCCTCCTGTCCTCTCATCCCCTCCAGGAAGCTGCGATGGCACAGCTTCCAGAACTCTCACAGGCCCAGCCTGACCTCCGCATCTCAGGAGATCAACAGGCAGTCGGCCGCTCAGCTGAACCTCCTGCAGAAGTTCTCCCTCCTCCGTCTGACGGCCATCATGGAGAAGTACTGTGATGTCAACAAGCCCGGCTGGAGCTGGTGAGGACAGAACTCACGGCACATTAACGAATGAAAAGACAATGTGCTCTCCTCTCCTTTCAGTACAAGTGCTCTCTGTTCCGTGTGCTTTTGATCAAACTAAACACTTATTTGTCACCCTTTTCCTTTTAATGCGATAGTTATTGATTGGAATGTTGGAGTAGATGGCTGAAGATGAGCGATGAAAAGACCTTTTAAGAATATGCCGGTCTAAAAGTATTTCTGATGGGGCCTGTCATATTTATATTGTACTATAATGGAATTCTGTCTTGTTGCCTGATAAGAATGGCTGGTCTCCTTTTCTCCCTTCCTATAACATGTTTCATTTGATATGATAAAGAAAGGCTCATCTAACCCACCCCTGCTCTTACCAGCACAATTACACTCAGACCCGTCTTCTGCCTGACAGTAGCCTGCCAAAACAGGAAGTGGGCTGAGGTCTCAAACGTATATTTAGTCTCAGAAGTCTTGAATCGTATTTTTTATCAAACTAGGATGAAAGCACCTAAGATCAACGTGGTTTGTTACAAGTGTTAGTCAGTAGGAAACCCAACCATAGTAAGTCAGTCAGTCTTATTGACATATTAACGTTAATAAGCAAGGCCTTACTACCTATGAATTATTGCATATGACAAGCACCAGGAGCTAAAGTGTTACAATGCCATCTCTCTCCTCCTCCTCCTCCTCCTCCTCCTCCGCAGGTCCATCCCTAAGTTCATGAAGAGGAGCAAGGCTCCTGACTACAGGGACAAGCAGGTGTTTGGTGTCCCTCCCATCATCCACGTCCAGAGGAGTGGGCAGCCGTTACCTCAGAGCATTCAGCAGGCCATGCGTTACCTCCGCAGCCAGTGTCTGGGAAAGGTAGAGGCGTTTGGACTTCACTTCCATTAGAGCTGCGTGATTTAAAGTGTTGAATACAGAACCACGTCAAGCAGTTATAAAAGATGAAATACTAACTTGTATAGGATGTAATGACAGAAGACTTTGGTACTGTGTGAGCTAAGCTTATGGTCATTGAACAAAAATGGTCTTATAAAATATATATTAAGTGAAAATATCAGGAATGTTGAATACATTTAATATTTTCGCCACCGTTCTGTCAAGGTTGGCATTTTCCGCAAGTCAGGGGTGAAGTCCCGGATCCAGACCCTGCGCCAGCTGAACGAGCACTCCCCAGACCATGTGACCTACCAGGGCCAATCAGCGTACGACGTGGCCGACCTGCTGAAGCAGTACTTCAGAGACCTGCCTGAGCCCGTCCTCACCTCCAAGCTCACAGAGACCTTCCTGCAGATCTACCAGTGTAAGTGCCTTCCCCTCCTCCTTCTCCTCCTCCTTCCCCTCCTCCTTCTCCTCCTCCTTCCCCTCCTCCTTCTCCTCCTCCTTCCCCTCCTCCTTCCCCTCCTCCTTCTCCTCCTCCTTCCCCTCCTCCTTCTCCTCCTCCTTCCCCTCCTCCTTCCCCTCCTCCTTCTCCTCCTTCCCCTCCTCCTCCTCCTCCTCCTTCCCCTCCTCCTCCTCCTCCTCCCCATACTCTCCCTCCCTCAACTTCTACCTTACTCTCCCTCCTCATTACCTCTCATCCCCTCTTTCTCCTCTCCTCCCCTACACTCCCTTCCCCCTCCCCTGTTCCTCCCCTCCTCCCCCCCTCCCACTCCCTCTCTGCTCTCTCTTAAACGACTCTGAAACACACCGTTAAATGACTGATGTTACCTGCTAGGCTGAGATTGCCTTGTCGAGAGGAAGTATAATGTGCTCTGCTGCAGGAGGAGGACGAAACCAGAGGTGTACTGAATAAACCACCTGGTCCTGAGCTTTCGCTCACAGCCAAGGCTTCCATCATTACTGGATCTGTGACAGTGTGTCTGAGAGAGTCTGCTTGTCATGTGAGCGTTCCTCATGTGTAACTGCTTGTCTTGCGGGCTGCCGCTCTCAGACGTCCCTAAGGAGCAGCGTCTGCAGGCGGCGCAGGCGGCCGTGATCCTGCTGCCAGACGAGAACCGGGAAGTGCTCCAGACCCTGCTGTACTTCCTCAGCGACATCGCCTCCGCCCAGGAGAACCAGATGACAGCTGGGAACCTGGCGGTGTGCCTGGCACCCTCCATCCTCCACCTCAACGTGTCCAAGAAGGAGGGCACCTCTCCCAGGTACCACAGGCCGGCTGTCTGTGTGTCCGTGTTCTCTCGCACTGCACCTAATGGCTGTCAACCATCCCTTTACACAATTATACCAGATGACTCGTTGTAAAACATAGAGCATCCTCTTAAATGGTCTCATCCATCACAAACAAGCAGCATTGCCTGAGAGGGATGTTTTCTCGTTGAACAGCGGCCTGTTGATGACCTTGTGCGAGCTGAGGGTGTAATTGTGCTTGGCGTTCTCCTCGTGTCTCAGGTTAATAAGCCGGCGAGGTGCAGGGGTCAAACCAGACCACAAGGACCTGAGTGAAAACATGGCCTGCCACCCAAGGACTCAGCCACATGATTGTGGATTGCAAGAAATTATTCCAGGTAAAATACAGTTCATGGACAGGAATCCCATAATAGCTCAGGAAATTGCTCCATTGACAGAGATGTATGTATACATTGTATACATACAATTATTTTTCAAGGACAGAAAATCGAAACTGTAGAAGACATTGCATAAATATATAAATATATTTGTATTTTTTATTATTATAAATTGTTTTAATCCATAGAGAAACTTAAAAACTGGTGGGCAGTGGAATAAACCACATAATAGATTCCTAGCTGCCGAGTGCAGCTTCACACGTCTTGATCCCCACTTCCTGTGTGCGTTGGCCAGATCCCTCACGAGATGATGCTGCAGTCGCGTAACTCGTACATAGCGGCGGACGCCCAGCCCCTCCCGCTGCACGGCCTGGGCCTCAACCTGCTGGGGGAGCCGGTGGACTACCGCGCCTACCTGGAGGACAACATCCAGACACTGCTGAGGGAGGCGGCGGAGAAGAGCAGAGGCTGGCACAGCGCCCAAGGACCGGACAACACCGAGCTCTCCTACAAGAAGGTAGCGCTCCTGGGTACCTCCCCTCCTACCTCTCACACTGAACTGCTCCTCAGCAGGTCCCTGCATTTTCATCTCTCTGAGTTTTCCTGGGAGTTTATCCTGAGGGTCTAGGTTGGTTCAGGTGCAGTTCTGTGGGCGTGTGTGATGCCCTCTGTGACATTGCTTGTAAAAAAAAAAGCTATACGAATAAAATTAGATTTGATAACAGAAGAACCGACTGTACGATACTGATATGTTGTGCCATGAGCTGCATGTCCTGTTTAAGCCTCGTGGTTTTGGTGGCGGACACCGTTGACACGCCCCCTTATCTTAGTCGACTGTGTGCTGAGCTAAGCGTTCCATCTCCGCAGGTGGGACACGGCCATCCAATCAGATTGTGGAGAGTCTCCACGGAGATCGAGGCCCCGCCCCAGACGGTCCTTCACCGAGTTCTGCGAGAGCGCCACCTGTGGGACGACGACCTGCTGCACAGCCGTGTGGTGGAGGAGCTGGAGAACAACACGGAGGTGTACCACTACGTCACGGACAGCATGGCTCCCCTCCCTCGCAGGGACTTTGTGGTGCTGAGGTAAGGACCCCAACCGTCAGGTAACGCCCCGAGCCACCCAAACTCCTTTAGGCTCCGCTCGCTCGCTCGCTCGCACCAACGAATCCGTTCACGGCGGGGTGATGATGATCATTATCGGGGGCGTGTGTCGTTCCTGCTGTTGTGCTGATGAAGGCAGGGTTTTGTTCTGAAGCGCTGGTCCTTGTGGTCCGTGCGGTTTAGGAGGTGGTGTTGCGGCCTCCCCAGAGGCCTGTGTCTTCTGGTGTCGTCATCGGTCGACCACGAGGACGTGCACCTGGACTGTGGCCTGCGAGCCGTCCTCCTCACCTCCCGCATCCTGATCGAGCCCCTGGGGCCCGGGCGCTCCCGCCTCACACACTACTGCAGGGCGGACCTCAGGTACACCCCCACCCTCACACACTACTGCAGGGCGGACCTCAGGTACACCCCCACCCTCACACTACTGCAGGGCGGACCTCAGGTACACCCCCACCCTCACACTACTGCAGGGCGGACCTCAGGTACACCCCCACCCTCACACTACTGCAGGGCGGACCTCAGGTACACCCCCACCCTCACACTACTGCAGGGCGGACCTCAGGTACACCCCCACCCTCACACTACTGCAGGGCGGACCTCAGGTACACCCCCACCCTCACACTACTGCAGGGCGGACCTCAGGTACACCCCCACCCTCACACTACTGCAGGGCGGACCTCAGGTACACCCCCACCCTCACACTACTGCAGGGCGGACCTCAGGTACACCCCCACCCTCACACACTACTGCAGGGCGGACCTCAGGTACACCCCCACCCTCACACTACTGCAGGGTGGACCTCAGGTACACCCCCACCCTCACACTACTGCAGGGCTGACCTCAGGTACACCCCCACCCTCACACTACTGCAGGGTGGACCTCAGGTACACCCCCACCCTCACACTACTGCAGGGTGGACCTCAGGTACACCCTCACACTACTGCAGGGCTGACCTCAGGTACACCCCCACCCTCACACTACTGCAGGGCTGACCTCAGGTACACCCCCACCCTCACACTACTGCAGGGCGGACCTCAGGTACACCCCCACCCTCACACTACTGCAGGGCTGACCTCAGGTACACCCCCACCCTCACACTACTGCAGGGCGGACCTCAGGTACACCCCCACCCTCACACTACTGCAGGGCGGACCTCAGGTACACCCTCACACTACTGCAGGGCGGACCTCAGGTACACCCCCACCCTCACACTACTGCAGGGCTGACCTCAGGTACACCCCCACCCTCACACTACTGCAGGGTGGACCTCAGGTACACCCCCACCCTCACACTACTGCAGGGTGGACCTCAGGTACACCCCCACCCTCACACACTACTGCAGGGTGGACCTCAGGTACACCCCCACCCTCACACTACTGCAGGGCGGACCTCAGGTACACCCCCACCCTCACACTACTGCAGGGTGGACCTCAGGTACACCCCCACCCTCACACTACTGCAGGGCGGACCTCAGGTACACCCCCACCCTCACACTACTGCAGGGCGGACCTCAGGTACACCCCCACCCTCACACTACTGCAGGGCGGACCTCAGGTACACCCCCACCCTCACACTACTGCAGGGCGGACCTCAGGTACACCCCCACCCTCACACTACTGCAGGGCGGACCTCAGGTACACCCCCACCCTCACACTACTGCAGGGCGGACCTCAGGTACACCCCCACCCTCACACACTACTGCAGGGCGGACCTCAGGTACACCCCCACCCTCACCACTACTGCAGGGCGGACCTCAGGTACACCCCCACCCTCACACTACTGCAGGGTGGACCTCAGGTACACCCCCACCCTCACACACTACTGCAGGGCGGACCTCAGGTACACCCCTCACACTACTGCAGGGTGGACCTCAGGTACACCCCCACCCTCTCACACTACTGCAGGGTGGACCTCAGGTACACCCCCACCCTCACACTACTGCAGGGTGGACCTCAGGTACACCCCCACCCTCACACTACTGCAGGGTGGACCTCAGGTACACCCCCACCCTCACACTACTGCAGGGTGGACCTCAGGTACACCCCCACCCTCACACTACTGCAGGGTGGACCTCAGGTACACCCCCACCCTCACACTACTGCAGGGTGGACCTCAGGTACACCCCCACCCTCACACTACTGCAGGGCTGACCTCAGGTACACCCCCACCCTCACACTACTGCAGGGCTGACCTCAGGTACACCCCCACCCTCACACTACTGCAGGGTGGACCTCAGGTACACCCCACTCACACTACTGCAGGGCTGACCTCAGGTACACCCCCACCCTCACACTACTGCAGGGTGGACCTCAGGTACACCCCCACCCTCACACTACTGCAGGGCTGACCTCAGGTACACCCTCACCCTCACACTACTGCAGGGCTGACCTCAGGTACACCCCCACCCTCACACTACTGCAGGGTGGACCTCAGGTACACCCCCACCCTCACACTACTGCAGGGTGGACCTCAGGTACACCCCCACCCTCACACTACTGCAGGGTGGACCTCAGGTACACCCCCACCCTCACACTACTGCAGGGCTGACCTCAGGTACACCCCCACCCTCACACTACTGCAGGGCTGACCTCAGGTACACCCTCACACTACTGCAGGGCTGACCTCAGGTACACCCCCACCCTCACACTACTGCAGGGCTGACCTCAGGTACACCCCCACCCTCACACTACTGCAGGGTGGACCTCAGGTACACCCCCACCCTCACACTACTGCAGGGCTGACCTCAGGTACACCCCCACCCTCACACTACTGCAGGGCTGACCTCAGGTACACCCCCACCCTCACACTACTGCAGGGCTGACCTCAGGTACACCCTCACCCTCACACTACTGCAGGGTGGACCTCAGGTACACCCCCACCCTCACACTACTGTTCTAAAGTGGTTTCTGAGACTGGGTTTTGTAAGCATGTAATTGAAATAGCTGCTTGACCCCGTTCTCTCCGTTTCTAGGGGGCGATCACCCGAGTGGTACAACAAAGTCTTTGGACACCTTTGTGCCGTGGATGTTGCTAGGATACGAGGATCCTTCCCTGTGCTCCTGGTCCATGGAACGGAGACCAAGCTCTGAAACAAACACGGCTTCGTCAGGACTTCATCTGCGGAAAACCTGCTGCGTCTGTTAGGTCTGTCCTCATCTTAGAGAGATTGTTGGACCATCGACCTCAGAGTGCACAGACTCGGTGTGAAGGGTGATTGCATTGGTCTCCGATCTGATTGCCTTCATTAAATCCAAATCAAGATGGAAATAGAAAGCACTGATTTAAATTATATAAAGTACTGTACCAAGTTAAGTGCTTTTAAATTGTAGTGAATTAAAGTGCATCAGAGATTATTTTTCTCGTCTATGGAAAATCCATCCTCAGGAAAAGAAAAAAGATGATATACAGGAAAGTAACGACAATCGTTACACCAGCTTTACTTTACTCTATTTGCATATTGTTTCCCATGAGAGTGCTGCTGTGGATCATCAAGCCATTGAATGTTTTGAGGTGAATCCTGCTTCCCTCAACTCAGGTGAGCGGAGGAGCAGTCCTGGCTCCTCTGCTGTCTGCTATGCATTTTCACACCTGGTAAATTCTCCAGTAATACATTGTGCTCATGCGACCAGGTGCATTGCGACCTTGAGAATGGCACCTTAACATGTCATTTCCACATCTAGAATGTGTCTGAGGCCTTGATGCACGATGCAGTCATCAAGGTGTGTTTAGAGGTGGTCGTGTTTGTCTTGAGTTTTCGGCTCCTGTTCTGCCCTGGTTTCGCTGTTCCTCATCATCATGCTCATCATCATCACTATTCTCTGGACACCTTCATTGTCTATCTTTGTACTCTTATCTTTTTGTGATTCGTCTGTCAAGAACATCTCTCCTAATAACGATCTCAAATGGCTCAGTCAGTGATGGCTGAGAGATGATTGGTCCCAATCAGATCTCCTTAGGGTGATCGTCATCATCTGTTGTCAAAGGACGGGTACCATATATAGGGGCAGCACTACAGTATATTCTTATGCTTGTCAAAGCCTTAACCTTTCTGAAAGACACTTTTGCAGGCTCACTCACTTGTCTTTGCAATATTAGTATATTTGATTTTCTATGTTATCAATGTTTTATTTATGTCCGTTTGTGTCCTTATGATGACTGTCTCAGTCAGGCATTAAGCACAGTGTTTGTGCAGTGGGAGGCAGTGCAATGATCGAATGCTTTTCCGCTAATGTTTTATTCTGACTACGTGCTTTGTTACACAAATGTCTCATTTGCTTCTATCTTACCACAGAATAATTACCACAGGGAACAATTTTAGGTTGGAGAAAAATAGAAATAAACTAAAGTTGTATATATTTTTTATGGATTGCAGTCTTATTATAACCTTTGTACTTACAGTTGAAACGGACGTTTCTTTCTTGTTAAAGGTATGTTTTTTCTTAATTTACTACCTATTTGTATTATGCTTCTCTCACTGTACACAGCAAAATCAATAAACTTTTTTTTTTTTGTATTAATCAATGTGTCTGGAGGATTGAGCTGTGTTGCATATGATGTACAGCTCCTGCTTGTACCACCTTCTGCTGTCTGTGCTGCGTGCCTGCGTGTCTGTGCTGCGTGTCTGTGCTGCGTGTCTGTGCTGCGTGTCTGTGCTGCATGTCTGTGCTGTGTCTGTGCTGTGTCTGTGCTGTCTGGTTCCTGCCACAACTAAAGGCCAGGACAGGTTGTCTAGTTCATTCAATAAATCAGCTGACGTCAGATTCAATTCTGTTGCGTTTATTTCACCGTTGTGGACGATATATGGAATCTTTCAACAATGTTTAACAAAACAGGAGTTGAATCTGCGTTTACAAGTGTCTTTACACCAAACTCACGGGCAGGTGGTATTTTCTCGTAGATGGAGAGTGATGACATGCACGGTGTTCTTTCAAGCGTGCGTTTACAGAGCGCTGGGCGGATGGTAGATGTCTGAGCCGTGCTGGGAGGTGCCCCGCTCTCCAACCTCCCGACACCTCATCTTCAGACACAGCTGGAGTCTCTCCTGGAAGGAGCTGGTAGTGATGGTGTAGAGGATGGGGTTCAGGGCACTGTTGATGGGAAGGATGAAGATCACCACCCACAGAATGATGGTCCCTGAAATGGAGTCAGTTGAAAACCATCAGACGTGAGCACATTGATTGAATAGGTCATCGAGTAACCAAAAGCTTCTGACAGTACCTGTGATCTCCACTCTTAGCAAAGACAGGATTTTGAGGATGAATATAGGTATCCAACACATTGCGTCTGTGAAAACGATGAAAAAGAACCTCTTTGCTATGGACACTTCCTTGTTCAAGACGCTTTGGCGAGCTGTGTTGGCTGTTTTCCTCACTGAATAAAACATGCTGGTGTAGGAGAACACGATCATGATGAAGGCAAAGAGGTTCAATCCTGAAAATACAGAAAGATGTAGTATACATTATACAGTTCAACACAGGGATATAACAAGACTTAGTATGTGGGACGTCAGCGTCTGATCCTGTTGACGTTCTTCAAAACCACCCTTAGGAGTCTAATGTCCCTCTCACTAGTAGTCTAATGTCCCTCTCACTAGTAGTCTAATGTCCCTCTCACTAGTAGTCTAATGTCCCTCTCACTAGTAGTCTAATGTCCCTCTCACCTAGAAATATTCCTGTCGAGTAGCATCGGGCTCCAGGCTTCTGCATGTCGTCTGAATGAAGTGGAAAACAAACTCCATTCCTGCCGTAGTAATTCCCAAAGGTCTGCTTGTCCCAGAAGGGGATCACGGCAATTATGAAGCCAAGGACCCAGATGAAGATCAAGAAGAACAGCGTCTGTTTGCGACCGGCTCTGTAGTTGTGGAAAGGGAACACGATGCACAGATACTTCTCCAGAGTCATGTAGGTCAACAGCATGACTGACACCTCAGTGGACAGCATGGCCAGGCAGCCAATCAGCTGGCACTGCAGGCTCTCCATCCAAAGCTGGGCATGTCTGTTGTATTCTCCACAGTACTTGATGTCGAATGCACCGATGAAGAACAGGTAGACTCCCATCAAGCAGTCGGCACCTAGAAAATCCGATTTGATAAGAATATCCGAGAAGTGCAGGTTTGTGTCAGGTGCTGGTTTTGTTTACTTCGAAATCAGTGTTTTTTTGTTTGTTTTTTGTAAAATACTTAATTTTTTCATTACTCACAGCACAGCGATATGATGGCCATGGTATGGTGCTGGTTCTCAGATGCAACGCAGGACCTCAGGCAGATGACAAACACGTTTCCGAAGCAGATGACAGATGCCACGACCCACACGAACACACGCAGGATGATGTTGGCTAGCAGGTTTTCAAACGAGGAAATCCCATCAGTGTTCGGCTTACAACTCCGCACGTTCGGAGAATAGCCGCAGTATTCAAACCTCTTAAAATATCTGAAGTGAAGGATGCAAAATGAGATGAACAATTTCAGAAACGACTCAAAGGCCCATTTTAGGTGGATGTTGTCTCTGAACACCTTTTAGACAACAGCAGGAATGATTGTGGATCAATATTGAGGCCTAAAGAGTCTCGGTAAACTCCAAGATTAAGTATGATATTAACTAAACAGATTATCTGACTTTTGGAAGCTAAGCCCCCCTAAAACCATATTTGATGATATTGATCTACAGTGTAGGAAAGTATTCCAAATTAGCTGAAACAAAATCTTACAGAACACACTAAGTTAGGCTTATTATTGTTGTCCACCTGAGGTAAAACACACTAATGAGGCCAGCATGAGCTCACTATTGTCATTAAGTTACAGTTAATGATCAACATCATCTTCCACCGCATCATAAATGCATCACAGGCTCACAATCTTATACATGGTGCCAAAATAGTTCATTGGCAACAAATCATACAACATCTTGTTTGTTTACTCACTATTCTTTTCATGAAGCCTATCTTTGTTTTGCGTAAGCTTTGGCCCCCAAGCCAGTATGTACACATTTAGCTCTCCAGAGAAACTGACTGAAATGATCAGACAGAACTGTGTAGTAGTGATGTAGAAATGTGTCTTTGTGTTGAGCTACTCATGCAATGCTGTGGGAATTAACATCTTATTTATAGCACAGTGGACCTCAAAGTATGAGCAGGGCTGCACACAAAATATGTACGCATAGATGGATACTTACAGGACTTAATAATGCATGTTTCATATGGGACTGCAATATGCAATTACATAAAGAACTGGCCTATGATTATCTAGTTTGAAAGGAGAGCAAGCCTCTCTACTCACATGTGTGAGAGGTTGCTGAGAGATCGAAACATCTGGATGCTGATATTGGGAATCTCTACATCCTCGATGCTCCTGACAAACATCACATGAGAAGGCAGTGAGCATCTCTCCACAGGAACAGGAACAGTTTCTAGGTCTCTAGGTGGACTGTGACATGGAATTACTTACAGCGATTGCAAATTGACAAAACTGTCAAACTGATTAGCGTAAATGTGAGTCAGGGGGTTGTTTGAAATGTTCCTGAAAAACAAGAGAAGGTTATTACAAAGCATCTGATCTGGATTCATTTCACTCTTGGCTCTGTCTCATCTCATTTGTTCTCTGCGGTTATGAATCACAGAATGATTCAAAACACCAAACAATAAACACTTGGACTCAAAGTTATCAGTCTGTTTTCACACACGATCCATTTCACCGTGGGAAGAACCTGAGACAGCAGAGACAACAACTGAAAGCATTCTACTATTATCCTCGAATTGTGCCCAAAATGGCTTTGGCATGTGTACTCACAACTGCTTCAGGTTGTGAAGATTACGGAATAGAGATGGGGACAACTCCTCAATTTTGTTGACAGATAAGTCCCTGGAATGAAAAGAAAATCCTTAGATACATTTACACTGCATGTGCACAGATTAGGGTGACTGGAATTACATGAACTCAATGGAAATTTTACTCACAAGTCTATTAAACTTTGCATTTCATCAAAAGTTCCCTCCTCAACGCCCTGTATCCTGTTTCCCCTCAGAGCCCTGCAAGAAACCTTGTCCTTTAGGCGCTTACATACTTGTATTCATGCAACAACAATTGTAAACTACAACAGTTTTCCTCATTTCAGTCAATACATAACCAACATAGCATTCTGTATTCATTATTTCCTTATTTATTCGATTAAAATAATATAATCAAACAAATAACTGAAAGAAAACAAAAATCAAAACAGATACAAACCTCAAGGAATAAAGATATCACAAAAATGATATTCATATCTATACATTTTCTGCATTTTGAAGAAACGGAGCTTTGCCTCAATAATAATTCACAATGTGGAATACATACTTATCATTCAGGCTCCTGCCAGGCTGGGCATGCAGGGTCCAACCCCACACATCCCCACACTTCAATTAAGAGAGCTCACACATATTGCACAATATGATTGAATTTCTTTTTTTTTCTGACAGCCCTCATTGCTATCACTATCATATGACGACTGAGGGGCAATCAGCAGTTACAGAAACTGCCAAATCCACTTAAAGAGGATTCGGAAGCTCACTCTGACCTGAATCTCATTAGACACCACAAGCTGGTTAAGGCGCTGATACAAGCATCGTGGCAGCTGTACCTTCAGTTTCACGTAGGAGTGCTGAAGACGCTTTGGTTCATTAGGAGAGCCAAACAATAGCCATCTTTAATCACATTCAACTCCCCGTTGGGGAAGATGTGAAAGTTAATTGCTTCATTCCATTAGAGATACTTTAAGGGACTTAGTATTGAACGCTAATTCATCACCACAAAAAAGGCATCACCACAAAAAACTCTAAACAAGTTTAAGATTGTCTCCTGAGACAGAAATATTTCCCCATCAAACTCACAGTACTGTCAGAGAGGTACACTCTTGAAAGCTCGAAGACCTCATGGATGAAATCCTGTTTCCCTCAAGTTCCCTGTAAATAAAAAGGACTGTGTTTGACATTTGTCACCCTGGGTGCTATAAACATCAATTACTGAGCGATGCTGCAATTACGTTTGATCTTTGCAATAAAAAGTCATTGGTGTAGCCTACTGTCACTCACATCCAGTTCAGTCTGGGCATTTCCATGCATATAGACTTCTTGGGGATGAACTCAAGTGAATTGTTCAGAAATGACCTGAAACAAACACACATGCACTTACACATTCACGCAAACAAATAGGGAAGCTGGTTAAGATGTATTTCAATTATTCAGAGGAAGAGTGAACTGCAAAGCTCATACCATGCAAGCGCACACCAATACTGTACTCACACCAATACTGTACTCACATCAATACTCTACTCACACCAATACTCTACTCACACCAATACTCTACTCACACCAATACTCTACTCACACCAATACTGTACTCACACCAATACTCTACTCACACCAATACTGTAGGCTACTCACACAAAAAATAACGATTTGAGACCCTCAAAGGACTTCTGTCTCAGCGTCGTGATTCTATTTTCATCAACAATCCTGAAAATAAAGAGAATTAAAACAAATGAATCCACAGTCTCTGTGTTGTCGTTCAGTGGCTGCAGTTCCCCGAGAGAGCAAACCCATTTCATTACTGCATAAACCGTGGACATCCGTCCCACACTGAGCTGTAACTGGCACGAGTGTTCACACACGTGTTGTTGAGCCACTGTGTTCATTCATGCCATGTAGTCGTGGGCCTGAAGCATCCATGAGGTAAATCAACTCTTCAATGGGTTGTCATGGATAAAACAGAGGTGTTTTGTACAAAGATGACTTTAAAGCAACTATGGGGCATTGCCCCATGACTTACAGCCACTCCAGGTTCCAAAGGTCCCTGAAAATGCCAGCCTTCAATGTCGTAATCCGATTCTGACTGAGAAATCTTATCACAGCAGGACCGGTGCACAGGGGGGGGAAAAGAACACACATCAAAGCATTTTGATGAGATATCTTTACCGATGAAAAGCACGACTAAAATATTAATGTGGGACAATTTACAGCATATACTTTGGCAGTGTACGAAACAATCTTTATTACAGGGACAATATCCATAAGTATCTTTGATATCTGTATCACATCCACCTTCTCCTCACGCCAACTATCTGTGCATTCGTAGGAAGCGCAGATATATATATATATATTTGCTGTGATCTGTTCCACATTCTCACTGAAGAGTCCCTCGGTTACGACTGCACACTTACAGAGAATTGCGGAACACTGATGTGAAAAGTAGGGCTTGTTGATTTTCTGTCAAACATCCTAGAGTTAGTTGTCACTCTAAAGACTACAGACACACAGCGTCCTATCCTCATAAAGACTGACCTTGCTACCTTTATAGAGGCCAGGGTGATGCTATCTGACTTGTCCCTTATTGACAGACACTCGCTGCCTTTCAGAGTTCTGTCTATTCTGGCTAAATGGAGAGAGACATTCATACCCACTGGGCTCTGTCTACAGTACGAGGTTCACCACAAATCACAGACAATAAAAAAATGAAGGATCTGTAAAATAATCTATGCAACACCCTGGAAAAGATCAAAGGAATTTGAAAGGGCTTGTGCTGCTGAAGGAGAGGGACTCACAGCCTCTTCAGAGAGTGGAGCCCAGAGAAGGCTCGTCTGGAGACGCTCGTGATCCTGTTGTTCTCCAGATGTCTGGAAGGTGAAAACATACATCATCTCTGGGTATGCAGGTAGTCAAGTTGTGTGAAGTGCAATCTTGCACAAGTGAGGAGCTGCTGTTGAATCTATGGATGTCTTTTGATGGTGACATGTATACACCATCATCAGGGAGTCAGGTGGCTGAGCGGTGAGGGAGACGGGCTAGTAATCTGAAGTTCGCCAGTTCGATTCCCCGGCCGTGCCAAATTACGTTGTGTCCTTGGGCAAGGCACTTCACCCTACTTGCCTCGGGGGGAATGTCCCTGTACTGACTGTAAATCGCTCTGGATAACAGCGTCTGCTAAATGACTAAATGTAAATTTGACACATAATTGATTATTGCATCTTCTACCTCAAACCATAAATATATATGTGTGTAAGATCCTACAGCGAGTTGAATAGAAGTGTCACTCATGTAGGCACTCACATAAGTTCATGAAAACACCCAGGAACATCAAGAGAAAATCATTTGTGCTTCAAAAGCTGAGTTTTCACACTCTATTTTGACCTTGAATGTCAAAAATGCTTGACTGCTCTGTTCCTTTTCATAAAGTCCCTCAGCGTCCAAGCCGAAGCATGCCATTATTTTCTTTCATAAGCCCTTTCCTAACAATTCAATTGAAATGACCACAGTTGGTCAGACATTATAGGCACGTGGTGCCATGTGCATTTTTCTAAACAGAGGTTTGAGTTTATTCTTATTCACACAGTACAAGAGAACAAAGTATTGAGATTGTGGAGCCAAAGGCAGAATTTCCATAGTTCTATAAGCTGCAGTAGCTGTTTTGATGGAGGAGAACATTTATGAAACTGCGTCTAGTTCCACGTCTCCTGGGCTTGTCCCTGTTGTGACGAACATCTTATCTTCCCTCCTGAGGTAGTGGTCCATACACACCATGCAATAACAGAGCCACAAACTATAACAAGCACCTCTTGAATTTACACTTAAAACCAGAGTGGTCCAAGGACTCTAAGAAGACTGACTCACAATCTCTCCAGGTTACCGTAGCGGATGAACTCATCTGATTGCAGAGATTCAATTTTGTTGCTGTTTAGCTCTCTGGGGAGAAAACATAACAGTTCATTAGGATGGACACTGTGTTGTCTCATAGCTTTAGACCACCAATATTCTAGTTATCCTCAGATAACTCAGTGTACTTGCAGGGCAGTGATATTAGCAGACACAGCAGGGACTGCCAGAAGACCCTTATTGTTGCAGTTGACTCGCCGGTCCTCGCAGAAACATTCCTCAGGGAGCACTTCAAGCACTGTAACACACACACACGCGCACACACACATGCACACACACACACACACACACACCCACACGCGCACACACACATGCACACACACACACACCCACACGCGCACACACACATGCACACACACACACACGCACACACACACACACACACACGCACACACACACACACACCCACACGCGCACACACACACACACCCACACGCGCACACACACACACACACACACACGAGGTATGATTAATGATCATTGTCTTTCCTGGGCTTGAGACGGCACATTAGTCCATTTGTCTTCACACACATTTTTGTTTAATTCATGTTCATCGTCGATATCAGTTAACTTACAACATTCTGTGGAAACTTTCATGGAATTGGAAACATTCTTCTTCATGAAAGCGTCAAATAGGTGTGGCCACCCGCTATTATCCACTGCAAGGGTCAGGGAGGGGTCAGGGAGGGGTCAGGGAGGGGTCAGTAAAAAGAGATCGATCTTTCATCATGGAACATTTATTTCCTATCAAGGGTTCATGTTAAACTACAATCAACAGCCGCCAGGAAGAGAAGTCTCCCAGTCACACATCCTCCCTCCCGTGAGCAGCACCATGCCTGTTCCAAGTCCACACACTGCACCCTGGCCATCTGTTACCCCCACCACACACACACACATCTCCCCCCACACACCTCCCCACACACACACATCTCCCCCCACACACCTCCCCACACACACACATCTCCCCTCACACACCTCCCCCCCCCCACACACAAACATTCCTCCCCCCCTTGCAGACTCACCGCAGTCCTCCTCATCAGCTCCGTTGGCACAGTCCTGGACGCCGTTACAGTGTTGGAGCTGGGGGAGGCAGAGCGACAGGTTCCCACAGGGGAACTGACCCAGTGGGCAGCCGTCCGAACCCGCGGCCGGACTCCCTGCAGCAGACTCTAAAAGAAAACGGTCTGATTAAACCCAAAGAGACAGGCTCCTGAACGGAACACGGAACACGGAACACGGAACACGGAACACGGAACACGGAACACAGGAAACAATAACTGGTCCAGAGCTCTCTTAGGGGAAGGAGAATATGACGATGCTCTGGATCCTGTTCGCGACGGCTGAGTTCGTGATGCTACTAGGTCACATGACTGATGGAAGGGGCTCTCCAGAACTGATGGATCTGCCACCATTCTTGTGACCTTGCAGCCTCAAGACTCCAGGCAACAACATCAGGAAGCAGGTGGGATGTCCCTGGGAGGAAGCAGACTGTGATACTTTTCTCCAACAAGGTGAAACACACAACAACAATAGGAAAAGAAAACGACTGGAAAAAAATCAATTATTTCATTTTTCCATTCCCCAGTAATAATCATTCCCTATTGTATGAGTAGTCATAGTTCAAGATCCCTCCATACCATCCATCATTACAGAAAATTGTTAACGCTATAATTACAGTACATTTGCTAATGCAGTTTTCAGTTGGATGATCGCTGTAATCGTTGGCAAATACCTCTGCATGGTGTGATCTTCTCTCAACTCATTTCCATTTGGTTCAAAGAGTTAGTTCAATTGATTGCTTCAGTCCACTGTCGGCCTTTGGGGTGTACTTAAATGTGCGTTTAGCATTTCAAAGTCACAGTCATTAATCTTGCCTTCAAACTATATGGTGTCTCCTAAACTAAAAATACAGTCCGTTTTTTTAGAGCCTGTCCTGCCCTGCAGAACTGATTAGATGTGTTGTTATCGTAATGATTCATATAAAAAATATGTATATATTTCTAGTTTTGTATTTTATATAAATATAAACTGCCTAGCTGAATGGAACATCATCAGTTGTTATTATTCTCCTTCTCCTGAACAGCACACACAAGTCAAATAAGATGCAGTAGATGAAGGTTGTGGCTTCTAAGGGTTTTAGTATGTGCACCTGTTGCTTGTTTTCTCCAACACCAGAGATCCCTAACCCCGTCAGTTGAGTGGCTTTAACATGGAGACAGACAAGAGTATGAAAACCTGTATTCAAATATTTGAATGCTATTCCATTTTGTTTATATAATTGGTGCCTAAAGCTTGTCTGGAGAGACAGCAAGGTGTTCACATTTCAATGAATAAAGATGCTGATTCAAGTCTTCTCCTCTGACATGAACCTCTTCCGTCCTGTCCTGAGTCTTTTCACTCGAAACGAACAGTTTTTTTTCCCAAACAGCCTGCGTCAACAATGGGTATGAAATAAACGAAACATTTCTTGACACAATACAGAGGATCACGGATACTTGAGAAAAAATTGATGAAGAAGAAGGATTCCTTTCATAAGAGCATGACCATGTTTATCCAACTGAAGCATTTTTAATTGTTGATTAATCCAGAACGGCGTTTTAAGCAGGAGCAACTGCCTGCCAATTATGTATATTTTTATCCAGAACATTTGACATATTCTAAGGTGCACCATTTTCACGTGCTGTACACACATTCAGAATTGTAATTACCCATAGCTTGACATCCAGCAGGTTATAAAAATATAATCTACTCAGACTGATGTCTTACATCTCAATTTTAAATTCTGCACTATATGCCAGCTAGTGCTCCCAATTTCCTCAGGAGAAAAATCCATACATTATTTAGTAGACTCATCTAAAGCCTGTTCAAATCATTAGGGTATATAACGATAAATGAGCTCTAATTACTGTCAATATGATTAATGCCCATGATTAACCTCTCTTCATTACTAAAGATCAGTTGAAGCTCATCAACTGAAACATAATCATAGTTTTTTTTGATGATCTGAAGTACCCTAAAAAACCTTCTTATGTTACAGATTAATTAATGAGATTGCTTACCTATTATTACTGCTGTTAGGGCGAGATATGACAGGAGATATGGACAATTCATCCTAGAATCTGCGGCAGCATACATTCCTTGTGCTGGGTAATCCTGAACCAGGAGATGGCAAGCGAGACTGAGGTTCCACTGGACTCCACCAGCTTTTGACTGTCAGATCCCTGAGACACACAGACGTTTGCACTTTTGTGAGCTCTCTCTCTCTCTCCCTCTCTCTAGAGGAGCGAGCGCGCGCGCGCACCTGACGAAAAAAGACGAGACCGCAGCGCGGCGAGATAGCGAAAAGCCTCGAGAGAATCGCGATGCTGAGAGACGAGACAGAGAGAACGGAGCGAGAGCGCGCGCGACAGAGAGCGTTCGAGTCGTAGAAGAGAATGAGAAGAAAGCGAGTCGAGGAGCTCGCACGACAGAGAGGAAAGAGCTCGAGCGAGTAGAGCACAGCGTAGAGCGAGATAGGAGAGACAGAGAGAGGCGAGAGACAGAGAGACGAGCAGAGAGCGCAAGCGGGAGCAAGCTCTCTCTCTCCCCCCTCTCTCTCTCTCTCTCTCTCTCCCTCTCTCTCTCTCTCTCTCTCCCTCTTGTGCTTTTCTCCCTCTCGTGCTTTCTCCCTCTCTCTCTCAATTTTTCTGTTTCTATTCACTGTTTCTTTCTCCTGTACATATACACACACAGACACACACACAGAAAGAGGGAGAGATGGCCCCTTAGATATAAGATGAGTTATGATGTTCAATAATATATATATATATATATATATATATATATATTATTATCGAAATGAACTACAACGTGACATTATAATATAATCGTACCTTTGTGCTTTATAATACTAGTATACAATGACTCGAATATTGCCCCCTGCAGGCAATGATTCCTACTACAGTTGAAGCTTCTATTCTTGACGTAGTGGCTGCGTCATCATTGATCGCCCAGCGTGTTGCTTCCTGTGTGGTGACCCAGATGCTAGCTAGCCACGTAGAAATTAGCTAGACTACCATTTAAAATATATGTTTGCTTTCTTTTAAGCAGAAGTAACAGTCATGCCGAAAGTTGTGTCACGAAGTGTTGTTTGTTCCGACACTCGAGACCGCGAGGAGTATGATGACGGAGAAAAACCTCTTCACGTGTATTATTGTTTATGTGGTCAAATGGTTCTAGTTCTGGGTGAGTGGTTATAGCTACATTATAAATTGCTAGCTTGTTAGCTACCTAACTGCGTAGCATATAGATATGTTAACGTTTTAACATCGTTTAACATGTGTTTTGTGTTTCGATGGTTGAACTTCAAGCCTTGTTTTTTTCTTCTTCACGTGAATGCCTTATACACTTCCACAATGCTGTTACTCTGGATACGAGCGTCTGCTAAATGACTAAATGTTACAGACTGTCAGCTGGAAAAACTTCCTATGCGGCCACGAGACAAATCAAGAGTGATCGATGGTGCTAAACATGCACACAAGTTTTGTAATGTTGAGGAAGACGAGAACACTTACATCAAAAGGTACTAAAAGTACAAAGTCAAAAGCATTCAGAAACTAAAATCGAGTCGCCAATCCTCTGCATTTGAAATGTTTAGAAAGCTTGACTGCGTGATTGTGTTAATTCTTCTCTTTTTCAATGTAGACCAGAGGGAATTGAGAGACAGTATCGTAAGAAATGTGGAAAGTAAGTATCTAACAGTTGATACATAGGTGTTTATCAGCCCGTGAAAGGTTTTAATACAAAATCTGTTACTAAACTCGCAACAACATAATGTGCCTCCGCTGCCATATTTGTTTTGAAATTGTACGTGCATAAATATAAGGCTGTTTGTTGTAACGTTGAATTTCAAATACTAGGTGTGGGCTACTACTTTTCTATCAACACCAATTGAAGAACACCCCTGTCACGTTTATTATCGATGAAGCGGTTGTGAAATTTGGACAAGGAGGAATCGGTAATACGAGTGTCTACAGTCAAAAGCCAGAGGCTCCCAAAAAAGTCCGAGTATGTTTTCTTTTACTTTGAATCTTTCATAAATTGATTTGAGTATTTGTATGATTGACAATACTTGATAAGTGACAACACCGCTGCTAAGTAAATCGTTCATTTGTGTCCTGTGTCGCACCCTACCAGGTAATGATGACCAAGCGGACCAAAGACATGGGCAAATTCAGCTCAGTTACTGTGTCCACCATTGATGAAGAAGAGGAGGAAATTGAGGCTGTAAGTTAACAAAAATAGTTTGTATGTCTTTGTTTAAGAAAAACACATTTCGAGGATAATTAAAATGGCTGTAAACAACGTTCAATCCAATGATTAGTTTACTGTGGTAATTGTCAGAATTTAATAAATTTACATTCATTCATTCAGCAGACTGATTGCTACAGGGTGGATGTTAAGACCAGCTCAGATGTTGTTTGTGTGTCGTCACACTGTTTAACTCTGTTTCCTTGGCAGAGAGAGGTGGCAGATTCGTACGCCCAGAATGCTAAAGTGATTGAGAAGCAGCTGGAGAGGAAAGGCATGAGCAAGAAGAGACTTCAGGAACTGGTAAGGAAAAAAAACTCATCAAAAATCGCTCATCTTCTTTCCAGTGGCATGTGGCTCCCCCAGGCATGAATATTGCATGTTAGGGGACAAGAGTATATAAGAGTATATAAGTCAACCGTATACATAATTTACACATTTAAAAACATGGATGTGTCCAACACGGTTTACTCTGAAGGTTTCGTCTTACTATTTTTATCTTCAATGCTTGAGGTTTAGAATAGCTCTGTTGTTATTCTCGGTTGTTTTTACATCCTTTTTTCTCTGGTGTTTGTTTACAGGCTGAGCTGGAGGCAAAGAAGGCCAAAATGAAAGGAACCTTGATTGATAATCAGTTTAAGTAGTGAGGTGCAGACGAAAGGAGTTTTTGTAAATATTTTTTGTAAACGTCCATGGGGATATGGACTCTTGTCTAAAAGGTCTTAGAAACTATTTAGTTTAGTTTTCTGTAGTACACCATGCTCAGTTTCAGTTTAAACATTGCTGTTTTGAAAATCTGATTCAACCACAAAGGATTATTGTATTTTAGTTGAGTCACTCTGTACAGAAACTACAAAAAGGACAAAATGCAGAAATAAAGTTGTTTTTCTAACTCGTTCTGTCCCCCCCCCCTCTTTTTTTATGCCATAAAGCATTAAATTAAGTCACAAACATGAACCTTCATGTCCTTTGTGCAGTGACATATGGTTCTCCTCTGCAGTGACACTCATGATTGATTTTCCGACCAACTGTCTGTCAGTCCCATTTACAAGAAATATACTTATTGATGACATGTCCTGCGTGCTCTCGGGCTCCAGGGCTCTGCTGGTTGACAGATGGAGAAGATCCAGGTCTCTGCTTTGCAGAGTTTACAGAACCAGTCAATCTGCTACCAACTCGTCCCGCGGGGAAACGGGGAGTGATTTGGGAGAGTTTGTGTGTCAGGTCCTCAGTGGGGGGGGCCACGACAGGTGACAGATGAGCCAGGTGTCGTTTCAAGTGTCGTCATCGAAGGTGGTTGTGATGTTCATCTTCCTGTTAAAGCTGTATTTCTGTCCTAGTTCCTTAAATAGGCTGTTTCCCTCTGGAGAGAGTGGATGCTTTGACAGGACTGTGTGTATCCCTTAGTTACATTTGTGATAAACTAGGGAGGCTTTTGCAGTTGTAAGCAAACTATGGACATGTACAGTATTGCTAAACAAATCCTAACCCTAACTACAAGTTTAACAACCGGTCAAAAAGATAAAGGAAGGAGATGGTATGGTTGACACACAGTTGATAACATCCTGACATTTACAGGCATGGATGTAGCACATGTATGCATTTCCTCTCTCTTGCTTTCTCCCTCTCTCAATTTTTCTGTTTCTATTCACTGTTTCTTTCTCCTGTACATATTTATTTATTTAAACATGCAACGTTGGATTTACACTCGTGTTATTCATAATATTCCCATGACGTGTTAGTACTGAGAATACGTTAGAACTTCCAGCTCGGCATGAGAGGAAGTATTCATTGAGAGCGGCTTTTGTTGTGGGAAAAGGTTATCGTCATTCCAGCAGGGTAGGCTGGAGACCTGTTTTAAAAAGCAATGAGGAAGGGATGCCTCAGAGGGGAGCGCTCAACCACAGGTAACGAGGGCTCAGGAGCCTTTCTTTGTTATAAACTGAAAAACCATTCAGGATTCATCTGAGTTCATGCATTAAACCGTTCATTGGCTTTGATTGCTTAATTGTGCCAGACTCCTGCAGTTCAGATGAAGGTATTGAGGTGGAAACCAAACATTGAGGTGGAATGGAGACACCAAATCTGTCTTGAAGCTTTGGAACTGCGTTTTATATGTGTAAGGTATTTGTGGTGAGAAAGGACTGGCTCTGGTTGTAGATTATGTTTTCAATTTTTTTTTGTGTTGGATAATTTATTGCTCTACACTGTTTATGGGTTTGTTATAAAATCAAGAATGTAGAAATCTTAGAATGTGATTCCGAAGAGAGCAAAAACAAATCTAACATTTCAGTAACTAAATATCTGAGTGCCCATGAATTTATTTCTTTAAGACCACAATAAATTTATAAAAAGCATCTGACTGATTCTTTAAAAATATTTCCATCAGCATGTGAAAGTGTTTTATAACAGTGGCTTCTTCATTTGGCTGATTCAGTGAGTGATGGAATCCTCAGGTCTTGGTTGCCACCTGGTGGTGTATGGAAGTACTGCATCTGTCCCCTGCACTTGATTCAGCAGAATTTACAATGACTATACATTGAAATAAGACCTCACTCTCAGGACCTTAGATAAAAAAAATACACATGCATGAATCTCAGCAAGAGGTTAGATATCCCTTGTGTTATCTTCGGTTCGTTCTGACCCATCAGTCATTGTGACCCACCGTCGTATTGCGACAACTTTACCGCATACAAAAACAAAGTGAAGCATTTTCTTTTAACCGTTGGGCCGTCTCAGACCCCCCACATTGCGAAGGTTAAAAGAAAATGCTATTTATTTGTTTTTGTATTGGGTAAAATTGGGTAAACACAACGATGGTTCATTGTGAACCTTTGGGTCATGTGACCCGAAGGCAGCACAAGGGATATACAACATGGGTTTAAGAGTTTCCAGTGATATTCTGCTTTGAGTGTTCAGTGTTATTAGTCAGTAATTACCCTGAACTGAGCAACCCTCATCATTTTGATGGGTAGGTCATTTCGAAGTGACCTATTTGAGTCTTGGCTGTTAGGTAGCATCCCATAATAGTGACCTAACTTTACTGACCTAACTGGACATCTGCAGAACTTTAGCATAACTTTGTGGGAAAATGGCCCAGTTTGTGTGTGGTTTGCATTTAGTGAGAGTGGACCGGTACTGATCACAACTTTCTATTTGCATTTGATGTAGAAAGAAAAAGAAAAATTCAGATTATGACCACAAGGTGGCAGCATTAGGTATATTTTGTGGTTCAAGAGAAAAACTGTTCATGCAAGAAATATCTATACCACTGTAGTCTGGTTGGCATGGGTATTCATTGAATGGAATATACTGGAAAATCTGAATATTTTTTTAAATCTTACATTCAAACATATAAATTCAATATATATCCTACAGTACACGTTCAAAAGAGTGTTCCACTCCATTTTGAGCTAGTTGTGTACTGTGTAATTAATACAGTGGAATGCGAGGTTGTATACTTAAATAAAAAGAGCATGCAAAACAACACTGGCATCAGTTTTAAATGACAGCGACATTTTTTTTTCTCCTTCAGGATTGTGTGCAATCAAGTCCTGGCAGGGTGTCCTATTACAATTACGTACCCAAAGTTGGCATGCGTGCAAATCTTAAATTGGTTATAAACAACGTTTAAGTTTGAGTATTCTCTAATTAGCCTTGATTACAAGAGAAAAAGCATCAAGTTATTCAAAGTAAGTTTCTGTAAAGTGGAAAAAGAAACATCTGTCGATAATAACTAATTCAATTTAAATTGCAAATGCCTGTTGATTTTAGTGACGTCAAATAAAACTGCGATAAACAAAAGTGGTATCGCGTAATAGATTAAGTCTTGATAAATAAAATGTAACATGCCTGTTTTGCCTTCAATGACAGGTCTATGCCTTCACAGGTTTTGTCCAACTTTTCATACTTCACTGACCAGGTTACACAGTTAAAATGTAATGCAAAAATCTTGCCAAATTCTGTTCTTAGACGTTGATATGGTGATAATTCTGCCACAGACACTTCTGTGTTTTAAGGTTCACTTAACACCAATTTGACAAATATTTTGTCTTGTTGATTCTTCCTCAAATCCAGCTCTCATGGGAAGTTATTCTGGCCAACATTACAGGACCCAGCCATGGCATCCTGTGGAACAGGAGAGAAAGTGCTAACTATTGATAGAGATGCATATCTGAGTAATACTGCACCATCCTCACAACACTGCTGATATTAGCATGCAGGACAAATCATTCCATGCGAGTTGAGATAAGGTTACGTGCCCAGGTCTGACCGGGGGGGTTGAATATCAGATCAGTTCAATAGCGGCCTAACGAAGTTTTGTAGCTGCAGGAAATGATGTCATATAATGCATTATTCACATGCATGGATTATGGTGCAACCCTAAACCGTGGCAGGGCTCAGGAGCCGTGAAACTGGAGATTTCTAACATGTCAGGAAACAACACAGGGACAACAAGCCTCCACGAGCTCAAGCCTGGCTCCATCCTGGGGCCGCCTGGCTCCATCCTGGGGCCGCTGGGCCGCCTGGCTCCATCCTGGGGCCGCTAGGCCGCCTGGCTCCATCCTGGGGCCGCCTGGCTCCATCCTGGGGCCGCTGGGCCGCCTGGCTCCATCCTGGGGCCGCTGGGCCGCCTGGCTCCATCCTGGGGCCGCTGGGCCGCCTGGCTCCATCCTGGGGCCGCTGGGTCGTCTCTGCATGGGAACCAACCAGCAGAGACACTGGGGTCTGTCTCATTGTGTCCAGTGGAGACAGAAGCTCGCTAATGTGAACACAGACGGGCACTAGTCTGGCCCAATTGACAAATGGCTATTTCAGATTCAGTGGTGCCATCCAGCTCGGAGCGCATCTCAATCAAGCGAGAAGGGCACCTTGTTGTGATACACAATTAATCCTCTCATTACTCCTGTGATTAGGCCTGTCCCACCAAGAGGCCGTGCATTCTGATCTGATTAGAGGACAGTAATTGGGGGAAGAATCACATGATGCATTGTTTCCCTGGGAAGATGCGTTTTTAGTTTGTGCCTCAGCAACACAGCAACACACTGATGATGCTGAGTGACTCTGGAACAGGAAACAAGAGGGCTGGGAAGGATTAGCCGAATGATTGAAATCATCATCTATTCTCTATTAACTGATAATTAAACCCTGTCAATATATGGTAGAAAGGGTCAGTAAAGAACCATTATATCATTCATTGTAAATCCTTTGTTTAAAAATGCATACACAGTATATTACGTGAAGAGTTCTGACAAGTTGTGGTCGTGTCGGTATGAAAATGATTCCGTATGAGAAAATATTATTGGATTCCAATCATGTATTTATCCTACTGACAATGTAAGATACTGTCCCATCAGTTTGCTATTTTGGTATTTTATTTTCTCCAGTTTTTATTGTAAGCAGCATTTAACAAATAGTAAGCAGCATTTAACAAATATGTACTTAACATATTTGTCTAAGCAAAACAAGTGCTTTAGCTAATCTTTAACCCTGCTACACAGAACTCTAATTCTAACCTATGGTTCAGCTTTCGGTGCATGTGAGCCACAAGGGTCCTCAGATCCTGTTCAGCCAGTCTCAACTCCCAGACACACAGGAGACAAACTGCTGATTAGTACCACGTTCGGACGGGATTAACACGGTAAGAAAGTGATTGGCATTGTTGATTATCCAACTACTGTGCTTTTTTTTTTACAGCGTACCAAAAGTGTACATTCTGGAAATTCTTTGTGCCTGTTTGGAGCCCTAATATTGTCCCTGTTCCACAATTCCAGGATTAATCTGTAATCTCGTAATATGATAATATGATTTTTTTAGGCCGCTAGGGAGCATTTAATCTTCAAAATAAAAAATAAATAAAACATTTTTTTTAAATAAAATTTTAAAAAAATACCTTGACTACCGTTCTGCTTTAGCAACATTGAGAAGTATTGCTAGTTTGTAGAGTAGACGACCTACTGAATCTCTGGCAGCTGTTGATGTCATCCATCTTTAACACCATTCAACTATTGTTGTCATCAATCACGTCCACCATTTCAAATCTCCTACAGGCCTGAATAATAAATACATGATTTGGACCCTCTGAGCTTTCATAATAATCCCTTACAGAAGGCAAACTGTGATGCCTCGTGGCAGGAACTGAAGGTAGAAGCACATATTTTTATTTGGCAACACAATTAATTGTTCTGTTGTGGATTCTCCGTGCCATATAATTCCTCCACAATTAATTGAATAATTGTGTTCTACATCCCTTGTTCCTGACTTGTGTTCACTGTGCAGAACAGATTTATCAAAATATCCTCCAGGGCACAAAGCCAGAAGAACAGCTTTGCTTTGCAAATATTGTAGGACCTTGGAATTCACTCTCACAACATTTAGATTGAGAAATCTCTATCATGGCCAGAGAGAGGGTATCATGTATATGTTATGTATTATACAGAGAAAGCAACTTTAACTAGATAATCAGGTTGTAGTCTAAGAACCAGATGGATTTGTTGAAAATATGACTGTTCCCACGAACCGTAATTTACACCTCTCTATCATTCACTCCTTATGATTATAACAGTGTATGAATCTTGTATTCATTATATTGATTAGCTTTCCAAATAAAATCTTCTTGAATTAAGGTTTTATTTTGAAACTAAATAGACATGCAAGTTTTGGATTACAAGCCCAAGCTGTCTGGCTTTTGTGGCCCCCATTGAAGAGTGTTCACGTGGAAGTGATGCAGCCTGACACTGCGTCCACATGAACTAAGTTATGTGAAATGGACCTCATCAGCACCAATCATATCAGCTCCTCGGAGACAGTGGGAAGGCAAGCGCTGCTAGCGACCTAGTTGGGCTCTTAAAGAGACAAAGGCCCGTTTTGTATTTTTTTGGGGGGAAGAATACCACCAATGGTCAGACACATTTCTCTCTCTCTCCTCGTCTCTAACTAATTCAAACACGGTATAAATAGTCCATACTACTATCTCCTTTAGCAGCGTATTAACTGGCACGATTATGTATTTGTATTTTTCGAAATGTTCGAGGAATCACCGTGTATGAGACATGCTGCTGTGCAGCTGTTCTCGTTGGCAGCTAGGCACTCCTGGTAACGAGGAAGCTTTGACCAGGACCAGCGATCCGCCACGCTGGAAGCCACTGCTTCTGACAACGTGTTAGTGAAATGTCAAATTGGAGCTTACATACATCGACCTGGTGCTATTGACCTGCAGCAATGTCCTTGCCTCAAATGTTGCGTGACATCACCTGTTTTCTATTCTTCTCAACCTACTGGTTAATAATAGCAACTCGTATCCTAGTTCAGACAGGCCCTGTGGCACACTGTTAAGAGTTCAGAACAGACATTTGTGTTAACTTAAGAACAATAGGGAAGATTCCCCCCACAGAGTACAAATAGGAAACATCGTTTTGGATGAACTCGACGACCGTTGTAATTATGAAATGCTAATGCAGAATGATCAGACCGTCTGATCGGTACACAGCAGCTAACTCATATAAGGCCTGTTGCTGAAAACCCAGCATCCAGCTCTGTAGTTCAAGATGTGTCTCATCTTCAATCCCTGGCAGCAGTTAACAATTTGTTTACCATAAAAAATCGTCTACAAGGCTTCTGTAGCCAACCGTCGATTGATTCAAGCCTTGTTTGCATTTTAAGACAATGATTATTACAACCTTTTCATGCTACAACGCCTTCCTGTTACCAAGTGAGTCATCTGTTCTCCAAGAGAACCCAAGCATGAGAGGTCAATAGAGAGAGACAGCTGCCTGTTACGTCCTGCTGAGAGCCAAACAAGATGATGGAGGAGAAGACCAGATGACTTCCTGGATTAGATATGGCAGGATTTTGAGTTAGGATTTTACTGTTTGTCAACTGAGGGATTTAATATTTTTTTGCTTTCACAGTAAAGGTACAGTAGGCACAGAAGATACAAGAGTTTAGAGTTGAAGTTGAAAACGGCACAATATTATTATTGTTTTCTCCAAAAGTTGTGGGTTTTTACAGTTGTGGTTTACTGTACTGTGCTGATGTAAATATGTCAATCATTGACATTATTTCAGTATGTGTTGCTTTTGATCCCGTCAATATACTACATTTGAATTCATATTTAGTTATTCATTCATCTGGTTTCCCAGCAACAGTTATGTGCTGTTGTAATTGAACCAAAACAATCGAATCAAAACTTCGATGGTGGGACCAGAATGGTACAATTGGTGTAGAGAGAACCACAGTTGTTGGACCTTGGTTGTTGTTTAAGTCAGTTCTGTTCTTTGATGTTATTCGATAGCGCCTGACAATGACATGAGGTGCCTTATTTCCCCGCTCAGCTGACCTCGTACCAACCTTCAAAAAGGACGTTTTTTTTTTTGTATTTTCTATTCTTGCCCCCAGGCTCAGATTGAACTTTGTGATAAATGGGTGCCATATTTTTTTTTTTTTTTGCTTGTACCTTTTTCTTTTCAAATGCAGACATGTAGCCCGTCTGACCTCAGCTCTGGAGCCACATCTGCTCAGGGCACTTTCCACTTGGTGGGGCATGTTCAGAGACGAACGCCTCCCTCAGAGATGACCTACAGGCCTTGTTCATCTCCCTCAGGTTCTGTCAGGCCTCACAGCAGCACAGAAGGCCAGCCCCTGCCATGTCTGCAGCATGATCCTTAACACCAGCAAGGTCGTAAAAAGGGAAAGGTTCTGGAGAAAAGCACTTGAATCTCATTCATTGCTATTTCCTGTTCTCCAAAATCTGAAGGAAAACAATGGGTGACATCGGTTGACTTTTTCCTTGTGTGACATTTTCGTCCTCTCCGCGTGTAGAAGTAGTAGGTTGCTTACTAGATAAAAGGTCATCTCACATGGCTCTTTGGATTTCTGTGGACTTTATATTTACATACGCACACAGAACCGCGTGATGTAAAAGGTCGTAAGAGAAAAATAACTTTTATTGGGAGTGAGTGTTTGTTTTCTCCTTTTGGGGTTCAGTTTCTTTTCAGGAACATCGAAACAGGATACTGTGTTTTCTTCTTCTTTTGCCCGGGTTTCTTCTTCTAATCATACTTCCTAGTTTTAGTTATATAAAGTCCTTTCCAGAGGAAGAGCCACAGACCTAATGAGTTCCGCCTGGCGTTTCTTTATCTGTTTGGCAGTACAAGTTTGAGAGTCGTGTTTTAATTTGTATTGAATAAACAATATGGGATTGTATATGCAATAAAGCTATAATTATGCCCGCGGGTTGTATTTCCTCAAAGGAAATTAAGCGGGCATGGCATCACAAAATGCAATGGAAATTACTTCCAGATTTCTGTGTCTCGGGGTTCATGGTCTAGGACCACGCTGAACGGTCTTCTCAAAGCCTTCCCCTCACCCTCACAACATTCCCCTCACCCTCAGAGCCTCCCCCTCACCCTCAGAGCCTCCCCCTCACCCTCACAACATTCCCCTCACCCTCAGAGCCTTCCCCTCACCCTCAGAGCCTCCCCCTCACCCTCACAACATTCCCCTCACCCTCAGAGCATTCTTGCCTCTCGGAGGTGCACAGAAAGATTGCATGGAAAACTGTAAAAACGGAATCCCATCCTACCATGGATTTGCATCCTCCAGAGTGACCACGGCTCTGTGGACTTCACACACGTCTTTGCCTGTGTCGTCCTGCGGAGCGTGTCGGGGCGTGGCCATCTTCTCAGGACGGAGAACTCCCGTGTTAGTCTTGGCGTGTGCGTGAGGACCACGGCGAACGTGCTCTCCTCTCCCGGAGGGATCAGAACATATTTTGTGGTCTGATCAGCCATTTTCATTCCTCCCACTTCAAGCTCTTGTGAGTTTTATGACCCAGAGCTCCTCGAGTTGAAGTATTCCTGTCACTGCTTGAATTCGGGTCAAATTCCATTTCTGTGCATTGCTGTAAATGACGCAGTTCACTTACATACACAGGAAGTAGTTTGATTTGAAGTCACCAAGAAGCAAGTTTCCACTGCAGTTGCTAATTATTTGAGAATAGTATTTGAGAAGTGCTGAGTTTAGTTCATGGATCAAAATATATTTACTTTCATTGACATGTCTGTTTTGTTCAATCTGTAGTGGTTTAACAGTAGAAAACACACAACATGTCGTAAGTGTTTCCTATGCACATGGATAATCTGAGAACAGGCTGTGAACTAAACTACAATTAAAACACCTCCACTGTGGGATTACAATGCCAAAGAAACTGGAATTTGTATCTTTACCGTTTCCTCAAGATCACTGACCTTTCATTAAGGGATACTGGTCAAGTCTGGTGCGTGTAAACAGACAACCGAGAGGAATCAATGAGCAGTTTTCTGTCAGTTGCTGTCCTGGCTGTCTGTTGTGAAGGATTCTTACCACAAGGGGTAGATGTGGTCATGTCATCCACCTTCTGCTGTGTGTTAAGGTCACATGGCTCTCTACATCAATAAATGGTCCTTCCCAAAGAGTTTTCTGTGTTTAAACTAATGTTTTCACATGGCATCATTTTTCAATAAAATCGCGTATTGTTTTAAAGATTAGTAAAGTTGTAACTCAACATATGCCATTTGACCTAAAGTTAAAGAATGTGACAAAGAGCATTGTAAATGCTTTAGTCTCTCTGTTTGTTAATACAGTTTAAACTTCCTGAATTTACAAGGAATCTTTTAAAACTCGTTTTCCAATTATAACCACCGGCGAAGCATGCTCAGATAATTTGCATGTGAAGAAATGACGTTAATACAAAAAGCCATCTAGAGGGAGAGGGGTTGTCTTATCGTCATCCATGGTTATTAGTATGTTAATAGAAATGACATCATTAATACGCATGATCATTTTCCTTTTGTATTGACGGTTAATAGGGTAAAGAAGAGGTGAAGACCCTTTAGGTTGAAGTGCTACAGCTCTTTACCGGACGGGAAGGTGTGACCCACAGTAGTGACCTCGCACAGTACTGGAAGCCCGGCTGTGTAAGACGCATTGAACGCATTACTTCCAAAGCGTTATAAGCTACGCGTTATGATTTGAACTTCGATTATAGCAGACGTTTAATACATTCTAAGGTCTTTATTCGCAACGTGTTTCGCTAATCATCCTAGCCTTCACTTAAATCTCCGTGTTTAATCAATTGCAAGGTCGCGACGTCTTCGCCGCATTATAAAATAATCAATGCGGAGACGCTACCGGCGATAACAGAAACAGAGTATGCTAAACTCTTTTAAAGATGCGTTGTCGACGTAGGCCTACTGTAGATGTGTTGGCTCAGGTATGATGCCACACATTTAGGTGTGACGCTTCCTGAGAAATGAATGCCTCTCCCATGCTGTAGTGGACATAAATCTCCGAGGGAAGAGGCTGACTCTCACATAAATAACTCAGCCTCCAGCTCTCCAAATTTATCATGGACACGGTGGGATGGCTTTTTACAAAGGTGTTTTATGCAAAGCTCGTGTCACAAATTCCTGAAAGCACATTTCAAGCTGTCAGTTTACGGAGGTGTTGGGTTATTTGCTGCTATTTATTGGGCAAAGTGACCTGTGACCTGTCAAATGGGTCAGACACACATCTTACACAGTAAATAAGGCATGCTGAGCCTGAATACAGACATGGATTTGCTATTTATACGCTTCACTTTAGATGTTTTTTTCAGATAATTTGAGCCATCTTAAATTCTAATCTTAAAGTCTTATTTTAAGATTATGCTATGCTTGTTTGATGGCTCTACTGCAGCTGAATTTATGTATTTTTTCACTTAGGGGGATCACTGTGAGAAATTAGGTTGCCAACATTTGAAGTGTCAACTCCAGATTATTAAATCGTCTGAACATGTTCATCGGCAGGCTGCAGACACCAGAATCATACTGAGAAGTTGATAAATGAGCAAGATGTGGAGATGTGTATCGTCAACCTTTTGTTTTTCTGAAAAGGCTGTCGTCAGAAGTGTCTGGGAGGATATGCCTTAAAGATGATTGCATAGTCATTTGCATATTCAGCTAATTGATAAAACAGCTTATGAAAGCATGTCCCTCTGTGAGGCCCGGTTTCATTTACTAAATGAAGCGTTTCTGCTGTCTATCATAACAGGATTAGGGTGATTCACTGGTAAAACCATTAGTGAATACCTTTGACTTGTGATGAGCCAAGTGTCTCAGTGCTCTCTTTACAAATAATATTTCTTACCAAAAAAATGCAGCGTATTTCATGGTAAAAAATCAATTGCGTTGCTGCACAATACCGATTATTTTCAGTCTGACTCATCCGAAATGAAACCATAATGGTTTCACCTACAAGAACTCTATACAGGTCATCATAACATTCCATTGATCTGTGATGACCTTCCATTAACTTTAGCTGCAGCAAATCACAAGTGTGAGCCATCACTGACCATGCATTTCATTATCCGTTTTACCGCGGTATTGCCACAAAGAAAGACAAGCCACTCAGGCCGAATCATGATCATGCGTTTGAAACTTCAATTTCCCAGGTACCGAGACAGCGATGATGTGTGCACTTAAGTCTATGTAATCACATTGTATATATAACCTTCATAGCCTTGGTGAACCACCTCAGAACATCCGACTCTCCTCAGGGAAGATTTCATTTCCTCAATCTCTCCTCCATGAGAAATTGCTGAGAATTCAGGGGCTTCATATGTCATGCTTCAAATATGTTATTTGAAAAATATATTGTTGTATTTCGTGTTTACTCGCTGTCTTGTCGCTGCTCTAGTGCTGATCCTGAGAGGGGTCAAATGCAGGTTGGCCGATTCTGATCTTATCAGGCAGATTTGGGTTAGTTTGCCCTCTGGCATTTTGCATGCATCAGTCATCATGAGTCAAAATGTCTCTACGGTAACGAACAGGCTTAGCCTATTGCACGCGCAACCGCAGGCACAAGGTAAAATTAGTCTGTCAAGCAGCGCTCTCATTCCAAAACTTGTCATTTCCAACCACCGGGTCCCACGGTGCTTTGATGTTGATGCAAAACAATATTCTGGTACTCACTTTTTGAAGATCTTCAATTTCCTGATTGAGGCATTTTGATAGTGAACAGAAGGCCTAGGCTATGTAGGCCTAGGCTATGTAGGGTTAGGCTATGTAGGCCTAGCAGTTCTGTGTAAAAATCATCGATTATGTCCAGTCTAAAGCACACATAGCCAGTCTTGCTTGGATATGGTGTTAAACAGTGACTTTTACTGCACATTTCATTAAAAGTTTAATAGGCTGTGAACACTTTTATATGCATCTTTAAAACTGAAATGGTATCCATCTGGCACATGCTTAATTATTGATAACAGTAAGAGCACATGCAGTGTAACTTCTCAATGTGCTAATCGTAACTGTCAGCTCTCTAGGTGCCGGCTCCAGACTTTCTTTTCCTGCTAATTATACCTCATTAAGTATACTTTCATTAAGTTACTGTAGCTACTTTCCAAAGTGATGCCTCATCAAACAGCCATTGTTGGAACCATTTCAGTGGTGGCTATTGGGTGGCGCTGTGCGTAGCCATGGTAACGTACTTAAATATAGGATATAGGCTTGGCGCACACAGTGAGGTCTATTGTTTTGGAACGCGTGGCAGGGTAAAGGCTGTCTGTATGTTTTTCTGTCACAGCCTAGAGTAGTTGTAGCCTAATTTAGACATTGAATGGACAGGCTTATCTGTCTTTCTTTGTGTCTTTTTGATACTTTTTTGTGTTGCGACTTGACATGAGAGGTTCAAAAGAGCCTATTTTGGAAAGCGCGACCCATCTACACCGGAGCTACAAGTAGCCAACGCCGATTAGAACAGTCTACATGGTCTACGAAAACAACTCCAAATGACAACCCAATAAGAACAACGACTGCAATCGTGTTTGGAACTCCATCAATACGCTTGCGAACAGTGTGGATGTCTTTCCTTCTTCTCTAAGACAGGGTGGTGAATTTACCGTGGTGCTGTAGGGTTTAATGGACGACCTCTAATTACGTAGACTGTGACCTTCAACCTGAGACACAGCAGGCAACACCGTCATCATCATTCATTCTGACTCGGCCGACGCTGCTGTCGGAAAAATCTACAGGAGTATTTTTCATGCAGGTTAAAAGAAAAACTTTTTTATTGGCACCAACAGGGCAAGAACCCCCTAGGGTATAGGAGTGTGCTGTGTTTGACTAGTACCATCGGTTCTGGTAGTGAGATCGTTTGCAGGCCAGTAATTGCATCTTTGTTGTGAGTGTCCTTCCTCCTCACTGGTCCTTGAGCGTTTAGTAGGAAGCTAATGAAGACATCCCTGCAGAGCCATTACCACTGGGCCTTTAGCTGCCGTGATCCGTAACAGAGATCCACACAGCTCTCCCAGATCAATACCGGGGGTCGAGTCATCCTTCAGACAAGCTAGTAGAAACTACTGGAAAACAACCACTGAGCTTTTGGGTGGCCAACATGGCCGTGTGTCACATGAGTTTAAGTCAGCCATTTAGCCGGGAGAAGAGTTCACCTAACTGACAAGACGGCAGTTATTTACAACGGCTCCTGTGACTGGGGAAAGCTCAGCTAGTACCCTGCAATTCAATGTGTTTTCTATCATTGAGGTTCGAGACATCCAGCGTGTCTTCAGAGAGAGAGAGAGAGAGAGAGAGAGAGAGAGAGAGAGAGAGAGGGAGAGAGAGAGAGAGAGAGAGAGAGAGAGAGAGAGAGAGAGAGAGAGAGAGAGAGAGAGAGAGAGAGAGAGAGAGAAAGAAAGGGTTCTGCTTGTCCGGGTGTTGAGAACATTCCAGAAAACCACAACAGAAGTTACATGTTTCAAAACAAAAACAAAATAAAACCCCGGTATTTTGACTGTTGTTCAAGCAGGACAACTCCTTCATCAGCCTCAGCCGTGGCCAGTTTCTATGACATTCCACTTTCATAAAACTACATTATCCATCCCATTAACCAGGTTAACACCCTGTGGCTGGGTTGGTCCTCTGCTACGGAGCCAACAAGATCCACCAGAGCGCTCATGACCATTAAAACGACGCCAGAATTGATTTCCATACATACCCTCTCTCTTTGAGAGAGTGCTCAGACCATTAGGAGGTCCGGTCCACAGACTTGTACAAAGCCCTGCAGCCATGGCTCATTTTTGGGTTATCTGGCTTGCTTTGCCTACTCTGAATGGATCAGGGTCATGGTGTTTGGAAGCACAAATGAAGTCGGTTGCACAGCAGCTGCAGGGGAAAGCAACATCCCTAATGGAGAGACAGACTGGCTTCTCTTCGCCGGTCTTAATAGCTAGCCTTTTGTGTGCTTCTAAGTGTTTTTCTAAGTAACGTCAGGATTGTTCATTCGTATTATTAGACTTCAGCCAGTCATGATCCTATTCTCTCATCCATGGAATTCGTTCATCACTGGAATGATGCTGTGTTTCATCCTGGCCAGCTGGGTTAGTTTTGTGTTGTTTTACTAAACTGAGATACAAATATAAGAGTAGGGTTCTTGTATTGTGAGTGATGCGTACATGTGTGCATGCACAATGACATCATCAGACTGTCAGGCTTGGAAAGAGTGTTGGGCAACAGCTACAGACATATAACAGACAGTCTGTTGATGTCTAATGATTTCCATGGGAGTCATTACTTCAGTGTGGTTAATAGGGCAGAATGATACCTGCACTGTATTCATAATCATCTTGTGGGTGAAGTCCAGGCATTGTAAAAATCAATCACGTAATTTTCACCTTTTGTATTTCACTTTTACTCAAACATTTTCTTAATTTCTCCTGGATTGCATCAACTTTATCATTAGCGTAATCGCTTTTATCCAAAGCGACTTCCAAGACAGAGCTTTACAAAAGTGCATAGGTCACTGAACATAACAACGAGATAGCCCCAAACATTGTGGGTAACCAAACATGAAGCATACATTGTGAAAACCAAATAAGTCCCAAAGGGAAGAACCATAAGAGCATGTAATTAGACAAGTTACAATTAAACAGCATGAACCTCAAAAGTGCAAGAGTTTACGTGTGGAAAAAGCCAGCAGCAATAATATATTACACAGCGAGTACAATCATTTAAAGTCAGTTACAGCTAACCAACAAGAGCAACAAGTCTCTCAATAAGACTCAGACTCAAACACAGATCAGGAGGTGGATCATGAGGTGGGGGGGATTAACCATTAATCAATGGCATTAATCCCGGCTTTGGTCCAGGGATCCAAACAGACTTCTGACGACAGCCTTTTCAGAACTAACGAAAGATTGACGATACACATCTCCACATCTTGCTCATTTATCAACTTCTCAGTATGATTCTGGTGTCTGCAGCCTGCCGATAAACATGTTCAGCGATTTAATAACCTGGAGTTGACACTTCAAATGTTGGCACCCGAATTTCTGCATTGACCAAATACCTAAAGAGACCCAGAATCTTACAGTGATAAACTTTGGTTCCAGACCAGCCAGGAGACCAGCAGGATTTGGTGGCAGGAACAAGTACCAAGCATGATCTGAGGATGTAAATGACCAACACAATAAAAGAACACAGATATTTAAACCAGGTAGTTTAATTGCCAGCACTTACATCTGGATGACTCATATCACATTGTGTTGGGTCTAAGTGTTTTAGTCACCTTGACTTTAATCCAAAATGCTGATAGATCCAGATCCAGATATTCATGTTGCCTTCGTATCAGCCTCGAGATACCCCACCCCTCTTTCTAGAAAACAGGAAATATCTCAGATTGTCCTTGTGCGTGAAGGGCAGATCTAAGAGGGCAGCCATTTGCTTCTCCTCTCCTGGCGTCTCCTCTGGTGCCGAGGGCGTTGTAGCGTGTCACTGCCTCAGCAGGCTGCAGGAGTTAAGCTTCTGCTGCTCCCGTGAGCCTCAGAGACCTGGGGGGCTAATGACTACACGCCTCGCCCTGCCAATCACCACGCCAATGAGGAAGTTAAGTCAGTACTTAGTTATCCTCGTCTCCCTGCGGAGCTGTGGAGGCGTGCTGTGCCGGACCGAGATGTGGTGGTTCTGTCTGGCTCACCCCTGCTCTGACAGAAGAAGGTCGTTTGACTGAAAGGACACACCAAAGCTCTGCACAGTTCCACCCAGTGTGGCAAGCTTAGTAGGATGACACCAGTGTCTCGCTGTCCCAAATTATAACGGATAAGCAAGGCAGACAAAGTGGAGATTTGTGTTCCTTTGAATGTGTTTTTATCAGCTAATATAATGATAAAATGATGATCGTGAAACTGTAGTATCACATAAGTGAGAAAACATTTCGGATTAAATGTCTATCATTGACTTTATTTGGTAATTGCTGTGTTTCCGTAACCTGGATCCATGACAGAAATGATATTCCAGTGGAACACACACCCAGAATCAGACCCACCATGCTCTCATCAGACGTCTGCTCCAGACATGAATTTAAACAGTATAACATTATTATCAGATATCTACGAGACAAAAAAAACACACCCTAATGTGCTGTAGTTGGCTGGCAGAGCCAAACATAGCTGGACCGTGAATAAATACAGATACTCTAGAGGTCTGGTCCCCAGCTGAGCTCAGTCTAGGGCTGTTATGACCCTGCAAACTGGAGGAAATTACAACACTGGCAGCGAATGTGTGATAAACAGTCACAACAGCAGGAGGGAACTTCATAGACTTAGATTAATGAGTGCGTTACTGTATATATTCAGGGTGTAAATATTATGAAACAGTTCATGGTTTCAGAGTTCACGCAGAACACTGAACTTGAAGGCGTTTCTCCGTCGACAAAAAAAAGCTCTGTGTGGAACAAGCTGTGTTTTGAATGCAGTTCCTAAGTCGATTGTTCTGAGAGGAAAATCATAATCTGTCGAGTCAGCTGTTGACAGTTGATGGACAGTCCTGTTGATAAAAAAACTAACAAAAAAACCCACCATCTTTGTTAACAACACCCTAATCGAAAAGAAAATGATGACATACAGCTGTTAAACAGTCGGACAGCCCATCATAGGCGACTCCTAAATGGAAAAAATGGCAGCCGTATTAGATCAATACAAATCCCCATAAAGCCAATTTGTGTACAGTCGGCCATTACATTCCTGGCTCCCCTCCCAAGCTTCTGCCAGGGCCCTGTCTCGCCTGCTGTGAGCCCAGGTGGCAGGGCCTGCCTTCGGCTCACCCGTCCAGGGGCTCCGCACAGTCAGGCTGCCACTGTTCTGCATAAAGGAATGCAGACTCTTATCTAATGTGGTACGGGCCCGGGGCCAAATAAACGAGCACAGCAGCTGCTCTGGAAGCCCCTGCAGGAGTCCCCGAGGCCCTCCCCGATGCCCTCCGCGAGGCCCTCCGCGAGGCCCTCCCCGATGCCCTCCGCGAGGCCCTCCGCGAGGCCCTCCGCGAGGCCCTCCCCGATGCCCTCCTCGAGGCCCTCCGCGAGGCCCTCCCCGATGCCCTCCGCGAGGCCCAGATGAACACAGAAACAGGACCTGAATCATCTGCAGTGCTGGGGGGTGACAGACCTCAGGGGGGCTGTGTGCTGGCTGTGGGGATGACGGACAGTCACGGTTTGATAGGATATCCTGAACATCTGACAAAGAAACTGGAGGTAACTCTTGACAGGATGTGAAACGTCTAACCTTTCAACTCATCGTCTAATTGTCTGACTCAGGGTTACAGATCGTGACATTCTCTGATTTCTGAAAACATGTTTTGGCAGGTGCAGTGTTAGCTTATAGACATTCTGCTTAGCCTATAGACTATTGGTATTTGGTGATGTAACAGTGGTAGGCTGTTGTCAAAACTATCGGTTTTCCTGGCATAGAGAATTGGTGATCCTGACCCAGAGTCTGTGCAGACGTTGTGTTGGGAGGAATAGTGTGGATGTTTCTGTGTAAAAGCATCCCTGTAGTGTTGATGTAGTTCTAACCTCTAACACCATCTCACCCAGTAGACAAGCTCTTTGATACGCCTTCTAATACAAACATCAGAGAGCTGCAAAGACCACAAGATACAGGCTTGTTGGTGCAAAAAAAAAAAAAAAAACTGAATTTATTTAGCCTGCAGCACAGTTTGAAGTTCGCATTATGAAAAAGCAATTAAGCCATCAAACAATCCTAAATGCAACACGCAGCCCAGATCACAAACAACTGTAATGGTATCCTTTCGTGTGAGGTCCAGTTCTCCAGATTCCTGTGTAAATAAAATATATCTTACTTGAAATCCAGCAAATCCACGAGACTACAGCTACCCAGCTGCTTGTCCTGTTTATGAGAGAGATGCTCAGTCTGGCCTCTGGACCTACACAGCTGAGTCATCAACTTTCAGTCACAGCAAATATTGAACTAGATGTGTTTAGAGAAATGTTATTTATTTCCCAATGTACGGACATTTCATAATAGGGTTTGCTTGCTTGTGTTCAGTTGAAGCCAACACATTCAACAAGATCTTATCTAGGTTGACTAGAAGAAGACTTAAAATAAACCCAAGGATGCAAAATAGGACAAAGGTTTGTCATAAAATGTTTCTCTCCCATACGTGTGTGTCTCTGGTGCTTCTGCTGACTCTGCAGACAGAGTTTATCATGTTCTGTGGGCAAGACTTTAATAACACCTCCCAAAGTCGAACACTTGCCTCTTATCGCACCACACATGCAACTCAGTTAGGACAGACTGCAGCTGAGGCCCCGCTATGCCAGGTGTTCTGGGTACTACTAACATGGTCCACCACCTTCCTAGTTCCCACCCCAGAGGGGTTGTGGATCAGGTTCACAAAAGACTAAGCTGCATACGTAATAGATTTCTCACAAACTCAGAAATCGAATTTGACCCACACAGAAATCGGTGGACCCGACAGTGGATTGCTAATGAAGGCTAAATGTCTGTTCACATGATGCATACTGATGGCTCGTCTGGTAGGAGTGTGTACCATGTAGGCTAAAGCCTGAGGTTCGATTCCGGCTCAGGGGTTTTCCTGCAGCTCCTCCCCCCTCTCTCTCTCTCTCTCTCTCTCTCTCTCCTCACCATTTCATATCTCTCAATGAAGCAACAAATTCTGTTTAAATATATCTTAGAAAAGAGAAAGTACTGGAATGCACATGTGGCATCAAGCTTACACAGATGAAGGCTTTCCAGAAGAACTTCATGGTGTTTCTGGATTGTTCCAGGAAGCCTCTGAGCTCCCTGCTGCAGCCAAGCTCATCTCTGGTGACTTTACTTCCTGCTGGATCTTCAGCCTTTCACAGCTTTGGCTCTGGTCCTCTTCCTCCCCCTCTGTCAGTGCGTATTGGCAGGTTTTCACTGAACCCGTCATCAAGGACACACAGCTTCAGAACAGTATTAAGTGGAGCTGTACGATCCTTTCAGCTGAGGCGAGTGGAGACTGTTTCACCAGGGTTTGCAAACGCATGTCACGGCGTTGCTGTCATGTGAACTGACAGAAAGCCAGAGTACATCTCAATGAGTTCACGTTTATTAAAACGTATTTGCTAAAACACCATATGTGGGACGCCACTGCGCACACTGATGAAGGAGAGTGTTTGGGATGGGAACGACTGTCTGTGGCACGGCTCATTTCATACTAGACAGAGAAACTGTCAGGATAAATGGGGTGTGACTCCATTTAACAAAATCATAAACACCTCACCTACTGTCCGATGATGTGCAGAAAAATTGTTTCCTTCAAGTCTCTCAAACTTCCTGTAGAAACAGCAGGATTTTTGGAGGGAAAATGACAGTTTGCTATCTCCCTTCTGCTGTATCTTCCTGCTTATGTCATCCTTTGTAACTGTCAGAAACTAAAATGCAAGTGTTTATTTTGAGAGCTTTCCGGGATTTGTCGACTAAATATTTACACTTAAAATTTTCAATGGACGTTTAATTCCAACTTTTATATCAACACAACAAATAACAGACATTATACAGTTTAACTTGGGCTTGGGAAACGACAACTCTGAAAACTGATTTATTTCCAAGAAGACACATTTAAATCAAAAAGCACTCAATTCACCAGGAACTGTTGAATGCGTTAAATTTTTCGAAGTTGTTCTCTTATTTCTTACCAGTGATTTCCTGACACTGTGATCTGAAGCATTCCAGAGGAATGGCTCTTCTTCTGTGTCCCTGTAAAGAGCAGCTAGCAGCTAGCTGATGCCAGCACAGCTGTGTCTAACAACTTGTAACTGGACCCTAACGTCGACAGCTGTACCCTCCTCTGGGTTCTAATGAGAGCGCATCTGAGAATGCTGTACACAGTTTTGAAATTGATTTTGGCGTGTGAACAAAGCTTTCCTTGAGTGACAAAATTAAGCATCTAATATGACTAACGGTGTGCTTTGCTGCCACATACTCTGATCTAATTATGGAAGGGTACAGTATGGCACAGGAGAAGTGTGAAACTCATGCAGAAGACAGAAGGGGCTGAACAAAGGATTTTATCAATCACATATAATACTCGTGTTGTATGACCGCTTTAAGGCAGTTATTTCATTTGTCACAAGACACATACTTTCCAAAAGAACTAGCACCCCACACCGTTTTGGGGGATATTAATCTTGTTTGTGTAAGAATGCTTTGTATTTTGCTTCTTAACGTAATTCTTTTGGCCTCTCTTGGGTTATTCAGGAAGTTAAGCTGAGTTCCAAGACGTTTTGAACAGGAAATTGTCCACTCTGGAAATGAAAACCACTCAAAGAGGCAGTTGAGAGAGGAATGTTGGACTTATGGTATATTTCATATCCACAGAACACATTCTACACATCTTATTTAAAAGCATCAGTTTTTAACAGATGGTGCAGTGTAATGTTCATAAAATGGGAGCCCAATTTTAAAGTGTCAGACTGCCTTGTTTGCTAAAGAAGTGATTAAAAGCTTCTGTAAATAGTATTTTTCCCTATACCAAACCGAAACATAAAATGACTGCACGTACACAATCACTGCAGACTTGGTAACAACATGTCGTATAAGGAATGTTTAGCTGCGCTAACACAGAGGAATGATGTCAAGATCCATCAATTAGTCTGCAAAATGTCAAACTGAAAACAAAGATAACTGGTCAAACGTAAACTGAAAAACTGCTGTCAAAAAGATAATAAACCTTGAGTTCATATTATATTTGTGTTTCTTAGTCATGTCCATGTGCTAATACAGTCTGAAACCACTCAGAATCATTTTGATGTTTAGGATCAGAGGACATATCTTTTGTGAACCCAATTACCTTAAAAGGAAAACTTATTACTAAAAACTTGACAGCATATCTCAGGGGAAGCTTAGTTTTTTATTGGCACATACTCAAACTTTACTAGTAAGGAAAAACATTTCCAGAATGACCACCAGGCTTATCTCTTCACTCCTTTAAGTGTCAACAGACACGAAAACATTCGCTGTTGTAAGTTTGCACAGTTGATTTGATGGGTTTCTTTAAACAAATCTAGACCGTAAATTATTGCTGACAAATGTCCTTTGGGTTCTGTCTCCCTTAGTTAGTCTGAATGTGCACACAAGTGTTCTATTGCCTTGAGTTACCCCTTGTGTGGTCAATCTCCCAACAACTTCACAAATGACAAGTGACATAAGGCCATTTAAGGGGATTTCTTCTCATCCAACGCGTTTCATTTTGTGTTTCAATTATTACATTTACATTTACATTTAGTCATTTAGCAGACGCTCTTATCCAGAGCGACTTACAGTAAGTACAGGGACATTCCCCCCGAAGCAAGTAGGGTGAAGTGCCTTGCCCAAGGACACAACGTCATTTTGCACGGCCGGGAATCGATCCGGCAACCTTCTGATTACTAGGCCGATTCCCTAACCGCTCAGCCACCTGACTCACCTGACTCCTGACTTATTAAAATGAGAGAGGTCCACAGTGGCTCATGCCAGTGACTAATAGTACCAGAGCCTGGAGAAGGATTAATAATTCACCACACACCAAAACACTTCTAAACAACACCGATTATTAACCAAAGGTTTTTCAGCTAACAGTGTGTAGTGACCGTGTGCTCTGTTGTGTTCTCTGATGACGAACCTTTGAACACAGAAGCACCTGTGATTGCGTTTCACCTCCGCCAAGGTATGTGGTATTTGATCATCTATCTGAGCCAGGCCTCAAGACTCTCTTGGCAGGTCGTCACTGACACAGAGATACGTTCCTGTTTCATCACTGCTAATAGACTTTGCAAACACTTGGAACACTTCACCTTATTAAGGAACAAAAACAATGTCAGGTTGTATTTTGTGGGAAAGCAAAGTTGTGTACTATTTTACGGTGGTGCTAATACTTGGTTTCCTAGCACTGACATTAACTTTGTAGCCATGGTGATATTCAACAGAGAAATGCCAATTATCTCCTCATTTCCACCAATTAAAAGGTTCTCTATGGACATCTTCATCCCACTTCAATCATTTCCGTCCCCTCAAGCAGTGAGGTTCTTTGTAATGGTGCATTTTGAAATGTCTCGTTTTTCTATATGTGTGCCTGCTGTTTAAAAAAGCATTAATCCCTCACACGTGAAAGCTCAATGCATGTGATCCTCCCTGGTCTGGGACACAATCTTACAGTAGAATACAGCCGGCAGAACACACAAGGCGTTAATCTCCAGGGACAAACACCCCATGCAGAGAGCGATCAAAGAGGAGAATTAGTTTTAAATGAAGGGGGTGCTCAATTTATTCTAAGTCTAACTAATCTTATGAACGAAAACATTCAAACAGAGGCATTTGCAAACTCAACAAGTAATAATGTCTTCAGTAATTCCCTTTTAGATGAATTTCTAATTTGACTACCACTTGGTAAAAGCTGTTACAGAAACGTCTTAGGCCTGTGTGATGAAGTTGAAGTTACATGATGATGAAGTTTGCCGGAGATCACAGTTAGTGTGGATATTGTTAGTTCTGTAATCTGATTCTCTAAAGCCAATAATGCACACAGGGAATAATAACTACTCCAAATAATATATAATAATTATCTCAAATTCCAAAGTGATGTGAAAACAGATGATCTGTCTTCTTCCCTGTGGAAAACATTTGAGTAAATTTCAAGTACACATAAATTGATGGGCCAGGATTTCTCCTTACTTTGCACTTTGCGTGGGAAGTAAGAAATTGCATATCTGAGCCCTGTCCCACCTTGAGAAAACGTACACCCGGATTCTGCAGTGGCAGCGTTTTTGACTTTTGTAAGATTTCTGACATAATGAGCTGTCAGCCTGCGGTCCACTCAAACTGTACGAGATGACATCCTCACGGGGAAACTCAAACCCCACTAAAAAATACTAATATTCTAAAAGCATTTACCAGTTTGTGTTCGTTTACTTAAAATCTGTCATCAATTATTTATTACCAACAATGATACACAACACCTCATTAGAGGTTGATAACAGAACATGCTAAATACATCAGAGAGCATTTAACACATTTAGATTGCATTACTGTATTTGAAATGCGAAACAAGATCTTCATTTGCACTTGTGTCACCTGAAGGAAACACCCTTTTGTAAATTGTTTGTTTGTGAATGTGTGTCCAGCCCTGGGTATTTTTTGTTTTTGTAAATTAGTATTTTGTTTTTTATTTTCTATTTTCCTATTTCCTCTTGCCTACTACAGCGCTGCAATTTCCCCTGGGAGATGAAGGAAGAACCTACATCTATTATTACTATTACCTTTGTCTGACAGCTTTCAGTAGTCCGCTATGGCACCCTGTGCATCCATTGACTTGATTTATTGTTCTGCAGGATGTGCAGAGAAATCATATGATCATTTTGTGCTAAAGGGTTCTGTGGATTGCAATTTATCACATCTTGACCTTATCTGACCCTGTCCGATTGAGCCCTGTACTGTAGATGAACACCATTTTGAAACTTAGGACATGGCCAGACTGTAAAATAGTGATCAAGTGTGTAATGGTTTTAGTTAGCAGGTAAGCTACAGGACAGACCACATCCCAATTTCCCTGCAATTATATGGTCTCTGGTTATACGAGGAAAGATTTTTTGAGTTTAATAGTGTGTGTTACTATTTCCCCACAATACAGTGTGTAAGAAGAACTTAATTATTGGGGTGAATTTGCACATTTCACAGCCTGTGCCTTGCGTTTCAGTTTGTTGAACAGTGATCCAACCTTGAAATAACAACAAAAAAGGTTGCGGTTAGTGTGCAATACTAGCCACTTATCACCCTCCCAGACACAGATTCTCATTCCCTGGATAGCATCATCAGTTTCAGATTCCCAAAGGTAGCTACAATAAATATATAAAGTAAAGTGACTGAGTATTTAAGGCCTTACAGTAGACTTACTGACTGTAAACTAATTCCTCGAGTCTAACTTCAGATAGTATGACGGCAGAAACGATGACGGCAGAACGTTTTTTTTCGTCGTGTTTTTCATTGCGCATTTCAAACGTTCGCAGTTCGCATTCTGGTGACGAGGCAGTAGGAAGGAGGTAGCGAAAGCGGAAAAACGTCAAAATCTAGATGAAACAGATGCAGTCAACAATACTGAGAGATTCTGACCCACATATGGAAGCAATGATACAGCGGCAGCCCCCATACCCCCTCCTCATTTTCCCCCAAAAAGAACGACAAAACCTCAACAGTAAATCAAGTCGTTATGCCAGTTGAGATATTCGAGGGCAGGGATGCTTGAACCTATGGCCGCGAGACGCAAGGGAGTCCCGTCTTTCTGGAAGGATCAAGGCCGCTGCTCTTTGATTCACTCCGTCACATTCAACATGGCTTCAGGGAAACACTCCAGTAGACATACATCAAGAAGAAGACAGACATGACTGAGCCCCTCTCTCAAACCCAAACTAGAAGATGTCTGTACCTAAGCAAATATTTAGTTTTTTTCCCCATGATCCTGCCACCAAAGGAAATACCTTTGATGTGTTTAGCCAGATACAGTTTGAGAAAGAATTCAGATGTTCCGTACTTTATAAATGCCTGAAGATCATTAGGTCTGCATCTGTTTAAAGGTATGAATATTGAATTAATTCATTTAAAGATATTAATATTGTATAACTAGAACCGTGACGTTAGGCAAACAATTCTGGAAAGCAAAAGTCAACGTTGGAAACCGACTAGATACTGTAGCTTGAGGGTGGTCACAGAGCTCAAGGCTAGCCTGAAATGTTCAATCTAATATTAGCAATAGGGAAAAACCAAAGCGCAATGATTATCATATCAAAATGATATGAATATTTCATAACATGCAAATGCCTTCCGTAGTTAAGTATTGAATTGTTTCCAGTATGATGAGGAGAATTTGGTCCTTTGAGGTCGGTCTATCATCCATCACTTGTGATGAGCAAGACAAGGAGACCTCATTATGTTATAAAGTGACTGAAGAAAGTCCTGGCAGGCAATTAACACCAGGATATGCCATTTATAGAGGTTAGGAGTAATTTGTAATCTGAGGAAAAGGTCCACTCACACTGCAGGAAGGAAACTCTAGATCTTTTGGGCAGCAATGAAACCTTATATTCCACCTTGGGTGGATGAAGAGAGGCAGCTCTAGTAAAGTTGTAGACGCAGAAACTCACAAGGCGACCTGAAGAGAAAAATGTCTAGAATTTCTGTTACTATACTAGTTAAATGTTTGAAGATGCCCCATTAAACTTTTGAATCTTTTGTTTATCTGTTCACTGTGATTTCTCCAGAGATTGTGCTCTAAATTCCAAATAATTTAATTCAAAATTTCTGATATTTAGCTGCTCGACACAAAATTGTTTTTTTTAATTTTAGTTAATGTGCGTGCAAGTTAAATTGGAGCAAAGAGAATCTTCGCTATCAAATTGACTGAATCTGATGTGCATAATCTCTTGGGAAAGACTGTTTTACTGTGGAAAAGTCCTTTCTGAGTGGATGGTATTGCTGTCAGGAAGCAGGGGTTTTCTCTGCAGTTTCATTTATTTATAGCAGAGAGAGGATCTGTAATCAGGACAATCTCAGAAACCCTGGGGAGGCGGGCTCAGGCTCTATCACTATTTACCATATCTCACGACAATATCAACTTACAGTTAGATGAATGTAAGGTCAAGACTTGGAAAAAAACTGAAAGAACTTTTCTCTTTAATTATGTTATCGAATACACTAAATCTGGTGTAGATTTCCCAGTAGATACACTATGGGCTTTCCCAAAGTTTTGTTCCTGAAGAAAACTCTTTCAATTGCCACCACTAATCACAAATGGATTTATCGGTTGTTTTCTTTTCAGGGGGAAAAAAACTTTGTATCAAAGCTTAGTGATTCCTAACTGCTCTTATTAGGGTAGAGGTCAGTTTAAAAGTGGTATGTTAAATACAGCTTAAACCTTTCAGTGCAAGTCAAAAGAATCGTTTTCAAAAATCAGCTCACGACTTTCCAATGCGTTCATTCAGCGTTCGGTGTGGTCTTAATCTGTGTGAATGTTTACACAACAGACTGACACGTCAGCTGCGCCTCTTACAGTAACATTGGGCTGTTTGATCCAGGGGTCATCTGTCAGTGTCAACCACATCCCTGTTTACATTCTGTAGTTAGTCCTTGAGAGGATCATCAGATGATCGAAAATGAAATAGAAGTCTGTTGTTTTTGGCCCGCGGTCTGAGAATTAGTCTGCTTGCAGTGAGTTCACACAATGCCTTCATCCAACCTCTGTTTCCCATTTCTACAAATGTGATCCACGTGAAGTAGTCACTTCCCACTTGTCTCTAGGTGACAGCTAGAGAGCCTCTGTTTGTGTTTCGCTGCCGTGCTCTCGTCTTCCAAACATGGGGGTCGACCCCTCTCCTGCCCCGCTCAGAGAGACCACCCCTCCTGCCCCGCTCAGAGAGACCTCCCCTCCAGCCCCGCTCAGAGAGACCTCCCCTCCTGCCCTGCTCAGAGAGACCTCCCCTCCTTCCCCGCTCAGAGAGACCTCCCCTCCTGCCCCTCTCAGAGAGACCTCCCCTCCAGCCCCTCTCAGAGAGACCTCCCCTCCTGCCCCTCTCAGAGAGACCTCCCCTCCAGCCCCTCTCAGAGAGACCTCCCCTCCTGCCCTCATCAGAGAGACCTCCCCTCCTGCCCTCTCAGAGAGACCTCCCCTCCTGCCCCTCTCAGAGAGACCTCCCCTCCTGCCCCTCTCAGAGAGACCTCCCCTCCAGCCCTCATCAGAGAGACCTCCCCTCCTGCCCTCTCAGAGAGACCTCCCCTCCAGCCCCGCTCAGAGAGACCTCCCCTCCTGCCCCGCTCAGAGAGACCTCCCCTCCAGCCCCTCTCAGAGAGACCTCCCCTCCTGCCCCGCTGAGAGTCTGTTTGTGTTGGACAGGAATCCTGAGGAGAGCTTGCAGATGTTGAAACATGGTGCTGGAGTGTGATGGGACAGACACTGATGTGGCCATGCTGTATGGCTGGAAAGGTAGACGCTATAGCATTCAATTGCAGTTTCAGTGTTTTTTACAGACTTTTGAATCGATGCCCAAGACGATAATTAACAAATGAATCTTTTTTTATAATTATGTTACTGGTGTGCCACAGAATGATGCCAAATTTTTAATAGATATCCACAATAGTAGGTAGTGTTAAGTCATTCGACAGAGCAGTCAAAGTAGTTTAACAGTGCCAAATTTTATAATGAATTGGCTCAGGCAATAGCATTGATGGAATTGAGTAACATTCTTAATCACTAAAGGGTGGTCTGTCCAGGACAGACATCGTCCTGGTCCCAGTTCAAACCCTCCTTCCTGTTTGACAAAACAGTACGAGTGTACAAACAAGAGCTCTCAGTGATAAGACAAAGATTATCCTTCGAAACTGTGACTAAACCAATTCAATTACCTCAGAACAGCTAACTTGACGCAGAAAGAAGGGTTGGTTTTCCCTCATTTTCTGGCATACTTCGTCACATGTTGAAGATATTAACTGTAATTTGCCAGTGTGGTCATATCCCCGGGCCCTTCGTGATGTGGTCTGAAAAAGGGAATTCCTGAACGCCAGGCCCCCGGGGGAAGCAGCCTGGCCCGGGGCCTCCTCACAGCCCTGGGCTGCCTGGAGACACAACACAGCAACACTCACACCTGGGGCCACAGCGGAGGAATGTGGAGCAGAACTGCATTCTCTCATTGCTGTCTCATCGCCAGCATACTTCAGACGTGTGTGTGTGTGTGTGTGTGCGTGTGTGTGCGTGTGTGCGTGTGTGTGCGTGTGTGTGTGTGTGTGTGCGTGTGTGTGTGTGTGTGCGTGTGTGTGTGTGCGTGTGTGTGCGTGTGTGTGTGTGCATCAATGTGTTTGTTTCTCCTTATTTCAATCTTTTTTGAGGGTTTGACTATTCTGATAAAACATTGCTCTCAATTCCTTTATTTTTTTAATGGTTACTGTGAATCCTGAAAAGAGTGATATATTCTCCAAACACAACGTAATTCCTCATTCTACACGTTCCTCTATCCACCTGCTGGTCCAAACACAACACAACGCTAATCCATCAAGCACAAGCCCACCTGAACATGGTCCAGATGGTGTCTGAGTACGTCTCGTAATGCAGGGAACATCCATTGTGTGATGTGATTTTAGCTTCTTTTCTTTTTTTAACACATTTAGTAATCTGATTGGGTACACTATACTGCAGTCTGGATCAATTAATATTCTCCTTGGCCCATCTGGCTGTCTTTCATCTATATAACATCATGTCACACACACAAGAAAACATCATCTACCATAATGTTACCATGATGGTGACTAATGGACGTGAGCCTGTATAACAGGCTAAGATGTATGTTGACTTAATAAGCCCCTTAAACTAACTCATGCAAAATAAATTAACAACACCTACTGAAAGTCTAGGTGGGCAATGGTTTATGATTGTTTCATATCTCATGTGTCAAGTGGTTAATTTATTTCTGTCTCAGAATGTAGTTCATGGCTGAGGCTTTGTAACTAGTCACTGTGAATTGGCCTTATTACTAAGACGAGGCCAGTCAGTGAGGATGTGAATAAGTTGCAAGTATCAATGTTGTTAAATATGTTAAGACGTGAATGTATCTTTCACATCAATCCAGAAGGTATTTGTCTGAGGTTCAAATGTATAATATGTGTTCAGTGTTTATTAATGATGATGATGACTTAGTTATTAGATTCCTCATTAACATTGCTTTAACCTCCTTGTGATTTTCCGAACTCAACAAAGCACTAATGATGAATATAATGAGGATAATGAGGAAAATGGCCGAAAATATCTCAGTCCTTTCGGGTCTAACTACTGATGCACTGTGGATTGCGAGATTCGAAACGACGAACAACCTAAAAATATATAGTTCTCATCACACACCGACATTATATGTGTGAAAATGGACCTTAATAATAATTGTTTTTTAATTGGTATTTTGGTTGTGATTTCACATCATCACCTTGTCAGACTATACTGATTAAGAGGACAATTAACAGCCTCAAAACAATGACCTCTGACAGAGTGTTTAAAGGGCTCGGTAATTATGATAACTCTGAAGATTTTGAAACCTTAAAAGAAAGTCATACTTTATAAACGCTTCAATATGTTTTAGGAAGAACTTTCAAAAATCCCATGTGACTGGTAATATGTTTGATTTGATACGGCATATTTTATATACCTACCATATTAATATACTAAAAAGTCCTAGTTAATACTTCATAACACTATTCTAAAATGTTCCCCAAAAATCACAAACAAAACAAACTTATTACATCTTGCTAATTCAGTTTTAAACAACTTAATGATACGACTCTGAAGACGACTACGACTCTCTCTCACTTTGAAACTATAAAAGGGATTGGTAAGGAAACACTCTAAAAACAGGGATTGTTTAGAATGTTTAAAATCCTTGGAACATTTAAATCCTGATTGAATGTATAGAAGTTTGAATGCTTTGGCATGTCTAGCTTTCCCCAGAGAAGATGATATGCATGCTAGAGAAGCACTATTGCCTTACCCTTGTCATCAACAGACATTATTTTGCAATCTCAGGGGCAAAATGTTGTTTCTCAATATATTTCCAATCATTCAACACTAAGCATTAATTTCACACCTCAGCACACTCTCTCCCCTCCCAGCAGCAGTATCTTGCAGGGTTATAAAAGTTGTAATTTTGTAAGCGATAAATACGGTAATGGAATGAAGTCTGATAGAGCATGCAGCCCTTGCAGTTTTTTATGTCTTTTCTCATCACTATTTTACTGTGCATTTCCTCAACTGAACTTCTGTAATATCTCAAATATTGTTCAACACCTTGCCCTGATTCATAGCCCTGATTCATTTTTCTGACACAAACAATATTGTAGTGAGTGCTGTGTTTGTAAAAGAAGTGAACAGTGCTCCTCTGTTTGTACACACAGAGAGACTGAGTGGTGGAAAGCAATCTCACTGAGCTCTCTCTGAAGGCAGAGGATGTTGCTGTTTCTAGACACTAGCCCCGTCATGGCTGGGTGGGGTGTAGAAGGCTATTACAGCAGCCAGAATGAGCTGTAGGATGGTGGGTTTGGAAGCCTGTCTGGTCACCCCAAACCCTTACCTTTGGAGCTGGAGATTTGGGTTCACTTGCAAAACAACAGAGCAATTATTTCTCTTCAGCTTTTGTGATGTTTTTTTGTGTTCCGTCTTTTGTGGTTTGAAACTGAAGCATTACGTCTTTGCCCAGTAACAAAAGCAGAACTGGAGCAATTATCATGCGTTTTTTGTTCAAATGAAAAACATTTAGGTTGCAGCAGCACACCAACCTGTACAGCCAGCGGCTCATCATGGCCAAGCTGACTCAGAAACCATAACCTCGTTCTGTCATGTGATTTCCTGGACTAGGTTTAAGACACGTTCCTGAGAAGGGAAATAGGCAAGAAAAAATATAAATCCACTTTCAACCTGTGGTTATGTGTGTAATCAGACAGGCGAGCTGTAATCGTCTGTCAGGAAGAGGCAAAGGCCCAGATGAGAGCTGTTTGCAATGACAATTTAATTCCCTTCCATCAGATCAACTAGAACATCCAGTAGAGTCACTCGTGGGTGCAGTGAAGTGGACGAGAGCTCTTGGCCATCGTTGCCAGCAGACATGGGTCACTGCAACAAGCTTCAATTGCGAAAAACAAACCACTAGCAAACCCAAAACTCTCTGTTAGTTCAATCATTTAACTTATTTTAGCATTTCTGAGATGTGAAGTTATTGAGTGAATCACAGATTTTTTGCTTTCATTCTGTGAATTATTTTTGAAAACTGGGTCACTTCCCTCTGTCAAGGAACAGGGGTGCTGTTTCAGAGCAGCTTGTATGCTTTGTTGTAGATCATTGATGATTTGCTTTGTTTATTGTATCTTGTTCGTTATGGATTCATGAACAATTTCAGTGAATGAATAACCTCGCTGTTCTGTTAATGAAGTAACTATAAGGTCTTTATTGTTTTCAGTGTAACTCTGAGAATACGGAGAGATTACATCATAATGTTTGTTTGGTTTAAACCAAAGATCTGCATCAGTGATACATTTATCACTTATCACTGATGGCGGATCCATCTGATCCAGCTAGCTTGAGAGAGATCATGAAAGACCCATAAGTGGATTGTCAGCATATAACATCTATGAAGTGGGACAGATTCTGTCAGAGAACATTACAACAGGTGTTAAAAATAGAACGAAAAAAATGACAGAGTTCTACAGCATTTAAAAACGAGTTTGAAGGATGATTTTTGCCATAACTGACCTCCTATGCATGAAATTTTCATTTCCCAGTGTGCATTTAGCTCGGTGATATTTTGGTCTCCAGGGCTCCTCATTGTCACTGTGCCAGATGAGGGATCGTGAGGGAAGCCTGCTTGAGCTCGTTAATCTTAATTAAAGCTGCAGTGAATCTCTCAAGTAGCTCAGTCGGACGTTTCTGGAACAGACTCCAGACTACCCAGGTAGAGCAGGAGATTTGGCATTCATCACGTATCCTATTTCTTTTCATTTACAGTGTTGTAATGTGTTCTAACACAATGTTTTACTTTTTACTTTGATTCATAGTTCGTATGAAACACATTGCTCAATTCCTAAACCGTGCCTGTCATTAAATCTGTATTCAGTTCCGTTTCACTAACTGCAACACCGATGTGAAAATATGGGTGGTTCAGAGGGCCTGATTAGCAAAATATTTCCTGAAATAATAATCTAACTGGAGCTGTGTAAGTACCAAATAGCTTAAAGTTACATGTTGGGGATGAGTGTTGATTGCTGCGTTTTCACATTCATCAATCACCGAAGCCATTACCGGATCTCATTTTCCCCTCGCAGGCCAGACTGTAAGACCATACGTCTGAGGGCTGTTGATGGGCATAAATCAATATCTCTTTTTTTTTCCCTGCTTCTGTGAAACATTCATGCTCCAGGGAGAAGAGACTGTTGGTGAAAACAGTCTCCTCACAATATTGTTTCCTTTATTGTAGGCTGCTAACATAGTGTATCATTAATCAACTTCAATCCATCCGAACATTCACTAAAGATAAAGAGCACTTGTATGAACAGTTTACCTGTCTAACATGTCGTCCTAAACTGTGGTGTATATTACAATACTTAACACACTGTGTAGGGTACATGTCATTATAATCACACGCCACACGTTCATAAATAACACATGACCTTGTAGATGTCAAATACTCAAGGTTTGTGACATGCTGAATTAATACTATTCATTTTTGCATTGTTCCTTGAGTCACCAAGCAGTGATAAGCAGAACCATTACTCTGACAACAGGAATCGTAAGAGAGAAATATGAGAGAAAACGTGGTAAATCCAGTCCAGTCAGGAATGCCCAACCCACGCGCTTTACTCTGTCAATTCCTCTAATTAGCCAGAGGAACAATAACACAGAAATTAGGTGTGCCCTGTAATTGCTTTCAGATTTGGCCCAATAATCTTTCTTCAGCTCTAATAGTAATGAGGCTTTGGGTTGTGACTTGTACAATGACACAGTGTTTACGCAACAGGACCAGCAAAACCAATTTAACCGAAATTTAGCATAAGTGTAACCAGATGCATCTTTAACTCTCAATATCGCAAACACTCGACCAGCTCATGGCTTTTATCCTGTGGGTAATAAGCACATGTTCCGCCATTATTCTCACGTTCATCATCACCATGACCACATGGAGTTTAAGTACTAAGAACATACTGTACATTTCATACAAACATTAGTTTTTTGATTACATCTGCTTGTACACAGTACTTTACCTCAGCCTCGGTAACGAATATCTGATTTATAGATTAGCATCTTAACTGAAACCATAATCTATTTGATCAACTGGAGGGGAATACAAGGCCTAATCGTGACCATGAACAGTGAATGTACAGTATTGTATCTCTCCACCGTAAAGGAGGCTCATTACAACAGCTGCTACAGGTCCAGTTTTATCTCTTCAATGAGGAATGTTGCAGGTGAGGCATTATTGCAGCAAATATCCCGTGGGATGTGTGCAGTAAGTGGTGCAATTTTGTTGCTTTATGTTACCAGTCACACCTCACTGACCCTGCCTGGGCTGGTACTCAATGGCCTTAGTCCCGATTGCAGTAGGTGGATGCCTGCTGTTTAAAGCAGCAGGATTCGCTTGTTCAGAGACACTAGAGGTTGAGATGAAGTGACTCACCAAGCCACTGTCATACAGGAAGGTGTTGACTCAGTGGTGTCCATGGGAATATGATACCACAGGAAAACCTGCTATTTCAAGCCATCCTTGCTGTCATCTGTTACTGAGTATGTATCCCTGGTGTAGTATCTGCCACTGTCTGGAAATATGTGCATGATATAATGCCACCAATTGTTGTTTTAAAATCTTCCTATTCGAGACGTCTGACATAGTATAATGACTGTATTTATTTATATATACGTGTGTCATCAGAGGGGAGTCTGTCAAGACTTTGAGAGAGGGAGATAAATGATTTAAGCTGTGTGCTAATTGAGCACCAGAGCTGTGATATTCTGCAGCACTGTCATTGCAGTTTAGATGTCGGCACCCCAGTCTTGAGGTAACAATTTAAAGTGAGCACTGCAGTACGTCTACCTAATGATAACAAGGACCCTTCCACTCAGTCAACACATGGGCAATTAGCACTGTTTAAGGTGCAATTTGTTACCAGAATAGACTGTGATAATTACTTTGCCTGGTGGGCTGTTTTAGATAGCAACTGTCTCCTGATGATCTGAAGGGGGAAAGGAAGACGTGAGGGAAATTAAGACATTTTTATTTAGTAAAAGCTATATACTTATATAACTTGAACTTTACTATATTTAAATAACTAAGTGCTGAGCGAACCTACCAGTAATGATTAGACAATTACGACATGTTTAGTTAAATTCACTGTTGAACACAGTGGAACACCAGAGCCGGTGAAAAGGTCAAACTCTGACTAGAGCATGATCTCTGACTAGAGCATGATCTCTGACTTGCTCTAAATAGTTGTTGGTGAAAAAAAGGAAGAAAAAATAAGAAAAACAGAACTGGGGAAAGGTCGTTTTTTTTTACTCTCCCCAGAGCCAATTATTTGACATTTCACCGAGTATGGCCAGCCCTGTGTGCTGTTATTAATCTATTTATTCCACAGGAGGGTCAGTGCAGGAGAGAGAGAGAGAGAAAGAGAGAGAGAGAGAGAGAGAGAGAGAGAGAGAGAGAGAGCACAAGAGACAGGACTAATACCATCAGAAGCTTTTAACCTGTGTGAATGAATCCACCGAGAGGTAGCCGCTCAGGAGCAGGGAAGGTGATGAACCTGAGTACCCTGAGAAACCCCGCTGAGGAATCCTCTGACCGCTCTTTGTCTCCAAGGATTCTGCTAGCAGCGATACCTCCTACCTCTGGCTCCTGAGTCAGTCTGACCGAAGCCATTACTGTTTCACTCCTGTCTCTTTGTCACAGTTAATTAACTTAACGCCATCTCTTTTTGGGGGTCTTCTATCAGCTTGTATTACTGATAAGACAGAGAGACAGGAAAGCAGAGAGAGAGGGGGGGGAGACGTGCAGGACAACGGTACTCACTCTGACCCTGTGAGGTACCAGGGTGCGTCACCGTACCCTCACTTGACATCATGTGACTTGCTGCTGCGTTTGTGCTGACCGTGGCTGTGCTCCACTCCAGTCTGTGCCCACTTTGTGTGCATTTGAAATCAAGCAGACCTTTGAAGTCATCAAGCTCTGAGGCATCTCTGGATTCAACATTTCAGACTGTGATGGTTAGATTTCATCATTCACTTCATTGCCTATATTTATGAATGAAGTATGCATGGATATGACAGTAAAATAGAAGAAAATTGTAATATGATCATGATGTCTTGACTTTTCAATATTGACTACAGTGGCACAATGAAAGCCTCCATTACATGTAATCAGTAAGTGTGAACCAGTGCACATGCATGCACTTACAGAAAGAAAACATGTTTGGAGCGTTGTAGGCCAGTCTTTGTGTGAATGCAACAGACATGGAGAGAGACCTCAACACTTGAAAGAATGCTGGTTGAAAGGGTCAGTTTAGACAGCTAGGGGCAAACCCTGAAAATCTGCTTATGTCATTGTATTGGGTTTCCATTGTGAGTGAAGAGGGATAGGGAGGGAGGAGGAGGGAGGGAGGGAGGGAGGGAGGGAGGGAGAGAGGAGAGAGAGAGAGAGAGAGAGAGAGAGAGAGAGAGAGAGAGAGAGAGAGGAGAGAGGGAGGGAGGGTGGGTGGGAGAAAGGGAGAAAGGGAGAAAGGGAGAGAGAGAGAGAGAGAGAGAGGGAGGGAGGGAGAAAGGGAGAAAGGGAGAGAGAGAGAGAGAGAGAGAGAGAGAGAGAGAGAGAGAGAGAGAGAGGGAGGGAGGGAGAAAGGGAGGGAGGGAGGTTGGCCAGAGGCGGCATTCTTGTGCTCTCCCCATGGCTGTTCACGGTCTGGCAGGACTGCTGACAGAGCAGAGCCAAGCGAGAGGACTGGCGCCGCCTCAGGGAGGGCTGGGGCATCGAGTAACAACAGCTCTCCATCCCCTCCAGCCTAATGTACCCAGGAATGAGGCCTGAAAGGATCGATTCACCCCAGCACACCAGCAGTGCTGTCAGGCCTCTCTGACACAGCACCCCCGGTGGACATCCAGGCTCACCACACCGTATGAAACGCCAGAGTAAAGTGAAGAGATTTTTTTTATATATATATTGGGGTATTTTCCATAGCTTTTTATTAAGAGAGAGAGAGAGAGAGAGAGAGGGAGAGAGACAGAGGGAGAGAGAGAGACAGAGAGAGGGAGAGAGAGGGAGAGAGGGAGAGAGAGAGAGAGAGAGAGGGAGAGAGAGAGACAGAGGGAGAGAGAGAGACAGAGAGAGAGAGAGAGAGAGAGAGAGAGAGAGAGAGAGAGAGAGAGAGAGAGAGAGAGAGGGGGGGGGGGGGGGGGGAGGGGAAGACATGCAGCAAAAGGCCAAGGCTGGATTCAAACCCAGGCCTTTAGATTCATTTTCTTTGATATTGAACTGGATGTGCTGTGTAGTCACCTGTGTAGGTAATATACTAGTTAAATACAGTTCTTGTTTGTACAGTTCTGTGTAACAGATATCCTTCCTTCTGTCTGTTTTATAGGAAAATCTGGATTTGTTGGTGGAAGTTAGTGAATGTGTGACTACTTATCCTCGAATGGATTACTCATGAATATGTTCTGAGGTAAATCAATTATTTAACAAGGCACCACATCTTGAAATCTGTTGAAGCATGCTCGAAGTCGTTAATAATGAATCAGAAACGCACTCACCTAAAATAGCGAAAGGGAGGCCTTTCTGATTGGAATGCAAGTAAACAGGAAATGACACGGTTGGCGACACCCTCTCTCTGTTGGACTGGTTCAGGGACTGGCACCTGACAGTACATACACGGAAACACACAGGAGGAAAGACACAACCTCTCTCTCCTGATGATCTGACCACACACTCCCTCCTTCACATACAGTGGTCAACAGCTGCTGCAACTGTTGAGTGATGGACGAGATGAGAGTCCACGCCCTTCAATTTCAGCGGTCCTTCTCACTCCTGGTTCCTCTGAATACAGATGCTCTGTGTTCATGGTGAGGTTGTTTGCAGAGCCCAGGGCTGCATGTTCCTGCCCTGCTCTCTCTCTCTCTGAGGCGAGCAGTTTCACTGTCCCAGCCTTCCTTCTCCTGCCTCCAGAGCTGTTATGCTTCACCACAACACAGGCCTGGGTTTTGTAATTACATGGAATTTTCTTGCCAGCACTGAAGTGCACTGGTTCGATACATTTTTACAGCATTGTGGAGTTGAAAACCCCTGATTCCCATGACACAGTAACCACAGGGCTTCACCCCGAAAACGTTTCTATAATGGACTATTTCTATAATGGCCTTTCTCTACTGAGGCTGGGCGGAAACGCATTTCTAATCAAGGATGAATCTACAGGAAAGAACATTAGAATTTAACAAGTTAAGAACACCTTTCTTCTTGTATGTCAGTTAACAAGCTGTTTATTACAAAACAATTACATTTTACTCACAAAATGCGAAATACTGAATGGTATTGTCTGTTGGATATATTATCTGTTGTCATATTTTTCTAGAGCCCTGCTTTGGTTTGTTAAGAGATGTGCTTTGATTTGTGAATCCTGGAGGGAAATCACAATGTTAAGATGGGAATTCTTTGGCCATACATTTTCTCTGCTGTGATCTTAGCCTGATGTTTTAACATTCAACAACGAAGCAGGAAAAAACATTCATTGCCCGTCAGCGGCAAAATGTTTTCAGTCTTAGGGGAGAGATGTGACATGAGGTTCAACGTTGTTTCATATTTTTCCGTCAGCGGTTGTTTCTTTGAATAATTTATGCATAATGGATCACATACTGTTACTAACTTGTGTTTCGGTGTCTGTTGTGTGAATGTGTGTGTGTCTGGTGTGTGTGTGTGTGTTTATGACAAACATACTCGGTGATCAGGCCTACTGCAGTTACCTGATACTGAAGGACATCATTGATAAGCATTATTCTGAATTCTTGTTTGTGTTGTATGTCAGGACCCTTATAGGAAAAGAGATGGTTCATCCTAGCAAAGAAACTAGCATCGTCATTCAGTCGTGACGTGTCATCCAGGTAAGAGCTGGTCGGGCGCCGTTTCTCTCAGATGAAAGATTCGCTTTCGGCCAACATGACCTCTGCAGATCTGTTCTCCTTCAGATGAAGGGAGGAGGTCTGGGTCCTTTCTTCCCTCTCGTCTGAAGTTAACTAATGACTTCCCTTCCCTTTTCGTACTGGATAGACATCACTGTTAAGCATCAAATCATTTGCTCATGGCTCTAATTAAGCGGTCCAGCTGTTTGCCAGGGCATGTCATGAAACACTTCAGATCTTTTTGTCGGCTTTGACAGTGAATCCAGAGTTACACAGAGTCCACCAACAGTTGACGGGACTTTTCGAAGCAAAGGGCCAGTTTTAAAAAGCTGACATATGTTCAAACCTTCTGTTTCTTTTTGGTGTAGGGTTTAAAATGGAAACTGAAACGAATATGTTTAGGTTTTTCAAGGACTTCCATTTGTTTGAAAACCTTTAAGGGCATCTAAACAGGCATCACGATGCAATCACCACTGCACTGTACCAAATGCTGGTGAATGTACACAAATGATCTTACTGTCTTACATTCAAAAGCCATAGTTAGGATGGCATGCCTTCACCTTAGATTAGTGATGTAACTATAATGAAGTGTGATATCTAGTCAAGTATTCTCCACGGTCTTTTAGCTGACAGCTGGCAAAGTCATCGTTCTGTTTCCCTGTGCCTCCTCTCTCCATTCAGAACAGATGCTTCAATAAACATCACTGGGGCCACCTACATATTTTCACAAAGCCTCAGATTTATAGGGCGGACCCAGAGCAGCTAGGGCCATGCTGCCGGCCACACAACCCCTGCTGCTCTTTATTTTTAGTCTCATAAATGCTTAAGTCAATTTAATTGTCAATTTTACTGCGCTTGCTCCAAGGCGAAGGCACATAAAGAGGATAGCATGTATGCAAAGCCTCAGTTGAGATCTGGGGCCTCACTCACTTTTGATCTCTCGCTTTTATGGATCTAAACTCTTGATCTGTGTCAGTGATATGACTCTGCTGCAGTCTAGCAGAACTTCAAGCATTTAAAATCTCCGCTCTCCTTGCTCCGCGTATTAGTATGTAAATAAAATGAAATGATGTGTGCGAAGACGGGAAACTGTCTGTGAGACTGATGTGAGTTTGAGAGTTTTTTTTCCCCTTCACATTACACCGTAAAAGAGAACGTTCCTCATCTCCATAAAGGAAAGCAGATGTCAGAGGGTCACTGGCTGGGCTGTGTACAGTCTGTCTGTGTCAAAGCAAACACATTAGTAATGCCTTTAACCACAAATGTGCTGACCAGAACAGAACTAGCAGCGCTGGTGACCAAGCTTGTGGAGAAAATGTCCTGTCCCATTTTTAGATCATGCAGCCTTTAAGGACTTTCCATGGGAACTGTTTCATATTCTTATATGGTGGAAAAGCTACAGATGATATTTATTCATGGGAGTCAGATGGCTGAGTGGTGAGGGAGTCGGGCTAGTAATCTGAAGGTTGCCAGTTCGATTCCCAGCCGTGCCTATTGACGTTGTGTCCTTGGGCAAGGTACTTCACCCTACTTGCCTCAGGGGGAATGTCCCTGTACTTACTGTAAGTCGCTCTGGATAAGAGCGTCTGCTAAATGACTAAATGTAAATGTAATGTTTATTTGGGTCTAAATGGTGACCTTGACAAGCAAACATTTAACAACTGACTGGATGCAGCAGGGGTGCTGACATTTCTCAAGAGAAACACGAATCATGCTGAGCAGTGACATCTGCCAACATGTTATTTATTTCATTAAGATTGTTGAAAATTACCTACATAGTATAATTTCTGATTACACCTAATCAGATGTAACTATCTGAATATGATTAACATTTGTTTGAACATAATTTACAGTGATCACTATAATCATATGGTTATATCGTTAGCAATTTACCTCAGTTTTCAGTCAAAATGCATTTTGAGAAGTTTATTTATGTCAATATTATACAAATACAGCAACTTTTAGTAGGAGGCAAGCGGTCGCATTCATATTTGATGTTGTTTCTTCCATGTTACTGTTTTCTGAAGGCATGTTATCACTAAACCATCACCCCATCTCTGGGTACCTTCTGATGTCCCAGGTCTTCCACATTCCCTACTTTGAAATTTGAAATGCAAAACCTCCCTTTAAAGAGTGATATTTACCATACATAGGCCGCTGTAGGGGCCCTCTGAATTTATATTTGCAGCCACAGAGTCATATTATTGCTTATTGTTGCATTGCTTTTTGCCTGAAGACAGATTTTGTGTGTGTGTGTATTTGTGCTAATGATGACATCGCACAGTGTGGATTTCTGTGACTTTAGACTTTTTATCTACAGAAATGCCATCCATAAAAGCATGCTCTCTCTACGTGGAGAGATTTAGCTTAGTAATGCTGTGTTATTAAACACCAAAATATTCACTGCTTCTACACAGAGCATATTGCATTTTTTGTGCCGATCAACTTCGCAATGAATCTTTGTTTTCTTCTCAGCATGCCAAAGATATTTGTAAAAATGCTATCCCCCCCCCCCCCCTAACCACCCACACACACACACACATACACACAAACACTAATGTGCAATATAGCTCTCAAGCTGTGTTGTTTAAAATACATTTGATAGAACTACTGTAGCATTTTAATCTCTGGATGCTACATTGAGTCCACCTACACAAATAAGCGGCTTTGTGAGCCGGCTTAGATTAGAAGGGCTGCCATCGAGCCATCAGAGATTCAAAATGAATTTTCGCATAAAGCAAGCTTTCTTGATCTACCTGGCTCTCTCAGAGAAACAGAACAGCATGGAGAAAACCTGGCTCATGTGAACCCAGCAGATGCTCTATAACGGAGCAGAACAAACGTGCCAAACAACCTGGAGCTGAACTAGCACACAATTAGCTGACAAGAGCCTGATCAGGGAACAGAAACTGACAGATTGTTTTCAGACATTTCACAACAGTAGTGGCAGTGATTTAAAAGAGTAAAATAGCCTATACCCAAAAGAAAATTGACCAATCATTTTTGGAATTCGATTAAACTGTTAATGCTGTTGAGTCAATATTTAAAAAAGTCTGGAAAATTTTAGTTTTTATTTTGATACAAAAAATCGTATCTTTTGATTTGACTTTTGTTCTAACCCAATATCACAGAGATGTCAGATAGTGAGAACAGCCTGCAGCATGGATCTGCCATGGGATTGCTACAGTATAATAAACCAATAAAACTGACATACTGTTATTAAATTGATTCTTATCACCGGGCTTCTGTTTGACAACGCAAAGTCTCAGTTCCAACAAGAAAATCCTGTCAAGCTCCTCCATGTTCCTCCTACAAAGAGAGAAAGGTAAAAGTATTTCCTCTGTAGTGAAAGAGGTCCATGTTCCTCATCCGTCTCCAGCTGGAGGAAAGGAGCGCAAACAACAGTGCAATTCCAAGGTAAACTAAATAAATGATTATTTGTTTATCCTCAGAGAGCAATTCAGAGAACACTGCATATCCCTCGAGGTGTACACTAGGTTATACACTCAAAATATCATAAAAAAAGGTCAACAGTTGCTTATTGTTTTTCCCCTCCCCTAGGAGTTATGATGGAGGTGAACCCCCGAGGCATGAAGAAGAACAACCAGCGTCAAGCTTCTCAAGGTTCCTGGAGGAATCTTGTAGCGTGATCCATAAGGCTTGACGGTCACACTCACAGATTACACCCCTATCCCTACTGCAAATGCATGAGGGTGCTGAAGAGCATGACCATTTAAAAAATAAATAAAAAGGATGCTCGCCATCTAGACCTTTCCGTACCTACAAACGAAAAGCTCAGGAAGGAAGCTGACTAAATGACCTTCGAGGTCACCACATCGGGGAATGTTATTAATGCACGTGTTCTGTTTTATCTCTGAGCAGGTCTAGGAAAGAATGCGGTCCCTCCACAGGTTCTATAAGAGCCCACATGTGGAATAGTCGTTTGTGTCACATGCATGCGAGTGGGCAGAGTTTAAAACCGAGCGTAACGCGCGCTGCCCTGATCGTTCTCTTCCTCGCGTAAAACCCACGCTTCCTCCGGCATACGTGATCCAGCGGCCTCCTCGCTCGCCGTGCCTCTGATTGCTTCCATGTGTCCTGTGGACGCACAGCAGCGCTAAGTCACCGTCTCTCCGTGCCGACTCGGGCTTTATCTCCCGGCTCCTCCCTCCCTCGTGAAGATGTCTCTGCACGCCTGTTTACGCCTGTCTTAGCCGCTACAACTCACCTCTCCTCACAGTTGGTCGCCATGGTCACGGTTCGTTGATTTGCACCAAAGACATTTTTGAGACTTTTTTTCTTTCTTTCCAATTGCTGACTCAACCTTCGACACTCACGTATAATCAGGATGCATATTTTACTGATTCACCAGATCTCTTGGAGACTTGGCAGACTTAACTTGCATCCGGCCTATTCCAGACAGACTATACAGTTATGACCATGCCCTGCCTGCAGGACAGGGCAAGCTACAGAAGCTTAATTTTAATTACTGAATCTCTCAAGTAACGGAGACACGTAGGGAGGGTCCTGATTTCATGCAGCTGTGTCGTTTTAACTTTGAGGTCTATGCTTACTGCATGTAAATAGCCCTTCACCTGGATCCTGTACTGTATATCCATGTGAAAGCATGTTACAAGTGTTCATGGCTGCAGGGTGCTGAGTCTCCGACGTTCCAACCGTAAAGAAGTCAAACGTACTCACATTCAGTCATCCAAGATTCAGGAGAGTCGCATCACTCATGTTCAAATAAGAGACGGTCACCATGTATTCAGATACACTCATATTCAGATGAATTAATGCTTCCTTTTTCAATTGGCTAAAACAGCAGTGTTCTGGCCTGGTTTGGATGTTATCTCCTGGGTAATTCGCTCTCTCTAATGGCAGACCTGCTAAAGTCATCATGTATGATACATGATATCACTTAATCTCAGCCACATGTCGATTTTCCTTCAGTCCTCCCCCAGATCTGGGCTCTGGGTAGTGAGTGCTCTGTGCTGGAGGGCAGGTTCTGATGGTGCTGGAATCTTGAGGCGAGAACCAAGACTGAAGAACTCCTCAACATTCCGGAACCACACTTTTTCCGCACGAGAAATCTACTGTGTTGAAAAATGATTCTGGGGAAGAAAAAAATTCAAGCGTTCGAAGGAAAATCAGATGTAGGATTTTAGCCAAAGGTCTAGTCTACGTGACCTGTCTTATGGAGCCTTCATGGCCAACAATTTCAACTATTCAGCTTTGAGTTTGTTTGGCAGCAGGGTTTTTATAAGGAGCTTTAGGAGGAGATAGTTCGTCCTGGCGTATTTGGGATGGATCGTGGATCATGCTTTGTCTTGACACCACAGAGACCAACACCTGCTTGAACTTAACTGGGCTCCATAACTCTTTTGGGGCGCTTTTTCATTGTAGTGGGCGTCACTTGCATTTTTACCAACATTTACTTTAATAAGGTCAAAGGTGACCTATAAATGGACACGTTCTCTTTGAAGGTGCTCTGGGTGTGCGTGTGAAACTCGTTGTGAACTTTAAGACTGAAGAGTTTCATTTTGTGTTCTTTAGTTCACTTATTTATTGCTCGTTTCAATTTTCAGCAAAAAACGCTGAGGATTGATTTTAACCGTAGAGAATCAGAGAGAAGAAAAATGTCTGAAAATATTCCAAAGTGCTGTTTGGAACATTCTTACTTCTCAAATGAAAAAAGGATGTATGGTGTGAAACCTTACTAGCCTGACAAGGGTTCTGTGTGTATGGAACGGTTTTAGAGAGCCTTCCTCTAGCTTTACACAACATTCAACATGGCACCGTTTTAAATTTCCTCTTCCTGAAGAAAGCGAATAAGATATTCACAGTTTCTTCCTGGCATATCAGATTTTCAGGTTATCCTTCAAGTTAGTGGTATGTTCGCTTTTTTCAAGTTCGGTTCAAAGTGAAACAATAACACCCAAATCACAATCGGTGGTTCTTGTGGAATACCAAAGGTGGAAAAAAGATATTGTCTGGATTCCTAAGAGGCTGTTTGCTTGTATCTGGCTTGTGTTGAGACAGAGGTTATTTCTGGCTCCTGTATATAGATAGCTAATTTACAACACAAGGTGACAGACATACTCTGCGCTCCATCCATCCTGTAGGAGGTGGAAATTATGTTATAACGTAATTGTTGTTTGTTTACTCACACACTATCACTGTTTACATGATGGCAGCAGAGCGTTTTCTTTGTAGAGGGGTTTAAAGTTGAATGTAACGTGCCGTCTCACAACTAGCTCACGCTCTTGAAAGTTCATGAAAAATGCATAAACAGCAGGGGCTAGCAAACTGGAGAAACCTCAGTTGGCAAGGTATCTGATAAACTATGACAGCATTTCTTACATTTACACACACACGCATACACACGCATACACACACACACACACAGCGCACACCCACACACACACACACAGCGCACACCCACACACATACACACACACACAGCGCACACCCACACACATACACAGCGCACACCCACACACACACACACAGCTATCCTTCCTGCTGGGGCCCCAGCAGGTCTTGAGAACAACTTAATTAAGTGTCAGTTTGATCATTCTCAAGTTCAGTCCAAGTCAATCCTTATTTTGCTTAAAACTTAAATAACTTAACTAAACCGTCAACATGATTTCCTGTTTCTAATGTAATTTTTTTTGTTATTTGCCTTCATATTTTTTAAGGTTTGACTACAACACCATTTGGCAAAAGCACGGATACACTTGCTTACTATGAACCCTTTTCCCCTTTATAAACCTTTATTTTTACAGAGTTTTTTGACTGACATTCTGGTTATTTGTCTAAAGCCAGAGCTGTTTGGCTCCTGTCGAGAGAAGGAAGGCAATATGAAATCTGACATTCCCAAACATCCTCCTCACAGTGTGTGTGCGCGTGTGTGTGTGTGTACATGTGTGTGTTTCTAGAAAAATCAAAAGTTTCCGCTAAAAAACCCTCTAAGTTTTGAAACGACCTTAAACTTTTTTTGTAATACTTTCTCTCATGCGTTTTGCTGAGTTAACCTATGATGGCAGTAAAGTACCACAACATGAAACTCTTCTCTTAGTCTACCTCTGGATATATTTCCTTCTTTTCATTTTGACAACATTTACCATCTGCAAAAACGTCTACTTGATAATTACATTATCCTTTTAGAAATAAGCATTTGGGTTCGTTTCATGTGACAAGTATGACATTTAGCTACTGTACTTAATCTCTCACAATCCAATGAAAAGCTTTTTAATTGATACCAAATGTTCTTCTACTGAGAGGAATTGATTGAAATGCACGGGCTTATTGCGTGGCTTTGCTCTGAGTCCCTGGCCTGTCAAGGGTCACATCTAAGCATCAGCAGATGTGTTGGATAGAACATTCCTTTGCAGTAAACCAGGATAGAACATTGTAAAAACATTCAAGATATTAGTTTTCCTCATCAAGTTTAATGTTGAGTTGTATGGACTTAACTAACAACTTGGTAAGATAACTTATTAGCTAGTTTTGACAATCCAACTGATTTAGCTCACATACCATAAAATCCTAAAGTAAAATGTTGACTTCAGTACTTTAAAGTAGGCTATTGCCATTACCAGCTTTTCAGGCTATCATTCACTGAGTGTACTGTACTGTACTATGCCTGGAACATAACTGCATTCATGTTTTTTTTATGTACATTATTTGTACAGTGGGAAAATGTCAAGGTTATAAAGCTGTGGTTTATCACACACACTCTAGATGTAAATAGGCCACTGTCTCCATTGTCAACGTACACACAGCTAAAAGCCTGGAGGGACCACCACTGAACTAGTTTCAAGCCGACTCTCTCAGAGCAGAATGCTATTCGGAGTAAATTGCAGTTTGTTTAAATTCTACAAATAACATGGTAGTTGGCTGTCCCACGCAAAGTGAATCTGACTTCCTGGTTGTGTATTTTATAGTCAGGGGATTTATAATGTAGCATAAACACAGCTACACCAGCGGCGGCGAGACAAGCCCTCTCCATCTGCTCCACCGTGTCTGTTCTGACCAGGTCTGGTCCCAGCCTGCGTCTGGGTGAGACCTGCCCCCTCAGCGGCTGGCTGATGTGCAGAGGCTTTAACTTAAAGCAGATCTACACTGTGGCCATATTCCACACTATGTTGTTTGGTTGGAACAAACAAACAAACATTATCATAAGACAACAGAGATTCCCCCCTGGAACATCCCTCTCCTCACTCTCTGCCATGTACAGTACGGTAATCTTAAATTTAAAAAAAAAAGAGAAGAAGATAGAAGTGTAGTTTCCAGAAGCATCCATGTGCTGCAGAAATGCAGCAGATCAGTGGAGAAAGATCCTGGACAACACATGCTGTGTGTGCTTTTCAAATTGCCATGGTCTTTGATCACACCATGACATTTTGTGTATGACTAATACAGCTATATTAATAGTCCTGGAGGCCCCTTGTAGGCGCTGTAGGGTAGAGACAGAGAGGAACAGGCAGTGGGCCAGATCCTAAAGCCATGACTGTGCATGATATTCAAATTACCAGTTCTCTCTGCTGTCTCTTAAGATGGTAGGATAGCACTGCTTAGCCTTAACCAAATCAACTTTACCACTCAAATTCTCTCTCTCTCTTTTTCTCTCTCTGTCTCTCTCTCTCTGTCTCTCTCTCTTGCACACACACACACACACACACAAAGCCAAACCTGGCATACACAGTCTAAAAAACCTTGACTAAATGATTCCAGCCATACTGGTAGAAAACATCCTAAAAGGAGATCCAAATGAAGATATGATCATATTAAATCCAGAGAAATAAATCTTTCCTTTGTGCACACACTTAAAACAAGGGCACAGCTACAAAAAAAAAAGAAAATATCGGAAAGAAGAATGAATGTCTCTGTGGTTTATAGTCATTGTTCACTGAAACCGCCGTCTCTCTAAATAAACAAAAAACGAGTACCATATGTTCTCCATTGTCTCTAACGTCTATATCTAAACAGGCATTTAGGTGTCAGAGCAGTGGCGATGTGTAAACGAACCTCTTATACGAAGCCTTGCACGGTGGCTTCGCTTCTATGGATGAGTGAGCTCTATTGTCTTGCTAACAGGGAGCGGGATTGCTCTGGCTTTCTCGCTAGCTAGCGTATTTAGATATTGTTCCTGCCTCCCCTGCCCCTGTTCCAGCACATGGCTCCTGGATTTAGGTCAGGTCTCCGATGGAGTTGCTGCCGTGCTGCACTTTTCACATGACATAATTGATAGCGAGTGAACCGAACTGTACAGTGTGTACTGTTCGAGCCAGAGCGATTTGGATATGCTCCACAAAACCTACGAGTAATTAACAAAAGACGGTGTGTTTTCTATCGACCTGTTTCCGTTGTCGAGCAGACCTAAGAATTAATATCCGACTGTATCATGTCTCCTCATTTTCAAAATCCTGTTTTGGTGTTTTGAATTTGTTATTTTTCAGGCAGCCTGTCAAGTAGCAGTTAACTGAAGGCCCGAGGACATAACTGCAAAAGATTTTATGTTGACAGAAAAAATGCAAAGCTTTCAGCCATGCACCTGAGTACTTGCCTGTTCCTTGAAGAGAACGCTGACCCAGCTTTCACGTGTTTAGCAGTTTCATCTGCTCTGGAGGATGCCATTTTTACATGCAGATTTGCTGTGTTGGTATTCACTGCATGAAAAGTGTGTGTGTGGCAGAGATGGGATATAACGACATTGTTATTATGTAGTTATTACACTGTTAATATGTAGTTATTACACTGTTATTATGCTGTTACTACACTGTTATTATGCTGTTACTACACTGTTATTATGCTGTTACTACACTGTTATTATGCTGTTACTACACTGTTATTATGCTGTTACTACACTGTTATTATGCTGTTACTACACTGTTATTATGCTGTTACTACACTGTTATTATGCTGTTACTACACTGTTATTATGCTGTTACTACACTGTTATTATGCTGTTACTACACTGTTGTTACACTGTAGGCTAATTACACCGTTAGAGATGGAAAGTAATTAAGTACAAAAACGTTGTTACTGTACTTAAGTAGATTTGACTGGTATCAGTACTTTACTTCACTATTTATTTTTCTGAAAAATGAAAATCTTTTTTTTACACTAATATCTGTACTTTCTACTTCTTACATTTTCAAACCAGACTCGTTACTTTCATTTTAATCTGTATTTGGTGGCATGATCAATCTTTCTTTTCTTTTTAAACATGAGTATCTGTACTACTACTTGAGTGAAGGATGTGTGTGGCTGGCCTAGTCCAGCCACACACCATCTCTGGTGTGTGGCTGGACTAGGCCCAGTGTGTTGTCCTGGAAGAAGACAGTGTCTGTTGAATGCCTGCTAGGAGGATCGGATTTCACCCAGGAAAGAGAAGGCTTTGGGATGAGCTTCAATTGTGCTTCTCACCTGTTGTGTGACTAAGTCGACTGCCCTGGTCTGTGAGGTGAATCCTTTGAGGGTAGCTGGCTTTATCCCTGCATGTGTCCTGCAGTGCTAGTCTGCTGGTGCCTACCGCACAGATACCTTACCACCATATGACTGACATTTTGGGCAAGGAGAGGTGGAGGAGAAGGTGGAGGTGAAGGGAGATGGAGGAGAGGTGAGGTGGAGGTGAGGTGGAGGAGAGATGGAGGAGAGGTGGAGGAGAGATGGAGGAGAGATGGAGGAGAGGTGGAGGAGAGATGGAGGAGAGGTGGAGGAGAGATGGAGGAGAGGTGGAGGAGAGATGGGGGAGTGGAGGAGGAGAGGTGGAGGAGAGATGGAGGAGAGGTGGAGGAGAGATGGAGGAGAGGTGGAGGAGAGGTGGAGGAGAGGGGGAGGAGAGGGGGAGGAGAGGGGGAGGAGAGGTGGAGGTGAGGTGGAGGAGAGGTGGAGGAGAGGTGGAGGAGAGGTGAGGTGGAGGTGAGGTGGAGAAGAGGGGGCTATTTTCATGTCCCAGACTGGTTTATTTTCCGTTTCGGTCGCAGCACAAACATTCATGATATGCATGAGACTCCACAGTGATGTGGGAGATCAAACAGTGCCTCTCGCAAAGAGAGAAGGGGGACTACTTCCTCCTGACATTAAGATGCAGTGCGGAGTGTCTGCCACATAAACTTGGCCTAGAAAAGTAATTTCACTGTGAATTTGAGCACTGGTCTGACAGCACATGCTAGATAACCAGAATTTGTGGGTAGAGCGTTATCTTGGCTGGCAGTGTCATGACATTTACTGCTGAAAACGTTGAGCGGTAATACATTTGTTGCTTAAGGTCATCCCTGAAAGGGAGCGTTCCCTCCCCAGGAACCACATCTATCTGTTTCCTTGTCTGTCTGAGGTACTCATCAAAGACAGAAGGAAAAACAAACTGTATATCACAGACATGGGACAGTTGGTTTTGATTCATGGAAACCAGAGAGCAGGCATGGTAGTATGTGAATGTAAATAACAAACTATATATTACAATCTAGAGTTTAGATTACGCTGAAACACGTTTCACAAATGCTACATTATTACTACTATGATTTCACCAACTCACTGTAAGATTGTTTGTATATAATATTGCTTTCTGTAAAACAGATAAATCAGCTGTCTTGCTTCGCTGGTGTTTCAAAGCTTATATTTTAGTCTTTGTTAGATTTTGAACACTGTGTTGAGCTTGCTTCCATATTCTGTGAAGAATCTCAAGGTCTTTGAATCTTTCCATAGTAAGTCGGCAATCTTTCAAATGCTATATAATCGCAGACTCTCCTGAGGAAGATTCCTCTGTGGGATCTGTTTTCCAGGCATAAATTGTGGATCTTTCTATTGTCATCCTCACATTGAAGCCAGGGGAATGACAGGTAGAAACATTTTATCCAATAGGAAGTCAGCTGCTTCTCTGAGCCGGCCAATCAGTTTCCTCCTTGGCAGCTCCTGAAGGGCCAAATTATAGTTGCAAGATGGAGAGAGTAAAGTTTCCGAAGTTAGCTGCATTAAGGCTCAATGCCCTTCAAGGGAGTTATGTTTCGTCCAGAGCATTTTAGAAAAGGTGACTTTTTTTTATAAACTCCACGAAGCAAATAGACTCTTTTTAATATTCATGACAGGATTTTCGCTCACAGTACTTCTAACGAAACTTATTATTGATTTTTTTTTGCTGAAGGTTCACAAACTGAATGTTTGAAAGAACCGTGGATGAGACACGTGCCTACCAAGCCTGGCTGTGACTCTGAGAAGATGTTCCACACACACAAGCCCTCTGAGATACGGATGTTGTAGCCTTCAGTACATTTGGTCATGTACGCGCATCAAGGTGTTGCAGCGTAGTGGTCCTGCTGATGAGCAGCAACAGGTTGCTTCCACCCTCTCCTCACACATCCTTCACACAAACGGGGAAATCTTCAGTCCTGTCTCTCTCTCTCTCTTTCTATCTCTCTCTCTCAAAAAGGGCTCTGTGAGTTTCAGATGTGAAAGAAATAAAACGTTTTTCCGTTTTCGTGAAAGGGGGTGGGGGCCCGCATTACAGAGATGAATGACATGAAAGATTCATTCAGATCCAAACCACAAACAGTCAACTACTGAACTGCATTCTTCATAAATCAGTCCAGACATCACTATCTGGAAAATGGAGTACATAGAACCGTTCATCCTGATTATGATTTTAATATAATGTTGAAGGCTAAAAGATGTCCCTTCCAGTCCGGATGCCGCAGGGAAGTCGTCGGCTCTGAGAAATCTCATTTCAGACTTGTTGGTTGTCACTCCTGGTAAAGATTTAAGCGATGAGTGATGTACAAAAGTACTGCGCAAAAGTTTCAGGCACATATTATTAACAAAAGTAAAGCAGAATGTTTTAGAAATAATGAAATTGAAAGAATAAACTGAAAAATATTTAAATATTGCTCTTTGATACTGACACTAATGCAGAAGATTGAATGTGTGTCTGTGAAAGGTGCCCATGACTTTCTCAGACACTACAAAAGGAGTCCAGGGGGTTCTGTGTTTGCAGAGTCTTGAATGCATGAGACTGTTTGACAGCATCATCACACAGAGGCTAAACTATCCTGCAGTCCAGTATCATCAGAAACACACCTTCTACCCTCCCTCGCCCCTCTGATGGACTCCCCGAGTCGAATTCAACAGAAAACTGAACCCAACCAATTAAAAGTAATTTGAGTCCGGGAAGGTTCGATTAACTTGTGGGAGGCTGAGGGTCACTGAGATCAGAGTGGTCAGCAGGACCGGTCGTTATGAAAGTGGGCTTTCATTAGAGAGAGATCAGAACACACGTGTGCAGGTTCTGCCCCCCTGCCATGAGAGCAGGATCACTGGATGTGTGTGGTTGGAGATGCAGCTCACCCTGGTGATGAGCTCCACGGTGCAGTGGAGGATGAAATAGCAGTACCAGGTAACCGCTTCCTCTCAGTCCTCGCCCACACACCTGGGGGACGCGCGGGGACTAAAATAAGATGAATCTTCCTCTGTGGAGCCGTGTCAAGAACAGTGCTGCTTCAGGGAAGATCCTGAGGTACTTTGTGGTGGCGAGCAGCTCAGATTGTCATCATGTAACACAGTATGAAATTTCACATACTTCTTATAAGACTTGTGTTTACAATGTAAAAAAAAATGCACGTCTTTATATATACATATATAAAAGAGGAATTGTAAGTCGGGTCTACTCAAATAAGAGACAAAACAAGACAAATTCCATAGGAAAAAAGTTTATTTATCAATATGCAATATCAGGATTTCAAAACTTGGCTCATGGAATTTCCATTCCATTGTAACTGGTTATGTTGAACCCAGCTTCAAGCTGCGAATGAAAGAAAGGCGAGATATATGAATATGGAGCAGACACACGTATAAACGTATTGGGATTGCATACATGAACATCGAAAATAACACTGCCATGATGAAAAACAACGATCAATAACGCTGAGACCAGGAACATTGAGAAACTAGTGACACAGTTGAGCCACTACTTTGCTGTGCTGTATATGTAAAACAAACCACTATATTAAAAATGCATTTTTTTTTTTTTTTTCATTTTTCATTTTTTTCAACACCTATATTTCATGTTACTTAATCACACATTTCCTCACAGTAAATCGCCAGGGCAACACTGTAATATCTCTTACACTTTGAACAACCAGTACACACAGCATATGTGAGGGGAACCCTGTATAGGACAGCAGAGTGTCTGGAGGTTATGGGGATTTCTCATTAGATGGAGACCGAGATAATATTGGGCTAATCTGGCGAGGTCATGAGAGTCTCCTGTCCTCCTCGAGGCCGGATGGAGGACTGAGGGTTCAGTTATTTCCCCAAAGTGTGGCGTCCCCCCCCTCCCTCCTCCCCCTCCTCCTCCCCTCCTCCTCCCCCCCCTCCCCTCCTCCCCCCTCCCCCTCCTCCCCCCCTCCTCCTCCTCCCCCCTCCTCCTCCCCTCCTCCTCCTCCCCCCCCTCCCCCTCCTCCTCCCCCCCCCTCCCCCTCCTCCTCCCCCACCCTCTCCTCCAATAGAGAGTAAGGACTCTGCTGTGTTTGACCACACATCAGTCTGTCACAACACATGACGCCGCTCTGATGTCACTGATGCACATGGAGCCCAGCGAAAAAGGCAATTAGTTCTAGTTTAGTTTTAGGAAAACTGTGTACCTTCGCATTGATTAAAACATACATGTGGGACGTCAGGTATGGGAGTTGACCCCCTACTCTGTTTATGCACACTGTGTTTCCATGGAACTCAGTGGTGACTTGGTCACATGGAAAATGAGTTGAATGTCTAGATTCTCCAGGTTTTACACTGAAGGACCAAAGGGAACAATATCAGAGGGATTTTTTTTACCAACTGCCACTTCGATACCGGCGTTAAGAGATTTGTGTAATAACTTTTTTTCTCTATCCCAAAAAAATCTAGATTTATACAAAACGTCTTTTAAAAAGACATCTATTTACAAAATTTTGCACTAAAAAACTAATCATAAGTTCGTAAAATGGGTCTCTTAACGTAACTTTGAAATTTAACATTTTCACATATTTACATAACTTCAGGCCATAGAACTACCATAAAATAAGAAATCAAACAAATGATAAACAAGCCATTGAAGTGTCATTACTTTAAACCTTTAGGATGAGCTTCAGTCTGACGTATGGAGATGGAGGCATGTGCTTGTTTTCAGTTCTGCCTGTGAGAACTGTGTCTACACGGTGAAGGCAACTGGATCTGTTTATCTAACCACTGTTGAATGTTTCAAAGTAAACAAAAAAACAACAATTTGCTTTAACCTTGAAAGTACACAAATATGTCAACAGTCAAATCCATCATATTTGTAGAGACTGATCAGTGAAATTATGCCAAAGCAGAAGCAGACCATATTCTGCTGATACTGCTAAGAGTTTTAATAATTTAAAATAATCCCAAACATATGCCAGGGTAACCTACAGTAAATAAGTGAAATCGAAAAATCTGCTAAATCAACAAAAATCAACACACTTGACTCAACAATGGGAGACCATTCAGTATACTGAGATAAACTATTAAAGAATAAACATCTGTGATGAGTGATATTGAAAACATTTGGTACTAGTGTAATCACCTGATCCGGAGATAGAAAGGGAAGGATGTCTATCTCTAACAGCGATAGCCCTACTTCTTCTTCACATCCGTTTTCCTGACAGCATCGAAGGTCTTTCTACACAACTCTTCTTATTACTTTAGATTCCTTTCTTAAGATTATGTACACAGAAAAGTAGCACTGAAATCCTTTTGAGACGGACATGAAATTAACTACGCAACAGTATAAGTGTAGTTAAAGTAAATATCTGTAACAAGACTGTGCAGTTATTTTTCAGTGCTATGTGAAAAAGTTTGGTTTTCATCACCTGACACCTGGCTGAGGAGAACGGGGGCAGCAGATGAATGCCGAACTCTCTTTCCATTCTCCTCCATTCTCCTCCATTCTCCTCAGACTGGATCTTTATGGAGATGCATAACACACATGTTGAACATTACTCGCTCACACTTTTCATTCAGAGCACATGGAAGATCCTCAGTAGGCACTGTGAATTCAGGACGATACTGTGGTGAACGCTCGCACACCTTCCTACCCCAGACGTCTCACTGTCTCTGGAAGAAGTTCCCGTCAGTAAAACGTTGTACTGAACGGCACACATCTTTCCCTCAAAAAACATCCGATTCTTTGGGGAGTAAAAAAAATCCTCAAGCAGGGAGTGAGAGGTTCTGCCCTTCTGATAGCATCTTAATTGCTTCCACACTTTTTTCGGGTTTATACAAATTTGATCTTGTTTTTCTTTTCCACCGAAGGGAAAACTGCGGGCCTGATTTACGAGGAGGGAGTTACGACGAAAAATCCCCAAGGCGATTCAGACACAGAAGTGACCTGTCATTTTGAAACATAACCTATATGTTTTCTTTAAATTGATTTCACTCATGATGACCTCTCACCGGCGTTCCGATTGAGCTATTTGCCTTTCATTAACTCTTATCCAGGGTGAGGCACATTGCTGACTCACAGTTGCATACCTGACTTAGCCTGTTCAGACAAGCTAGGGGGGGGGGGGGGGAGAAGAATGAAAGACATGTATTTAACAAAACTATGTGATCTAGGTTGACATATGTGTGTTCACTTCTTTATTAACAGAACAGGCTCTTTATGAACCATCAAAACCCCTACAGATGGCAAAATCAATCATTAAAGGACACGTAAAAATATTAATATTTACCATATTATAGTATGTATTAACTAGATATTCAGTAGAAAAGAAATACAATGTTGAAGGAGCAGATTGGGGGTGAACAGGGAGCTGGGAAAAAAAAAACTAAAAATAAAACAATAGTGCAGGTAGAACACATTGTTATGAAAGGGAAGGATATGCTACCGTATCACACTGTGCCTTTTCATGTCTCTGAGCAGCGGACGCTTCCATCGTTAGATGAAGCAACTGCCGTTCTTCCAGGTCCTTTTCATCCAAACCCTGTTTGCCTTGTCTGGCCAGAGCTGAGGACGCTCTGTCGGCTTGACCATCTGACAATCCTACACATAGAACAGCAAACTGGGGGGGGAAGTGTGTAATTCTAGCAAGGAGCAGGAAGAGAAGATGACAGCCCCCCCCACCCACCCACCCCCCCCCCCCCTCCCCCACCCCGCCGAAACTTGCCTTTGGCCTATCGAGAAACATCAAAAATGTTTCAACTACTACGTCCATGACAACCTTTTCTCATTTCGGTTTTTAGTGTCACTGTTTGGAACATCAAAAGTGTCTCTCAACATCAGACGAACAAGGTAGTTAAAAGGTCGGCCATGATCTTCCCCTGCAAGTACGCGTCCTGCTGACAGCACTGCTGGCCTCAGACCTTGTAGTAGATGTTGGCCGGGCTCTGAGGGGGCATCTCCTGGACGATGTACACCGGGTGTCCATAGTCCCCGCTCACCTTCTCGTAGTGAGGGCAGTAGTTGTTTTCTGTAGTCCTTAAGGGGATGATGATGTCGCTGGGTTCCGAGCCGGCGTTCCCGGAACACTTGGGGCTGGCGAGCGTGCTGAGCGACAGCGCCGTGTTCCTCTGCTGGGTGTGCTTCCTGTTCCTCTTCCTCAGCTTGATCAGCAGGACGATGAGGATGATGATGATGAGGAGGAAGATGACGCAGCCGGCTCCGATGGCTGCGAAAAGCGCCGGCTTGGAGGTGAAGATCCCCTCGGCGGAGTTGTTCTCCTGGTTGATGGTGTCTGTGGGGGGAGGAGGGGGATCTGTTAGTGGAAGGGGGGGGGGGGGGGGGTTGCTTGGCAGCCTCTAAGATGGAGGCACTACTGCTGATCAAGCACAGAATTCAAATGTTGTCGTGTTAGGAGGTTAAATCCTGCGAGTACGCAAACTGGCTCACTGGAAAGGAAAACAAAACATGCTTCTCCAGATATGACTGTGGGTCGAGCCAGAGGCTTCCTGACTCTCTGCCCTCAGCGAACATGTGGGGGTGCCGGCTTTCCACAGATGATAGCTTACCTCTTCATCCTGAGAAGGAGGGAAGGATTAAACTGTGTATGTTTAGCCATATGTTCAAACTCCACAAGGATGGGAGGGGGGGGGGGGTGTAAGGAAGAGAAACTGTTTAAATGTATATTACCGGCACTGAGGGAAAAGAAAACACCAGTCTCTCATTAGAGACGGAGGACTAGGACTGAGTCCAATTAGAGTGGCATGCCTGTTTCCTGTGTGGTCCCCCACTATTTATAGTTCCCTACATCGCATGTCGCTGAGCTCCCGGCCCAACACTTCACTGTCAAATCAGAGGCCGGGTTTTCACCCGGAAAGAGAGATGGACTCCAAAGTGTTCCTAAAGATCACTCAATCACAACTGGATATATTCAAAGCTCATTCCCCCCCCCTCCCACACATCTAGCAGTGTGAGTGAAGAAACAAAATTGTGGAAAAATACTGAACGTGTCGAGGTCAATAAAGGTTTATTGGTCTCTGGTCTAGGTTTACCGTTTGTGCAAGGTGTGTCGAGACAAGAAAATAGCTTTTTGTTTTCCACACGTTAATAAAATTAAGACCACCTGCTGTTTGATAAGCGAGGAGACGTTATCAGACCATGGAACATTAGTATTGTTCCAGATCCTCTGAATGATTTTGAAACACTGAAACTATTCATACCATAATATCTGCTCTAATGTTCAGCTTCGCACCAAACTGTAGAGCCATGCCAACACTTTGGAATGTCCTGAATAATTTATAGAAATCTATTCTGGACATCTTTCCCCCCAGGTTAATCTGGATTCTGGTCATGAGTATATCTGTTATTTATAATGTGTTTTTCTCACTCTTGGCTTCCAAAGGGCTTAATGGGCCGCTAAACAGATTTGCATACACATTTTATAAAACGGTATTACCACCTTGTAGTACTGAGGCTAAATACCATTTCATCTTTCTATCGATCCACTCATTGGCACAGGGAAAGCATTTCTGCTATATTGAGCGAATGCAGATTGCATCTATGCTCCTGTCAAAAGTAAAGCTGTAACAAGACAAAAGGTCCTCGCCAAAGCATGAGGCAGCTAAAGCTTTCCTTCCACTTCAGCAGGAGAACAAGCCCTCCCCGAAGTGTCCCGAAACGTTTCGATGCTGAAGTATTTGTCAACTGAAACGTATCATTTCAGTCCCGCTGGCTGCTTGGTCCATAATCCCATGCATATTCTGTCTGCTGTCCTGATTGGCTTGCATATTCTGTCTGCTGTCCTGATTGGCTTGGAATCAATTCTGTGTTTGGCCAGTGTTCAGCTGTAGGGTCGAGCAGACCAGTGAGATAAACCAAGCTCCAGTTCTTACAGTCCTCGTCACAACAGGTACACAAGATCTCAGCTGTCCAGGACGACAGGCTGTGATGGTGGAGATCTCCTTCCTTCTGGTACAGTGCAATGAGCAGGACAGCAACTCGAGAACAAAGCGTCGCACATCAAGAAAAAATGGCTTCGCATTGAAGGCATACCTCACACTGAGAGACCTGGCAGTTCTCCAGGATCAGAGAGAAGGGGATTTCTTTTTCAGAACATCTGATTTTTATTTTTGTCCTGAAGGAGATCTAGAGCCGAAGGGTCCAAACATCTTTTTAAAACTATATAAACTCCGGCAGTCTCTGCCTTCTGAGAAAACATACTTCTCTGGTGACTGAAAACCTAGCAAAACAAACGCGAAAGAACACTGTGTATATTTAAAATGTGCATAAAACCACACCGACGGCTTTAGCAGACTAGTTCATCTTATCTGCAAACAGATCTCAGCCGAACAGATATGGTTTTAATTTTTCATTACCGCACTTGAGTACCATGTCTACTCACATTACTATTCAACATGATAAAAAGTGGAACTTTCACAAACCAAAAAAGGAGCATTCTCGTGTGTGTGTGTGTGTGTGTATGGTTTGTGTGTATGATACGTGAGTGTGTGTGTGTATGTGTACATGTCTAAATATACGTGTTTATAGGCGGCAGACATAAAGGGTTCAGGTTGCCTCTGCGTGACCTTGTGATGTGGAAGGTTTCATTAATACTGATCTGTGGAGCACAGAGGCAGCAGCAGGTCATGGGGGGCCCGGGGGCCCGGGGGCCCCTCCAGACCAGCCGGGGGCATCCTCACCTTTATTACCAGGCTGCACGAACCCCCCGTCCCTCTTCTTGGGCGGGCTGGTGGGCGGATCCTTCACACCGCTGTCCTCTCTTCTCGGCTGCTCTGTGATCACCGGGTCTGGTAGAACCGCGTTAGGGTCTGCAATATCACACAAGTGAACATGGTTAGGAGTCCGGTGTGGATATCTGCAAATGCTCATGACCCCCTGAGTATCTTTTTCCACTAAAGCTTCCAAATGGGGTGTGGAATAGGGGCAATACAAATTAGTTCCTGTCAACTTCACTTTTTTCTTCATAGCTGTTATAATTCATTTCAATTAAAACTGACAATGTGATTATTAAATCCAATAAGTATAATGTTTTAGCAACTATAACAGTCTTCGCTTTGCCAAATTAAGACCCAGTTTGAAAAAACATGCCCCTGCCAAGAGAGCTATAACTCATTTTCTCCTGTGCCATGTCTGAGATGGACGATAAGGAAACTATATTAAAGGTAATTACATTTAACTGGAAATCGATGAAAGCCTATCCAGTGTATGTTTGACTATCCATACTTAAATTAACTTTGAAAAAAAAGGTGTTACTTTTTTCCCCCTGTAAAAGATTGCATAACTTACTGGTGCTGGTACACAGTTTTAACTGTGAATTTTTTTATTTCTAACATGGGCTTTTTTTGAGCATTTCCCCTGATGGAATAACATGACCGCTCAAATTCAAACTCTGCTGATTCAGAACTCTGGATATCTGCGTTTCACCATCCATTCACACATTTGTTTTATTTTTTAATCTCTCCTCTTGATTGTCTCTGGTCAGCACCTCTCTGCCACAGACCGTCTCAGGAGGAGAGGAGCCCTCACTCAACTGCTCCTCACAAGGTTTCTTCCACTTCTCTGTGAGTTTTCCTGGGAGTTTTGCCTCGTCTTTGAGGGTTTAGGTGCAGTTCTGTGGGCGTATGTACCCACTGACACTGCTTGTAAAAAGGGGTATACAAATACAAATTTGATTTGAAAGGCTGGTTTGATCATAGGGATGTGTTTACTGCTCAGCGAAGTGCCACAGCATTCACCACCTCACCACCAGAACCCTGAAGACTAGCCAGCATTCACTACCTCACTACCAGAACCCTGAAGACTACCCAGCATTCACCACCTCACCACCAGAACCCTGAAGACTAGCCAGCATTCACCACCTCACCACCAGAACCCTGAAGACTAGCCAGCATTCACCACCTCACCACCAGAACCCTGAAGACTAGCCAGCATTCACCACCTCACCACCAGAACCCTGAAGACTAGCCAGCATTCACCACCTCACCACCAGAACCCTGAAGACTACCCAGCATTCACCACCTCACCATCCCATTTCATGGACGAGTGGCTGATAATTGCATATTATCTGATGTTCACACACAGGTTGATAAATGAGGTTGGCGGTTTGCAGTGGTGTCTGGCGGCTGTATCATCTGATCTACGTCGGCAGCTTTGACTAACGCACGGCCGTGTCTGTGCCCCGCCCCTCCCCCCCGCCCAAGTACTGTCCAACAAAGCATGAAAAAGACCCCCTCAAATATATATTTAAAAAATGCAACTAAGTACAAAGCTCTGAAATCTGAAAGACGACTCTCCTTTGTCCAACGATCCCCCCTCTCCTACTGTTCGCTTGTTAGGATGGAATTTGCTCCGGATGTTTCGACGTGAAGGCAACGTTTCCTCGTTTCCTCAAGCAACATGTGGTTTCTCCGAGGATAAAGAACACTATGAGTCACTGCCGGGGAATATGCCCCCGATCCTTTGGCAAACACAATGTACCCTGACCTCAGACACATCACATCATAGTCCTAAACCCTAAAGTCATAAACCGTTCCAACTGAATCTACTTGCACGTGACAGATATGAGTAACAACCCACATCATGTACACATCGTCTTGTTCTCCACAGAACCACAATCTGTGTCACAGAACTCTGCGCAAACTAATCTTGGAACAGACAAAAGGAATGTTAGGCCCGCTACACTATGTATTAACTCAAGACAGCTATATAAATAATCCCCTAACAACGCTATCTCTGCTGTGAGAGTCTTATCGCCAGACCTTTTTGTCATTTGTTTGTTTTGGACGTGTGGAGCAGGACTAGGGTGTGATTGGGAGTGGCCCTAGCATGAGGTCTGTGGGCCGAGCAAACGCCTCCTCACAGCCCCGGCGAGACGGTTAGTATATTAACCAGAGGTTAAGCAGAGGAGGAGAGACCATGATGAATGATGGTATCTACATGGAGATCAACAGATTTTTCCGCTGGTCTCATTAGTTCCAGCAGGCTGGTCGTGCATGCCATGTACGTCTCTATGCCTTCATCACATCGATTTCTGCTGGAATGCTCTTGCGTCTGCCTCGTAATCCACTGTCAGCGTGGTAATTTATTGAGACAAATGTATATACATGCTGCACAGTGTTATTTATAAAGCTATACAGGGCACGCCATGGCAGATTAGACAGATGACATGACTGAGAACGCCTTGGAACTCTTGACCTATTTATCTCAGCACTCTGACATTCAGCTAAGGAGCACTTGGAGCTGCTAGTTCATTCGGCTAATACTGTCAACGCTTGTTTTGAGTTTGCGGCGGTGTGTGAGAGAGGTTTTAAACACGTTTCAGTGAGCGACTAGTTGTCAGTGATGCAGTTCCGTTCACCCCGAGTCACCCAGAAAAAGAGCTAAACTGTGAACGGTTCTGGAATGTTTAGTATCTTTCCACAGCCACTTATACTGAGAACGCTGGTATGCGAGAGAAAGTGTCTCTCTCTGTATTTACACAAACGCCTTCCTACCTTTTCACTCTGCCCAACAGTAGAGAACACAGTATTTTGTGATTGTTCACTCTACCCAACAGTAGAGAACACAGTATTTTGTGATGTCTGAAGCCTTTACTTTACGAGAGATGAAGTCACTGGGAGACTTTCCACAGACTGAGTTCTGGAGTGGTGCGTCCACTGTAAAAACCCCCGCCCGGGCGTCTGGCTTCGTGAACAATAGCTCATGAAACGTTTTTCTAGCGCTGCAGTCTTGACAGTACTCAAACAAAGCTTTCATTATCGCTCATCCATACACACATCCTGCCTGGATCTTCTGTGACGCCATTTTACTGCTTTTCCTACATTCCAGCCAAGCGTCGTGCAGAAGCAGACTCACCCTGGCCCACTTTCATGACGATCTTCATGGATAGTGTGTCGCAGACGCCTCCTTCTCGGTTCTCCAGTCCCTCCAGGGTCCCGTTCGATGTCGCTGTGATGGGAGACACAGGAAATGGAACGTTAATTATAATTACAACCCCTCAGAATTAATGTATGCTTTTGATTTGTTTGTTCATGGGTAGAGGAAAAAAAATCTATTTGATATCCACACTCACACACACACACACACACACACACACACACACACTGGAGAATGAAATAGAGGGCTTGGTTAACAGAGTTTCCTGCATAAAGTCTAAAACTGGGCAGCGCATCGCATGCATGGTTACAAGCAACCTTATCACAAGCACCAGGTAAGGGCTTGTAATGTAAATGTTCTGGTTGATTCCTACAGCAGGTTTGAGTCCATGGAAACAGCAGTTTGAGCTGTATCTCAGACACCAACAATGTATGAATACGAGGCTCTGCGTTTCTCACATCTGTATACAGAGAAGGAAATGGAGGATTAAAAAAAAACTTTGAGTGGGCTCTCTGCTTACTAAGACAAGGCTGTGATAGTAATCTAATCCCACGGGAATATGGTGGCTTTCAAAACACTCGTGTAATCATACACGTGGGGAGGTAGCTGCACAGTCCAACATTTTGATGTGGTAATCACATTTCTAACCCACCTCTCACCCTCCCCTCTCCCCCCTCCCCCCTCCCCAAAGCTTAAAGAGGTTTTTGTTCTTTCCTTTTTCTTTTTTTTCGCTGAAGAAACGTACCAAACATTTGGCAAGGCAAGTTATGCCAAAAGCAATTATGGCAAGCTGCAAATGCCAAGGGCTTAGCTTTCTCTTTGGGCATGCCTTGTAATTAGAGACAGGGTGGCACAGTGGCCTAAAGCCCCTATCGGAGGGGCTGTCCTTCCCCTCAGCATCCACCGAGGGGGCCGGAGGAGGGCGACAGGGCCGGAGGAGGGTGAGGAGGGGAGAGGGAGGGCGACGGGGCCGGAGGAGGGTGAGGAGGGGAGAGGGGGGTGAGGCCAGGCCAACAGGGTCTCTGTACCCCTGTTGGACTCCCTCATCCCTGCTTCCCAAGGACTCAAGTCACAGAAACAGGGGCACTCCATTCTGACCCAGAGAGAAAGACCAGGAGTGTGAATGTGGATCAGGGTCTTGAAGAGGCTTTCAGCCCCACAGGCGAGAGGGGCGTGTCCATGCTGGGGAGAGCCCGTGCCCCGCCCAGGCCCATGTGAGTCCTTTGAGAGCTGATCCCTGGGTGAGTCACCTCCGCTGCATGTCCTGCTCCACCCCCCCCCCCTCACAACCTCCTGAAGGAACTGCACCTCCCTTCCAGGTCCTCATTAAGAGTCATGAATGAGTTTCCATGTAGGAGAGTGTTTGACTAATAAGGTCCCTCTCCAGGAGAACCAAGGGGCTTCTCAGAGGAGCTCAGCCCAGCGTCGGGGGGCTGCTGAGAATAGGGCCATGGCTCCTCTCCAGCATAGGTACCCCAGCACCCCAGAGGCCAGGAGGGGGGCGTAATTACTCTCTTTATCCTCGTTTTGTTTTGCATTTGTCAAGGATGCCATTAGTAGACAAGACGCACACAAAAGCGGGTTCATGCATATCTTTAGGGATGAGTTTGTGATTATATAGCTGGCTCCATGGAGAAGAGAGTGAGAGACTGGGATGTTTGTCTGAAAGAGTCTACAATTAAAAGGAGAGCGAATTAAACAACCAAAAAAAAACAAGGCTTGAAAAGGCTTTACATTCAGTTTATTAATAATTCACAGGCAGCTACGGCATTCCTGTTTAAGACACTTGAATAGAACATTATTCATCAGGTAACAGGCTTGGGAAGCATGTGACACTATCGCACCGAGGAAGGGGAGAAAGAGTCAGGCTCTCCTCGTGTACCTGCTGACCTCAGATGATTACATTACCTGCTAGTCTCCATCATGTCTCACGTCCAATCACGCATTCAGCAACTCTGTTTACCCACTATCTCAAAGAGAGACTACAGCTTTGTCTGGGAGAAACTCGAGACAAACTGCTGTTGGATTTGAATAAAGTGACAACCTGACCATCAAGGGTTCAGACCAACACCAGAAGGAAAACCCAAGATAAACTTCTTTAGTCTTCTCTGATTGCGTTAATTATGTAGCAGACTGTCCATGTTTTCTGGGAGTCGGGGGTTTGTATCAAAAGCTCTGAATTCCTCAGATAGAATCTGTTCAGATTATCGTAACACTTTATAACTCATTTTGGCAAGAGACAGACTGTCATCAGACAGGGGCTTGTCTTGTTAGTTTAAAGCGCTTGAGAAATGGAGAATGGATGTGAAGAAGAAAAAAACCCAGGAGCGATCAATAGCCACACTTAACCCGGGGAACAAATTGTGTTTTAGTTTTCTGTATGGATCCTTAACGCCCTCTCAGACGGAGGGCGGGCGGTGAGAGGGAGTGCTGCCCTCAATGATGTCACCACTATTAAGATGCCTTCGCCTGGGAGACGTGCCAGGCGCCAAGCGAGTCACCATGCACAACGTGGGCATGCCCCCATGCCCGCCAGGAGCAGGGCAGAGAGACAACTCTATCCAACCGAGACCTCCTAACATGGGCCACTCCTCACCCTATCGCAGTGTTTTATTGTGCTCTGGAAAAGGGTGCTGTATGACACACACGCTTATGATGAGATAAGGAAATTAAGCTCTTTATGGGTCTAGTAGCTGCCTGGGACCCCTGGTCGTTATTGATGTGCACAGTAGAGATGCGTTTGTTTGGACTAGCAGCTCTCTGGGGAAAGGAGCCTGGCTGGCCGGCCGGCTTAGTTGGTCCTCAGCATACCAAGATCAACCTTTGAACTGTGAAAACATCCTTCAGCACAGGATATGAAACAGAGTGTGAGGACCGGGTCATCATCACTTCCATCTCACACACAGCTGCTGAAATGAACTTCTGTTTTCAGGGGAACTTGGGGTCATATTTCACAACGTAGAGGGGTTCACAGTGAGATATTAGCTTGGTTCCTTGTGAAGCAATAACACACAAGTATTTATCATCCTTATTCGAAAATCCCAGTCACTATACAAACCTTGAAACTGTGGGAAAACGATTTTCTTCAGAAGTAAATTACTTATTTGAACAAGTAGAAGTTAAGAAAAATGTATATCTGTTTCAGTGGACTCTGGAAATCTTTATTCCTGCCTTTTCACTACTTTTCCACAGGCCGTAAGATATTTTTTTTCCAAGACTAAATAAATAATTATATAAAAATGAAAACAGTATGCATAGTATAGTTTACTTTTATTGAAGATGAATTTAACAAATCTGAAAAAGTAAACGCATACATCAAATGGGAGAAACGGGAATTCTTGTTAATATTCTGAAGTTGAAATAAAAATGACTTATCTACCCTGAGAAAAAGACACCAATTATAAAAATCCCCTTGAGAAAGCTGGAGCCTTTCTGCTTGAATCATGGCAAGGCTGAGTGGGGCTCTGCCACCGGGAGGAGAACTGGCATTATCACATCATTACTTTGCCCAGACCAGGCCCTCTGTCCTGCCGCGTGTGGGTGGGGGGAGGGGGTCTGCCACCACCGTAAAACTAAACGTACGGATGCTCGTAGCTTTCTCCTTTAACACCTCTAATTAACTGGAGCATGTTTACTCCTCAACCTCTCTCTCCTCCCCTCAGGTGGACACGAGTCCAGACACACAGTCTAGCGAGTTATCATACCCACACAAACGCCTAGGGATAATCTTCCATTTTGCAATAAAGTATTTTGTTCACATAATTTTTTTCTTTTATTGTGAGTACGGTTCTTAAGTTGTTTGTTTTCATGAGATTTGCTGAGACTGGCTTGTCCCCACAAGGATCCAATGAAATGCAGTGTTTTCTTCTCTACATAAACACAGTAACTGTCATTTGAAGTCGTTGTAATTTTCCGTTGTGTGAAGAAAACACGACGCTAACTGGAAGTATGTACTGTGAGGAAAACACAGTCTCTGGGTACATTTCTCAACATAAACAGAACACGTATACACAAACCGGCTAAATGAGGCGGAAACGGTCCTGAACTCAGACTCCGTCCTCAGCTTGGCTTCACAATCCAGAACTAGATTAAACACACACGGCTGATTTTCCTCATGTTTTCTTTAACATGTCAATAAGGAATGGAGACATGGGGTATAATGTACACGACCCAGCAGGGTTACATCTGTTCATTGAGCAATAACAGGCTGTACAGAGGAGATAATCATGTATGCATGAATCCACACATACATACAACATATTCATATAAATCACACACACACACACTGACATGTTTGCCAGAGGCTCGTACTTAACCATATACAGCCCATGCAAAATGCATCGCAAAGACCAAGTCATGACAGTAGCATGACTCTCCTCACAGCTTAAATAGGAGCAGCATCTTTGCCCCAAATCCACAGTGACATGTCTGAGCCATGCCCCCTCTGACAGGACCCTGCCCTGCCTCTGACAGGACCCTGCCCTGCCTCTGACAGGACCCTGCCCTGCCTCTGACAGGACCCTGCCCTGCCTCTGACGGGACCCTGCCTCTGCCAGGACCCTGCCCTGCCTCTGACAGGACCCTCCCCTGCCTCTGAGAGGACCCTGCCTCTGACAGGACCCTCCCCTGCCTCTGACAGGACCCTCCCCTGCCTCTGACAGGACCCTCCCCTGCCTCTGACAGGACCCTCCCCTGCCTCTGACAGGACCCTCCCCTGCCTCTGACAGGACCCTCCCCCTCCCTAAACCCAGAGACAAGCAGCAGGGGGAAGCCGTGGAGCAAACAGGCCAAAACAAACAGAGGAGTGTCTCTAAAAGGCCTCGATGAGCGATCGGCTCGATCGGCTTAAGGGATAAAATGGGTCGTTGTGAACTCAACTCCCAGATGAGTGCAGGGAGGAGTGGTGCAGACACCCTGACAGGCCCCAGAGGGTTCACTCCTCTGGGGCGAGGGGCCTGCTCATAGCTGACCCTCACAGAAGACCCACTCAGGGGACACGAGGGGCCTGCTCATAACTGACCCTCACAGAAGACCCACTCAGGGGACACGCAAAGCTTGGCTGCTCAACCTACATTTCACTTCCATCCGATGTAAAATAATAAACCAAACCATCAAAAACAAAGACGGTTGTTAATCATACATGTCGTATTCACCAAAGTATTGCTATAGTGTACATTATACAATCAGATACCCTAATAAATAAAATAACAGGAAAATAGATCCATAATCATCCAGTTCTTTTTGGACTGATGGTATCAGCTACTGTGGTGGAGAATCTGGAGAGGGAAGTGATTTGTTTTCTGTTTCCTAATGTCGCAGTCTGGTGTTGTGAGGGAAGGCCCGGTGTGGCGGGGGAGCAGCCTCGACCACAACCTGCCCCATCAGAGTGTGGCGGGGGAGCAGCCTCGACCACAACCTGCCCCATCAGAGTGTGGCGGGGGAGCAGCCTCGACCACAGCCTGCCCCATCAGAGTGTGGCGGGGGAGCAGCCTCGACCACAACCTGCCCCATCAGAGTGTGGCGGGGGAGCAGCCTTGACCACAGCCTGCCCCATCAGAGTGTGGCGGGGGAGCAGCCTCGACCACAACCTGCCCCATCAGAGTGTGGCGGGGGAGCAGCCTCGACCACAGCCTGCCCCATCAGAGTGTGGCGGGGGAGCAGCCTTGACCACAGCCTGCCCCATCAGAGTGGGGCGGGGGAGCAGCCTTGACCACAGCCTGCCCCATCAGTGTGGGGCGGGGGAGCAGCCTCGACCACAGCCTGCCCCATCAGAGTGTGGCGGGGGAGCAGCCTCGACCACAGCCTGCCCCATCAGATCAGCCACAGCTGACCAGCCTGCTGCCAAATTAAGCTGAGGGGCTGGAGCGGAGATTTCAGCGCTGCCACCAGATTACAGCACACTCAGGCTCGGCAATGATATTAAGGACGACCTTTAAATCCCCAGGACCAGCTGCACCCTGGGAGCCCGAGACCTGGAGGGGGAGGGGGGAGCGTCGCTCCGCCAGCTCACATCACAATGAGACCACAGGCTCGCAACTCCACATCTCCACAAGCAGGGGGGGCTTTGACGGAAATGAGGGGAGACGGTTTTTAATTTCCCCCGCTGAACCTGTCAGCGGGCTTTGTGAAGGTTCCTGTGTGAGGAGGCTAGGATGTGTGTGAGGAGGGTAGGATGTGTGTGAGGAGGCTAGGAGGTGTGTGAGGAGGCTAGGAGGTGTGTGAGGGGGCTAGGAGGTGTGTGAGGAGGCTAGGAGGTGTGTGAGGAGGCTAGGAGGTGTGTGAGGAGGCTAGGAGGTGTGTGAGGAGGCAGGATGAATGTTGTCTCTCAAGCACGTCTGTGAGACGTGTTTAATATTTCCACAACAGGGTTTTGTTTTATGCCAAACACTCCAGCGTTCAAGTCTCTCAGATCTTTTTTACATTTATATTTGGACAGAAGTCAAGCGTAAATTGCAACCTCAACATTTATTTAAGTTCCATTTGACTTCATTCATGAATAGGTTTGTTTGTCAGTGCTTAACAGGCACTGGAGAATAAGTAGTTTTGCCCAAATCCTCAGTTTAACAGGCATATCTGTAATTACACACACTGCCAGGCTAGATCAAAGCTGCAGCCATGTTTAAAGATGATGCACAGGCTTGGTAATTGTTTGCCTTTGGGGAGGCAGCATTTCTGACAGAAATAGTGAGCTGGAGAGTCTGGAGGAGAGGTCCATCGTCTCCGCACTGGTGACTGAAACCCTAACTCTGGTGGAGCCGACCAACATAGAGTGTGACGCTACCTTAAAGACAGCGCCTGGATCTTCCTGCCAGCTGGGAGTATTTCGTTTCACTCTAAGGAAACTACACAGATAATACCCAAGTCTTCCAGGCACACCAGAGGAGCTTCTTTGGAGACCTCCACTGAGGAAGCAAACACTTGATACTGCTTTCAAAGATCCTTTATCCTGAAGGTCATGCCGAGAGGAGGATTAACTGGAAAATATCACGGATGAGAAGCATGCCGTTTCAGTTTTGGTCGGACTGCTGCATAAAAAATGGCTTTTGAGAAATACGTTAAAATGATCCGAGGAGGTTAAAAGTATTGACGATAATCTAACCTAACCAGTTCACGCAACAGCTCATTTAACACTGCACAGAACAACAACAAAAGTCTATTTTCTCCATCAAATAAAAAGATCCTAACCAAAGAACAAACTATTCTCTTGGACAGAGGTTTCCACCAGAACCTCCCCTGAGGAACTGCATTCTCCTTCTCATCTTTTCTGCAGAAATCTTGGCAGAAGAGTTTGGATGGAAATTGCATGTTACGAGAATGGAGTAGCCTCATAGATCTCTGTCCTTCCAGAGCAGAGGCCCCCAGCCCCCAGCCCCCCAGCGTTTGGGCTGGACCCAGCCCTCCCTCCCAAGGGCAGATGGGATATTCACTATACTACCAGCAGCTGGGTTTTACACTTTCTCCATTTTCCATGGGGACAACTCAAAAACGAACATCTTAAAACTAAAAACGGCCTTATGGTAGCGCCGTATTTCGCCACATCGAGCCGTGCCTCCATCTTCAGTTAGATTCAAAACAAACACAGACGCTGACATCATTAAACTGCATAATTATGGTTCCACATCATGCCGTTGAGTAGGGCAGATGTGCAGCATGAAGAATGCCAGCATGACTATTCATCTTGCTTATCGTGATCATTCAACATTAATAATGATAAAGTAGTTCAAGCAGCAAGCCAAGCTGCAGAGGAGAATGCAGGAATAAGGTAGAGAGAGTTTCCTTTGGTCATGAATCAGTCAGGATATCATCACGCCTGCAGTGGCACTTTCTGTCCCAGTGCTGCAGTCCACACCAGGAGGGATTGGTGCAGTCATCACCTGAGGGCATTCCTACAGTTCAGCTAGAGATCATCACAACACCTGTGTATCTGCCCATCTTAAACATCCTGATGCTGAGTATACAGTACGTCATTTAATACTTTAATTTAATACTTTCGAGCAAATTGTGTCTGATGGGAAACACATTAAAAGTGTCATGTGATTCCCAGGCCAAGCAGGGGGTTCATTGAACCAACAGACTTCACTCATTTCCATAGACAAATCACAGCCTCCCGGCACTAGCACCGAGTCTATGCTTATCTTTTATTTATGTTTAAGTGATGGATGTTTAAATGAGAAAAAAGGCCGTCTTAGCTTGCTCCCTGTGAAGCCTCCCTGTCCGTTTGGTCCAGGACTGACAGCACTGGGACTAAACAGCCTCCGAAAATCCAATAGATGCCAAGAGAATTTATGGCCGTGAGCAAACGGAGGGGTAAGATAGTGGGGGGACCCAGCCCGGGACTGGAACCCTTATCAAGTCTCTGAACTCCAGAGGAAAAAGAAGCTTTGCGGCAAAAGGAAATAAAAGGTCTGATATACAGAAAGCACATTACAGATTTATTTGGTGAGTTTGAAGACTCACTCGTTCCTGTTTGGGTTCCAGTTATCCCTCCAGTGCCTCCAGCAATCAGGCTGAGCCATGAATTCCATTCTGGTCATTACTTCAACACATAACTCTTTATCCGTCCTGCATTGCCATAGTTACTGATGATACAGCACACCTCCTGATAGGCCAGTAGTGCCACAGCTACGTACCAATCACAACACTGACTGCAAACCTGACACGATAGCCTTTTCTGCTAACAAAACACAAGTGAGATGAAGTGTACTTCAGCAATTATCTCTGTTAACCTCGACTCAGTGACTCTGTGTAAACAATATTCGACTGACTTCATCTTCCTGACGTGCGTTTGGTCTACTGGGACGTAGCCGCTTTCAGCCGAGTCACAAGAACAAGTCCGTCTTTTAGGATGAAACTCAACAGAAACGACAATGTTGCAAGACATTTTTATTAGGGCTCCTCACGTCATTGTTATTTTGTCTTTTTTTGGATCAGACGGTGATTTGTTAGGATGAAAGGCCAAGGGTTCCCTTGAGACCCTGTCTGCTGATAACCCTTAGGGGTGATTAAGTCAGCAAAAAAAAACACTTCCAACGTTCCCTGTAGCACCAGAGGACGTCTTCTAAATGAGACGTGTGAGCTCCGTGTTAGCACATCTATTTGATTTAGAGCCACAATAAACAGTGAACTTTGTATTTAGAAAAAAGACATCCCTCCCATTGTAGCATGTGGTTTCTCTGGTGTCTCAGCGAAGATGAATGAAAGAGGGGATGAGGCTCGTCTCTCCTCGCTGCCCCGGCTGTCTGCTGGATCTGACAGAACCCCGACTGACCTATTCATGGTGCCCTTCTGATGCCATCGATTGAGCAGGTTTAAGTCAACAGTGACTTATGAAACCCTGGCCTACGACACAGGCAGCTCAACAGCCATTCCTCTGCCAGGAGTGAGACGAACGGTTTGCAAAGAGGAATTTCACATACAGCAAAAACGTGGTTAGCAGCAACACTTTCTTTTTTTCACCCGCCAAGATTTCATTAGGACTGCTCCCATTTATCTTAATGACATATAAGTGAACACTATGAGAGCAAGTTATTTTTCCACTTTTCTGATCATAATCTACAACATTATTTACAATTACCGCGTTCAGAACAATGGACTGTTCCGTGTCCAATAGCTTGCCGTGCTCTGGGGCAAGTCCAAGAGGTCCGAAATGCGAATAAAATTAAGTTATTTCCAGTTGTTGCTGAGCAGTTTGTTGGAACATTATCGTCTGCCTTCCTAAGAAGAGACGACTCGCCTCCAGTCATGAATATGAGAGGGAGCTCACAGAGGTAATTGGAGTTAAATTAGTCTTCAGCTGCACCCACGGGGAACTGGGGGCACAATCATTACCCTGCAAGACATTCAATGATAACAATGTCCCTGAACGCTTCACCCTGGAGGCCCTAAAGGCCAGGGTAGTTACCTGGAGAAATTGCTATGGAAACAGGGTGTATGCTGAAGGATAAGTTGATGCAGCTTATCAAGTATATCTCGGTTAATATCAGAAGGATTATGTCAATAGTCTTAGTCTTCCACAGGTGACAAAAGAACCGGCATAGTCCCTCTTGAAACTGTCTTTATTGCCACTGAGAAGTGCTCCACAAACTGTTTTGGAAATCCCTCAATGGTCCATAAACGAAGTTTAAAATAAAACGTTATTTTAATTGGATGCTTACTGTAAAAGCCTGAACTGTAAACAAATAATGAGCTTTTAGTCTTCAAGCCATCCATATTTGCAATTCTAAACTAATTTGTAAAACTTTGGTTTTATCTTCTTCGCCAGAACACCAAATCTAGTGATAAACAGTCTGGACAGCAAACAATGAACATTATTTAGCAACCAAAGCGAGAATAAATAAGTTTAAAAAAACTAGCAGGGAAGGAACGGAAAAGCAGACGGATGTAAAGAGGACGATAACATTGAGACTAGCTTCTCTCAGAAGACTGACTCTGATCTCCACACAAATCTACGACCACGCCCATCAGATTCATTTGCTTTAGAAGTGTACTTATCCTGAGCTCTCAGAGATATTCACAACCACACCGTGGAAACCCCCTGGTTCTCAGTTCAGGGAAATAGGACCCCCGACACTGCGGCCACTGAGAGAAGAAAACCAACCTGGTGATTCTCATTCCTCATCTGTGGCACATGAACAATGTTGGCTGCAGCCCGTTATGAGAGCTGAGGCTTGCACAACTGAACATCAAAGCCAGGGTTGTGTCCTCACAATGGGAATCATATGTTATTTATTCCAAACTGACCGGTTATTCAACTTCCATCCCAGTCAGTTCAGGAAAGATTCCAATCGCACCACAAAGGTGCGGTCTAAACCTGCAATGGCTACCAATAAATAATCATTTACTCCTGGAGAGTCAAGCTGCCCCTGGATGATTAAAGTCTCCTGACCTCAGTGAACACTCGTGACCTGCACACCACACACCATTTCTGCATCACGGCTCCTTGGTTAAGACCAGATTATTCCTGATGAAACGAACCATTAGAAACAGGACTTCGGAGGACCACTTGAACTCAGAGATAAAAAGAAGCCTTTCAACTGAACATTTTGCGGTCTTCATTTTTCAGCTCTTCCAGCTTTTTAATGCTCCTCCAGAGAGCATGGAACAAATGTTTCCATCAGCGATCATGCTTTCTACATTAGCTATTCTCTTCAACTGTACCAGTCCCTTTCCTCTCAGTCATGAACCTAATGCTCCTGCATGACTTTTCCACATTCCCACTTAGCAGTACACAAGTACATTACTTTTCCACTGGGGTGAAAAAAAAACGTAGGTGAAAATAATGTAGAATAAATAATAAAGTACCATGTTTGACAAACATGCATGATCTCTCTCTCTCTGCAGTATAAAGCCTGTCCACCTATCCAGCAGCATGAACACCTCACCAGGTCTGGCCCGGGTGCAGAGAGCCTGGAAGTGACGTGCAGACAGTTGGACGTGTCACGGCGTGAGATGGAGCGCTGTGGATGACATAATTCCCGGGGCTGGAGATTAGTCAGCTGCCCGCGGAGCCTTCATGACAAATCTCCTCCTTTCCTCCCTCTTTGCCCTCCACGTCCCTCTGTTCCCCCTCCCTCCCTCTTCTTCTTCTTCCTCCCTCTCCTCCGCTCTGAGGGAGCCAGCGGCGCTATATCTGGCCCAATTACAGAGCGGCTCCCTCTTCCTCCGTGACAGCTCTCCTGGCCGCTCTCTGATGAACCCGATATGAGAGAAAGCTCTGGAGGGGTTAACTGTGTCCGTCCGGGGCAGGAGAGCCGGACTGAGAGGATCCAGGATGGAGCGGAGAGACGCCGGGGGAGGATCCTGCTGCTCCGCGTCAGGAGAACACAGTCGTGTCTTGGACAGCTTTCTGGCTCTATTTGAGTTTGCCATCCGTCTGAATTAGCAGCTAACTGCTCCAGAGTCAAGTCCAGTTAGCCAGCTGGACCTGTAACAGAAGCCAGCTAACTGGACAAACAAGTGATCCAGTCGTGGTGAGAGTAAACAGCTTGTTGAAGTAATAACTGGCTCTTACTGCTGACAAACTAGATACACATCTTTCAGGATATTCTGTCAAACAGTGTTTTTTTCTCGGTTTTGTGTGTGATGCATTCAAATGTGAAAAGTCTCAGAATCAAGGCTCCCACTGTTGAATGATGAAACAAACTTGATGAAATGAGATGAAAGACTGGGATTGTGATGGCGTTGGACTGAAGATCTTCAAAGCTGAGCTGGGTATCACTGAAAGACTGATTTATAAACAGAGATAGAGATATGGGGAAATGCTCTACACAAGCTGTGCAGAGTCTTGACTAGTTTGAGCTCAGATGAACTTGCTGTGAGGCAGTCTTTCTACCGTATCGGCAAGGAAACGCCGTTTACAAACACACAGAGTGACATCATGGAATCAATACATTCAAACAAAAACATTGGGCCTGTTTCAATTTCAGGTTATTTTTAGTGTTAATTTCCATTACACTGAATACTGCAGTGGAACAGCGCTGTTAGATATCCTCATATTCTATGAGTTTATCACCTGCTTCCAAGTGTGTACAAAAAATACTGAATATTACTGGTTGTGGTGACACAATAAAAACAAATCACTGGATTAAAGTATTTCATGATGAAATCACCCCCCCCCACACACACACACACACACTCTCCCCCTCCCCTGTCTTTTAAAAGGGCGTCCTTGAGCAGAACCTCCCTGCCACCTGGAGTGGCAGCTGTCTCTCTGAATCCCCGTCAGGCCCTCAGGTCACAGTGAGGCTGTGCCTCTGAAGCCGACAGCCAGCGGAGGCTGTGGAGCCCAGCGGAGGCTGTGGAGCCCAGCGGAGGCTGTGGAGCCCAGCGGAGGCTGTGGAGCCCAGCGGAGGCTGTGGAGCCCAGCGGAGGCCAGCGGAGGCTGTGGAGCCCAGCGGAGGCTGTGGAGCCCAGCGGAGGCTGTGGAGCCCCCTGCCTGGACCAGAGGTCTGCCTCTCATCCTCTCCTTCCCCCAGAACACCGGGAGGCTGTCGTCTTTAAAACAGCAACACACGATAGGCACAGACCGACCCTCAAGTGTTTAGTTTGAGGGATTTCTGTTCTTTGGATAAGTCTGTTTCTCTCGTTACAGCTTTGCGGTCTCGCTCTGCCAAACGGCTCTGTGTCTGGAGTTGACATCAGGGGGTAATCAATGACACCCCTCCTGTTGAGACTAGCAGGTCTGACAGGGGGGCAGCCCCGGCTCCAGGGGGGGGGGGGGGAGAGTTGACCACCACCCCTACTGATCCCCATGTTTACCCAGGGACTCCACTAGGCTGACTGTGTGGCGCAGACGAGACCCACCCATCTTGAGTCGCCCACGCCCGCTCCCGGCCCACTGAGATAATCCTCCAGTAAACAACGGTGGAGGGAATCATGACAGAGAGGATATCTCTGATTCCAAAGTCACAGGATATATAATACAACGCAATGCTATGTGTACGTGCTGAATTCCTGGCCGATCGCTGGAGTTATTCTCAGCATTATCTCTGCTCTGACGATGTTTACAGAGCAGTATAAATGTCGTAAAGGATCACGAGTCCCCTGCTAGTGAGCAGTTAAAAAACGATGTCATAGAGCGACTCAGAGAGAGAGAGAGAGAGAGAGAGACTCAGAGAGAGAGACAGAGAGAGAGAGAGAGAGACTCAGAGAGAGAGACTGAGAGAGAGAGAGAGAGAGAGAGAGACTCCGAGAGAGAGAGCTAAGTGCTCAAAGCTGGAGCAGACTAGTTCAATTGCCTCCAGACATTTATATAAAAACCTGGGACTTGAATCTTATCAGCAGAGTGATGCCTAATAGAAAAATCTTTACCCGAGAGTTGTATTGAGACGTTTTGGCACAGCAATTGAATACAGTATGATGAATCGATGCTGTCTCACGAATTTTCATGGTCAGCTGTTTTGAGTCAAAAGGAAACTAAGATATGACCTCAATAAGGAAACTCTTCAAGGTACTTTATGTTCCCCAATGTCATAAGAACTGCGTGGGCCTATAAAATAGCTTTATATGCCCTGAGTATAGACTAAAGGTACCCTGTGTGATTCCTCCACAGTATGTTAAATACAGTATCAGTCGACACAAAACACTTGCAGCATGATTTGTTGTGTCCTCAGGACAAACAGTTCATACAGCATTCTCTGTCCTGTAAACGCACGTTTATTTATCTTACCTGCAGGCATACCAAGAAATCGCTGCTGTCCAAACTATTTTTCTTGACAACATTGTCAGTGCTTCCAGAAGCATGTTCTAAGAGGCCCATGAACCCTATTGATCAGAACATCAAAGAAACACACTTCTCTGTGAGAGAACAAGCGTTTGGGCGATGAAGGCCCTGCTCTCCAGCTTCTCGCTGTCATTCTCATGGAAACCAGAGAATCAGCTGTGAACTCTGAAGCTCATCGCTAATCTATCACAGGTCCGCACAGATTACTGTGACAGGCTCCCTCGCTTATTCTCAACGTATCACCAGCGTTCCAAACAGTTCACTCAAAGATTTTGTATCTACAAAGCACCAAACTATACAACGAGAAATAATGTAATTTAAAAAGAAAATATTTCACTCAATGTTTTCTTTTTTTTAATGAGGCCAGGTCTCCTTTTACATTTAGTCATTTAGCAGACGCTCTTATCCAGAGCGACTTACAGTAAGTACAGGGACATTCCCCCCGAGGCAAGTAGGGTGAAGTGCCTTGCTCAAGGACACAACGTCATTTGGCACGGCCGGGGGAATCGAACTGGCGACCTTCAGATTACTAGCCACCTGACTCCCTCACTTTTCCTCTACGACTACTCTGCACTTGAAAGAGCATGACAAAAACATACCTCTAATATTAAACATTATAAAAGCATTAAGCAGAGTTTGCTGGGGGCGTTTACAGATGCATATTTGGGATGGTTCTACGAACAGAGACTTGTCTGTTCAGAGGAGGTGGAGGAGGGCAGGAGATTGTTCCCTGGTAGAGATGATCTAAAGACCGTCTGGATTCTAGGGTTAAAGCCACGTAGCCCTGGGCAGCAGACCTGTGGAGTGTGGGGTGAAGTCCATTATATGCCGGTGTGAGGGTGTCACAGTCAATAGGCTTGGCCCAGCGATGTGTAACAGAACAAATCAGCCGTGCTTGACTGGAGATGACCTCGCTGCCTCTGAGTCTCAGTGTTACCGCAACTGACCGGATCTGACAGAAACGATTTCTCCTCGGAGAGACTCAGGGACGCCTCTACGTTCAGAGTCACACTGCGACGTGAGAACCAGCTGCACTTAAACAAAACAGGCCGGTAGGTAGTCAAGGCCTCTGCTGCTTTGTGAACCGTGGACGACCTGAACAGGTTCAGTCCCTACGCACTCGACAGAACTAAAACCAGCCTTCAGAGGACATTAGAGGATGATACTAGTTGTGTGAGTTTATGGGGCTTACATGGAGAAGAAGTAAATAATTATTTTAACATATCAATCATCATGATATGGTGGAAATCTTAATATAACCTGCTATCGTTAGTATTCAGTCACAACCACATACAACTTGTTGTAAAAGTATCCTGAAATGCATAACACTTACAGGTGATGAAGTAGTTGATGTTCTTCTTGAACTCGAGGCCCATGTAGTTGGGGCTGAACTCCTGGAACTTGATGGTGAACTTGATGTCCTTCTCGGGCTTGTTACAGTTGACCAGCACGTTAGGGTCCATGACAGGTGCTGCACGTCTCAGCCTGCTCCCGTTTCACCAGGTACAGTTTGTAGAACTCGTAGGGACGCCCCATGTCCCCCTTGGGGCAGATGATGTCCAGCTTGTCTCCGATCTGGGGGTACATCACCAGGCCTTTCCCAATCTGGAACCTGCAAGACACGGGGGGGGGACACAAGGTCAGTTTCTGTAAACACATTTAAAAAAAAATGTTTTTTAGGCCAAACCTTTCGTCACAAATCAACCGCTTGTAAGAGGGATCTTTGCTTTGCGGTTGGTTGCCGTTTTTGCAGCTTACATACTTTAGAAAAACATTCTGATTTCAAATATGGAGAGATCTAAGACAGTGTTAGATTACCACATACTGGATTGGCGTTGGCCGAGTGCATCAACACACATGATCCTCATGACCAGTTAACACGCAGATGAGTTTAGACACACGTTGAAATGGAACCCTCCATACAGAATGTTCCAGATAGATAGTCATGACGGGGTTGGACATTAGACTACATTTGGATGGTCAGTGTGACTAAGTGTCCAGTCACGTGCTTACTGACATGATGTCTTATCTAACCACAACAAACAAACAATCATTTCACACAGAAGAGGATACTGCATTAGACGCAGGCCTGATGTCAACAGTGCATCAGTATGACAGACTTGTCCGTGCTCTGAGTTTAATCTCGGCAGCCTTGCGGAGAGACAGACAGCACAGATAAGAACACAGTGCTGATGGACAGATGGTCCACATGCCTTATCGAGACTCCCCACGCCTTCTCTCTCTCTCCCAGCAAATGTATTTGGACATCTCCCTCTCCAAGTCAAAGCAACAGGCTTTGCCGAGTTCTATTCCTGGATTTAGCTTCACCGATTGGCTTTTATTCATCACACTTTATCTCCCTTTCTCTCCGCTGTGCTGAGGAGCGTAATCCAGAGAGCACGGCTGATACTGACTGAGGTTTTGATCTGATGGGAAGAGGGGAACAAAATCTGTTTTATTAGTTTCTGTTTTGGCGTGGCTTCTTTGCGTGCAAACATCCTCATCTAGGTTATTAGAGAGAGTGTCACTGTGTTTCAGTAGAGTCACTTTTATAATTTCATAATTTCTTTCCTCTTCGTTGTACATGCTCACACACGGTACCCAACCAGTTTCAACATGGTGATGAGAAAACCCATCCAGGATTCATTCCTTTCATGTCTTGGCAGAAAGATTGAGACTGACTCACTAAAACTCCCATGTCTGTGTGAAACCGTAGCCATGCTTTGCTTACACAAAAAGATCTCTCTGATAAAATTATATCATAATAAAAAGTACTGTCAATCTTGTAGGCTTCCTTCAGCCTGTGGTACAGAACACTGTCATACAGTACACCATTTCTCTCCATGTTGTATTCTCAATTCCCTCTCTTGTTCTGCATTACTGAGATTTAACTTCCAGATATACAAAGCAAAGGCCAATGTACCGTAGGTCTTAAAATGTAACCTACGTGAAACATTAACAGCTCTCGAGTCCAGCAACATATTATGGAGAATACATGATATGTTTCATGTGCTGTAATAGAAAACGCACTGTACTGCCGTGTACACACCCCACACACACACACACGCACACCCCACACACACACACACACACACACACGCACCCCCACACACCCACACACACACACACACGCACCCCACACACCCACACCCCACACACACACACCCACACACACACACACACGCACCCCACACACACACACACACCACACACACTGTCAACAGTTGTGGGCAGCCTGCAGTGAGCAGCACACCACGCACAGCCCTGCGGTTAGGTTTGTTGTGTGTCTTTTACTCCTCAAACACTGGCTCCTCTGTTCGGCCTCCCAAACCTGTTTGATTTGCCCTTCTTCTCCGACTTTCTCAGGGACTGATCAGGTGTCTGGGTTTAGTTTCACGATTGTCTCCCAAGTGTTTCTGGGCCAATGGAAAAGCATTCTTCATAGTGTGTACATAATGTAGCTCTGTTAGCAAACTTTCTCAATCTCACACTCAGCGTCCCACAAAGCAGCAATGTCTCTCTCTGTTATAATCCTCTGTGTTTATGGTCATGGGACCGGAGGAGGACAAGGTGGACGGCCAGAGGCCAACACAAAGTCATGCGTCTCACAAAGGTTCACTGCATTTGAGGAAGCCGACTGTATAAAGAGGAGAAACCTAAACCAGCTTTGTTACAACTTGTCCGACTCTTCGAATAAAACAGCTTTGTGACAGAACAACACACACACACACACACGACACACACACGACACACACGACACAGTGGAAGAGCTGTCTCTCTCTCTGTCTGCTCCCCCTCTTCTGTTCATGGATTTGGTCTCGCATGAGCAAAACAAAATGGAAGACAAGTCAAAAAACAACAACAACAAAAAAGCGAAACAATGGAGCCTGGTGAGCCGGAACAGCTCGCGTTTCCCAACGCTCCGCTGGCCGCGGTGCTGTCCTGTGCTGTCCTGTGCTCCGCTGGCCGTGTGCTGTCCTGTGTCGATTAGGACGTCTGAGGTTTGTGCAGAGAGCCCATTCTGAGTCCTGAGTACTAGAAACGTCCAAACAGATCCTGCGTTGGGTTTGTGCTGACGAAACAGGACTTCTGCTGAGGGCAGCTAAGAGGCCTGAGCAGAGACGTCGCCGAGGCTCTTTAGCTTCAACGGCGAACGGTGGAAATTACAGGTCATCTTCACGATTAGGGCTCCGAGCCCTGAATATCCTCCTACCACTTTCCATAGGAAATGCGGTTTAGAGAGTTTAGAGAGTGACAGTTTGACGTGGCAGGGAAGGCTTCTCTCTGCTTCATTACTATTATTTCCAGGACAGAAATCAGCAGACACAGTAGGGTATTATATGTGTTTTAAAGCATAATGAATATTAATGAGATTGATTAGCATATTCATCGGGGGTGCTCAATGATTGCCATTTCATTCACTTTGCCATCTTACAAATCCTTTCATGTCCTTTCAATGCTGATTTTTCATCTGAGGAAGAATGGTTTTATTTCAGCTTTCTCCACGGTCGGCAGGGTTTGTAAGGAGTTGCATCTTCCAATGCGGAGGCACTCTGGGAGAGTTTGAGAAACAAATAGCGCCTGTAAGATGCATGAGCCTGTAAGATGCATGAGCTGGGAGGTCTGGAAATCACAGGAGTTATGATGCCCACAGCGGTCTGCATGTTGTTTTGTAGTATTTGTATTTCTCTCTAAGAAAAATGTATAAAGATGTCTTCGGAAACATTTCCAATGATTTAATGTAGTTACCATCCTGAGAGAATATTTTAGAGTAAAACTAAGTGTTTCACCAATGGATTATTCTTAAAGCAAAAAACACAACGCTTGCAACTAAATATAAAAATAAATACAAATCTAAAGGGGACAAGATTTATTTTTCTATCTTTACTGAGTGCATTTCTAAAATGTACCAAAGAGGTGGATTTGATTTTCATATACAGCTAATCCGTCAGAAGCAGGTAGCCTCCCTCTCTCTCTCTCTCTCTCTCTCTCTCTCTCTCTCTCTCTCTCTCTCTCCCTGCCTGTCTCACTCCAGACTGGACGCAGTGGGCCCCTGGGAATCTGTTTAGCATACGGAGGGACAGGGACCTTATCTCTGCCGCACACGGTAGAGAACGGTCTCCAGCGGAGACACGGTCACGGCAGCTCCAGGCTCAATCTCCAGGCGCAGGGCCCTCAAAGTCAATAATCTGGTAAACATTACAAAAACACCAATTTAAGCCATAAGGGTACGATTACTGGATGGAAGTAGGGTCTGGAGATTAACCTTGCTTCTGTTATCATTTCACAGCATTTTGTAATCTTGATGTTTCATCGTTATGACAACAATGAGGAAAAATGCCCAATTAAAAACGGCAGATTTTGTGACATGAAACTAAAGGCGTTGCAATAACCAAGTCAATATTTGGAGCCTCTACATATGCTTTCTTAGCAGTGAGGGTATTTGCATTATAATAAACTTGGCAAGGTCGTAACCCCTGGTAGACATTTGGCTCCACTATGCTCAGAAGCTGACATCACAAAGACCTGAATTGCAGTCACTCTTTTCAAACCCATCAATGAAGACGTCAACTTCTGTCAATCCTCCCCTGCTCCTTAAACAAACCATGTTGAAATCAAATTAAATCCGACGCTTATGGCAGTATCTCTGTCACTGCAGGGAGCTGCTTAATCAAATTGGGTTAAATATAGCAGGTGCAGGGACAAACTCCTGCAATATGGGGACATTTGAAGGATCAAACTCATCGTTATTGTCTGTGGCGCTCATTATCAAACTCTGAAAGACAAGAAGAAGAAAAAAGAAGTCATCTTTTGTTCCTGACTCATTTGTGCTTCCTACACACTTAAAGCCTCGGCAGTTCTATTGAGGCTTCAGATGAAACAAGGCCCCATTCTCTCTCTCCAATCCCATGTTCAAGATGCACCCGTTTGGCATATACAAGTTGCTATGGAAACGTTATGATTTTTTTTTTTTTACCACAATTATTCTCCCTTCTCCTGTCTCTCTCTCTCTCTCTCTCGCTCTCTCCCTCTCTCGCCCTCCTGTATCCCATCATCTCTGATTGGACATGATTGAATATTCTATAGCTGTTGGCCTGGACGGAAAAAACCCCCACTAATTTCCGAAAGCCTTTATAAAACTGGTTAAGAAGGCCAATGGGAGTCACTAACACATATAGCTACACTTGTTTGTGCTGTGAACTTGTATAGTTGTATGTATGTTTATGTGGCTGCTTTCATGTCCAAGACAAATTTCCCTAGGGGTAAAAAAGCAATCTTGAATTTAAAAATAAATCTTACAAACCATTGTTTTAATCATGTTGGTCATTATGGTTAAACGAAGGGATGTTGCAAGTCGGCTTGTTTGAAAGTTTCTTTAGTTAATTACATCTATGAACCCAAAATCTATGACCATCGTTGTTGTTACCCCCTACCCCTACCCCCACTACCCCCCCACTACCCCCCCCCAACCCACAGGGGTTTAAGGTAGCTCCTCCCTCCAGAACTACCTCTCCCAGCGTCCAGGGACGAACGACAAGTCCGCTCTGCCAAAACTCTCAAACGCACTCAATTTCAAACAACTAAACACGGATTTAGAGCAACTTGAATGCAACCAATTAAAGAGCTGAAATATGTGGTCCATGCAAATGAAGTTTAATCATTCACATGCTCTCACAAAGCTACTGAGATCTTCACACTGGGAGAAAAGAGCTCGGATGAGTGGCATCGCCTCTCCCCCCCCCCCCCCTCCCCCCCTCACACATTCCAAGGGGGAATTCAAGCACATGACTTGGCATACCCCGTCTATCCCACAATGCCCCTGTGCAGGAGGAGTTATCCGATGGAAAAGCAAAGGAGGGTATGACTAGTCAGGGTTCTAAAGCCAGCGCCATTCAGGGCTCCTTCAATGGGCCTGGGGCGAGCTCGCAGGCTGGGTACGCTCGCAAGCCTTCAGTCCTGAGGACTTTGCATTCGTTATTCGAAAGTTAAGCTTCATCTACGATGGCTTGTGCTTAAGTCATAATTGAATAACGCTTTATTTTATGAGGAGCTGTTTTAAACATGTCTGTCGCATCCAGACAGTCCTCCCAGCACCAGTCTGTCCCCAGGCCTATTTCTGGTGTTGTATAAAAATGCAGATTGGCAGGTATCGTTTTCCTTCAAGCCTGCAAATCATTAACTAACAGAAAAACATCTTCTGGCTCTGACAGTAATTTAAGGGTAAGAGAACCACAAGTCAAACAAGCTGTTTTGCTGAGAGAACATCGTCAAAAACAAACGTTTCAAAAAAAAGCTGTTCCCCGTGCATCCGATAAACAAAATCCTTTTCTACGACTCCTCACCATGTAAGCAACAGTAGACACCAACCATACCTGTGACCTGTGGATCTGACAACTCCCCATGAGGTGCCTCACCAGGGTGTCCCACACCATCCCTCAGCTTTGGTTAACATACGGTTAATGTCTTTGCTCGTTTATAGTATAATACCTTATAGGGGTACAGTACAAACAGCCACTTCACCCCTAAAGCAGTTCTTTGGTTACGGTTGCTAAATACAAGCTTGGCATTGTTCAGTCCAGTAGAATGGCTGCAGTCTAGTTTACAGACACTTGCAGCACAGTGCTATGCTTTAAGAAGAGATTTACAGCCAATAACATATATCCCTCCTGCCAACCTGATTACACAGCCAACTACATCTCGTGACAGGAGGCAGATCATCAGCCAACAGCCTCCTACAACTGTTAGTCACTCATTATTAAGGGACTGCAGATTTCCAACAACTACATCCAATCAACAAACGATTAACCTCAACAACTAACATGTCACGGATATGGTACACAAGGATGAGATCAAGTTTGGGTGGCTGGATAGTGACAGTAGGAGAAGCCACACTGTCTTTAAGAGACCCTGTGTTAGCGATGTGAGACAGTGAGTTAGCGATCATTACTGTACATCCAGATCTCGCGTCCATGGAGATTCGATCTCCAGGGGTTCAGTAATTGCGACATGACTGTGTGTCTTGCAGATCAAGGCCCGTTGTTAGAAGCTTCAGTTGAGTCTGTATTCTGGAGAGAAGAGCCTTGGGCTAGCGGTGAGAATCAACTTCTCATGTCAATTATCCTGACACTTTTTTTGAAAAGCTAGTCAGACAGTCAAAACGTGTGTCAACATCATCTGTGTGTTGCCTTGATTTCTCAACTTCTTCATTTCATCTACACCCACTATCAAGAGAGAGATCAGATGTACTAAGCTGTCACGTTGCTTCTGATGGATACTTCTAGCTGACGAAACCAGGCAGAGAGGTTTTATGGTTGCATCTGCAAGTTCTGTTTACATTTGAGATTAGTGACTACTCGTTGACTTGTAGAAAAATGATACCACACAGTTCTCGAATACTTGGAAACCTGTTCGAGCATGTGAGCATTCCCAACGCAAACACACATGAACAGGCACCATGCCTTCTCAGCCCAAAAAATTAACGAGCGCCCCAGGTATGACTAACTTAGACACTCCCAAACTGAAACTCTTGCACACAACTTCCCCGCACGATGACTAAAAGTCGACACCTGAAAAGAACAAACAAGATTGCTTTGTCTACAATGTACAAACTAAAGAAACGCAGTTTCAGACACCCAAAATAATTTGGTAACTGAGAACACTAGCCAACATAAACTTACCACGGCGGTAAAACGGCATGACTTGGCCAAAATATATTTGCGAAACTGTTATGTGCTTCTTTAGCATGACACAGTAAATACCAACCAGGAAGGAATGCTGAATACCGAGACAACAACAAAGACTGAAGGCTGTTCCCCCACTGTTACCCACCCCTCCTCTCCTAGCACCAGCATGACCTCACAACAGGGGGGGAGGAGAACAGCAATGCTTGGTTTTTAGGGCAGGTGATTACAGAAGAAGGTGATTACAGAAGAAGGTGATTACAGAAGAAGGTGATTACAGAAGAAGGTGATTAAAGAAACAGGTGATTACATAGATTGGAGAAAGGTGTGAAAAATGAATCTAGGGTTAGGGGACAACCCGAAACCTGACTACATTCCACTGGAATCTCTTCATGCTTATGGGACAATGAGAAATAACTGAGTTCATTTAAGTCTTTGTTGATAAAACTAGATGCAGATTAAGATGTGCAGTGTATATATACAGTATATATGTGAATACAGTAAAATACTTACACCCAATGCATATTCAGTATACACACACACACACGTATCTCCTAATACACATTATATACACGCTTCATATTTATATAATGTGCATACTTTGAGAAGTGTTTGATGCATCTGTGATAGATGAGATCAAAAAGAAACCCACATGGTTAAGTGGCAGCGGTCTGTGAGTGTTAACACCCCCGCTGTCCTCCCTTCTATGCTCTGATGTCACAGTAAACGTGCTGCTCTGATGTCACAGTAAACGTGCTGCTCTGATGTCACAGTAAACGTGCTGCTCTGATGTCACAGTAAACGTGCTGCTCTGATGTCACAGTAAACGTGCTGCTCTGATGTCACAGTAAACGTGCTGCTCTGATGTCACAGTAAACGTGCTGCTCTGATGTCACAGTAAACGTGCTGCTCTGATGTCACAGTAAACGTGCTGCTCTGATGTCACAGTAAACGTGCTGCTCTGATGTCACAGTAAACGTGCTGCTCTGATGTCACAGTAAACGTGCTGTTCTGATGTCACAGTAAACGTGCTGCTCTGATGTCACAGTAAACGTGCTGCTCTGATGTCACAGTAAACGTGCTGCTCTGATGTCACAGTAAACGTGCTGCTCTGATGTCACAGTAAACGTGCTGCTCTGATGTCACAGTAAACGTGCTGCTCTGATGTCACAGTAAACGTGCTGCTCTGATGTCACAGTAAACGTGCTGCTCTGATGTCACAGTAAACGTGCTGCTCTGATGTCACAGTAAACGTGCTGCCTTCAACTTTACACTCCTGCTTTTTTAAATGTTTTTCTTCGGCTTAGACGTGTAATGAGCTGTTCCACATCCAGAAAGCCAGCCTCATTCATCCAGCTCACGCCTGGAGCCCCAGAGGCAAGTCCTCGCTGGTGATAACTCTGAACACCACGCATGACCCTCGGACGGGTCCCGCATGACAACGCATGGCAACCAGGGAACAGGACAAAACCAGACATGAAGAGATTTATGATCTAACTGTACAAACTATGAAGGGAATAAAAGGTTGTGTTGATTCTACACCTCCTGTAACAGTGTTCTGTATTTATCTTTCTTTGTTGGGAAATGAACCATCACAGTTCTCTTGCTCCTGCTTGGACGAGCATCGCATTCCTGAGGCAGGTTCCCCCGGATACGCCCCCCACCTCCCCCCCCCCTCCCTTGTCGACGCCTGCGTGCGTTCCCATCGGAATGGAAGAGAAAATGCCACAGGTCATCGTGGAGAGTATTGAGACGATGAGCTTGGCTTACTCTCCCTTCAGCTCCGACACGGAACACGTGATTGGCAGCTTTCTTTATGCAGCCGACTGGGGAAAAGGACATCTCTCAATAATGCATTGTGACTGGGACCTGTCCAGTGGCTAGGAGTCGGTCTACTTTAAACATGTAACCTTGAGACAATTCGCTAGATATTTATAGAGGGGAGAGGAAGAAAAGGAGAAATACACAAGTAAGGACAAACCGTCGTGGGGAATAGTATTTCCAAATGCTACACTGACTGTTCCTATCTGGAACTGTCTGTGGCCTTGCTTGAGGGAACTGGAAACCTTTCAGTGATCTAAAATATTGCGCGCTGACATTCTCAAGCAGCATTTGACGTGATTGGAACTGATCTGAATTGAGTTCCTTACACGGAATCGGTTCCAGAAAGGACTTAATGAGGATCTGTCTCTCCCATCGGAGTCGCTGATCATGTTACAGACATGCAGCTCATTAGCTCAGTAACCAACAATGAGTAAATTAACAGGTCTGACTTGGCAAACTGGAAAAAAAATCTCACTACTGCATCTGCAGTCTGTCAGTTCATTAAGTCCTTCTGTCTGACACACAGGTCATATAATTAGTGTTGAGCTGGCCAGGAAGTTGTTGCCTCTCCTATATATGAAGACATCACAAATCCTGACTGTCACTGAGGACAGAGCTAATTAATGGGACAAAAGGATGCAATATTAGGTCGCTCTCCAAGGCTACTTATCTATCAACACTTACAACGATTATAGTCATTACAGTGTCTGTTTAAACCATCATGAAAAAAGCCTTGGAGGCTTACAAAACACCTGGCACAGCAAGTTCAAACATCTTTGGTACAACAACTATTTGATTGTCAAGGCTTGTCTGGAGGTTGAGGGAATATAGCATTAACAGCAAATATGTTTTTTCATCAAATAAAAAAAACCTCATCCGGAACTAAGAACCCTTCATCCATGAAGCACGACAGCTGATGTCTGAAAGTTGATCTTGAATAAATAGTTAATCAAAACCCCTCAGCATTCACAGACAATTCTAAATAATTGCAGGTCTCCGCCTGCTCACATTTACATGTTGTCTGCCTCGTCTCTTCGTACAACCCTGAGACAATCCTTTCAGAGTCAAGCAGAGACGAGGAAGGAGCACTGCCTCACAGTGAAGAAGGCAACAAAGAGAACTCAATGATGGCCTGCCATTAAGAGTGACAACTCAATCTCACACGGGTTAGCTGAGCAGCACAATGTGACAATTTCCACTGATTGGGATCACAGTCTAACATATGTATTTCTCGTGAGAGGGCTTTGCTCTGATGCTCCATTTTGTTTGAGAGGACATATCAAGTGTAAAATCGCCCTCTTAGAAACACGTGCCTGTCATGTAAAACTTGATGACAGCAAAGACAATGCTTAACTAGAGAGATGAAGCCGTCTATATAAATGCAAATGAAATCTCCACCCAGCAGGCAGAAACACACTGTTTACTGTCAAGAGGAAACTAAGATGAAACAACTCATTGAACTTTGACCTTTTGGGCTGGTGAGGGAGTGCTTGTTACGCTTGTTGTGAACAAAACGTCTCTGTGATCCCATAAAAAAAAAAACACATAAATTTTAATTCTTTCATCGACTACAAAAGAGGCACCCCCCGAAACATGGGCTCCACCACAGCTAGCACAGAGAGGACAGAGCAAGCCAACACGCTTTCATTTGTAAAAGTGATGCTAACACAACAACTAAAAAATATCCCCTCTCGTGGAACCACAAAAACAGAAAAAGCCAGGAGATGGAATCGGTCCGCACGAGGCGGCTTCTCTGCCTGGGGCGTGTACTACCACGCTACTCTGACAAAGTTGACAGTCCAGTTCTCTCAGAGGCTTGTTCCTTCTTAATTGTAGCCCTCACAGTTTGTTTTTGTTTTTGTGGAACAGCCGGCTAATAGCTTAAGACAGCAGGGGGAAAGACATGCTATTAGGGAAGCTATATTATCACCATTAGGACCATCTGCAACCGATACTTGCCCTTAATCTCGCGGAGATCGGCCACACTGACACCGGAGAAGGCCTCAGACGACAAGTCTTCCCTTCTGTGGGGACAGCTGCAACCTTGCAATGTGACTGCAGCTCGCTGCACACACAGCCACCCAGCAGCACAGGCACACACAGGCGTAACTGTGTTTGAGCAGACACAATGGCAAAGCTAGAGCACCATCACTTGACGTTTACAGGCCCCAGCAAGGCCCCTACCCAGACACATTTTTTTCTTCCAAGAATGAGTCTGAATAAAACCACAAGAGAATTATCCCTCATTATTGGGTTTTTTAAGAATTTAATTTGATCTCATAAACATGTCCGTTAGTATTCTGTTTTAGATTCTTAGTAAAGATTAGAATATTTTATTTTCTTTATTTCTTTATATATTTTTTTCCACGCAGAGAATTAGAGCTGTATTAAAGAAAATCTGAATAGACTTTTGGGGTGCTAAGCCAGGCTATTTTTCAAACCTCACTCTGAAGGGATAAATGCTGACGCAGTATAATAGCACTCGTCACGCAGCGGACCCTCGTCGTGCCAGCACATTGTATCAGTGGACTGCTGTTTTTACAGATCCCTCCCTCTTTTATAGTCCGATTATTCAGTCGGACTAGATTTGGGAACGCTGGAATCAGGGGTTTTAGAACGGCTAGCCTGATAGCAAAGAATGCCTGCATATTATCCCCCGGTATCAAATAACTATTACGATTTGGGCATTGCATGCTGGGTGCTTTGGTATGGCAGATGTTGGTCTGACAGGGTTGTTTGAAGTGTCAACTGCTCTAACTCGCTTCTCACTTCAAAAACACAGTAGTCAACCATGAAAATATTGTTTCTTGTGTTGAGAGTCTAGTTCTTGAAATGGCCTTCGATTTAAAATACATCTGTTGGTTTACATAATCTCAAGCTTCCTTTAAACACAGCTTGTTCACCAGAATTCTCATGACAGATGCACCAAGACTAATCGCTAAAAGGCAGTTGTAGTGTGGCGAAACTTCTGACTCAAACAAGTTTTAATCCTCACTTTAGAGGAAGTTCAACCCAGCTTTTCAGTTGAGGTTAAATAGAAAAACTCATCCACCAAAACTTCCCACCAATACAAATATTTTACGTTGCCAAGGATAACCTTGATCCAGAATATAATAGCATGTAAATATCATGTGTCATCTGCGGAACAAGTAAGAAAGTAAATCATGAGAAGAGATGCGTTATAAAAATGACTAGTTTGGGGTATTTCAGTGCCTTCAGTAGTTTTCAACGGCCAAAAACAGGAAACATTCCATTGGAGAGTATGGCTTGGGTGTCACAATCTCATCGGTCAGTGCCTGCACAGTGTGCACGTTGACCTCACTGCAGTCAGACAATGCCCTTCTCTCTCGGAGAAGTACCTGTTCTCCAGACAATGTCATTTATTTTAAAGTGAAAGACCAAACAGGAGAAGAATTTCAATCTGGCTTTGTTGGGAACTTCATTGTTTGCTCGTTTCCTCCCCCAGCCTGACAGGACACCCACCACCTCTCAAAAGCAAATTCATTCGTTTGTAGGATTTAAATCCTTTTGGTATGTTTGCATTGTCCTCGGCAGCCTCAAATGTCCTTTTTAATAAATAAAAATTATAAAATAAAAAACATAAATAATTTTTTTAAGAAAAGTTCTAAATAAGTAGGTGAGGAAATAATTCTAAAACATTGACTATTTCACTCTATCAGAATAACCAGGAAATCAAAATAATTCATTAATGGACTTCAAATCCCACTTGCTTTAAGCCCCTTAGGATTTCTCTGTTCCCTCCCTGGGGCACACAGCCTCAAGCCACTACTGCAGAATTGCAAAAACTGAGCGAGGCTTTAATTTTCTCTGCTAAGTTTCAAAGAAGAATACAAACTATAACTGCAGCTAACTGAAGTTTGTCTAAACTTCGTCAGAATTTAAAAAAACTAGGATCCTGTTCGTTCTTCGCCCCCCCCCCCCCGACCCCCCCCCCCCCACCCTCCCACCCCCCTGCTTCTTCTTCTGCGTTTGGGCAGATTCCTTTGCAGCCTCCTGTATAGAGCGGGGAGAGAATGCTTCCCGGCGTGAGCCTATTGAGCCGCTCTCTCCAGCTGCCAGGCCACTCGGCTGTTTGGGGGCCCGCCAGCTCTAGGGAGCAGCACCGTTACCAGCGTGACTTTTAATCCACCTACCCCCCCCCCCCCAAGCACCCCCCCAGCACCCCACCCCCCCAGCACCCCCCCAGCTCTGAGCAGTGGTCGGGGGAATCCTTTCATGCTGGTCATTCACACAGCAACGCCCGTAGAGGGTTGTGGAGGAGCCCGGAGGAAGGGGTTAACGGGGGCAGGGAGAGAGCTGAGGGAGCTGGCTTACAGGCCCACGGGATGGCTGGTCTTTGTGGAGCTGGACAGACAGGCAGACAGACAATGCAGGGTGGAAAACCCGAGGACGGGTCCCGTCACACAGACAACCTCTGTGGAGGATCAGAATAACGATCGTGTTCATGAAATGTAAATGATTCGCCGGGATGAACAAAATAAATAAACGTACTCTTAAGGGCAGCATGACTGTTCTCATCCTTGCCTGTGTTAAGATAATTCTGCTGTGTAATTTCTCTCATTACCAACTGTGAAAATTAAAAGGGTCTGTTTCATAATTAATATTAAAATTAATTCCAGCGAAGAGTCCATCTGGCACTGTGACATACTACGGAGTGCTAGACCCAGCAGGCTCATGGCATCGACCATTTAGTTCAATCTGCTGTGAGACGGCAGCTCTAACGGGCTTTGGGTTAGCTGTCAGAGCCTTCCGTTCCAGAGCCGGGCCCCTGATCCAGAATCCAGACAGACACGAGAGGTTTCCTGCTGTTGTCCTGCTCTCAACCATCATCAAACCAGCTCTGCCTGTTCATACAGGTCAAGACTTGAGTTTTCTAGATCTTAAAACTCTATTTTATATATATATATTTTTTTTTTTTAACTTTTTCGTATTTATGTATAGAGACAGGAGGAGAGAGAGGGGGGGAAGGAGGGAAAGAAAGAGAGACAGGAAAGCAGGGAGACAGAAAAGGGAAATGGAGGAAATGGCCCAGGCCGGCATCGCACCCAGGTCCGAGTTAAGGCCTTGGCCTTGGCGGTGCATGTATCCATCAGGTCTGCCTCTCTCTGTGAAGCTGATGGACCAGAACAGCCTGGACTACCACCACAAGGATCCTGAGTCACTCGTACCGTCCACACAGTCCCAGCCTAGACACACAGTCCCAGCCTGGACACACAGTCCCAGCCTGGACACACAGTCCCAGCCTGGACACACAGTCCCAGCCTAGACACACAGTCCCAGCCTGGACACACAGTCCCAGCCTGGACACACAGTCCCAGCCTGGACACACAGTCCCAGCCTGGACACAGTCCCAGCATAGACACACAGCCTGGATGAACCTGCTCGAAATAGCACGTGCCACAAAACAATACAATTCCACGTTCTCACAAACATATCTTGCTGCCTTTCTCACATCGACCAGAAGGGTTTACGCTGTAAACCGTGCGAATGCAAAACAATTACAGTTACAGCGAAACAGAGGGTGCTTTGTCAATTTGTGGCACTTGTAGAAGGGCGTATCTGTTTCCAGATATCACAGCTGGGTGATGTGTGTCCCCTACAACTACAAAGCAGAACAGTCTGGTCTGACGACACATTTGTGTGACCTCTCCCTCAGATATGGAACATCTGTTCTCCTTGTGCTAGTCGATCTCCATGAACACTAGACCCCAGCCACCATGTTGGAGCAAGTGCGAGCTAACAGGCATGTAGCGCTCACTCCCTCCTCCCCCGATCCCCAATCCCTTGATTGTTTGGTAGAGTCCGATGACCGTTGAAGTTGACTTAGGGAACAGTCATGGATCGAAAGTGCCAAACAATGGTGTTCTTGTGCTGTTCAACAACGAACTGAAACGGCTCTGGCAGTTCATAGGGACTCAAAGAGTTGCAGTGAACTGTATGGACCTGGGTGAAGAGACGGAAAAACACATGAAGCCGTTCTCGCATGCAAATTCAGATAAATGTCAGTTATGAAACCACGGCCATCAGGACTGAAGCACTCTGGCGGATAGTTATTTTTTTTCTTTCTATTATGCATCTACAGTATTTTTCAGCCTCAAGTACAGTGGTCTATGTTTATGGGCGCTCATGCATTCACATTCAGGCCTGTGACTTCATCTTTACTATCCCATCTATAGAATAATATACAAGCAAACAAATCAGCATGTAGACAACATGAAGGTTTCACAATAGCATAATTTGGCTGAAACTGTATGAGAATGTAGATGCCTTTGTTCAACCATTAGAGAGCTCTACTTTTAAGGAGCATTTCTGCATGAGTCAGTGCATAGGCGCTCTCTGCATAAACTGTCAAAATAATTTATTGAAATGTTTTTGCATAGGCACAAGGGGGAAAAAAGCCACAAAAATAACATCAACAATTCTATATTTGACTGCTAGAGACTTAGACAGTCCATTAACAGTTGGTTTGACAGTAAATGTTTCTCCCCAGTGACTCTCAACAACACAACACAGAATATTAAGTAAGTAATTGGGGGAAGAGGCTTCGTAAACTTGTTAGGGCAGCAACTGTGCCAAGAACGGCGACCCAAAAATTAAACCATGGTTCCTAAAACATTTATGTTGTTAAATACAGAGGAAATACGATCCACAGAAGAGGAAGAACAGATTCCATGAACTGCCTGTTTCCATGTTGCAGGCAGCTCTGAATCATCAGCATACAACAGCAAAACACCACGACTCATGAATCCAGTCCTGACGTATTAGCCTGAGCTACTGAACACCATGCAGACCCAAAAATGGCGGAATCTAGATGACTGTCTGGCCTCAAGCACTAACGCTTTCTAGAGGTGGAATATCAGAGTCCCTAATGACACAATGACTGCCTTTACCCTCCTTTCATTCCCGGAACTAAGCCGTACTGAGGTGGCTTTAAGTCCCAGCTCTTTGTGATGGGAGTCTGGGTTCCTGTGAAACGTTATCAGAAACAGCGTGCAGGGGAAGGGGGGGGGGGGGGTTGCAAAACACCCCTGTGACACCCCTCAAAGGATTCCCTTTCTTGTGTAAACTCAGTCTAAAACCCAGGGAGCAGGGCATGGCCGGGTTCATTACAGACCGGAGGGTTGGCACAGTCTATTTAAACAGTGACAGAGTTAATCTCTGGACTGTCACTTCTAATCACAGGAGCATTGATCATGATGCCACAGCGAGGAAAAGCTTCTCCTCTGTGTGGCTCCAACCCATTGGCCTCTCTCCTTCTGCTAGCTGATCATCTGAAGCACAATCTCCAAGCTACGAACTTAACAATCGGACGTGGAAACCATACGACTGCACAGTTATTTCGAACACAGTGTCGTTTACATTTGAATTAATTATTTACTGCGCTTGTGTGTATTGTACTACATATCTGAAAGCATTGACTTGGGGGTTAAACCATAGGTTTTTAACTAAACAATGGGCGAGCAGTTATTTAATAGTTCCTCCTCACACAATTGTATCTTAAAGCTTGCTCTATTCACTTGATAACCCTTATAATTCATTAACTTACTGGTTAAAACATTAATCTGTCTTGTCTGGGGAATTCATTATCTATTTTACTGCCTGTCTGTTGGATAGCTAATCAGAAACCAGTTAGTGGCACGAAAGTGATTTCTGATCACTGACTACATGATGTTATATATTGACATGCATGTTGGATACTTGCCGAATATAATATGAAATAATTGAATATTATAAAAAATATTTTGAAAAGAAAGTCTAGGTCCATAACCTTTGTGACCAGCACTTAGGAACTTAATGGAAAAATAACAAAGCTATTTATGTTCTCAAGCGAAGGCAGGTTGACTCCAGTCAAAGTAGAGGAACATGCAAACTTTTGTAGACACAGTAACTTGCACCACCTGCTTGGTCCCGTTTAAGACTTTTACGTGTTATTGTAAAAAGATAAAAATTACAGTACCAGCATTCTGAAAACGATCAGGGATGGCATAGTCGAAAACTATAACAATCTCACTGTCAAAACATATAAATTAGCACCCTGTGTGTTAAAACAATTGATCAAAAACATTACTTTCTATAATGTTTAATTTAAGTATATTTTGGGAATCTATTGAATCCAAGTTCATACGCTGAAAAATATTATGTTATTGTTTTTGCATAAAAGTTACATGTAAAATGTTTATTCAGGTATTTCTTCTGAACGGCCCTCTCAAAGGGACCAAACAAACCACTTTCACTAATTAAAGACAGATTTTCAATTAACCCTCTTATTTTATTCCCTCTTGAGAAATTAGAGAGAAACAGGTTTGTTCAATATCAATAAATCCAATTAGAATCTATTTCCCCTTTGGAAATGTTCTGGCTCTCTGAGATTACAGTTGAATAATGTCATCGGAGTTGAAACAGAACTATGTAAGGTCTTCTAAGCTATTTGCAAAATTGTTGCCCGATGTCATTGTGGATTTTCTCTAGACATGAAAACCAATACAAAAATACATTTAACTGCCAACCTGTGTAATTAATTCACAAAAAAAACTATAAATCCTGGCCAAGTCTCTTATCAACCACAGACTTGATCTTTTAACACAAACACCGTCTATTTTTCTGAGTTGTAGTTTGTTGCTCTACCCAGTTTCCATATCTGTATTTGCTTACAGTATGAGACACGTGAATAAAGAAATTTAAATTACTGAGCTCAAATAATTTCCCCGTTGGCCTTCTACTGAGAGCAGAACCTAACACTGGTGTGCAGATTCATGTCACAGAACATCACAATTCCCATCCGAGGTTCAGGAGGACAACAAACACGCGCAGATAACGGCCAAGTCCCTGCTACCCAGGGACGTCTGCAAAAACGTGTCTTTAAAAAATTGGAGAGCTGATTTGCCTGGAATGACTGTGGAAAGCCTGTAAGCAGCTTTGCAGAGTGATTTAACAGTTCTACTGTGGGGGTCGCGTTATTCCATATGTCTGTTTCCGAGTTAGACATCTATAAGCTCCTTGCTGGGCCATCACCTCAAGTCATAAAATTGTTACAACCAACCAGAACCCAGACAATGTTTATTTAGGCTTCTTGAGAGTGCTTGCTTGGGGTCTGTTTTGCTATGTTATCAATTAGAAACACTAGATACCAGTTTTCTCAACGTGTGTTTAGGTAATATTACTTTTTGTGGGGGCTGTAACGTGTTAACTGAAAACTGAGTTGCGATGTTTTATGTAAAACATTCAAAATAATACCAAACATAAATTGTATCTTTGTTTTACACAAGATTGATACAATTGATACAAAATGGCTGCTACTGCTGTCTGTTTATTAACGACAGTTTGATATGACACACAGTTCAAAACTTGAAACTACAACTTCATTTTTTTAAATATTTTTTTTTTGTCGTTTGTTCGATGCTTTTATATAGTAGTCCTTTCGGGTAATTCCATGCAACCCATCTTTAGTTAATTGTAATCCACAACTTCATACTTTATAATTAAACTTTCAGATGTACTTTTGATTGGCATTGCAGTTTCCCATATTAACATGATGTTCTAATGCATCTGTTATCAGTGTTTCATTCCTTGCACTCAGGATGACCCAACTACAAGCGTTGTTGGGGTATGAGTGGGTAAAACAGGACCACTAGGTGGGATGGGTAAACAAACATGAAGTCACTTAAGAAAACAGACAGCAACTGTTGTACAACAACACTAAGCTCTTATTTTAACATCTGCTCAGTGTCCAGTACTTTAGCGTTTAACACTGACTGATGAGGACAAGGTCTATCAAAACAACTTCACTCGACTCTATCACTGACAAACTTTGGTCTAATTCTGGAATATGTAATGTGCCGTTAATATCAAGGATATTTTATTTATTTTCAAATTCCAAACGATTAGGTAAACTAACAAAATGTGCCCATATTGAAGAGAGTTTTTAACATAAAAACAAACTGATCACAGTTTAGTGTCATAACTTTTTATGAGGTTGGCTGGTCTGATACACACAACTGTTGGTACTACTTTTTTATTTTCCCCTAAGCACAACTTTTAAAACTAAAAATGTAGTATTATAGATGTTCTAAATATAATATTTGCAAAATACAACAGAAATGTGAAATATGTGGTATACTCAATGGTATAAACTTCTTTAAATTTACAAAGTAATCCTTCTCACAGAAGCTATGATTATAGAAGAGAATGATTGACAGTTTAGAGTATAGTTATTATATTAGACGGGATGGCCCATTCAAAGTCAAACTGACATGGATAAACTTGTGTGTGTGTGTGTGTGGCAATCTATCCAGAGAACACCTGAAAACACAAATACAAGAAAACACACACACACACACAGACGCTTCTGCCACTTTGTCCCCCTAAAGAATGTAGGCTACCAGGACATGATGGGTCCTAAGTGATACCCTGCTAGTAAATTATTCACTCCATAACCATCTCCCGATCTAAATGAAGACAAAAAAAAATGTCTATGCCGTTTTTGGAGACCATTACCAATATACATTGGTTTATAGAAGGCGGCCCTGTCGTGCGGGATTATTTGATGTTTTGTTGCATCCTTAAAGGGCACTTACTTGGGATTTTGAGAGTTCCATATCACCGACTCCAAAGACTTGGCCATGGGCAACAGCGACCTGGAAAACACTGTCAAAATCCATAGGTAGTACTTCCAACTGCAACCTGAGCCAGCCATCTCCACGCTGAATGAGTGAGGTAAATCAAGCAGCAACTAAATTGTTCGAAACGTGGTTACAGTGTGAATCGCGCACAATTTCACATCCCATTCGCCAGCATAGCATGTAGATTCTTGAAATCCAGTACGTTGATGGTGGTTATTGATAACTGTCACTAAGGCGCTGTGTTCCGAGGTGGCCGCGCTAACAATAGCAGGTGGAAATTATTACACAGAACCTTCAGACGTGTAAAAATTGTTTAGGTCACCACACACCGTAGCTCACTGATAAAGCTACTTTATAAATTGTCACTGTTATCCACTGGTCAAAATGTGTCAAGTCAGGTAACAAGTGGGGTCGTTTGCAAACCCGTGAACTGGCGTGCGTTTTTCCGTTCTTCCGTCACATTTAATGCAGTTGCCTAAATGTGACCCTTTTGTCCTTGAATCTGAGAGAAATCTGGTATGTCCATTTGGCACATTTGTGATCTTGCTCTGTTTCGTCTAAAAATATACATCCAGTTCATTTCATTGATCAAGAACACGCATAAAACATTTTGAGGATCTTGAGAGAAGCCTACTCCATCCGTGCAATACCACCGGCTGCAGCAACAACAAAAAATACACACAAAATCCTTGCTTCGTTTCAACTTTGAATTATGTCTCCAGTCTTTTTACATATCAGCCCGTTGAAATATCTCAAAACAGTAGAGCTATTCTAGATACCAACTCATGTTCGAAGTCCGTCGTGATCTGATCCGTCCAAAGAAAGCTCAGAATTATTCACGGCATTTACGCATTCGGTTAGGCTTTAATAGCCTATTAATTTCCAAATAAAGACACTTTCTTTAAAAACTTCGACCGGGAGTCTGTACTGAACTCAACTCACTCGCGTTCAGTTCCACGGACAGGCTACAGTAGTTCCAACATGCAATGCATAGCCTACTGTGGGAGTCGATCCTCGCGCTCTCTCTCCTGCATACGTAATGCAACGCTTAGAAAAGCTCAGGCCACCCAACCAATCAACAGTTAGACAGTCCTCATTACACAGTTGTTCATCCTTCCCTTGACGGTAGAGACGAGGATTGTGTACAGTAGCCTGTGTAAATGGTCATTAAAAGATAATTGTGGTGCTTACAGTTGCAGGAACTGCAGTAGATCTGCATTTAGGTCTAAATGTCCACGGAATGGAAGACGTTTTAAACAGGTCAGGTAGTAAGACTTTACATGATGTCCGTTTTACAGACTGTAATTCATAATCTGGCTTTATATCCCTACTCAAACGTCAAAATAATATTTAAAAAATAGGTCTGTTTCAGAAGAAAAAGTTTGAGTGTTCTGTACGGGAAGAGAACAATTCAAATATATCTTTTGACAATGTTGCCCTCTATTGGAATGGATTGTAATTGTGTGAAGAATATCAGTGATGTAACTGTGTTGGGGACTCATTGCCCGTCAACTAACAATATAACTTGAACCAATATTGATAATGGACATAGTCCTTTTCAAACATGCAATTAGATTAACACTGCATCAACACACTTATATTTTCTTGTTGGAATGAATATCAACATTGTGGTACATGAATGCCATTATTTGTCATCTAAATTGTAAAAATAAAATTTGGTGACCTCATATCTCTATCACTCTGAAGCAGAACTATGTAAGTAATCACAGGGCACAACTCAAGAATGACAGTCAGTTATATGTGACCTTTTGAAACTGCTGTAGCTTCATCCAAGAAGGCTCACTAAAAATAGCTCATCGCTCTAAACTTGATGTTTGATTTGTAACCCACGTCAAACACATACATTTATATTGCATATTACATCCCTGACATTTCATCTTACGTGTTGTAATTTTCCGTAACATTTCAAACACTGCCATGTGTACTTCAAACCCCCAAGAATCTTCCTTTGGATGTGATGGCCATTGGAAAAAGCATTTAGGTAGATTCTAAAGTGTCCCGTGGGAGGTGGAGTAATGTGGAGGTAATGGACACAGAACATGAAGCCTGAGGGGCTGGGGGGTGCTCTCCCTCCCAGGTGCCACTGCCACCACGTCCTTGAGAGACACATGAACGATTCCAGGGAGCACAGGAGGAGTTACTAACTAGGGAGACGCTCGATTCGTTCTTGTCTGAACAAGAGCATGGTCAAGACACAAATCTATAAAATATACGTGCGTTCTGAAGTCACGAAGCACACGCGCAAACTCACACACACACCTCAAAGAGGGTTTGAGAAACGCACACACTAACACACACACCTCAAAGAGGGTTTGAGAACGACTAAAATGTGATTGTTTTGTCTGTCTCAAGGGGTCTTGTGCGAGGAAAACGCCGGATTCCAAAGAGCAACTGGAGATCACAACACTGCAGTGTGTTTCATCCCTTTTTCTGGGAGTTGAAGAGGGCGAAACTGAATGGCTTTACTGCAGCACAGACCCAAGCCTGGGGCCTGGGTAATTACAGGGTCTAAAATGTGTCATCAATTATTTATAAAAATGTAAGAATGAGCAATTTGCTTGTCGTCCAATATTTAGAAAGTTGCTTTAAAGTGAGTCATTGTGTGCCTACATAGTGGCTTTCAGAACATATTTATCAGTACCTCGATAACAGCATTATGGAATCAATGATCGTGTGTTTAATGGGATTGTTTTTTTTAGAACGGAAGACACGATTACGGTAGCTTTTGTATTCTTCTGCTCTGCCAGCTGAGGACTTTTCACAAGGAAAGAGCTTATGGCTGAATGTTCACAGCAAGAGCGAAGTTCTCTCTCCTTTCAGAGGGTAAAGGAATTCTAACTTTAAAAAGCTTCATTTAAATTAGTTGGAAACATGCCTTGGAGGATTATAAATCAGCTTTAGTCATATGAGGCCAATACCAGCTTCTCACAAGACACTGCTCTACAGAGAATAAAGCCATTGCTCATTAAAAAATATATTTTTCTGTTCGTTGTGGTAACTGAAATACAGTCACTTTCTGTATACTAAACGTTAGCTATTTTATATATATTAAAAAAGAGTGCATTATTGTGCATACACCGTATAATGTATATTACACATATATTCAAATATAAAAAAGGGTTTGTGTGTGTGTGTCTTCGTTATGAATGCTTCAGAAGGAATGTAATTTAATTGGGATATTTTTTTTTCTTTTTTGCTTCTCCGGTGTGATCTAAATGTAATCTCTGATTAGCACCTCTCATGTCATGATGTGGCAGACAGACTGTGGAGAGGCAGCAGAGCTGTAAAAGTCCTATAAAATCCAGCTGCTCTCCGTACAGCTGCTGGTTGTCCCACTCACATGACAGGACTACAGGTCGTATTTACAGTGTGATTTCCAAAGCTAAGCTGCGATACAGATCATTACTCAGTGTCAACTAGTCCCATGAGCATTGTAGCACAACACATTGAAGTAACACCCCTGTAGCATCCGTCTGAAGAGGGGGGATTTCACATCAAGAAACAGTTCAGAAAGTGGTTTTTTTTTTTTAGCTACGTTTTTATGTTACAGTCTGCTGCTGTGAGAATATTCCAGTGTGGGCCGTTCACAGATTGGGTTTGACAGGGCATGGAAATCTCAGCCATTATGGCACAGTTGTTCTTCTGTCCCTTGACGGCACACAATAAACCCATATATTTATCTGTCATGAGCATATTTCACACCGCAGCGTCAGAAAAATGGATTTGTATAGTCTAGCTCCAACGTTGTAAATCCGATCTTATTCACAGAACTTCCACTTTCTAAAATTACTATTTTACAATGAAAAACTAGAGAATTTTACAAATAACATCATGAACACTTCCAGAGGATAAGCTGTTGACATGAGCATGTCCGTGTTGCACACTAAACTCTAAAATAAAAAATGTGGCTGATACTTTTATCCACTCTTTACAAATGTTCATAACCTTTTGTCAAATCAGATAAGGGTGCAACAGATGACAGCCTCTGAGAGCATATGAGAAGTCAATGAGGGTGAGGTCATAACTCTCTTTGGCTCCCAGTTTAAAAATAAGAATACAAGGAAGCCTTTTTTGATTTATCTTCACCTTGCAGGCCCTCGTGTCACTTTGCCTTCCTTCACTGTAATTGTGAGACCACGACCCTTTGCTGCTGTGAAGACTTCCTTCATGATCACTTGCTGGCCTGTTCTTGTGGAGGTTGGGTACCTTCCAACATCGGCACAAAGCTATCCAACAATCCCAACCTGAAATAGCAGATTGTGGGAAACTAATGGAGGAAGTGGTGTAACAGGGAACTCTTAGTGAGGCTAAAAACCTTGAGCAAAAAAAATAAAACAAAAAGATTCTTAACTTCTAAGAGATGGTAGAATTTACATGTTTAGCTTCTGTGATGTTGTTTATTTGATTTGCTACCCAGTGATTATCCTTGGGAGTTTGCAGTTCATTCAGAGCATTGTCAGGGAAATGGAGCTGATGAAGAATGACTTATTCATAGTTTGTGAAGTGGAAAAAAAAAAACTTCAAAGCACCCAAGTCCTTTGTGTGTTTTCTGGAGCAAACTGGTTTTACAGAATATCCAGGTTATCTTAAACTATTTCATCTGATTAAACAGTCCTCTTAAAAAAAAAAAAAAAAAAAAAAAAAAGGTTAATTGACTTGAAAGCGTCTCTTTGAGTACTTCAACATTGTTGAATTAATGATTCAAAGCCTCCTTTCAGAAAACTGTGCTTAAAGTACAACTAGTCTTCTAGTATTAACAGGAAGTTAATAAAAAGTTTTCTTTTAAAGACGCAAGGAGGACAGCATTTGGATGGCGGCTGACACAGGGGTATTCATGGTTAATGGACTAATTTCACACCTCCACCTCGAAGACCCATTTAGAGCTTAACCTCTTTCCTCTGAGAGGGTTTTTTTTATTGTTGTCGGGAACATGAATATGAATCCCCAAAGCCCCAGCAGTGAAAGCCTGGAAACGCCTCATTGAGAGCAAAGTGCTGAGCTCCTTAGCTCCACTCCACAGTGAGGACTCTGCCTCCCTCCACCTCTGCTTCTCCTCCCAGCCCCCTCCTGTTTCACATGAAGACACATGGACACATCGTCCGTGTTTTCTACGGAGGAGGCTTCCACTGCTCCAGATTGGGGTTTTCCACAGTTGAAACTGTGTGAGAGAGCAAGTATGAAAAGCGTTGAATATAAACGAAACCATGTCCACTAATAGGCCCATGGATGTCTGTCACACCATGAAGATCTGAGCTAGACTCTGATGTAAAGAATTTGTTCAGCTCAAGCATCAATCACGTCAGCTCACGCCAGAGGGACTCCCTTTTCAACTCCACAAGTCTCCTTCCTCAGACCAACTGTTCGTCCGCTGGTGTCCCAGGATCTTCTCTCCTCTCTCTGAAGAGACACACGCATCTTTCTCCGTCACCAACGGCAGCAGGGCCGCACAAGATAATCGTGCTTTTCCAGTGAGAAAAAGGGGACCCTGGAGATTCGGTAAACAAGCCATGAAATTGTAGGAGACTGTGACAGATCCATCATTTCCACTGGGGACACTAATGGAAGAGAGGGGAGGGGGGGCACGAAGGAATGCAATGAAGATTAGGATCTTTGTTCTCACCCCAAGGGGTGGAAGCTGGAGGAGGATGGAGGGGAGGGAGAGAGGGAGGGAGAGAGGGAGGGAGAGAGGGAGGGAGAGAGGGAGGGAGAGACCGTGACAGAGCCCAGCCCATATGCTGAAAGATTAGGCCTCACTGGTACAGTAAATGTCCAGGTATACTTCAGCTTCTTCTAATATCTCTATATTTATTGCTGTGAAGCTACTATAGAAGGACAGCATGTTCATGATCAGTATCAGAGTTGTATTCGGGGCAAAAGTTTAAAATGTTCATTAGCACTGACACAAAGCATGTGTGCTGTAATTACAATCACTGGACTTTCGGTGTATTTTTTGGACCAACTAAAAACTCTCTCCAAAAACAGAAGTAATTTTTTTTGAAGTGCAGACATGCCTTTTGTACTTTATTTGAATTACAGCTTTGGGCTATTAATAACTTTTAATTTACTTTGGATACAAACATTTTAAGGGTACATCATTATGTCTCAGCAACAGTCAAGAGAGATTTGTTTGAAGCAGTTAAGGAATATTTTGAATAAAAACATTAACAGACTGTATTGTCTGATGAATATAGGGCCAAAACCAAAACAAACAACATAGAAAATGAAAGGAATGTGATAATTTCAGTGTGTGGAAACTGGTTTCTCCCTGTGCTGAGAACAGGAAAAAAAATGACTGTATAAAAAATGTGCTAACAGAGAAGTTCAACACATTTCTATGAATCGCAAGTTGTTCAGCTCTGCTCTTTGTCATACTGACCCAGTTGCAGAGACTTAGGGAAAGCATCACCTTAACGATAGTTACCGGAAACATACTCTGACTGTTTTTTAAATTGCCTTCTTTCCATTATGGAAATGCTGAACTAATTTTAGAATAAACTGCAGCTTTAAAGGCCAAGTAGCTGAAGATTCCCTATGTGAGGATCTACTGTACGTTTCCCTGAAACAAGCTCTTTCAGTTCGGTGAGATACGAACTGTCCACAGAGAGTGTCCAGGTCACATGATCCTCTCTGGGCTGTGATGTCAGTGAAAGTGCTGGGACAAAGCCAGGTAGAGTCCTGCCAGACAATCCCAACTGACTGTCTCCTGTCTGAACAGCAGCCAATCAGAGAAGTCAAAAGCCTCCAGCGAGGCTGCAGCTCTCTGGACACCTCTTCTCTCTCAGAAGAAAAGATGAGAGAAGATCAGTCTGGGCTGACGATGTTTATCACAAACAAGACAGTTCATACAGATGACATAGTGACATTTTGCTTTACGTGTGAGTTGGTGTTTTCCCTGTGGTCTCTCTCTCTCTGTCGTATGATCTCAGTCATGTGGTCTCTCTGTCGTATGATCTCAGTCATGTCATCTAAGTCTTGTCTGCAGTGCGTTTCCTGTCCCTGTCCTAAACATGCGTTTCACTGACATTATGAAAGCTTGAGTTATTATCATGCTGATGATGTAACACTATGCAGCTTTCTGAAAAACCATTCAAAAAAAGAGACTGAAAGATTACAAAGTACCTGCAGCATTTCCCCTTGTGTTCAGCCTGCCTCCCTCGACTCAGTCATACCTCTGAATCATCACTTACACAGAGCATGGGCCTCTGAAATGGCCCTGGCCTGAAACCTGAACTGACCAACAGTCCCTCTTTTTCTGCAGCTGTCATTCAAACACACCAGCCCTCGGTGAGTAACGTGAGGCTGTCAGCCACCCCAGCCCTTATTTCAACTGTCCAAACACTGGTGACTTACAAGACAGCATAAATGTCACCGTAGCCTGTAAAAGCATGGTCGCATTCCTCGCCCAGCTCTCCATCATCACCTTTGCAAGACACACAGTTGTATTTCAGCAACTCTTTATTTGGTTTTAAGGGGTGAATAGAGCAGAACAAAAAGTATTTGTCAAGTAATTATTTATTATTTGAATTTGGTGGCTGTTATATATGGAGTAATATCCAGGCATAGATGTTTTTCACATATACAGCTAGAGATGGCACAAGTCCACACATCCTTCACTCAAGTAGAAGTACAGATACTCATGTTTAAAAAGACTCTGGTAAAAGACTAGGCTCTGTTATACAGTCAGGAGCTGACCTAGTTCCCATTGATGTTGATGTGATCAGATGCCCCAAAACGTCCCCCCCTCCCTCGTTCCCCCATCCTCTCACAGCGCCCCCTGGGTGAAAGTGTGTCCCTCTGTTAGGTCAGGTCTGCCATTGACAGCAGCCTTCTGAACACCACACACACATCGACCACGCTGTCTCCAAGCAGACACCTGGGCCACGCTGTCTCCAAGCAGACACCTGGGCCAAGCTGTCTCCAAGCAGACACCTGGGCCAAGCTGTCTCCAAGCAGACACCTGGGCCAAGCTGAAGGCCTTATAAGATCAAGAATAAGATCTGATTAGTTGTGACCATCGACGTTGCACAGATCCTAACACCAAAATAAAAGATGATAATATTAGAAGGTATCCAAATAAGAAGTTTTTTTAAACAGTGAAGAAAGAAAATGTAAATTTATGTTTGAACTATTCTTGTTTCTTTGTACGTCACATTGTGAATGTGTGTAGCAGAGGGGTGAGGCACACTCAGTAAAGTGAGCACTTTACTGGTTTCATAATTGCATACCCACATGTTAGTGCAATTTTTTATAGCAAGAGTGCATCATAGTTGCAGTTAATTGATAGTGCTTGGCAGATAGTGGTGGTTAGGAATAACCAGAGTAACACAATCCTCCCACGAGGATTCTAGATTCTCCCACTAGATTCCCAGTGAATCATCGTCTGGGAGTTGTTGGAGGGGGGGGGGGGGGGGGGGGGGGGGGGGGTGCCCTAAGATTCAACCTGGCCTGGTATGTTAAGTGAAATCCATAGATTGAACACTAATGATGACGCGCTGCTCTTGCTTCAGAGTTACTGCAGGGTATACATGCAGACTGGAGCGAACCCCCCCGCCCCCGCCAGCCTCCGTTATCAATGACCAGGGAGCGTCTGAGCGCCCATCAATCACCCGGGAGAGGGGGAAGTGACACGGGAAGGCGGGGCCTCCATTGTCTGTGCTTGTAATATCACTGCCTAGACATAGTTAGACCATTGTACGGATAAATACACTCTTATCTAGCCTAGCATGTCCAGGGGAGGGGGAGGGAGGGGAGGGACAGGGAGGGGGAGGGAGGGACAGGGAGGGGAGGGAGGGACAGGGAGGGGAGGGAGGGGAGGGAGGGACAGGGAGGGGAGGGAGGGGAGGGACAGGGAGGGGAGAGAGGGACAGGGAGGGAGGGGAGGGGATCAATTATTCAGACCCTGCAAAGTTTCTATCAGAGCCATTACACTACGTTTTCAAAATTTCTATATCTGTTCTGTTCATTCTCCCCTGGCTCTTTGCATAATTCATAAGACGACTACACATTTGTTTCAGGGTTCCTCGGCCCGCATTCCAGGTTAATGTCCTGGGTCTGTTATCTTCATCGTCTCACAAGCGTTTCCAGGAGACGCACCTCACAGACACGAGTCTCTGAAAAAGACAACTGAACATCGTCTACGTCCATCGTCACATTAACAGCAGCATGTTCAGACATAATGACACGACAGAATACTCAGACAAACGACACCCATGTTGTTTTCTGTAAATACTAAATGGATGAGACATTCTACTGACAAACGGACAAAGCCCAGCGGAGGAGTGTTCCTGCTCCGGGGGATGGAGATGAACGCTCCGGCCTCTTTGAGGACGGTGTAATTACCCTGCCTTTATCATCAATGCAGGGCCTGCTTTCCCAGGCCTCCCCTACACTTGAGTGCACTGGAGTGCAACAGCATATGGCCAACGACAGCATAAGTGATCTGCTGCTCTGTTCAATTAGTATTACACCCTTCTGGGTAGAAGAGTCCCAGCTCTTCAGTGAGAACCAAGTCCACTTCACTCTCTCCCTCTGACACCAGCCCCACGAGCCAAACAGCCCTTCTGTGAGGCAGCCCAGTGCCGGGGTGTATCAGCTTTTACAACTTAAAGCGCTGACCTCATAATTCTCCAAACACAAAAATATTGTCCAACAACAGTTCCGTCTTGGAGGGGGAAACGCTGGAGAATGTTTGGGAGTGAACGGCCCTTGACTTTTGAAATGGAGATAGTGTTTCTCAGCAGGCCTGTGACACTGGTATGCTTCAGAACACACCAAGGACGGGTCTGTGTTGGTGCTGCGGGTCTGGGGAGAGGAGTGGGGAGGACAGGGTGCTCATGCAGAAATTATTGCCTTCAGGATAGCAAAAGTAATTTCATGCAATGAACATTTTGTGACCTTCGAAATCAAAGCTTTCACTGCCTGGTTCTTTGTAAGTGATATAGTAGACTTTCAACACTGTCTTGTAAAGTACTTAATGTTCCTGTAATTTAGATAAAATCGTTTAAGGATGATCACCAACTCAACTGTGAAACAGGTTCAATGTAACTGTGGTAATACTAAAAATATGTAAGTAAAGCATGAAGTATAATAACTGTTGGCGCTGTACAGCCACTCTGACAGTTTATGTAATCAGTGTTGGAAAGTTAGGAATAGTTCGGTAAATTAAGGAAGTTTTATAATTATCATCGCATTTGTTGGTCCTCTATCTCAAATTGTCCCCCTGCAGTTTGGAGGTAAACTTGTTTCTCTGGTATGTCCCATGACTGATAACATGATATTTATTTTCAAGCATCACTGCTGAAAGAATCTGAGCTGAAAGTGGTGAAACACACTTTACTGTGTGTGCGTGGGATTTACAATTAATTTACACTGTGAAACTTGTTATTTTTTCAATTTTAAGGGAGTAGACACATATATTACATTGATTTTGCTGCATGAAATTTATTAACTTTTGACTAACAACTTATTTACAATGAGTCATAGTATGCAATAATCTCCATGAGCAGCTGGTTCCATGGTACATCTCCCTAGATATGGGAGTTATGAGGGTTCAAGATTAGTACACTGATAAGTAAACAGAAAACGTTGCTTGTACTTTTGAGAAATCCCAACACTAGCGTCCTGTTGAAATGAGTTTCTGTGGTAATAAGCGTCTGACACGCAGGTAAGGGACGGTCTGACAGCTGACAGCTGAGGCGTGGAAGGGGAACATCATCTGTCGGACATGAATAAGAGACACTGTGAAGAGGTGAAGCTTCCTGCACAATGACACTATGTCCTTTCTAGTCACTGTGAATTCACCTAATCAGATCTGCATGGCTGGAATTGCCCAGGGTACACTGACCCTGCTTTGGGTACACCCTTGTGACTTCAGGTCCTGAATCACTTAAGGGGAAACATTTATAACCAAATAAACTTTGTTAAGCTGTGATCTGATGCAGCTGCTAAGAACTTGTGTTCCCAGCCCACATGGCAGCTGCCAGCTCGCATCACACTGGTGTGTTATTATGGAGCGCTCTGTGCTGAGAGAGCTAGGCGAACTGGACCTCAGGATTCAGTTGTTTGTCTGACTTCTTCAGGCAGATTTGTCTTTCGCCTGCAACACTTGGGAGTGTGTCTGTGAGAGAACAGTGTAACAGTGCAGGTGACACTACCAGAGGAAAGTGTGTCTGTGAGAGAACAGTGTAACAGTGCAGGTGACACTACCAGAGGAAAGTGTGTCTGTGAGAGAACAGTGTAACAGTGCAGGTGACACTACCAGAGGAAAGTGTGTCTGTGAGAGAACAGTGTAACAGTGCACGTGACGCTACCAGAGGAAAGTGTGTCTGTGAGAGAACAGTGTAACAGTGCAGGTGACGCTACCAGAGGAAGCAGTGATGATTGTAGGGTGAGGAGTGTGGAGGTCTGTTGTTGAGCTTACTAAAGGTTCTGCCCCATCAACTCCCATGACCTGCTGTTCACGTTTTGCAGAACACACAACCTCGTCTATGAAAAGTGTGGTCGACTCCTCGATCAAACACGCGGTCAGCTTGTCTGTGAAACGTGCAGTTGGACCGTCCTCTCTCTCCACAAGCAAAAGGTCTCCTCGCCATTCAAACACGGACAAGGAGCATCTGAAAAGAGGGATTAAAACCAAACAGGAGTTCAACCCTTAATCCTGTTTAATTACAGGTCCATTTGTTTAATGGGTGATTGACAGGGTCCATGCAAATACAGCCTCTCCTGCCTACTCAGCAGACCTTTGTGTGAATGCTAACTAGAGCTGCATTTAAGAGCAAAAGCCCTCCTGTGTCTGCTGAAAGCCCAAAAACGCCAGGGTGAAGAGGAAGAGAATGTCTTCACACTTCCTGAGGGGCGAGGTAGAGTCCCAGAGTGTGTGTGTGAGAGAGAGAGAGAGAGAGAAAGGGAGGGGGGGCAGGGTGAAGTGTAGGGGGGGGGGGGGGGGTGAGGGTTGTGAACGATGGCCTTCAATAGCCACTGAGAGCATTCCCACCCCCCGCCCCTCCCTCCCCCATCACCGCAGGGGGGGCCACGACTAAACTCACTAGCTGTGTCACTAATGAGCCGGTGAAAAAATTAATCAGGTCCAGGTGAAAAATTGTTGGACCGTTCAGTTCCAAATGGGAAGGTGTTTACTATGTTTGGCTATGAATACAAAAAAATAAACCTGTAGTCTGTATCTGTGATATATATATATATATATATATTTTTTTTTTACAATATACTCTCTTATTTAAATTTTTTATAATAGTTTGAGAGTCTTTTCCTTAAAAAGAGTGCAAGTGGATTTGTTTAGAAAAATAACAAGAGCTCCTGGTTAAGAGCCTCACCTTTGTCACAGAAACAATGAAAAGGCCGGCTATGAAAAGGTGGAAGTGATGACTGTAGATTCTCAGCATCCCATTTCCTGCTTCTGGAAAAGCCATCAGTGACGATGCTAATGTTAGCTCCCCTTAGTCACCATCACCACCACTTAGTCATCTCAGGAACGTTAGCAGATGATGCAGACTGTATATAATGCAAGATAAAAATCTTAGCTTCTCTCAGAGTCTGAAGGATATATTGCGTCATCATGCTAAGGCCTGATCCAAACTGTGATGACTGTTTCCAGGCTGTTTATGCTGGCTTGGGTTGGCAGTCTAATCACGTCTACCATCTGCAATGGCAGATCCTTCATTTGTTCTAATATTTATTTATATAGCTGATGATAGAATAGACTAAATATTGTACAGGCTTGACATTTTTCTGTGTACAGATCAGACTGGTCTAATTTATGTAGTATAACCTCACACTAAACTGTTTGTCTTGACTGCCACGCCAAGGAGGAGAGCATTCATTGTTCTGTTTTTGTAAAGCAACATGAAAAGTTCAGCTCCAGTAATAACAGATAAGTAATGGTAGAGGAAGAGAACCACAACTTTAGCCCTTAGTGAGAAATATGAATGTTATTCTGGTCGACCAGACCAGAATAACAAAATAGCTTTACAATAACACAATAAAAAATAGTTGATGTCCTAACAAAAGCTTTAAATCATTTGTTTCCTCAGAACAATGTCAGCAATCTTGTGTGTTCGTGACAGTCAAGTGCAGATGACAGTTATGAAGGTCGTTTAGCACCAAAAAACAGCTGTGCTCTTTTCCCTTCAACAATAGACCTGTATGTGTGTGACAGACCAGACTCCCAGTGTTATTTTTAAGACCTCATTAGTGGGATTCTGGTTCGGCCTCTCAGTTGTGTCTTCCACCTGGTTCAGAGCTGATTTATGACTGAGGGAGCCCTCTCAGAAACACAGCTGAAACCGGCTTAGCTTAGAACCCTTCCCATTTATCTTGGAAGTTTTATCTCCAAACAATGCAGTTCAAAGCAAACAGGCAGGAAAAAACAATCCCTGGAGAACCCTTCTTAAGGCTCGTCCAGTTTCCTGCGTCTGCGAAGACTGAGGCTTCTCAGACACTGAGAATTACAGGATACACAGAGGTTATCTCCATGATCAACCGGGGATTTATATTTTGGCTCCGGACAAGAAATACAACTGAAAACACAGAAATAGTTTGGAAAATCCTGTATATTTCTATAAGAAAATCTAACCTTTGGTCTCAGTTATTGCTACTTGGAAAAAGAGCTTCCCAGGGCCTTTGTCCAACGATAGATTATTGGCTGACGTGCTCTCACTGCCTGGTTTCCTAACCCTCCTGACAGAGGTTTTCAGGTGGGCCACAGAAACAGCAGGTGTAAAGTTCTACGACACAAAGTTCACTTGAGGAGCTGAGCTGCACATTCAGCAGAGGTGGATGACTTTTCACAACCAGAGGGTAGGTGTCAGAAAGTAGGTTTCTTAATCCCGCTATGACATCTTTAGCACCTTATAGCGTGGCGGTGGTCATTGATGTCACCGTGACTGACAGTCCCTGCTGGATCCGGGGACACTGTGTGTGACAGGACTGAACTCTATTTACCAAGCAGCTGTCCAGACAGGGGCCCATGTCATTCTAGGGTATGGTCTCCCTTACGCCCTGCATCCCCTTGTACCACAACCTGATACCCTGAATGTCCCATTCCCACACGAATGTAAATCAATCACACCACTGAGTACCAACCAAACACAAATGCGTATTGTCAAAGAAACACTCTCAGTGATGTTGAGAAACAGGTACCACCATGTTCGTCGACGCACCTGTCGACATGAACCCGACCTCTGCGATTCCTTCACGGAAGCAAAACGACGAACCCTCAGACATACTGTACAGAGGTCAAGTACAAGTCCTGATCCATGCATTGTCCTGCTGTGGAGGTCAGCGCTGGTTCACGTGCTGCAGGGTTAAGACTGCTGCTCGAGACAGTCAGCAGCTCCACTCCAGTGACAAACCATCCGTCACCACAGAGATCAGTGCCCCTGTCACCTCCTCCTGTCCCCCTCGTCCCCTGGCGGGGGGCTGGACTCCTAGCAGCATACTGGGGAGAGCTGCAGGTTTGTGTTCTTGTTGTTGTTGCGTCCTGAACTCGCGTGAGCTGGGATGGTCTTTGTCACTTCTGTTTGGAGGAAGACTCGGATGACCTGTTGTTCTGGAGGACCACCTGCCAGCTCCTGTTCTCAGAGCCCCCCCGTGAGGAGAGGAGGAGGGAGAGGGGGGGGGTGGAAGGAGAGGAGGAGGCGTGGAGGGCAGAGAAGGGGTGGAAGGAGAGGAGGAGGGGTGGAGAGTAGAGGAGGGATGGAGGGCAGAGGAGGGGTGGAGAGCAGAGGAGGGATGGAGGGCAGAGGAGGGGTGGAAGGAGAGGAGGGATGAAGGGATGGAGGGCAGAGGAGGGGTGAAGAGCAGAGGAGGGGTGGAAGGCAGAGAGCAGAGGAAGAGGGGAGAGGAGGGGTGGAGAGAGGAGGAGGAGGGGAGAAGAGAGAGGAGGGTGGAGGAGGGGCAGAGGACAGACCTGTCCCTGGGTGCCTACCCCCACATCCATCACTGTCTGAGGGCATGAGTTGGACTTCCTCCTCTCCCCCCATGTAGTACATCAGGCTGGTTTCATCCCCTGCTCGTTTTTCACACCCCGTAGAGCTGGGGAGGAGCTGGCGCTGGGCGTGTGAATGGTGGGCCTTCTCTGACTGAGTGGCTGTCGTCAGCTGCCTTGACCAGAGGTCGCTTCCTCTGACTGGGTTCCGAGTGGCTGACTGATCTTTACTTGAGGGGTAACAAAGAGAGACTGGCTTTAATGAACTCTCAGACATGCCTCCCGAAGGCATGAGGTCAGTGGAAAAATATCAGAGCTCTGCTTAATGGGGTTCAGCGACACCGCTGGAACACACAAAGTAAAAGAAATCCAGGATTATCCACAGAACACTTGATGTTGTTCAGAGTTCTATATTCTGATTCTAGAACGTCACACGATGTCGAGGACACAGGTTTTTATTCATACACAAAAAGCCAGTCAACTGATTCCGGTTGGCATTTTGTTGGAAAGTATTTTCGACTTGGTTTAAGATGGCCAAGGTCCATAGCCTTTATACCCTGTAATCCAAATGTGATATTCTTTAATCCACAGTCCTGCCGGAGTCTGTGTCAGCTTGTGTTTCACCATCACAGTACGATACGTGATAATGAGCTGTAAAGCATGCAGTGGATGTGAAGTTAATGGCTAACCCTAAAAGGTGAAAAGAACAAGTCTGTTTTTTCAGTAACAGCTCTCTAAATGGATCCAGATTATCAAGCTATTTTCAAATTCTTTCTGTAAAATGTTTAGAGAGAGAACAGAGAGCCGAGGGAAACTAATCTGACACCGTTTCAGCAGGCAACCCCGTCGTACAGCGGTATCTGGAGAGAGGGCAGGAGAGAGGCAGGGAAGGAGAGAGAGAGAGCGTACCCCGCCATCATTAAACTCCCTGACTTGCATTCCACGTTGTGAACCCTCAGACACCCAACCTTCCGGCCTCACTTTCCTCTTTATCAGTCACTATACACTCCCCTCTACCGCTAACAGCTCTCTCCACCCCACCTCCAACCAAGACCCACTCCCCAAAGCCTTTTAAGCCACAACCGTTTTAATAAAGTAGAGGGTTGTCAATAGACTGCCTCCTTTTGTGGGATATGTGAGCGGACAAACATCTGGGTCTTATCACCTTCCTGTGGAGAGAGCCTCTCTGCAGAACAGAGTTGGGAGTTTTCATATATCAGCAGGCTATCTCCACTCAGCTCTCCTCTGCAGAACCAAACAGGCCTCTCAGCCAAGCAGATTTATGACTCATCTCTGCTGTGTGTGTGTGTGTGTTGTGTGTGTGTGTGTGTGTGTGGGAGTAGGGGTGTGCAGGGTGCTCATCAGTTAACAAATGGGCAGAGAGAGGAATGGGCACTTGACACAGCCTCAGTGCATTAGTCAGGCAGGCTAATTGTGCCAGGCTCCTGCCACCCAAGACTATCTCCATCTGGCTGCCGAAAGTCCTCTGGCCTGGCCAGGCCACGTCTCAGTAGATAGCTAGTTACTTCTTCCAACTCTGGGAAGAACTGGGAACGCACACCTTCCCTTCTGTACTGTGCAGGTTACTGATGTCTGCATCTGTGTCTCATCTCTCAACTGTCATCCAGTCCTCGATGGGCTTACCTTACCCCACCTCTCTGATTCTCCTGCTGGCTAGTTCCTTCTTCAATGGAGGTCATGCATCATTAACTTCCTGAGAAGCAGTATTGATTTATATAAGGTTATAAAAATCATAATGAAAACTTGGATGCTGATGAAAGGAGGCCCTGAATGTGAATGTGGGTTATAATATGTCTTTGTGGAGGCGAAATTCAAACAGTGTGTCCAAACTAAATGGCTTTGCAGGAATGATTTGCAGACAATTTTTGTGTTTTTAAGTCTCATACTCTTGCTTATTCAGTAGATAGGTCTGCACATGCTCGCATCATGGAATCCCAACTTCTTGTCTGTCAAACGTTTTTAAAAGGTGGCCTACCTTTGTTTAAACGTGTTTACTGACATCTTCCTAGTGAGTGTGAAACTGATATGGGTGTAGAAACACTAGCTATCCTTACAGGCCTGTAGGTGTGGGCTGAGTGCTACCTAAACACGGTTTGTTTAGCATAAACATTGGGCTTGGTTAAAACTGATAATCTGCAGAATGTAGAGTACCCCCCCCCCCCCCCTTGCTGAAGCTTCACTATTCTAGTTCCTTAATGCAGCATTCTCCTAAACAAAATAGTGGTCATAGTGGAGATCGCAGTGGAGGCCCAATCAGTGCTGAATAGTAACGTAGGCGACCCGCTACCCACCCAGATATATGTGGTTAAACTTTGAGAATATAAACAGATCCAATAAGCGTTTTGTTTATGTTGAATCAATTGAAGGAAGTCTCGTTCCTTCCCAGATCTCTGGTGAGAGCTCTCATCCTCCTCCCCTGCCAGGGTTGTTTACCGAGATGTTACGGCTCACGCTGTGTCCTCTGCCATACCTGGCTGCTGTGCCGTCTCCTCTCCCTACCACCTGGTGCCAGACCATATTTCACAGAGCCGGACAGAGATGCAATCAATCAGAAGCCATCCCCCACCAAGCCACAGGTCCGGAAAAAAATATTCTGTAAAAGCTGCAGCCAATTCCTCCTTGAATCCCGCCTGAACCCCCACCACCCCCCCTTGGGCACACATGTTTCCTGCTAGCGAGAATCCCTCTCTCATTATTTCAAGCTAAACGAAACCCTTGGTAGGGTAACCAAGTCTTTGCTCTTCCTGACAGGAATGCCAAAAGAGATGTGCTTTTCCCCAACGCGATTCCTCCCTCCCGCCACCCCTCTCCCTTGGTGGACATGTGACTGATCCTTAAATCTTTAAACTGAGACCGGCTGTCAAAAGCTGTAAGACTCAATATTCCTGTGCCAGCCAGAATAGCACCATGACTCTTGAAAGCAGGAAAATCCCCCCTGAAACGAGGCCCCGGAGGCCCAGACAAGGCCGTATAGAATCTCTATCACCTAGGAGACGACTTCATACACATCTAAATCCAAACACTGTTGTCTTTTTCTGTAAGGCCAACATATTGTGATGGATGGATTTTGTGACTGTTGGAGTAATTTGAAACATTATTTGGTTATATTCTATGTGACTGTATGTTTACACAAGGCCCTGATACATGGTGTTGTATTGAATAAAAGATTCAGTCACTCAAGACTCACTTGGCTCACTGAGACGACAGCACTCGTCAAATAATGTAGATCCGTAAGTGTCATCGTAATTAAAATCTGTAGATTTTAATTAGAAAATGTATCGTACTCAACGAGAGGTAATGAAAATGTGAATGAATAACATCAGACTTCACACCTGGGATGTGCTGGTAGATTAATTGATGTTCATATGTATTGAAGTAGACCGGCTGCTTACACAACTTGTTTTCTTGTTTAAGTGGTTATCTGAGAGGCCAGAAAAGGTTGCTTGACATCAAATTAAATTCAGACTTAAAATTCAGGGACTGCTAGCGCTTTCAACTGTCAGTTTCTGAAGTGAATTTGACTAGAGCTGTTTGCCAAGTCAAGGATCAAGGATATAAACTACGCACAGTGAGTTGTGAAGAGCGTCTGCTAAATGACTAAATGTGAAGATGCCTCAACAAATGACCCCCTCTAAAAATACGATGACTGTATTTCAGACAGTTCTCGGGGAACCGTGCTTTTAAACATCGCTAACATTGAGTGGTTTCTGTATCTATTCCTGGGCCTATAGCCTGGTACATTGTTGGAATGACAGAAACCATATGACCAAATGTCTGTTTTCTAGAATGCCAGACCTCTCAAGTCAAGGACTAATCCACTTTCTACACCTGATGAGGGAAACAAATAAAATACTTTTTTAAAAAGATCAATGTAAAAACGAAATCCATGTAACTCATTAAAATTTTTGGAATTACACAAATTACTAAAATACTCAACTGTTGTTAATTAACTTCCGTTTGTAACTTCATCTCTTTAACACACCACAGATTTACAGCTAAGAATGTCTGTCCGGAGAAAAAAAACAGTGAGTATTTATGGCTAGGCAAGGCCGCATATCTCTCCTTCGTGAACACTGTAAAAACAGACGTGTCAGTATTCCTGCTCCTCCTTCTCACCTGCCGTAAATATGATTGATGATAAAAACCTATATATTTCATATCAGAATGGCTCAGTACATGATGTCATCATTCAAAACCAGAACCATATATGTTCTCTTGTGGACTCGTCCTGAAATAAATGTTGCTTGTGCTCAATACTTTTGTTGGATGGACGTCTCGCAGTTTCACATCATTTATGTTTTGATCCAAGGATTTTCTAAGGGGAATGCAGAAACTGGCCAGGTATTTCGAGTTCATCACATCTCTTTACAGTGTTTAGTCCTGCGTATAAAACATGATGGATCTTTACAAAAGTGTCTTCTTACTCCGGGAGAAATCTTTAAAAACTATTGTTGTTGTTTACAGGTCAGCTGACGAGTGATTCACTGTGAAAGACAGGAAGCCCTTGCGTGCCCTGTGACACAAACAAAACATGCTGTAATGTAAACGTGTACTATCGTATTACCCAGACTGTGCCGTTGGGCGGTTTCACCCGGAGCTCGTCTTGGCTGTGCAGCGGTACGTCAAGAACACGCGCTAATAATAGACGCAGCCTTTCGGTGTGGCTAGAACTAACTACACACATTTAGCTAGCTAAAACTACACACATTTAGCTAGCTAAAACACGGAGACCTTTCAGCACAGGACACTGCAGCTGGACTTGTAATTAAATCAGGACCTACATGACGTTTATGTACTTTTTCCTTCTTAAAGAAGATGGTTGTTACAACTGATAGCTCTGGTCACACTGCCATTTGTACTTAATTGTATTTAATAAATAAGTGACTGGGTTGTGATCTAGTGCCGTTTTGGACTCTCAAATCGGATTACTTTGATTGTGAATAGGTTAGTTGTGTGAGGCCACACTAAAAGGGTGCACACTTTTGTGTTGTGGAAACGTTGGTTATTGCACATTACATCTGTCAGAACAACATGTGACTTGAACAGATGCCTTTTAAAAACTTACTAGATGAGAATTATTGTTGTTGTGTTTCTTGGACTTGGACCCATAATTTGACTTAATAATCCTTTAACCTTAGTTCATGAACCCTAACCCATAAGCAACAGATGACAATACTCATGTGTAATACATTTTCATCCCTGCTTTCAATGATCGAGTCACTGGAACAAGCTTACAGTAGCAGTCAGATTTCTTTGGCTCGAGGGAGTTTTAGGACATTTTGTGTGTCAGAAATTCAAGTCTAACTTTGCGAACAGTTAACCAATCTTGGCATTATTTCATTTTGTATTGAATCTAGGCACCCAAGTGTTTAGTTTCCTGAGACGGGACCCACCAACAGAGAGGTCTGTATTGTGAATGAGCAGAGGGAACCGACCCGTTTTGCCTGGAATGCTGACGATGGATTTATTGACGGACTCTCTCAGCTGAGACTTAACAGTGATTATGTCTGTGTTGACTGGAAACGAGCCTTCTCAACCTTTGGGACCATCAGGGGTTCACTTAAAAGTCTGTTATGGAAGCAAATCTAATAAATATAATGAACAACACTGACATCAGTTTTTCGGGGTTGTTATTATTGCATCATATGAGTAGCGTCCAACAGTTAAATGTCTGCAGTTTCTACAACGTAATAGCTTTTGATATCCCAAGACACCTATAGAAATCCCGTTGTTAAAGTATGAAGGATACCACAGAATTGCCACACCGCTGGAAATACAACTTCCCTCAACACTCAATAAAACACATCCCCTGACTGCTTCAGGCCATCCTTTAGACAAACAGACAGGCTCTCAGACCATTTATTCAATGATTAAACCCTGCTCTCTATCTGCGAATAATGAAAGGAGCATGTTGTTCATAAATATGTAGACACACAGAATGTTCCCACAACACAAACTCTCCAAACAGGACACCACAAAACTTCTCAACCTAAACATAAAGACAAACAAGCATGATGTATAGCTGTTTTACGTAAGCGTTTCTGTAAGCATTTCTAAAATCCCCGAGCGTGTAATTGGAGAGCAAACAGGGTTAGAAAACCACTATATCACTGGTAATTATAAGTGGGCGAAGTTCCAGCCGTTTAACGGCAACAAGGACAGGATCAGGCTGTGATACGTCAGCAGTTTTATTTACAATCTTACCTGAGCTCAAGGAAGGAGGCCAGCAACAACTCAAGGATGGCGTCGCTACGACAACTTCAACCGCTGTTCTTGGAACAATGGATGATTTTAATAGGAAACGACCCCATGCTGTGTCCTAGTGTTGACTGTGGCATTTCCCACGCGTGCACATTGAGATTTCCTGTGGTTAATGATTCAACATCTACAACCTTTAACTAGCACGCTGTTTGTCTTTTGTCTGTGTATTGTGCATAATAAAGTCAGATGGCTGAGCGATGAGGGAGTCGGGCTAGTAATCAGAAGGTTGCCGGATCGATTCCCCGCCGTGCCAAATGACGTTGTGTCCTTGGGCAAGGCACTTCACCCTACTTGCCTCGGGGGGAATGTCCCTGTACTTACTGTAAGATCGCTCTGGATAAGAGCGTCTGCTAAATGACTAAATGTAAATGTAATAAAGACATTGCATGCCTTTGCCATCGGCTTTGTGATGTGTCTTTGTATACATTTACATTACATTTAGTCATTTAGCAGACGCTCTTATCCAGAGCGACTTACAGTAAGTACAGGGACATTCCCCCCGAGGCAAGTAGGGTGAAGTGCCTTGCCCAAGGACACAACGTCATTTGACACAGCCGGGAATCGAACCAGCGACCTTCTGATTACTAGCCCGATTCTCTACCACTCAGCCACCTGACATCCTATACACACTGTAAAGCCAACACATTTTGAACACTCGTAACTTTTGTGGAAACTGATTACATCAAACTATTTCAGTAATCTAAACAATTTCTTTAATAACCCCTTATCAAGGTTTACATGTCAGTATGCAAGTTTGTATTAGAGTAATTGGACACATGAAATATATGTTTGGAGTACATGAAAGTTGTGTTGAAGCTTTCATGGTTGTATTGAATGTTAAGTTGACTGTCCTCTGACTTTTATGAAGTGAATTGTTTAGAAACAGCCTCCACAGGCGGACAGCCATGTGATCTATCGTACGACCTACAGTAAATGACTTGTCAACAAGTAGTAAGTATACTTTAGTGTACAGCAGACTAAGGAACACAGCCAGCACCCACCTCTACAGGTCATCAAAGACCCGGAGATCCACTCTCCTGTGCTCCACTCAGACATAAATCTCTGCTTATCTCAGCCCTGAAACAGCAGGATTTCTCTAAATATCTGCTTTATATTAAGTCACAGCCTCTAAAAGGAGAACAAAGTCTTGTCGAGGATATAAATAAGGACCCAGGGTGAAGCCTTGAGCAGATTTACACTGCAGGGCTGGGGGAAGGGATTAGCCCTGCCACTCTCCAGCCAGGCTGAGGCCAGGAGGGGTCCACTCCAGCTCTGTCCACGGAGGCGGATGTCCCAGGGCAGAAGGGCCAGGCTAGGCCCAGGAATGCTGCAGGTCACAGGGTCATCAGCACCCCTTTACACTCATAATCAAGGCCCAGTGATTGAGTCTAAATACTCCCCTGACCTCAAACTAGCCTCTTAAAAAGAAAACAAGACATTTTGGACGTAGATTATGTCTTTGGTGTATTGAGATTGATGCATTGCGAGGCCATTGCTTTGAACCGAGCAACCCTTCAGGAATTAATTAATCAAAGTTTGGTTTTCTGAGCTTGAAGGGAGGTTTCACACTTCATTTGGTAAATATGGTGAGATGTGGAGGGGTTTTTACTAAGGAAATATTGTTGTTTTAGATTAATCTATTGAATATTCACTTTCAAGAACATGAAGAATATTAATCAAGATATTTTGTTTTGTTTACAGCTCAGATTCCAGTTAATTAAGCATTGACATTACCTGACTCTTGGTATTAAGTTGCCTCTTACATAAATCAATTTGTAATTACTGTACATGTTTTAAATGACCAAAGGGAGGAATTACTTTTTGTCCTGTTGCTCTCAAATGTTCGTACGGATGGAGCTGAAATAGCTCATTTAGAAAGAAAACAGCCAGTGAATGTTTTCTTAATTTCAAGGTTTCTTTATGGCCTGTATTACTTTCATCATTAAGGCTCCACCATTCACTCCCCGTCCGTGACACATGTAACTGATGTAAAGGTTTTTGGGGTATTTCCACATGCCTACAGAGCAGAGAGCTTGTCATTAAGGTATTTCGCTCTAATCTTTATGGATCGTGAGAGAGAACCCAAGCATAATCTCAGCGTAAACATTGTGATGGTCATCTGAACCTGCATCTTCTGTTACACTCTACAATCAGCCAACTGTAAGTTCAATAACTCTGGACTTCTACGCCTTCGATGTTCTGCAAATAAACACCTTTGGAATTTGAGACCACTGCAGTTTTTATTGCTAGAAAATATTCAAAATTAATTGATTCTTCATTAAATGTTAGTTGAGAGAAGCTAGTTGTGGCTCCACAACATTGTTACAGCAGTGTTCACGTGTGACTGTTTGGACTGGAAGCATTCGGTACTTACAACCCAAGAAATCTAAGATAGTCTCTCTTGTTTTACGTAGAGAATTGGAACGAAACAAAATAAATAGGAATGGTTTTAATCGTCTTAGGGTCGTGTATTGCTCCTGTGTATATGTCTTACGGAAAAAAACACAGCCACTCTATGTGGTAGGAAAACACATGTTTCAAGTATGTGTTACCAAATACCTGTACCTCCTGTGTGTTCCCAAAGGCCTTACCCCGAAGGCTCTCTATGTGGTCTGTTTCCTCAAGCTCTCCTGGGAGTGGGATTAGTCTAAGAGACTAAAGGAGGCTGAAGTTCCTCCTCGACCATATCCTGCTCTGAAACGATCTGTAGGTACAGTACCAACACAACCCTAATTCAATCAATCAACGTCTTCAATTCTTGAACCGTCTGTCTGTCATCGGTAGACATACCTCCTGATTTTATCATCTGTTTTTCTGAGCCAAACACTGCTTGTTGACTTTATACTGAGCGATGTCTTGTCCAACATCACTGCCTTAGTCGTGCTGGTCTATCTCCAGCAGCGAGACTCGAGAGGTCATTCATATAAACAGCTCTTTGTTTTGACCTGTAGTGGACATGGGTGTAAATACAGGCATGTGTGTCTATATCTGGAGACTAACATTTCATCGTCCACACAGATAAACCTCTGTTTCCTGCGGTTCCTCATGACACTAACAGTGGCTGCGTCAGAGCCACAGGCCCTCCTCCTGTGTTTGGGGGGGGGGGGGGGGGCGGGGTGAGGGGGGGCGGGGTGAGGGGGGGCGGGGTGAGGGGGGGCGTCAGAAGGAGAGAAGAGGCCCTTCTCTACCCCTCTCCTGAGAATGCTTTTGAAACTCTCTCCAGAGTAAACAAGAGTTAACCTGTGGGACAGGGTCTCTAACCCCACATGCTGGCCCTACAGTACGACGGCCTGTGATGGATGCAGTGTGGCTGAAGATCTCTCCAGAAAAATATACAGTCCGCTCACTATCTCCTGTTAAAGTCCAGCCAGCTGCACACCCTGGCTTGGTCTAAACCTGGGGTGCTTAAGATATTACACGTCAGCTGTGCTAACAACCACACCTCTTTCAGGCGGATGCAAGACTGAAGTTATCATGTAGAGTTGCTTTTTATTGCCAAAGAATACATGGAGGAGGAAATAATGTCCTGGATGAGGTAATACGAGGGGTTTAGAGATACAATAGGACTATTTTACACTGTGTGGCTTGTCCACACTGAGGGGAAAAACACACTCGATCTTTGTTGTGAAAGTTGCCATCAGTCTCTCAAATTCTTGAGACAGAAAATTACAGTGAGGAGAAAAACGACCACAATTAAATTAAAATAAATACATCTTTGACACTTTTTTGGGAAACTTATTTTTTCAACCATTCGAAACTTCTCTTTAGCCAACTTTTTTTTTCACAAAATGTTTTTAAAACCTTTCGAAACGTTTTTTCCAGAAACAGAAATATTTCTGAAACTTAAAAAAAATATATGTTCAATACTTTTTTCACAGTGAAAGGAGAGGAGAACAGAGAAGCCTAAACAGAGTATGTTAAAGCAGAGCACAGTAGAGTACAGTAGAGTATATTAGAGTCCTTCTCAAGTACTCATCAATGATGCAAACATTTTTTCAGAAACTTTAAAAAATATATATTTTATTAACTTGGTGAGTATTTCACTTGTCTTTCATCAGTAAACACCAACTTCTAATAGTGTGAGAACTATTTGAACAAATTTTAACAACAAAGTAATTGCTTAAATTCGACAGTAAGTGCTAGTTTCAACAACAACTGGCTGGTGCCTTACGTCTTGTTAAAATGAGCCTTCTAAATAATTGGCCACTTTGACGATCATAAGAGTAAATGCCTCCTATAAACAGCTTTACTAAGGAATGAGGAACCTGAACGTGATGACCAGTTTTATTGTAACTTTAACTGTTCTGCTCGACGCCTTTTTCTACCTTCTTATATCTGTGTTCTATATCAATAAACCCTCTCGATTTAAAGAAGCTTCGTCAACATGTTTTAGAACTGCTACAGTTTCTTAGCTACTGGGACGTTTGTGTGGAAAAAAATGGATCCCGTTATAGGTACATGCAGATGTCAGTGAGGCTTGCAGATGTCAGTGAGGCCTGTACATTTTAACAGTCTATTTGTGACCTCAGGATTGAAATAAATACAAGATCCTGGTGGGGAAAAATGTTTTCCTGTTTTCCGTCTCACACTAGAGGATGTTTATGTTTGGGATGGGCAGCAGAAGGCTCCCAAACACCAGTCCTCTCTCTGTCCTGTCAGCTCGTATCCAGCTGAACTGCTCTCAACCACAGGCCCAGCAGAGAGCCTGGGGTTTTTAGCCATGCAGAGCTGCTAAAATCATTATTTTAAGATGAGGCAAAAGAAAGCCTGTCAAAAAAGTCATTAAATGTGTTTTCAAGTTTAACTGCAATAATGCACCAGGGCTTGGCAGGAGGAAAAAGTGGTTGAGAGTGTCTTGAATTAAATATGATTTTTATTTCAGGAATCGAGAATGTGTCACTTTCGCTAGACAGTGTCTTCTTAAAATCGGTCTTCATCTTATCAAGGTTGTGTCAGAGAGGCAGCATCCGGCAGGTTGTTATGCCAGTCCCTGCCACCCTCATATCTCTCTCAATGCTTCCCAGAAGGAAAATTGCTTTTTATTTTATCAGTAAATGACCTTTTAAAGACGATTAAAAGGAAGCATCCATCTTCAGTTGAGCTCAATCCTCAATCTCCCAGTTGTCCCACAATCATAATCAAAGTAAAATATTTGATTAGACCATCGTCTAACCGTTTTGTGGATGACTCTCCTGATCAACATTAAAAGACAAACATACCATGGTTTTTCAAACTCCATTCTCAATTTTTTTTTTTACTTGGGAAAATGCCGGTGTTTCCAGGTATACAAGTATCCAGGTTTTCAAGGTAATATGCTTGGAAAGCTTAGAATTCAGATATATCTATAAGTAAAAGGTTGTATTTTTAACCAACAATGTCATAAAGCAACTTATGTTATTGACAACGAGGTTGTTTTGTGAATCATTTATGAACGTTGGCGTTGAGACCTCGGCAGATTTAAAGACAACTTCCTGCACAAAGCCTGTTGCTGAGGAGAAACACCGAGGTGCTTAGCACTGGGTGGCCCACGTAGCACTCCTAACCATAATGATGCCTTTGTATCACAGAGTGCCTTTGGCTTTCCGTCCAACACTCAGCAAGGATTTCTATGCACACATCTCCCCTGGCCGGATGAGAGTTTCATTGTGCAAGAGTACGGCAAGAATTGTAGCCTGAGTTTAAATAAACAACGATACCACCACCCCTCAGGCAATTAAACAAACATTCATGATAAAATCAAGTTAGTTCGGAGATTCAGACTGAATCGCTACAGTGCCGATTCTATCCTTCTATGGACATAGCCTACGTAGAAGGTAACCGTTAAGACTAAGAAAGCGCTTCAAGCAACGTGCTGGAAATTGAACGGCAGAAGCAGACGCTTTGAAAACATCCTCAGGTTTTTGCTGCTTACATTACACAGAGTTATTAGTTTGGCCTCAACAATCAAAGCAAATCAAGAGTCCCCACTCTGAAAGCCAATATGTGTTTATAGGCCTTGGTGATGCCGCTATTCCAGCTGGTGGCTCCATACCGACTCTGCTCCACTGAATTTAACGGTCCCGGCAATATGTCACGAGGTTTGACATTGGAGCCAACGTGCACACATAACTTTGAAAACGAACCGTGAAAGTTTCATTTTTGGACCGTTGTTTCATCAAATTCTGACCCTCTTTTTGACTTTACTATCAATATGGCTCATACGAGAGAATTATAAATAGACAATCAATTGCCCGTGTTTTCACAGTCCACATCTGTAAAAACAAAAGGTGTTAAAAGATTTCGGGGAGGAAGCACTTGCTATGAATCACTCATCAGAATCGGTTCAAATGAAATATTCAACTGGCTTTCAGAAGATTACCTATTCCCCCAGACTTCTCTTTTACACAGCTAACAGGCCCTGTTGAAGTGAAATGCACTCATACTGAACATGTTGGGTTGGGTTACAGGTCTCCAAGGTGCCGCGGTTTCACAGTGAGGCTAGCTGTGGCAGCATGGTCGTGTTCAGGGTTCGGTCTTGGCAAGACTGAAAGCTCCTGATTTTCCGAGTGCTGGGTTTTTAAACTGAGTATGAGGGGAGTCAAGTTCACGAAGCTGCCACTGGGACAGATCGAACCTGGCAAACAGGAACAAATTGTCTGTAACTGTTGAGAGCTCTTGAAACCTGCCACGACCACACACGCTTTGACGGCCCAGAGGGGATTACAATCGTCTTCAGACAAAGAGGCTGAAGTTGAGGAGAAGTCTGACAGTCCCAGAGTCCTCCCAGCCGTGCAACCGAGGTCAGCTGAAGTCATCCAACTCCAGCACCAGAGGTAAGAGATGTGTGTGTGTGCGCATGTGCCTGTGTGTGTGTGTGCTTGTGTGAAAGCATACGTGTCTGTCTGTGTGTGTGTGCGTGTATGTGTGTGTGTGCGCGCATTTGACTGTGTTCCAGCATGAAGGTGACAGGAAGGACATTATGACGTTTAGGGGCGGAGCAACATCAGACTGTCCTCAGCCAGCCCCCCATTGGCTGAGACAGGTGGTGACTGTGATGATGCTGCAGGTGTGTCCTCGTCTGTGGATGGTCGGGGAGGGGGGCGAGAGGGGGAGCTGTCTCCCACGGCAACATCTGCAGCAGCGAGCGGGCCTAGAACAACCCTGACCCCACAACCTGACCCCACAACCTGACCACCGCATGTCTCCATCTGGAGGCCGAGCAGCTCCCGGGGGTAAGGGACGAGTCCTGGAGGTCCTGAACACAGAACACAGGCCGCCCCGGCCAGCACCTGGGGTGAGGGACGAGTCCTGGAGGTCCTGAACACAGAACACAGGCCGCCCCGGCCAGCAGGGATTGAGATGAGGGATGGCTGCAGCTCTGACTGCTCACAGGGTTCGCCTGATGTGGCTGCTGACAAGATGTCTAAAGACAAATCTATTCACGGACGTGGATGTCAGAAAACAGAAGGGGGATGAAAAGGAACTTTGTCAGAGTTGGTGTCAGAGCCTGGGGGGGGGGGGGGGGGGTGTTCTCTCTACGGACGTGGAAATGTGTGAAAACGTTGAAACAGTGTTTCAAATACTCTGCCAAGAACTAGGAACCACTCCTGCCCTCCAAACTGAATCACCAACTGTTTTTTTTTAAACTGATTTAATCTTTTTATTTATTTTTTTAACCTTATTCACTAGAATTACAGCTATATTTTTTGGTTCCCTTAGTTTGTCCACAGTGGGCAGCTGATGTACAGTAACATGGATCACATGGCGTCATGCTCCACCAGCTGAACACTTTCCTTCCAGACTATATTGTACCTTGAGAGGAAGCTGAAATCAACAAGATGCAGTGATGTCTAACATGCACTCTGAGCAATAATGAGGCCTTAATGAAATGTAGGCTGGCAGCATAATGACTCATAATGGCTGATGTAGAGTCCAACCAAGCCAGTTCTGCATGAGCTGCTGTAATTACAAAGACAGGGCTGTAGTACAGACCGTTGCCTCCAAATCCCAAGGAATCAGCCGCCGACCCGGCCATTTGCAAAGACCTGCCCTCCTGAAGGAAAGCAGGTCTGAGATCAGAACGGTCACCAGAGAGCGTTCCTCGTTGGCCTTGTGGTTGCTCTGAGATCAGGGATAATATCAACCTGAAAAAATCAGCCATTTGGAAAATGTCCTGAGGGAAATCTGCTGGGCTGCAGCAGTTTTCTAGCTTCAGTGTATCCTGTTCAGAGTAGTTAAACATGTGGTGTTTTTTTTCCACATTTGCACCTAAATCCTTGGTTGTAAATTTCCATTACCTTCTCGTGGACGATGGCTGAATTGCTAATTTGTAAGAAAGGTGGCGTTTGGTCTTATCATTTAGCCTTTAATCTTCCTCTGACATTTACGTGCTCATACATGGAAACACCTGGGAAACAGTGTTAATGAATAATACACAAGTTTCCTCTAGGCAGATCTTGAATCTCAGTTTTTAAAATGAGGAGCTTAGCTTGGCCCTCCAGCAGAAAATAACAGTTAAGACAGTTCACTTACATTCTTATTGAAAAGCAACACAATTCGCCCTTAAACATATTTCATGTTTAAGGGCCAACTTTAATTTAATGAAAAGCTCATGTCCCTTGGCAAACACACTTTTAACTACATGACCTTAAACGACTGAAACTAGTTTGTCACAGGGGTGAAATCATATTTTACATCTCACATAACCGCCGTATGTGGATGAATACTTGAATAGGAAAGTGTGCTTCTGAGCAAGCCTCCTTAAACACAATGAGAGGAAGCAATGCCAGAGAGGATCTGGCAAAGTACACGCCTGCCTGTGTGTGTGTGTGTGTGTGTGTGTGGCTGTGTGTGTGCCTGTGTGTGCCTGTGTGTGTGTGTGTGTGTGTGCGCCTGTGTGTGTGCGTGCCTGTGTGTGTGTGTGTGTGCCTGTGTGTGTGTGTGTGCCTGTGTGTGTGTGTGTGCGCCTGTGTGTGTGTGTGTGTGTGTGTGTGTGGCGTCTGACTGGCCAGGCTTGTGTATGTGCCTCGTTAGCATTGCCCCTCCGCTTCCTGGCCCTCAGCTTGGAGAGGGTGTGAGCGCGTGCAGCTGATGAAGACCCAGAGAAAAGGCCCCAGTCTAACAGCCATCAGTTATAACGAGCTCAGAGACGGAAGGTTTTCATGTTCAGCCCGTCTGCCATGAAGCTGTGGATCAGAGCAGTGGGATGGAGATGGACCTGACGGCTAAGAGAGACGCTGTACTCGGACCATATAGAGAAGAGAACTACTAGTTTTTGTTTGTTTTATGTGTTTGTATGTGAACAGGTGAACCAAACCTTCCCTACTATTATAAAACTCATGTTCCTGTACTGTAACTTGTGTGACAGAGGCAAAAGGGTATTTTCAAACTTTTGTTAGCATTGTTTTCTAGGTTGCTTTGGCCATTTCCCCCGGCGTTACGCCGCTAAACACAGTATTCTTTCATCCAAAGAAGCACTGTGTCATTATTGCGTGCTCGCGGAGCAGTGGTGAGACACTGCATTTTGTGCTGGAACATTGTTCATACGAGACAGGAAATGCAGTTCCTCATATTCTGTTGACGTGTCACATGTTCGTGCTTTTTCACAGAGGGAAGCAGAGCTCAGAAAAAGATTGATTTATGCCGACATCCTGTCCAGAACCCACAAACCACCGTGGCGTGGAAACTGCCCTGTCAGAGAGAGAAGGAAAGGGTCAGCTAGGGAAGATTGTTACTGCCATCTAATGGCACAAAAAACACCACAATTGGCTCTGTGGCAGTTGTGAAAAAAAAGTATATTCAGTGTTTGGGTGTACCAATCTTGTACGTGGGTATTTAACATCAGCAAATTCTCTTCTAATCTCTTTTTGAATCAGGAGGAATAAGATTTTGTTTTCAGTTACTGAGGTCTAAAAACGAGAATTGATCACAGTAAGAGATCCACACGTTCTTGAAAATAAAACAAGACCTCTCTCTGTGCTAGTGCTGTCGGTGGAACATGTGGAAGAGTCTCTATCAGGGTGCAGATCATGGAATTCCACCGCTGAAGAGGTTTAGAGAGATAGGAGTGAGGGGGGGGGGGGTATTTAGGAGGGGTTATCTGAGGGCGTTTGAAGGCAGAGAAATCGTGCGTTCTTCTGTCTGAAGTCGCCAGTCCTTCCCAGACACTGGGGGCTGATAGCACTTAGGAGAAGGGGCTCATGAATTACAGTCAGGGCCAGAGGAGTGGTTTCTCCTGTGATGTAATTCACCAAAACTCCCCGAAGCTGAAGCGCATTAGTCATTGTTACCCCTTCACCCTTCACCTTTCTTATCCTGGGTCCTGTCGCGGGGAATGTGTTGAGTTGTGGCCTGTGTCCAGAGACCAGGACAGGTCAACATGTTACCACCAGTCAGGACAAACAGTGTATTCACTGGTGTACATGAACAGCAGAAGAGGTGATGCAGTAAGTACTTTAAAAAGTTCCAAAGGGCGTTTCAATTGTCCAAAACATGATGACAAATATTTATATAATGTGTGTGTATACGTGTGTGTGCATATATATATACTGTATATATATATTGTTGTAAAGGCATATGTGTGTATTTTTCCTGGTATTTTACCACAGCCATGAAAGAGTGTGTCTGTGTTGTCTCAGTGTAATTTCTCTCTAACAATGTGGTACTGGGAGTGGCAGCGCTGCAAATACGACCTCACAATGCTTGCCAACGCTGTGGTTGGCAGGAAGACCACTGTCATTATCAAATCATTATGCTACTTCCACCCACCACCAGACAACATGGAGTGTGTGATAAAAGCTCTCATTAATAAAGACTTAGGAGGCACAGAACAAAGAGGACCACAAGTCAGGCGCTGAGATGTGACGACCAGTGGCAGTTAAACTGTCGCTTCGCCGTGTTTACGAAGCTTCTTTTTTCCTTTTTTAAGATGGCCCCTGTCACGCTGCCAGCTGCTCACCCTGACACAGCACAGGCAGGCTGGCTCAGCTGGGCTCATCAGAGCTCGTTTGCCATCATTTGTTCAAGTCTATGAAACACACGTTCTATGTTTCTGTAATTCTATAATTGTCCATGGCCATAATTCATTACTGAGGTGATTTTCTATTTCCCGATATGGTTGTTGATTTAGCAACCTTATTGATTTCCCCCAACAGTAAAGACATAAGTCACTGGTATAAACCATCAGGTGATCGGAGAGTGCAGTGCATGGAATATTAATTACACATTGGCCTATATCTTGGGGTTGATAAATGGATATCAGATCCTGAGGAGACAATTCCCTTCTGAGGGGCTATTTCACCAGTGATGTTTCAAAGGGGAGGTTTAGGTGGATAATGCCAGCGGTCTTCACAGGTGCTGCCTTATCACCTGACCAAGCCCCTGAGGGCTCCACAGATCAGCCTGTCAGAGATACCCAGAGAGCCAAGTGCTCTGTGTGGTGTGTGTACATACCAGGGCTCTGTGTGTGTGTGTGTGTGTGTGTGTGTGTACACACCAGGGCTCTGTGTGTGTGTGTGTGTGTGTGTGTGTGTGTACACACCAGGGCTCTGTGTGTGTGTGGCTCTGGGTTTCAGAGTCCCAGAGATGCAGCCTGAGGAGATTCCCTCCACACCAGCTCAGCCTGGAGGATCTCAGAGTTTGGCCTATCACGTTACGCCAGCTCCTTGGTGTGTGTGTGCGTGTGTGTGTGCGTGTGTGTGAACATACCAGGCCATCCGGCTCTGCCGAGGGAGGGTACGTTATCTTATCTCCCAGTTGAGCAGGTTTGGACTCCCCCACATCTCCAGCACCGATTCCCCCTCCCCCCTCCCTCCCCCCCCCTCCCTCATCAGCCTCCAGCAGTTCGAAGCACTGAATCAGGATCAGTTTCTAAGTGACCACTGGAAACACAAGCCCTCCCAGCAGATTAGACAGTAATCAGGGCTGAGACTGATTCTAGCCTCACGCCCTGCACAGCCCGTGACCCCTGACCTTCAGCTAGGAGACTAATGATTGTTCTTCGGAGGAGAAACAGTAGCTTTCTAATTGTGAGACTGTATACTGTTGATCGGCACACACAGTGGAAGCCCACGTTTCGTTTTTTTTCTTTCAAAGATGGATTACCCCTTCAGCTCCCAGCTCCATTTCACTCGAACCTTGTCCCATTGGCGGTAGAGGGCAAATAGCCAATACATGACCCCCTCTTCCCCCTCATCCTCCTTCTCTCCCTCGACTGCAACCCAACACCTATCTACAAACACTGTGTGGCTTGGAAGTGTAGACGGTAAAGTAGTGTATCGTGTTTGTCATGACAGAACTGTTTCCTGACCCACTGCAATGGGCCAGTTCAGTGTCTGTCCCAGCGTGTCTATGTACAGTATTGTCAACCTAACAAGGTCATGTCTGTCAGGGTGTGTTACATGCTCAGTAGAACTTTAGTGCTGCTTCTAAATCAGAGCGTTTGAGCTGCCTCTAAACCAGAGCTTTAATGCTTCAAAGCTTTGCATCAATAACAAACAGACTTTAAGACGTGCTGTACAGTGTGGGTAAGTGTGGGCGTATGTGGTGTTAGTGCTTGTGGATTAGACCCTTTTAAGTAAATTGGCAATCTGATGACAGAGTGCCATCGGTGATTACCACCCGTTGACCACAGAGCCAGAGCTCACGGCAACAGAGAACAGTGGTCAAATCAAATCTTAGGAAAGGTTGTTTACATAAATCAATAGATGTGTATTTACTGTATATATCATGCGTTATACAGCTTGTACACCACCTCTATTTGAAAACATCATCAAGACAGTTTGTCGTTTTGTTTACCAACATGTTCGACTAGGTCCAACCACTTCTGATGTCATGCACAGAGGGTGAGCGGCCCGGATACACAGTGCTGTGAGGGCTCTCGTCATCGCTGAACCAGCGGGAGACTTAGAATCAGCCGTCTAATTATTCCCCTGTCTCCAGACTGAGACATGGAGAGGCACAGCGATGGTGACTGATTAGCTGCCTGCTGATGTAACGGTTTAGCCCTGCAGCCAGGAGAAGGCGTCTCATAAGCCTCTTCCTCTCTGTGTTCCTCCAGCAGACCCCGGTTCTTAACCTGCCTGTGATTTACGACACTGGGTCCAAGCTTCAAACAAGCCCCAACAGAGCCCTCCCGTCTGGACGCATTGGCCCGCACACCAAGCCCCAGCTGGCCCCCTAGCTATCAGGTAGATGTGCAGCCATGTTCCAGGGCCCTGGTCCGTCCGGACAGCTGACACCACAGAGATGCAAGGAGAGTGAGGAGGAGACGAGCTCAGAGCACAGCAGACATTTGTTTTGTGTTTTCAGCTTCAAACAGACGGAGGTATGTCACCCGAGACAGGGAGAGAGGAATGAACATATCAAAAGAGGACTTCCTGCACAACGCACCCCCCCCCCCCCCCCCCCCCCCCCCACGTGCACACACAGGCCAGTGCAGCCCCACTTCCCCTCCACACACTCAAACACTCACTCATGCACACATACACGAAAATAACTATTATTCTGGTTGAGTTGGTGTGAAAAAAGGTGAAATAAAGTGGGCTACGGTTGGGGGGTGTACAGCATACAGAGAGTAATTTCAAAGTAATTTGTGTGTTTTTTAGTCAGAACATTTGTCTGCGGGTCTACAGCTTTTGCGTTCTAATTCCCCCGATTTGGATAAAACTGCCTGCTATGTGAATACGTGATATGACGGAGTTATGAAGGCTCTTGCCGTCGGTGTGGTCTTTATCGCTCTCTACTGGACTACATCAACACATTGTGTTTTTATATAATTTAATCGTTTATGTGTCTGACTGATTGAGATAGTTGAACAAAAAATACAATGAATGACATAAGCTTGTCTACAATCTAACCTTTACAGTAACCGTTTTAATGATTATCAAAGCTACTTGAGTTTAAATGTTTGTTTAAAGGTTCTTACCAGCAGGGGGAGCTGTTAATCCATGTTTAGAATGAACCGACACAGTCAGCCGGCTCTCCCAACATTAGCTGTTGCAATTATCTTTTAGGCCATTTTAGCTATATCGAATTTAATTTTAAGAAACATAATCGATTAGATGGAAGAATCATTGTGGTCTAAACATAGATAGAAATGTATATATCCTACAGGTTACTTAACAAGATCATGAGGTTCATGTGTTGAAAACAAACTTTGAACACAGCAAGATAATATTTTTCATCAGGTTTTCATGGCCTGCCGTTTCAGGCACGTGTACACACATTGGAACCACAAGGGCAATGGTTTGTTCAGAATATTTAGCCTCCGTGTAAAGAAAGTTTTTTTCTAAATATCCTAATTGGGTGTGCTTGCCTTTGGCACTATCTCACAAACCTGCTCGCGTTTCAGTTACAGTAGAACATTAGTTCAGCTGCAGCGGAAGACAACGTTAAAACAACGCCTTTCGCGATGGAAAAACAACATTGATTCAACGTTGTTTTGCTAACTGGGAGGTTAGCTTATGGGAGATAGTTAGCCTAGCTACAACTTCAAAAAGACCGCTGCAGAATCGAACAGGCACAGGCCAGGGTGATAACATCTTATGTAACTAGCTAGCTAGCTAGCTAACCTACGTTCCCAGGCTGTGATACCAACACCCTGTATTTTCGCCCTTCATACTGGCTAGCTTTAGCAATTAACACAGCAATCTCGTTAGCTCAGGTGTACAAGTTACTTACCGGTCCGTGGGTCAGATCAGAAGAGCTTGGTTGGAGCTAGGAGCAAAACAGAGCACAGCCAGCTTCTCCAGGTAAGCGACACGGTACATTCTGCCTGCTAGGATGTGGTCCTCTGTATCTGATAATCCAGCACCGGATACAACTGGTAGCTAGCTACATAGTAGGCCTCCTCCATGCAACCAACCAGTTAGCTAATACTTATTCAGCTTTGTCTTCCATGTATTTTCGCTGTTGAGCTAGTATTGTGGTGGGACTGATATATGATTAAAGCAATAAACCACGAGAGGGGTATCAAATGGTGAGTATAAATCCTGTAGAGCAGTCAATGCCATTCAATATCCGAACATTGGAGTGGACAAGACAAGCGGGAAGCGGGAAGCGGTATTTTCTACTACAGCGCGGATATCCGGTCACATGACCCCAGAGTCTTCAGACAGGGACGTAGGCCTACTGTCCGCCGTACAAGAGTTCAGAGGCAGATAATTTATTTTGACATCTCAAGTGTGAAGCAGCCTGCGTAGGGAAGCTGTCTCCTGTGAAAAGACTCCTTTCACTACAGATACGTAATAATGCGCTGCTACGGCGCGGTTTCCACTGCTCTGTCCATGGCCCAAAAAAAAAACGAATGCGAGATTTGTGATGATTAATGACTCTTTCACTAGGCTGCAGAAGAGGGGGGAAAATAATGATGTTTGATGAAATCCAGGTTAACGCCCCAAAGAAATTTAATAAAGCATGGGTAGTGTTTGCAGCTGCACGCCATGCTAAAAAATACTAGGGTCTGAAGTTGGCAGGTTATCAGCGCAGATGGTTCTAATTGAACCTTTGATCTTGGTGCCAAGGTCTGTCTTAAAGAGAAGCCTACCCCCATCTGCCAGCGGACTCTGCTTGAAGGCCCGTCTGATGAAGAGAGGTGGGCCACATGTTCATGTGCGTTACATGATTACCCCTACGTCAGAGCCTCCATCACTCGTCAGCACGCTGCGGTTCTCACACGTGCTGTTTTCCAGCTTTAGTGTTTGTGGAGACCTAATAGCCTACTGATTGGCTTAAATCGAGTGTAAGTAAGAATCGTTACAAAAAAAAGTATCACGTGAAAGCGTCAAAAATTGGTCGTGACACCGTTGTAATTTATGCCAGTGTTTTTTGTTATATATTGCCTCAAACGATGTAGAGCTAATTAAGACAACTATTTAAACACGTAGGCTACACAAACTGGACACATAATGAATAAATAAAACCCTGACCTCTTTCTTCCAGTAGATGTCACAATACTGCAAAAAGAGGTGGCTGTTGCACTTCAGCAACAAAGTCTCAATTGGTAATCCAGTATCCTATTACAATTTAGACTCAGTCACGTCTGTACCGACTTCGACATGGACTGATGCTCCACAGAACGGCATTATGATGATGACTAGATGGTTTTGTAAACCAGAATAGGCACACTGCTGAAAACAACCGTGTCTTGATTGCATGGCCATGTGATGCTATATCCATACATAGGCTACATAAAAGTTTGGTGGCAGTTTAAGTGGAATCTCGGATATTTCTTTACCGCAAACGTAGCTACTCTGTAAAACCACACCGTGTTATGTGACTCGTGACAAAGAAGCAGTGCCTGTCTCAAGATGAGCATCTTCACTCCAACAGGTACTTGATACCTTTGGGACATGAAGCAGACTCAATTATAGACAATGATTGCACGTAATCTTATTTTCTCCATTGATCTGGCCAACGGAGTAGACATTTGCAGACATTGCAGATTAACCAATCACAAATGTGAACGCCTAGGCTACCCATTTTCTGAGAGAAGGATTCTCTAGTTTATTTTGGCATGAATAAAAAATAACAGTTTTAATGTAGGCTACATGTACTCATTTAGCAGACGGTTTTATACAAAACGACGTAAACTTCCCTCCCAGAGACAGTTACTCGGAGCCAGGCGGTAAACTTGATGACCATAAAGCACAGGAGAGTCACACGTCAGAAATAAAATATGATGACGACCATTTTTATCAGGATATTCATTTTAATGTTGAATATATTAATTAGTCATCAGCATTGTGCATGAGGGTTACCGTGGGCATGGAAAGCACACATTAATTCTTAAAAATGCGGAGAGAAAACAGAAACTGAAAACATTTCTGAAACGTTTAAACAGGCTGTATTCACGATGCCTGCGTGCGCCACAGTCGAAAGAAGCGTAGCCTATTTTGATTCATCTATCATGCCGTATTTTTGCTGTTTTTTTTTTTTAGATTTGTCACTTACTATCAACATTTCTGTCTAGTAAATATGGCAGATGTGATCCCGAATGCATCCCAATGAGTATGGATGCTAGAGTAAAGGGATGAATGAAAGTTGGGAATGAATGACTGGGGGGGCGCGAGAGGAGAGATGTGGAACCACCACAGGCGAGAGCTAGAGCGCAGGCGCCTCACCCCCCCCCCCCCCCCCCCCTTCAATTAAAACATCTCAAGGTTTTTTGTGCTAAACCGAAGATGGCGACAGACTAAATGAGACTCTATAGAGGAGAGAGAAGATGAGAAGCATATTCCGCTTTTTGCATCAGAAACGGAAGAAAAAATAAGGTCTGTCATTAGGATGGCAGATATAGAGTAAGATTTGAGTTCAGTACGTGCTATGCGTTTCTCGTGTGATGCTGCACTGGTGGTGGAGGTGTCACAGAGGGTTTGCAACATGTTAAAAATATGGGTGTATGGGGAATATTATGCCGGGCGTTATTTATTTGCAATGGATTATTGTGAAAATTAGACGCCGGGGAGTTGAAGTGGATTGATTTCTTGACACAACTTGGAAAATATGCTTCCCTTCACCATGTTGCAAACGAGATAGGTGACATTGTTTGGGGGATATATTGCAGCGGTGAAAACCCTATCTGAGATCGCTTTTGTCTCCCCCCTAAAATATGATCAGGGGTGCTTGGATGTTTCGAAAGGATGATGACGCCGTGTTAAAAATTTGCTGTGCACCCAAACAAAACGACAAACCCTGTGCGGACTCCGAGAGGGTACAGAAATGGCGAATGTCTTTGGCATCCCTATTATTTTTCACTGTCCTTCTCTCTGATCACCTCTGGTTGTGTGCTGGAGTTAAACTGAGGTCCAAGGATAGGAGCAACCGCAAAATCTGGAGCAACGCGACTGATGGGTTCGACCCGGGTCTTAACGAGGAGAAATGTGGTATTTTTCTAAGCAATTTGACCAAATCTGCTCCAAGTCCTCATTGCACTGCTGCTCAAAGCCACACACACCTGGAGACAGCCTGCACCGCACTCTATCGGCAAAAAACCGGCTCGGAGCCTTCATCTCCCACTCCATCAGCGTTGTCCTCGCAGATAATACTTGATTATTTTAGGAATTTTAGCCTCTCTTTTTGTGATTCTTACACTATTTCCGACTTATTGTTGGGGATGTCTCGACCAGACAGTTTGAATTGCAGTCTTCAGAACATGGTTTGGGATTTGTTAAACGGTGGCGGAGATGACGAGGATGTCTGCAGCGTCTGTATCCAGGCGTACATGAGGTTGGACCAACATGCTCAGGAAAAATATGAGGAGTTTGACCTCTTCTTTCTCAAGTATTTATCGGAGGATTATTCCGTCCGATCACGTACAGAGGACTGTAGGGTAAGTCATGCCTCGCGCTTCCCGCCAATCTCATGCTGCGTTCATCTACCTGGTCGACAGGTGTGCCAACAGTTTACTTATAGTCTAGGTAACATTGCTGAATGCCTTGGCTCAATATCCAAGCAACGACTATATAAGAAAAGTGTGCGTGAAAAGTACTAAAACGTTCACGTAAAAAGCTCAACCTTGAAGGATAGTCTCGCTGTTTACAGTTAAGGATGTCAGTGACCTCACTGTGCAGTTTGGTGTTTTCTCCTCTGGCAGCCTCGTCTGTACCGGGGATGTTTATGACTCATTAGGAACCAGAGGCCCAATCAGAAGCGCAGTCTGTCTTCTCTCTGCTTGGTGTCTTCAGTTCACGACACGTTGGGTGCTACCCAGGCTGTGTGACAGCCCAGCGCCCAGAGTTCCCATGTAAGGTGTCACATGCAGAGAGGACTGGTTACACTAAGTTGGAGGGAACAGATGGAGGGAGAGTGTGCAATGGGGTTGTGTACAATACAGTTGATCTCAAAAACAGATTTGAGCTACATGCTTAAACCTACCCTTGCCATGATAGGATTGAACGGTGTTGAATTCTAGATGTTTTGTTCTTCAAAATGTTGATTTGTCCTGAGATTTAAAGTCAGTAGTTGCAGCACGCCCACTGAAAGTGGCATTCGTGTACCAGAGGCCTACAACTGTCATTATCTCCCATTTCTATAATTCATAATCATGTGCATGGCTGGCATCTATGCTACTCAATCCCTCCCTCATTAGATTAACGTCATGTGATATTCATTTTCGTGTCCACATGCAAAGTGTTGAGGTAGCAATGAATCCTCAAGCCTGCCTTATGTGCCTTCAGTTACCTGATCAGATTAGACCTTTGATTCCTCTAAATCAAAGATCAAATGACAGTCTTTGTCCACCCACCATTGGAACAGAACCGGCAAAATCATATTACACTGACAAAAGATGGCTTTAGCTGGTTTAAGCAGAACATAGCAATCTGGATACCTTGTGGCTGCAATATGCATAAAGGATCAACAATAGAATACATGTCCTGTGGTTGTCCCTGTTGTGTCACTTACACTGCTGTTGTGAGAGTAATTGGTGGCACACACCTCACCTTGTACAGTAGCAGTGCTTGAGTGTGTTGTAAAATAAGGCCCTGAGGGAAACGGCTAGCTTTCCTCAGGCCACTAATTGGTTCCCAGGTGTTACATAACTTTTCCGAGGTTATGGGGTGTAACTGTGTCTCGCGTGGCCTCAGAAACAGGCTTCCAGTTTTAGGACAGTCCACCCTCTGAAACCATAAACTATAAAAACAGACATTGTTGTTTGAGTGTCAACACTCCTTCTGTTCCTAGGCAGCTGAGTGTTCCTCCATAAATGATCATCTAACATGGAAATTCCCTTGAAAGCTCTTTTCTCTTTTTACTAGACAAGAAGTTTAACGTATCCATGGCATGAGATACTTTCGTTTTTTTAGTTTAATAAATCAAGGTCACCTGTTGTGGCGTACAGTACATCAGTCTCAATCCAAAGCGGTCCCTTTGAGAATGTTTGCCATATCTATATTTCATGAGTTTCTTGTACCAGCTCCTGTCATTGAGACCCATCCTAAATAATTCCCACCCTGTCTGTCTGTTGTGCTGGGCTGCCAAACAGGGGGTTTTCCAGCTTGCCCTCGCTGTAGTCCCTATTGATATCCTGTTTTAAAGCAGATTTGATATCTGAGCAGCATGGGATTGTGGAACGCAGGTTTTCTGACAGGATGGCAGATTGGCTGGAGGGTTTAAGAAGGCTTCTAGCTTCCTATGATTGTTATTTTTTTTACCAATGTCAGTAGGATTGTCCCTGACAGCAGTTTATTTTGCACGGCACAAGATTGTTCGATCCTGTGTGTGTTTGTATCACACTTTTTTTATACCAAAGAATCTGTGTTTTGGGCTATAATGCTCATTAGTAAGACGTTGAAAGGCTTTTAAAAGAAATGTTTCAGTGCTCAAGCTAATGTATGCGGACAGGTGTTACTTAATGTTGCCATACACGTCCTCATCTTAATCACAGTTTCAGAGAAAGGAGATTTAGGAAGTGGGAAGGTTGTTGTTGTTGTGACTAGCGATGGTTACTAGCGATGCCATCAATTAATCCCTAGCAGGTCTCATCTCATTACGTGTAGATACCCATGATCCTCTGGGACTCACGCTGGGCACAGTGTTTACAGTACGGAGATGAATACGAGGTGACAGGCCACATGGGCTACATCTCTCATCTGTTCTCTTGTGTGGGGTGAGGGGGTGTTATTTAGAAAGCAAACCTCTCCAGGCCCCTTGTTCAAAACTCCTGAAAGCCAGCCCCCTTACATGACTGAGTGACTGCTCCTTCCAAGGACAAACACCACACTGAGTGACTGCTCCTTCCAAGGACAAACACCACACTGAGTGACCTCACAGATGAAGCTTCTTGGGTGGAGGCATCAAAAGACACCCTTCCAGGCAGAATTGTTTTGACGGTGTCAACATCCTGGCTCAGGCATCTGCAGATATCTTTCTCTGCTTTTCCTGCGTTTGAAGTGCCGAAGCTCGGAGCTCCTCTTATTATACTGCTGGAGTGCTGAGGCTGGTCACTGTGAGCCTTGTCACACTTCGTTGTTAAATAGAATGTAATGTGCTGTGTAGGTCTCTAAATACCGATGTCACCTTGATCTATGCATATTTTCGAGTTCTTGGGAATGTTTAAATATTAACTGGTTGTGATTTAAATGCCTGCATCTCGCGCTCTCCATTTAAAACATTATATGGTCAATTATTGATGATCTTCTGCAGCTGTTAAAACTCAGCCCGCAAGTACGCCCTAGCACTGAGAAGTGTGTCCAATCAGAATCAATGTTTAATCACTGGTAATCTTATGTGACTTCACATTTCCTGTAAAAATCTGAGTAGCGGTAGCAGTGTATGATAAAAGAATTTGCAGAATGCACTGAAACCTTCACCACTACAGATGGACTCCAATCCCAGGCCTGTAGCCTGGTACCTTCTGACAATTTCACAGGGGAGTCAGGTGGCTGAGTGGTTAGGGAGTCGGGCTAGTAATCAGAAGGTCGCTGGTTCGTGCCAAAATGACGTTGTGTCCTTGGGCAAGGCACTTCACCCTACTTGCCTCCGGGGGGAATGTCCCTGTACTTACTGTAAGTCGCTCTGGATAAGAGCGTCTGCTAAATGACTAAATGTAAATGTAATTTCACGAAACGCGATTTCAAACACATTTCAAGCGATGTTGCATTATGGACAAAAGAAAAGAAAAAGATGTCAGTGTCAAATCGAGGGACTTAAATTCAAGTACATCTGGTGCAAGTGGCTCTGCTGCTGTTGCTGAGGTGGTCACATGAGGTGTTGCAGAGGGACACAGAGGTGGGTTGTGGAGCGGGGAGGGTGGTGTCTTGGAGTGGAGAGGGTGGTGTCTTGGAGCGGGGAGGGTGGTGTCTTGGAGCGGGGAGGGTGGTGTCTTGGAGTGGAGAGTGTGGTGTCTTGGAGCGGGGAGGGTGGTGTCTTGGAGTGGAGAGTGTGGTGTCTTGGAGCGGAGAGGGTGGTGTCTTGGAGCGGGGAGGGTGGTGTCTTGGAGTGGAGAGTGTGGTGTCTTGGAGCGGAGAGTGTGGTGTCTTGGAGCTGGAGAGTGTGGTGTCTTGGAGCGGAGAGGGTGGTGTCTTGGAGCGGGGAGGGTGGTGTCTTGGAGCGGGGAGGGTGGTGTCTTGGAGTGGAGAGTGTGGTGTCTTGGAGCGGGAGAGGGTGGTGTCTTGGAGTGGAGAGGGTGGTGTCTTGGAGCGGAGAGGGTGGTGTCTTGGAGTGGAGAGTGTGGTGTCTTGGAGTGGAGAGTGTGGTGTCTTGGAGCGGGGAGGGTGGTGTCTTGGAGCGGAGAGGGTGGTGTCTTGGAGCGGGGAGGGTGGTGTCTTGGAGCGGAGAGGGTGGTGTCTTGGAGCGGGGAGTGTGGTGTCTTGGAGCGGGGAGGGTGGTGTCTTGGAGCGGAGAGTGTGGTGTCTTGGAGCGGAGAGGGTGGTGTCTTGGAGCGGGGAGGGTGGTGTCTTGGAGTGGAGAGTGTGGTGTCTTGGAGCGGGGAGGGTGGTGTCTTGGAGCGGAGAGTGTGGTGTCTTGGAGCGGAGAGGGTGGTGTCTTGGAGCGGGGAGGGTGGTGTCTTGGAGTGGAGAGTGTGGTGTCTTGGAGCGGGGAGGGTGGTGTCTTGGAGCGGAGAGGGTGGTGTCTTGGAGCGGGGAGTGTGGTGTCTTGGAGCGGGGAGGGTGGTGTCTTGGAGCGGAGAGGGTGGTGTCTTGGAGCGGGGAGGGTGGTGTCTTGGAGCGGAGAGGGTGGTGTCTTGGAGCAGACATGGCTGCTGGTGTCAGAACAGGAAGTGGCTGACTCAGCCTACTGGAATAGCAATGAGGCAAGCTGGAGGCTCCTGAAGGATTTATGGCAGGAAGTGTCACATATCCACACCATCTGCACCTCTTCCAACTACGTGCCTGTCCATCTGCCAAGGGGAGGGTTCAGCATTGTCCTTTCCTCGTTGACAAAAATGCTTCTTCAGTTCTCCATATCGATTCTGTAGAAAATGTAAGACCTTTTTTTACGGAGGACTGAAAACTTGTTGCTTTTTGGTAACTGTGAAACGGAACCCTCGGACTGTCCGTCTGGTGTGTTTTCTAAATATTCAGAGTTAAACACTGCAGCTTGTTTCTCTTTCTTTCGTTGGGGGTTTTTCGTGAGCTATGATCGTCCTGGGCCCAACTGCTCGATGGTGATTATGTGCTTCTCCTGATGGACAGCCATGAGGCATCAGTGTTTATCACCCAGGTGAATAAGATCCCTCACCAGAGGAATGCCCTCTGTAGTCCTGAACGGCAGGATTGAAAATAGACAAAGATAAAGGCCCTGCTGGGAGCAGGTTTTCCTCGACTGAAAATAAGAGTGAAACAACAGGACGTGCTCTTTGTGTAATCATCTTCGGTGTCTCTTTTGTGTGTTGATATCCTTCATGTTAGGATTTGTTTTCACTACTTCCCTGTTTTATGACCGTATTTGATCTCTAATCAGGTGGTCCTGGCAATTGCGTTACGGAATCTTAGAAACTTTTGACTGGATATTTGACTGTTCAAAATAATATGTACTATTGGTACATGGAATATTTGTACACAGGGACATAATAAACTTTGTTCTGTGTGTCATAAATGTTTGATAATGAAAAGATTCTTCTGACTGTGGAATTGGGCCATCGGTTTTATTTTCAGAAGCAAAACCTTGACATGAACCAGTTTCAATAATTAGATAGGATGGTGTCTTAAATAGTTTTAGGAAGAAAAATAAAATGTATTTACTCCTGTGATGTTTTGCTTATGATGACTGTCATTGAATCAGATCACACACAAAGCAACAGCAAAACACTTTAACCAAAACTCAAATTGATACTACGTGGCTGTGTATAAATGCAAAACTGTAAATAAACACAATCCAGAGAAGTATTTTGTTGTCCTTATGAATACCATTGTTTGTTAACTATGGAGAATTTCCTGTAATCAAAACTCTGTTTCTGTATTGTATGCTAATTAGAGGGGGGCTGTGCTGTTGGCTCCCCTCAGCAGGAGAGATGGAAGACTCTCTCTGTTCGTCTGGGTTCTTGTTCAGCAGGCTTGGCCTGCGCAAGATTTTAAGGATAATGACTCACTTAGCTAACGCTCATCCTCGCTGCAGAGCTGACACAGTCCAACACCCATCCTGTGTGTCAGACACCTGCCGGAACAAGTGTTTAGCATGTTGATTTGATTATAGCTTATCTCTGTGTACAGTGTCATGGCAGAGGTTTTCGACAGATCTATTTCACGTGAACTTTCATTTTACGCCTTTTTTTTGTTTGAACACACAATTACACACGGTCATACCGTTCTAAGCACACAATCACAGTTTCCTTCCTGTAGTCCAGAGAGACCATCAGTATCATAACAGGCCGGTCCATCTCTGAAAGAGATAGCCACCTGCCATATCGTGTTCCTACTGTCCCCTTCAGCTTTAGAGGCAGACTGGAGAATCCAAATCTCTGCCACGGCCTACTTTGACAGCGACAGAACAGTACTGTCCGTATTACTTCTGTTGGTTCATCATAACAAACTTATTACAGAGTGGTTCAAAACCACTTGTAGGATGCAGGAGATTTGGCTGCTAGTCCTCAGAAGGCTCGAGACTGAGACAAAGTGTTGCTTTTGTTTAATATGGTTTATTTTTCTGTTTGTGTTTATCAAAACATTAGGTAGTCAAATACTAGATACCTATTAGAGGAATTTATTATGAGACCTGCTAATTATACTAATTAGTAAGTAGACCTAGTAATTATGTCAATATATGGGGATTAATCTCTGCTGTTAAATATTTACCTAAGCCATATGGTCAATTGTATGCTTAATGGTTAGGCCTATTTCCTAAACCAATCAAAATATGTGTGTTCAGGAAAAACCAATGATCTGGACTGACCTTTTGACCCCATAAGGTTATGTAACCCTTGGTTGAGATACACATTTGTCCTTGGTGTAACTTTGTATGACTCAGGATGATCAATAGGGTTAGGGTTAGCAGTATCTAAGGGTTAACAAGCTGTTCTGATTAAAAGTCAGGTTTCTAACCTCATTAGAGACCTGGCCTATTCCTTTCCCAGAAATACGTATCGCAGTCGTGTGCATATAGCCAATTCCAGCGATCTGAAACTTGACTTATGCCAATGAGATGGAGTTATTGAACAAATAATCCAGTTGACGCTACCTCTTTGATGCTAACATACTCTTAAAGCAAAACTAAAGTTTAGACTTAGAGGTATAATGTGCTAGGCTAGGTTAGTGGTTCACCAGGTAGAGCGAGTACCTTATGACCTAAGGCTCCAACACTGAGCTGGGTTCGGTTCTGACGCAGGGCCTTTTTCGCTTGTCTTCCCCCTTCTCCCCCTTCTCCTCCTTCTCCTCCTTCTCCTCCTTCTCCCCCTTCTCCTCCTTCTCCCCCTTCTCCTCCTTCTCCCATGCATTTCTTGTCTCTCTGTTCTGTCTGTCCAATAAAGCTGTATGAAGGACAGAATTAGAGGTCTGTGCAACGACTTGCAAACACAGATTAGGATGCAGCAATGTGTCAATGCAAGGAATGTGCATGAGATCGTCATCTTTAAATACAGCTGTATCGACAGTGGCACATTTAGCAGTTCGATATCAGACAATTAATGGATTAAACTGCTAAATGATTTCTTGCTTAAAAGCATTCTAATGACAGTGATTGGGGTGTTACTCAAAACCACATTGAGAACATTGATCTCACATTTTCTCATCACCATTTGGTTGTGTTGCTTAACTGCTGAAAACACTTAGCAACAGCCATCGCCAGACACAACCATTTCCCCCGGCTGGATCTGTTTGAGTGGTAAAAGCTTTTGAGTATATTGTTATGCAAATTAATTCCATCCATCCGTGGTCAAACCGTCGAGCTTCTCCGATGTGCTAGACGCGCAGCAGGGATGTCGGTGGGCAGGGATGTCGGTGGGCAGGGATGTCGGTGGGCAGGGATGTCGGTGGGCAGGGATGTCGGTGGGCAGGGATGTCGGTGGGCAGGGATGTCGGTGGGCAGGGATGTCGGTGGGCAGGGATGTCGGTGGGCAGGGATGTCGGTGGGCAGGGATGTCAGTGGGCAGGCCCTGCAAGACAGGCCTGGAGGTTTGTCATGGCATTCTGGGAGGGGGACTTGGAAACCCCCTGTTTGCATGGCCCATTTCCTCTGTCTTTATTTAGCTGCCCTGGCGCCTGACTGTGTCCGTAGCTGAATAGGTTCAGGAGCTCCCAGAATCCCCCTGGGGCTCCCATACAGGGGAGCCTGCAGTTACCATAGATACCAGAGTCTGTGCCTAGCAACCTCTCTCTGTATGGCAATGAGAATAATAATCACAATTAGAAAGGATTTGTTTCAATTTAGAACAGGCTGTAAAGGGGTTTACCCCTAATTTGCTTCTTTGGCTAATTTAGATATTTCAAGCCCTTACACAGATGATATCTTGTGAAGTGTGCTAGCTAGAATTTAAAAGTCAAATTTTATGTTAATGTACTGTCAAATTATCACGTTGACAGAAATACGCAATTCGGATTGTCACATTGAGCTGTTCTAGTAGAGGATTTCCTTGATGATGGTTTTTACATTTTACATTTACATTTTAGTCATTTAGCAGACGCTCTTATCCAGAGCGACTTAGAGTAAGTACAGGGACATTCCCCCCGAAGCAAGTAGGGTGAAGTGCCTTGCCCAAGGACACAACGTCATTTGGCACGGCAGGGAATCGAACTGGCGACCTTCAGATTACTAGCCCGACTCCCTCACCGCTCAGCCATCTGACTCCCTATTTTTCATGCAGGGTTTAGTGCTTAGTAAGGCTTCTCTGTCACCTCATCTGAATGTGTTTCTATCAGTTGGGCTCTTCCAGAGAGGAAGCTAAATCCTCTCTGTCCAGCAGCTATGGACACTTTAGTTTTAATAAAAGTCTCAGATCAGTATTTTTGCAGCACCTGCTCCAGTCATACATCTGTCAGTCAACAGTACTGGTGTGACTTTGTGTTGTGGAAGAAGTGCAACATATATAACATACCAGACATGATGCTCAAACTCATTTATATTACAATATATAGATAGATATAAATGTGTAACACAAAAATTATAGACAACCAAGTATTTATAGGTAAGGAAATGTTCAAATTAACCAATGTAAAAAAAACAAAAAACGACTACATTTTACAGTTCTAGTGTCGAGATCTTAATCTGATTGAGGGGATTATCATGCCTGTAATCAGAATTGAAGGCTGTTTTCTGCTACCCACTCCATGTAAACGATAGGGAGGGCTAGCACTAATGCTAGCCCTGTTAGCATTAGTGCTACCCACTCCATGTAAACGATAGGGAGGGCTAGCACTAATGCTAGCCCTGTTAGCATTGACTGAAGTCTCCAAATGAGTCATCAATGGTGAGCAGACAAAGAAATGTTGAAGACAGGGCAAAACTAGGCCATCTTTTAGAGCTTGCTGTTGCTTTAAATCTCATATATCTCTCTGGTCTCGCAGTTTACTGGAAACCCCTCAATCTGTAAGTGCAGAGCTCACGCAAAACATTCTTTCATCCTGATATCACACTTTTAATCAACTTAAGGAGAACTTATGTACAGGGTTGTTAGCACATATAGCTTTTGTAGTTGGTCATTAAACTGTGTATTCTCTTTGGGTTCAGTTTGATCAAATACTACCCTCTTCCCTTGGTCCATGAGTTTAGTATCTAATAATTATTAGTTATTTTAAACATTTTCCTTATTTACAAATAGTATTTATATATATATAATACAAATATTAAGAGGCGTTAAACTCGAAGACTGCATAAATAAGTGATATTATTTTAAGATATGTTCTGAATTTAGCGATGTCATACCAGACTGACTCCAGTGGTCCTTTCAGGAGTCCAGTACTGCAGAAGAGAGCCACCGTAGTGTGAGGTGCTCTCAGTCCTCCTTCACCTCATACATGCAGGTGACTAATGGGAACCCTAGCAGCTGAGCACACAGTCTGTGATAAGCAGCCTGGGCAGGGAGAGGGACAGGCTCGCTGGTTACACCGTCAGTCTTTCATGAGCTTGCACTCTCTTCTTCTTCTTTATCTGAACCATGTGGCAACATACTGTATCATGTGTGTATATATATATATACATCATCATCATATATACATCATATTCTATTGATTTAGATGAAGAAACTGTAGATCCGTTAACTTTTATATTCTTAATATTCTCCATAAGTCCTACAACGATGTCATGAAAACGATATTGGTGTCAGCGGTTTCATCTGCGGTCTCGTTTGAAGGAGCCCATACTGGGGGTTCTGCTGGAACTATTGATTTGTAGTTGTGTGGTTCAGATGAGTAACTTCCCCTTAGCAACAAGCTATTGATTAGCCATAGATACTGGGACCTGAGACAAGTGTTATTTTATCTAAAAATCTCGACCATCTAACAAGAAAGGAAAGGTAAAATAGTTTTCTGAGTGGTGGAATAATAAATCAAATCAAATGTATTTGTATAGCCCTTTTTACACGCAAGCATGTCACAGAGGGCTTAATAATAATAATAAGCTTGAAATGTCTGTGTATGCACTCGAACTGTAAGCTGGGAAATTCAAGATGTGTTTTGTCAACACAGTGCAACCCTTTTCACGTTGTTACCCAGCTCTCATCGTCATGATCACCGTTTGTTGTTCTAGAGTGTATAATGTTAGCTACTGAGAGGCCTTCATACTGATGTGCAGTTTGAGAGATGAGGGATGTTTCTCACAGTTTTATAGGGTCACTGGATGGAACCTGCAAACAACTCATTTATGTGTTTTTATTTATTTCTGTGACATGACCTTCGATACCTGCTAAGGAATCACGGTTTCTCACCTGTTAGTCATTTGTAACAAATGTGTTTCTTGATCATCAAACGCTCTTGTGATTGGGCGGGAGACACGTCCAATCACAAGTGCCTGTGTCTAACGTCTGAACGTGGCAGTGTTGGGGGGGGTGCAGACCTGCTTCAGTCTCCATCACCAGGGCCACCTTAGACAGTGCTCTGTACAGCAACACCAGGGCCACCTTAGACAGTGCTCTGTACAGCAACACCAGGGCCTCCTTAGACAGTGCTCTGTACAGCATCACCAGGGCCTCCTTAGACAGTGCTCTGTACAGCAACACCAGGGCCTCCTTAGACAGTGCTCTGTACAGCATCACCAGGGCCTCCTTAGACAGTGCTCTGTACAGCAACACCAGGGCCTCCTTAGACAGTGCTCTGTACAGCATCACCAGGGCCTCCTTAGACAGTGCTCTGTACAGCATCACCAGGGCCTCCTTAGACAGTGCTCTGTACAGCATCACCAGGGCCTCCTTAGACAGTGCTCTGTACAGCAACACCAGGGAGTGTCAGTGAGGAGGTGTTGATTGTAACTCAGAACTCGCTCCCCTCACAACACCCCACTCCATCCATCCTCGTGACTCACCCAGATTTACGGCTGCTGAATGAGCCCAGCGTACATGTTGTGAGTGATCAGCGGTGGGCAGGTATTAGTGGCTGCAGAGCTCTATTATGTGGTGGCTGCCTGCGGGAGGAAGGTGAGTAGAAGGAACCTGCCTCTACTCTGTCTCTTGTTGTTTTCCGCCAAGCCACTGAAGCGTGCGCCGCTGAGGTCTGCGTTCTCCTCACCCAGGGCGCTCTGCAGCCTGTAGGAGCAGAGCTGGGAGCCGCGGCCAGATCGCTGGGCTGCGTGGAACAGCAGCCAGGGTAGCAGGGCAGTGTGTGGAACAGCAGCCAGGGTAGCAGGGCAGTGTGTGGAACAGCAGCCAGGGTAGCAGGGCAGTGTGTGGAACAGCAGCCAGGGTAGCAGGGCAGTGTGTGGAACAGCAGCCAGGGTAGCAGGGCAGTGTGTGGAACAGCAGCCAGGGTAGCAGGGCAGTGTGTGGAACAGCAGCCAGGGTAGCAGGGCAGTGTGTGGAACAGCAGCCAGGGTAGCAGGGCAGTGTGTGGAACAGCAGCCAGGGTAGCAGGGCAGTGTGTGGAACAGCAGCCAGGGTAGCAGGGCAGTGTGTGGAACAGCAGCCAGGGTAGCAGGGCTGTGTGTGGAACAGCAGCCAGGGTAGCAGGGCAGTGTGTGGAACAGCAGCCATGCTATCAAGCCAGTCTGCTGTCAAGGCCAGCAGGAGAATTAAAACTGCTGTGCTGAGATGAAGCTGGGTTGCATAGTACCTATCCAGTAGCGCTTTACAGAAGCACATCCATGCCAGCGTTAGCATGCCTGACACAGCCCTGCTACACAGACTAGTCAGCCCCGGGGGCGTATGCTGCATCATGAATGGGTAACCTCAGATGTGTTCAGCAGCTCTGCAGCTTGTTGCTTCATGTTTTATGAAAGGTGATGTGAAGCTAAGGCTCGGCCAGGTGATGGAGAAGCCTTGTTTTTGTGTCACATTTTGAGGTTTTCCCTGTTCTGGTTTGTTTAGACGGTTACCAGACATGACTTGTTGGCGACTTGGAAGGCGTTCTGCTGTGGTTCATTTAGGCGTAACTCTGAGGACCTCTGCTGGTGAGCAGGGAGATGGAGGGAGGGGAGGGAGGGAGGAGATATCGGGAGGGGGGCGGGGGTGTATAGATGGGAGGGAGGGGTGTGGAGGGGGGAGGAGAGGTGGGGGGGGGGGGTTTGCACTCAGAAATGTTGTAGACCCAGCACCAAAGCCAAACACAGGGGAATCCAATCCAAACAGCAGTTTTCAGGACCTCCCATAGCCACAGAGAGGAGGCTGCTGCCAGGGTTTCTGTCTGAAGATTGAAGCTCCACTTTTTACTGACTGACTGGAGATGCTGAGGGCGAAATATTTTACATCCGCTCGTAAACTGCAGACAGACCTATGAGGTCATGAGATGCACTGTGGAGGGCTTGTCAGAGCCAGTCAGCTCTCTGGTCTCCAGCATCCAGGATATGATAGCCAGAGTCTTTATAAGGTGTCTTAGACGAATGACACACCCCTCCTTCCTGCACAATACACACTCAGAGTTGAATGTATATGAGCGGACATGCTGTACGTTTGATTGTGGTTTGGGGTTAGGAAAGAGGAGTTAACCAGACTACACTGCATGACTGACCGTGTCACAGTTCACGTGTAGTCGATCATTATGTTGCGTAGTTCCCCGCTAGCACACCCAGCACATTTGTAATCTGAGAACGGTCGTGGTTTGGACCGCATGAAAGGCAGAGAGCGACACTGACGCAACCACACTGAAAGAAAGGAACAAGGAATCTTTGAACTTAATCCGAGATTAAAAGGAGCTGTGACCCAGAACGCACTCCGCTGCAGTGAGGATCCTGAAGTGTCCTTCATCACCTGCTCTGCTCTACCTCGTGAACAGGCCGGGGACATCTCTGGATCTCTTTACATCCCATGCTTAGACATGTTAAGGTTTCTCCTGTGCTACTATGGTAACAACATCCTCAACCATACAGGAAGCATTTGAAATCCTGATAAACTGATGTCAACAAACCTCTAAACTATAATAGTATTAGTGTTACATCGTATTACATATAACAATATAGATCAATGTTAACTCATTTGTATTTGATTATTTTATCTAAATGTAAGGTATTTTATGTTTTGATGAAGGCTCATTGTTTGCACAAGCTTGATGAAGTGCTGACGAAACAACGGTAGTTAGATTTTAATACATCACATTTTGTGCATGACATTAAAAAGTCTTTAGCTAAGTAGTATTTATGATTTATAGGATGCATTATTGGAGGCCGCTTTCTAAAGACACGAGATCACTGCTGGCGGTCTTTGTTATTCTGGGAGCCCAGTGTTTCATCTCCATCTGTGTGCAACATACTGCAGGTTCATGTGTATGGAAATCTCTCTCCCCCTCTCCCTCTAGCTCTCTCCTTCTCTCCCTCTCTCTCTCTGTCCTTCTATCTCTCTCTATCTCCCTCTCTCCCTCTCTCTCTCTAGCTCTCTGTCCTTCTCTCTCTCTCTATCTCCCTCTCTCCCTCTCTCTCTCTGTCCTTCTCTCTCTCTCTATCTCCCTCTCTCCCTCTCTCTCCCTCTCTCCCCTCTCTCTCCCTCTCTCTCTCTAGCTCTCTCTCTCAGATCAATTCGATGCACTATTTCTCTCTCTCTCTCTACTTGATCGCTCTTTTTAGTTCTCTTTTCTAGTTCTCCCCTTAACACAGTCCTCTAAGACGGTCTTCCTCTGTATCTGTTCTCTCTCAAGCTCTCTCTGTCTCTCTCTCCCTCTCTTCCCCTCTGTCTTTCCCTCTCTCCCCCTCTCTTTCTCTCCCTCACTCTCTCTCTTTCTCTCACTCTCTCTCTTTCTCTCACTCTCTCTCTTTTCTCTCCCTCTCTCTCTTTCTCTCCCTCACTCTCTCTCTTTCTCTCCCTCTCTCTCTTTCTCTCCCTCACTCTCTCTCTTTCTCTCCCTCACTCTCTCTCTTTCTCTCTCTCCCCCTCTCTCTTTCTCTCCCTCACTCTCTCTTCTTTCTCTCCCTCACTCTCTCTCTTTCTCTCCCTCCCGCTCTCTCTTTCTCTCCCTCACTCTCTCTCTTTCTCTCTCTCCCCCTCTCTCTTTCTCTCCCTCACTCTCTAGAGCTCTATTGCTCTCTCCTTCCTCTAACTCTTGTGTCTGCACTCTTGTTTCTCTCTCAGATGATCCACAGATATGTCTTACTCACAGAGAGAGGGTATATTTCTGTTGGCCCAATGCTGTTTGCTGTATAGACATGCTACAGCGTTTACTTTTTAAATATCTCTTTCAGTAGGATTCACATGGGTTAGGGTTAGTGTTCTGTAACTAGCCTTGAGACAGAAGCACCTGTCTTTCTGTGTGTGAAGCGGCACAGTGCAAACTGCTGCTCAGGAATAGCATCAAGGTTGTTTTCCAGTCTTGGCGTCAGAGCCAGTGAGCCACGCCTGTTTCACTCACACATCCCAACATAGTTTATCGACAGATATGAAACTACACAAGGACACACTTCATCAGAAAACACGATGCATAAGGTGCTTCTCCAGACCCACGTTCAGTCAGGATGCTGTCGCCCTGTGCCTCAGTCTGAACCCTGACGGATGTGTCTCTCCTGTGTTGCAGTCAGTCTACAAAGCCTGGTTATGCTCAGAATACTTCAACGCCACCCAGAGCCAGTGTCACCACAGGATCCCCTGCAAGCAATACTGTCTGGAGGTGCAGACCAAGTGTCCGTTTGTGTTACCAGACAACGATGACCTGGTCTACGGTGGGCTCTCCAGCTTCATCTGTACAGGTAGGAGCCGGCTCACCTGCTGGATGAGTCATCAGACGGGACGAGAGGGCCCTCTCTCTCTCTCTCTCTCTCTGTCTCTCTGTCCCTCTCTCTGTCTCTCACTCTCTCTCTCTCTCTCTCTCTCTCACTCACTCACTCTCTCTCTCTCTCTCTCTCTCTCTCTCTCTCTCTCTCTCTCTCTCTCTGTCTCTCTGTCTCTCTCTCTCTGTCCCTCTCTCTGTCTCTCACTCTCTCTCTCTCACTCACTCACTCACTCACTCACTCACTCTCTCTCTCTCTCTCTCTCTCTCTCTCTCTCTGTCTCTCTCTCACAATCACTCACTTTCTCTCTCTTCGTCTCCCTCACCCATATCTCACACCCCTCTTTCAAGCACTCCCTTTCTCTCTCTCTCTCACTCTCCCTCCCCTTTGTCTCTCACCCCTCTCTTCCTCTTTCAATCACGTTCTCTCTCTCCTCTCTCCCTCTCTCTCTCAATCACTAAATGTCTCTCGTCCCTCGTCCCCTGCAGGGCTACTTGAACAGCACCTCTCCGCTGCAGAGCCGGAGTGTTGTGACGTGCGGTGGGCCGGCTGTGCCTCAGCGGGCGAGGCCTGCGCCCTCAGCCAGTTCCCCGGCTCGTTGCCGGGGCAGCAGCGCAGCTCCCCGCCGGTGTCGTCCGGGCCGCGGCTGTGCGGCGGCGGCAGCAGCCGGATGCGTCTGTGCGTGCTGGTCCTCTTCCTGCTGCACACCGTGGTGTCGTTCTCCAGCGTGCAGAGCGGAGGGGCCCTGAGTCTGGAGGCCATGCTGCCTCTGGAGGAGAGCTCTGCCCGGGAGGAGTGATGACCTCTTACTGCCTCCCTCCTGCCCTGCCTCCTCCCTGCCTCCCTCCTGCCCCTCTCCTCTTACTGCTTCCCTCCTGCCCTGCCTCCTCCCTGCCTCCCTCCCTCCACCTGAAGCCTCCTGCTTCCCTTCTTCCATCTCTCCTTCCCTCACTCCTTCCCATCCTCCCTCCCCTCCACCTGCCCTCCCTCCCTAGCCTCCCTGCCTCCATCTCCCTGCTCTGCCCCCTCCCTGCCTCCTTCTGCTTCCAGTCTACAAGACAGGAGAAGCTCTTGCCTGATGAACACGGCTTCTAGAACCTTCAGTGTAGAACCTCCAGTCTAGTCTACAGAGACAGTAGGGAGGAGGAGGAGGAGGAGGAGGAGGGGTGGGAGGAGAGCGAAAGGAGGTGATGAGGAGGAGGGAGGAGGAGGGGAGAGAGAAAGAGGGTAGGAGGAGGGTAGGAGAGGTGTTTCTGCCCCTGTGCTCTTCTCCACACGGTGGCAGGACGGGGAGGAGGACACGAGCCTTCCTCTCACCATGCAGGAGGGAAGCTCTCCTGGCTCCGGGGCTGAGCGCTCTCCCACACGGCTGGACAGCTGAGGTGTTCCCCCAGAAACAAGCGTGTTGATTCTGGTAAGGGATCGGGTACAAATGGTCTTTTTTTACTATTACATCCTCACATCAACAGACTGTGTGATCGCAACCATAAGTCTGTACTGTAAAGGAGGAGGTGGACTGTATAATGTAGAGGTATAGTGCTGGACGTGAGAGAGAGGCTTTTCTGAATGTGTGTGTGTGTGTGTGTGCACGTGTGTGTTATGAGCGCGAGTTCCAGGTTAATAAATGAATAGAGCAATCAACGTCATCAATCAATTAGCCAAAGCAGGACAGATATTTGATTTCTGGAGCAAGATCAGATAAAGTCTGATAACAGATCTTTCAAAGCTGTGTAATTGGGCGATAATTACGTCTCCCGAATCTACGCTGTCATAGAAAATGGAACTTCTCAATTTGCAAAGAATAACCATGTTTATGAATACTTTTGCGGGTAGTTACAGGGTTTTCCCAGTGACTATTAGATATCTAACGGTTATAATAATATGGTCATAATCATTTTAATCACCATCATCTCCACCACCTCTATTACCGGAGGAATAGATTAATGCAAAGATAAAATTGCAGATTATAATTGGGGCGAAATGATGTGAGAATGTCAGAGGTTGTGCTGCAGTGGGGCACCGTGTGTTTATGCAAAGTTGATCTGAATGAGTCGAGCTCCTCCTGTGTGTCTAATCGTTTCAAGAAGGCACATGATTGTACCTTGCAAGCCTCACCCTAGACCCTGTCTGCATCAGCACTGCACCAATCATCTCTTACTCATAAAACAGATCATTTACCACTAATTACATTTCACTGAGTCTCCAGCGAGGCTGGCTGGAGGGGGGGGGGGGGGGTGTTTACCAGTAAACGGTTAAAAAAAATATGTTTCCAAGATACGAATGCGTCACGTGACGTGACTGAAACAAAGGGCACCATGGAGACATATTTGGTTTTCCATTCTCTTGAGTTTCTCTTTGCATGTTCAGGAATGTAAGCGAGCATTAGGAAGATGCTCCAAATATCAGAGTTTACAACAACATTTCCACCTTAATTTATTCATGAAGTCCATCTGTGGACAAAACGTGGAATTGGTATTTGCAACACAGTTAAACAGAGTATGATTACATAAATCGTTCTCATGTGTGTCTGATTGCTAGGTTTGAAATCCTCTGACCTGTTCTGATGTTCTTTGCATACTTTGTTTTTCTTTGGAGTTATTCTGTACATCAGTCACAAAGCCTTGTCCTCTTACACTTTCATCCCCCCCCCCCCCCCCCCCTCAAAAGAAAATAAGATCAAGATCCCAAACCAGCACAGCTGTGTGAAAGTAAACGTCGTATTTCTACCATCAACTCTCAACATCAGGATCCGACAGAGAGCCGCTGCCTTGTGTCAGGCGGGATGCGTGATTATTGCTCATGATCTCCCCGCTCCTCCCCGCTCCTCAGAAGACCACTTGTACCCCCCCCTCCTCCCGCTCCTCAGAAGACCACTTGTACCCCCCCCCCCCCCCATCCCAATGCCACTGGCTCATCCTACAGTAGAATGTAAAGGAATACGTACCTCTGTTTGACAAGGTTCAGAGGATGTGTGTTCACGTTCCTCCCGGCCTAGGCTCTGTGAGGACACTTCTTATGCCATTTTATACACTGTGCTTTAATGTTTAGACCTTTTTGCACTAGTTCTAATAACATTATTTTTTTTCTGAGATTGTTTTGAAACTGTGCTATATTCTGTTCTGAATCAAAAAATATGATCCCATATCTGTGTTTCTGGTTAACCTGTATGTAATCTGTTTTTATGTTTCTGTTGTATTTTGGGCGGACTAGTGACTGCTCACTGTTCCAGCCCAATAAAGTAATACAATCGTTCATCAAAGCTGTCCTGTCTAAAGATTTTATGTTTATTGATTTATTCAGAAACAAATGAGAAGAAATTTCCGTAAACAGGTGGGGGCCCAAAACAACAAGTACCTTTCAACAGTGAACACCAGCAAAACAGTCAAGAGACACAGACACATTTTCAACTGTTCTTCCAGAAATGAATAGGTGCTACTCTCTCACACCAGTAGATGGCGCCATTGTAAAGTAAGTAGTGGGAAATGATCTGAACAATTTCAACTCAATTTTGGATCTAGGAAAAGTGATGATTTCTTTATAATAATGTCTGTTGCCAAGAGAGTTGATCACTTATTGCATGCATTTGAAGATGACTGATGTCATTAACAACTAGACGTTTTTATGGTATTCGTTTGTCCTGGGAGATTGACTGCAGCATTAAGATGCCAGACTGTCTCATAAACAGAACTGTATTTGTAATGACGGGAAAATTATTCCCTTCTGTCTTGGTCTGTGCCCTGTCTGCTGAAGTAGTCTCAGACGTTATTGAATGGTATATTTCAATTCTTCCAACAGCTAAATTGATTCAGTAATAATACCGTCCCATTTATCTTCAAATAGCTCAGTGTTTCCCTGTTCTCTAATACGAGCTTTGTTGACATCTGTCAGATGTTGAGAGATGTAATGGATCACAGCTAGTTTGAACATCAGAAAAGGGCAGCTCCCCAGTGCTGTGTTGTATTGATGTTTATATCTGGTTCTGAACTCGGGTCGTATATAAAACCTCTCAGAGTCTAACCCATTCCCAATGCTGGAAAGTGATAAAACGCATATTTATATTAAGCTCATTTTTATTGCTCTTGGAATGCTGTTTCTACAGAGAGTATTCTCCTAAATTAATACTTTAAGGAGCAGGCATGGACTGTGAATAACACAGTATAGGAACGATCTACATCTGTGGTACAGCTTGGTGTGTTGAGGATGGAGAAGGACCCCGTGATACAGGGCATGTTTTAAGAGTACACGTACTCCATGCTGCCTCCCCGTCATCTCAAATCAACAAACTCTTCACCACGGTATCGTTACAGGTCATGCTTTTACCAGATGGGATTTCACCCTGTGTGAATTTGTAAGAGGGAGCGAAAGAAATCTCAGCTTTGCTCTTTTCTGAAAGTGCAGAGTGTCGGGTGCTGTGCAGCCTGCTGTGGTTCCAGATGAATTAGCAACAGATCTAGACTCAGAAAACCAGATGGACTCACTTAATCCCTTTTGTACTGCAACAATGACAAAACAGAAACCAGGGGAACCCACCGAGTTTCTGGCTTCTCAAGCTGGCCTGACTGGCCGGTCTGTGACCTGCCAGCACACCCCTCACCTCCTGCCTCACCTCCACACCCCTCACCTCCTGCCTCACCTCCACACCTCCCTCACCTCCTGCCTCACCTCCACACCTCCCTCATCTCCTGCCTCACCTCCACACACCCCTCACCTCCTGCCTCACCTCCACACCCCTCACCTCCTGCCTCACCTCCACACCTCCCTCACCTCCTGCCTCACCTCCACACCTCCCTCATCTCCTGCCTCACCTCCACACACCCCTCACCTCCTGCCTCACCTCCCTCATCTCCTGCCTCACCTCCACACCCTCACCTCCTGCCTCACCTCCACACCCCTCACCTCCTGCCTCACCTCCTGCCTCACCTCCACACCTCCCTCACCTCCTGCCTCACCTCCACACCTCCCTCATCTCCTGCCTCACCTCCACACCCCTCACCTCCTGCCTCACCTCCACACCCCTCACCTCCTGCCTCACCTCCACACCTCCCTCATCTCCTGCCTCACCTCCTGCCTCACCTCCACACCCCTCACCTCCTGCCTCACCTCCTGCCTCACCTCCACACCCCTCACCTCCTGCCTCACCTCCTGCCTCACCTCCACACCCCTCACCTCCTGCCTCACCCCCACACCCTCACCTCCTGCCTCACCTCCACACCCCTCACCTCCTGCCTCACCTCCTGCCTCACCTCCACACCCCTCACCTCCTGCCTCACCTCCTGCCTCACCTCCACACCCCTCATCTCCTGCCTCACCTCCTGCCTCACCTCCACACCCCTCACCTCCTGCCTCACCTCCTGCCTCACCTCCACACCCCTCATCTCCTGCCTCACCTCCTGCCTCACCTCCACACCCCTCATCTCCTGCCTCACCCCCACACCCTCACCTCCTGCCTCACCTCCACACCCCTCATCTCCTGCCTCACCTTCTGCCTCACCTCCACACCCCTCATCTCCTGCCTCACCTCCACCCCCCTCACCTCCTGCCTGGATATCAAACGTAAGTTCAGTAATGATCTAACTCGACAGGATTATTAACATTGGAGCGCAGGTCACAGCCATGCTTTGTGTCTGGGCCTCGACAAGAGACAAGCTGTGCTGTATCAAGTGCGCAGTTATGAGTGTGTCTGGTGAAAATGTGGGCCCCAGTTATAGCAAGTCTGTGATTGTTAGCGCTAATGAATTTAACTGCAAATTCATTAGATGTTGGACTACATGGAGCCACCATCTACACATACCTTATTATTTTCATGGGCATGAGGAAATTATTACTCTCCTATTTAAATCATATTTGACCAATTTTATGACCAAACACATTCCACGATATGTAAGCGTCTCTGGCTGGTGTTGTGTGATAGAGCATCAGTGAGTCAGGCAGCTCAGACTCTCTCTCCCCTCCTGCCAAAACAACGTATGGATCCTGCTGTTTCAGAGGAGACTAACACTTTGAGGATTAGGGTTAGCTGTGGTGTGGCAGGTCTCAGCTCGGAGACGAGCCAGGAGTGAAGCCAGTTCAGCATCTCCTCCATTACCACACTGGAAAAGACGCTGTTTTATTCTAGAGAAGCCTGCGTACAGTATGTGGCATTAGTGACACCAAGATGGAGAGGGAGTGTGTGTACAGTGTGTTTTCTGTTCTGTGCAGTCATAGCGGAACAGCTGTGAACTTGAGAGAGATTACTTAAAAGGACGAGGTTGGTAAATTAAGCTACATCGTGACATGATTATACACATCTGATCACTGGTCTTAACACAAGTATGTTAACAAGTCAAAGTAGAGGGGTTAAGCCAAAGGATGTTTCCCAGCAGAGTTTTTCTTTTCGTAAAAGATTCATTCTCATCAGTTATCCCAGATCTCCATTTCCAACTGAGAAATGAAGTCCCATAACTTCTACCTGTGTTGACAGGATGGGATTCACTTGAGGGCCATCAGTCATGGTGAAAGAATGGCGATATGCGTTGGCAGATACAGGACTGGAGCGTGTGTGTTTATTATTCAGTTGACATATGAATTCCACAGGGCTTGCCTTTTTAGTGACAGACTTAGGGGATGAAAATATATGACCCTACATATGTTAGTATTACGCTATAATGCCTTTTATTATAACACTTTAAAGATGTTAGTTCCCCCTGCTCACCAGAGCCACTCAAGTTGCTTCAGCTGTTGATGTTGGACTGGAACAGAGATAAGATCACTGAACAAGCAGATTTGTAGCCAAAAAAGAGAGAGGGGGAAGAAAGAGAGAGAGAGAAATGCAGTGACTAAACCCTGCATAGCCTACAGTCTTGTTTGCATTGCATGTTTAGCTTATTCAGTACTTGTAGAAGTAGCACATACATGTAAAGTGTGTGAATAGCACGTAACAGCAGGCCATGAAGTCACCCGTAAATAGTGAAGTTTAAAAACAGAACTGGCCGACAGAAACGATATGAATTATATCTGGTTTTCCGTTCACATTTTCCGAGATCACAGGTCTTGAATAAACGACAGACGTGTAATAATAATGCCCAGCCGTAATAACGATCGCAGGTAAAATGATGGACAGGTATGACTGCGTTATTCTTGCCACCACAAAGACAAAGGAACACGTCCTGCTTCAGTGGCACACTGCCGAGAACGAAGCGAACAGCGAAGCGCTCCTTTTTCAATGGAGTGAGCGAAACGAGCGCAGTCCAATCATAGACAACTGGGCGGATCTTTGAATGTTACGGTAACATAAGTGGATCCCATCCCCCTTATTAGATGTGGCCGAAGATAACTGGCGTTGTACTACACTCTGTGCAGACAGTTCAAGTTAGGATCATAGAGCAGCCAGAAGCCGAGTATGCTTAGATAGCATAGACTGGAACAGTTTCTCGACATGGCACCGAAATCTTTGTCTGTAAAGTTGGCAAACTTAGAGGAGAGTGATTTGAAAGAGTCTACCTGCATTTGCAGGAGACAGTGCAACAATTGTAAGATATTTTTGGGATTTTTCGTTTTATCCCTTTCCTTGCATTTCATCACACTGTTCTGTTATTTGGACCTGAGATCCGAGGTACAACGAGAGATTCTGCAGAAAAACAGAGACGACTCTCAGACGGCCAGCACCAGCGATATGAATGAGAAGCACGCGCCTGGCTTCCAACTGCTGGAAGTCAGCTACCCAATTGACCTTCAGGTACCTAATGAATGTCGTCCAGTGAAATTACACATTCGTGCGTGCGTGTGTGTGTGAGAGAGAGAATGAGAGAGTGTGTGTGTGTGTAGGTGTGGCTTAAATTGGAATTCCCTAATTGTATGAGTTCCACCGTGCGGCTATTGTTTGGGGTAATTGTTTTACTGATGTGATGTAATAACTTAAAGCAGGACCGGCTAAAATGGTCATAGAGGACCTTGGCCTGGATCTTACAAGGTCTAAAGTGTGTTTTGCTTCAAATCCCAACTTGAACGTGAAGTATCTTTGTTTGACAATGTGTTGGAAATATTTTGTGATTTTGATACCATTTAACCACATGACCTTTCCTTTTAAACGCAAGATCGAACACGTGTAGTGATGTTTTATGTCACCACATTTCATACTGTATTCATAACAGAGCCTAGACTCTTGTTCCTCTGACTTTTGCACAATAATGTAGTGGGAGTTCAATGTTCCGCAACTTCTTTTGGTGACTGAATGAATGGCAGCAAGGATGTGCGAGTGGGGTTGTTAGACAGACTTTGTGATGCGTGTTGAGGCGGGCAGACGCGGGCTCTACAGAGGGTTCTGCATGTGGGCTGTAAAATTCCACCCATCCCCGCCAAGTATAACTGCCGACACTTAACCGCGTTGGCACGAGGGAGACTGGAATCGTTATGTTGCCGGTTTCTTGTCAGCTTGTGGTCTGACGGCCTGCAGGGGACAATGCTGACACATCCTTAAGAGGCTCCGGCAATTCTTTGCCAAATGTACTCTTTTGAACAGTCTAATCTCATGAGCTGGCCAACCATGTTGAACAGAGGTGCTCAGAACGATGGGACACATGACGCAGCATTGGACTCCTTTCAAGCACTTGATAGATTTCACCCAGATTTCTGGTTTGCATTGTCTACGCCGTTGAAAAGAGCATGGAATTACACAGCACTTGCAGCTGTGTAATCCTCTGAATTCTAGGGCAACGGCAGTTACTATTTAGTAAAGTAATTTCTGTTGTAGGAATGGTTTGCTTTCAGGGGTTCATGTGGAGAATAAAATGCTTCAAAAAGCCTAAATGAGATTTTGAATGAACCAAAACAGGTAAACCACCCCTTGCTTCCTTCGTTTGCCTTCCTGAGGCAGTGTGGCTTTCCTCCAGAGCTCAGTGTGAAATCTTTGACTAGCACAGTGTGCTCCACACAGAGATCCGGAGCCAACTCTCCACGCTGCCATTAAACCAGACCAAGCACCCGGTGGAGTCTGAGATCTCTTACAGGATGTTCCCTTTTAATAGCAACATTGTGCACGCAAGTAAATTACATCCACTCAATTACTTATTGTTAAAATGAATTGTGGGAGAGTGTACTACGTGGATGCGGTTGGAAATGTGAGCCTGTGTGCCCTATCTGTGCAAGGGTCTTAGGAGTTGGTTGAGACACCCTAGGATACATTTGTTGATGTCGAAGTATGGTTTTGTGATCACTGACATGTGAAGTTGATTAATGGCTAACTAGCTTTTTTGTGAGCTGTGATCTTCTAGAAGGCCCAGAAAAGATTTCCAGTTCTGTCCAACGCCCTCGCCAACTAGTCCTTCCTCCACCCCCGATCCAAGATTAGATCATTCACTGATGATGAACTGTGAACATGTGATTAGTAATGATGTTTATTTTAGCTCTAGGTTTTTAATTGAACTATCTGGAGTCATATCAAAGGAACAGTGGGCCTTGGGCCATGTTTGTAACAAGAGGACAGGTGTCAAAACTGTTGTTTTCCTTTTAGTTTCCTTGCGAGAGTTTGGAAAGAATGTTCGTCCTTAATTGTGGATGATGTTTGTCCTTGTGTGCACCTGTTTTTGTTTAGATGAACTTGGGGTTACAGTCAAGTGGCTAGACAGATGTTCTTACTTTCTTGTGTGAAGAAAACCAGACAATCCGTTTTGTGGCTAGTGGTCTGTTTACAGCACAGAGAAGACAAAGAGTTCCCTTCTTAATACAGAAATACTGTACAAAGAGTGCCCATGAAGATACAGAAATACTGTACATAGTTTCTGTTTTTGTAAGTCGCTTTGGATAAAAGCATATGCAAAAAGAATTTTGTGTCAAAATGAAAACAGTTTCTTACACCATATTTCTTTCTGACCCTTTTATACTTTGTTGAGTAATATTCCACTTGATATTCTGGATAGATTGTGTATATTTACCATCCCAATTAGTCCTAGATTATTCACAATATATTTTCAGACCATGAGAACTGGTGTGGGGCAAGGATGACGGAAACATGAAGGCTGTGCTTCAACCATCCGACAGCAGGCCGATACTACTGTAGTAAAGGCCTGTGTAACACAGCACAGAGGGATGAGTAGGCCGATACTACTGTAGTAAAGGCCTGTGTAACACAGCACAGAGGGATGAGTAGGCCGATCCTACTGTAGTAAAGGCCTGTGTAACAGGAGAGAATCATAACATACATCTTTATAATATGACCAGAAGTATTTTGATACTGACCATCAAGAGTGCCAACATGGTCCTTATCATAACCTGTAACCTTTTCATCACAGAACCTCTTAAAGTCTGTTTTATTAACGACCTGTAATGACGTTAACATGTAGTTAAAGAGTTATGCGCCCACAAATCTTCAATTACGGAAACTTGAACTGAACATGAAAATCTTAGATACAATCGTAATGAAATAACTTCATCTCTGTACATTCATCACTTCTATCCTAGCCTATATGGGACTCCTTCACTTGAGTCTCCAGTCCAGATTGTTGTAGTGGTTATCGTTGGGAGGGAGAAGAGACCATGAAAAATAGTGGAGTGGTGAAAGCAAGTTGTCAACCTTGCTGCAGAACAGATGTGCAGGCCACATTGACGAAACATGTTTCATGTGGTTTTCTGGTTGTCCCAAATTGGAATTGTTTTAAAGCCACAACACACAGGCTACGGAGCCGGGGGGGTGGGGTGGGGGGGTGGGTGTGGGGGGGGGCAGGGGAACACTCAGAGGAACAAAGGAGGGAAAAACGAGGTAGCAGGTGGAAAAACATATTTGCCAAATTGCTGACAGGTGCGCCACAGCCCAGGTTTGAACGTTCAAATAGAAAAGCCTGCGTGGGGAACAGCACAGGCTGAGGGAATCTGGCGTTGAGCCACTCAAAGCAAGATGTCATTTGTAGCTACCTAGCACCAAGTGTGTTGTTTAGACTTACGTTGGGATTTACTTAGTTTAATTTGAACCAACTGAGATCACTTGCATTTGGTGTGTTCGGAACTACTGTTTCAGGTCTAGGGATAGAGACCTTTTTCTAGAGTCAGACACGACAGGGTGTTCAACGTTTAAGACTTAGATGTCCATAGACTGAACTGCACGGTGTTGAAGAAGACTTTCTTTCCTCACTGCTTCTAATCTTCACTGACTCACACTACTCGTGTGCATAACCGTTCCAACACAAATCAATTCAACATCCCTTTCATTGGGGTTCAAATGTGCTGTCTCATTTTCAACTTTTACATTTGATTGTAGTTTCAAATGGATTACTGTTTTGATGATAATCACCCCCATTAATTTTTATTCTCTGTTATCCATCATTTGTATGTGGCCATAAGTCTGTGAGCCTCACACGTACAGACTGTACCAAACGTTAAAAGCCTGAGCCTTCAAACGACCAGATCTCTTCTTTTTTTTTTCATCTGAGGGAAGGGATACTTTATTGAACCTTGTAAAAATCTGGTATTAAATGCTTAAACTAAAAGAGATGGGGCAACAAAGTGTGATCCTGAGCTCAAATGTTAAAAACATTCCAGGTCTTTTCTTTGAAATAACCAACTGATCATATGCAGTTAGACTGCCTCTTACGAATGTTGATGGGAGGGAAGTTTCTCACAGTTTTTCCAAGATCGCATATCTTCAGGCAGGTCTGTGTGAGGTGAGACCTGTGGGAACCATTGACATGGCAAGCTCTGCTATGACCAGGCTCCCAGCTCCGTCTCAGTCTGACGGCCTTGAAAATTCATTCGTTTTGAAAGAATGTCATGCCAAAAACTAAACCTTTTTATCTAAAGAGCATAACACTCTTTATTATGAGCGGCTTGTCTCCACATCAGCGTTAGAACATGTCGTCCCTAAAGTAAACTAACAAAACTGATCTCTTCTCAAAACAGCTCTTATTTTCCTCTGAAGCAGTCCTTCGGGACTGTATTTTCTTCCGTCAATGTCCCAAAGATAGCAGTGGATCATGACCCTACAAAGCAACATTTGAGTCTAATTTAACACTCCTAAACTGTATATATGACTCCATCCATTTTGGATTAAAATAACACCTTTGAATGTGTCAAACATGTACATCACTCACGGAGTACATTTTAACACTGTGACTGTTTATTCATACATCCAACAGCAGTGTGTTTAGAACCATTCCAAGTGTTATCTTCCCCACTAGTGTTAATATATACACTCTTGCAGAGTTAAATACACATCTTTTGACAATTACTTTTTTCTGTATTTTAATGTAACATGTATATGATGTTTTGGAATTAAATTATTCTGTGGGTTTAACTCTTTAAAGAGACTATGATGATCCACACTAAGATGTTTTAGATAGTAAGTCATACCTTCTGTTACTTACAGGAGAAAAAACGATGTTAATGATCTGCAATAACAAAAGTAGTAAATGCCCGTGTAGGTTTCCCTCATCAACAATGTCTCCAAATATCAGAGGAATATTACGAATTAAACAGAATGTCTGAATGCCATTCAGTCCAATACTATTCCCTACCTGCTCTAGATTTAATCTAGTAGGCCGATTTTTTTCTTTCCAAGTAGCCATAATTGAAAGAATAAATTATGTTACAATCTCTTGTCTCGTTTTAATGCAAGAGATATTCAAGAAGTAACTTTATCTCATATTGTCCAACGCCCTCAAGGATATCATGCATTATATCTGGTGCGTAATTGTCACAAATATGAAAATATTGTAAGTCAATGAGCAGACATGTCCGTTTAACCCCAAAAGAAGCAGTGATGGTCGGATCACCTAACAAGTCTGCATAGTGCTGTTCTTGTAAAGCTTTGTTTCGTAATATCATTTTAGTGTCATCTTCACTGAAAACTGACTGTGATGTTTTCTTGTCTACTAAACTGAATGATTCCATGAATCCAAGTAGTGTGTCCCTAATGTTATCTCCTGTAACCTGGGCAATTGTGCCAAACAAGGGCTCTCTGGAGAAAGGAAGTCGAATTCCTTAACTTTCAAGGACTTTTAAGTCTTCAACAAGGGGACGCAAAATTGCTTCAAAACCCTATTCCTTAATATCCTGTGCATGGCATAATGATAGTAAATTAATATGTATTAAACTTGAATTCATCTTTGGTGTTAAGTTCTTAAGAATAAAGTAAATGGCTCCAATTTTGTGAATGCCTTGCTTAGAACCCGGGGGATTAGCAGATCCAAAAGACAATGCCATTTGTGATGAGCCAGGATGTTCATTTGGAGCAGAGCGACGTCCAAAGGCCTTCGTGACTGCCTTACTGAAAGCAGCTGTGGGGCATTACTGAAGCTAGATGAGATAAGGCGTGTCGGAGACGTCCCAGGCCTTTTGTTGATATGCAAAGTGTTTGATGTCAGTTTCGGCGCAGTATGGTTTATGAAAAAAAAAAAACCTCATTTGTCATGTCGGAAAGCCTTACGCGGAAAGCGCATCCCCGCTTGTCTTTCGTTGTAATTTAGACCAATTCCAGAGAGCTATAAAACTCAATTAAAGGGATCGGGGGTTCCTTCTCTCGTTTGTAACATACACAGATGTGCAGATCATCATTCTTCTGGAGACGGGGGGAGCTGAGAAACGATGATGTACTGGGCTGTTTCAGCGAGGAGAGACGCCTGCCCAGGAGCACTGTAACCGTAACCCAGCAGAGGCCATAGGAGCTAGCATAGCCTTGTACAGCCTACATCAAATTTATTTCATTTTATTTAATTCCTTTTACAAATATACTCAACATGACCAACCGTTGTATGCAGTTATTGGTACAGAGTGCATTGGAACTGCGGTTTGCACTCATAATGAAACAAATAACAGAGTTTCTTGGTCGTGTGTGTTGAGATTGCCAGTCATGAAGAAGTAGTGTTCTCGCGGACCACACATTGTCAAATGTGACATCACTCAAGTGTGTGGCTCGGATTTACGAGATGGCAGATAATCTGACTTGTCAAGCGTTATGAACTGTTTTATTTCTTGAGTTCCTAATTGATGTCGACCCAATTAACTTCCAGTGTTATTGAATACTTGATTATGCGCAGATGTTGCGGATGACGTAGCACGTCATCTGAGGAAAATATAGCAGAAACATAGATTCCGTATTATTTCAACTGATCTTTCATTTCAAAAGAAATAAAACCCTAAGTGCTGTGATCATTCAACACATTTACGGACTTGCAGATTTCCAATTTAGGAAGATAACCAAATTATCTGGTATTACTTAACAAAATATGACAGCTTAGGGAATCAGACTAGTGCTATCGTTTCACTGGAGAGTTTTTCAATTTGATGAGCAGGAAATTCAGCTGAAAATATTTGGAGCCCAGAGGTAAAATCTGTGGGAAACATCTGAACATGTTTCAATGCAGCGTTCCCCTGATATATTAATAGGCTCTTAAAGTGGATGACACATAATTGTAGTTTGTTATTCCTAGCCTTAAGCAGTAATTTTTGTTTGATTTTTTTGTGTAAGACATGGAACGTCTGGCTACATTACTAGAGCATTGAGTGTCTATTTGATTAGATTTATCCCTTAACCAAGTCACTCAGAGACTGTCTGAACCTCTCCCATGTGTGCCTGTGTCCTGTGGCCCAAGTCTGAACACTGTTATCAAACCATCTCCAGAAAAAGGAAGGTTGATTGCGAGTACTAAAGTTATTTTAGGTTCACCCAATTGCTTTGTTAATAAGGAAAATCTGTTTTGTAGCCTTTTGTGGGAACGGTTTTAGCTTGGGAGCAGTTAGAATAACATTTTTGCCATATTCATTTTCATAGTTTAGAGAAAGAGACCAGTGAGTCATTCACCAGGCATGTCTTGGCTGTTGTATAAAGAAGCTTGATAGTGTTTGTTGTGTTCAAACTAAGGAAAACCCAGCACTTTAGAACTTTTCTTCTCATAACTATTGTTGAAAGTACCCAGTGTTTGTTTGAAGTCTTCATGCAGTGTGCTCTGTGTTGACATGACCCAAGTTGTCTCCGTAGAAACGCTGATTCCCTCGGTTGTCCTAAATGTTCCCTCTCCATCAGACTGCTTTTGAACAATCTGGGATGTGAATGTGTTCTGTGACACTGTTGTCAGATGGCATCTCTAGGGGGACACTTCCTAACCTCTAGTGGACTCCCCCCCCCACAAACACACAGACAAACACAGGCACACATGCATACACACAAACACACACCTCCACACACACACAGCCTTATCATACCTCAGTTCTCATCTGCAGAGGGGAAATAGTTAGGCTATGTGTTTCAAATATTTTACATTTTGGCTTTCAATAGCTTTGAGGACCTTGAAATAATCTGTCAAAAACCTTATCATGGTGATCAGAGATGTTATCCAGTACAGGTAGCACCGGGTTCAACAACTGTAGTTTGGACTCGTCCACCATCCTCTCATTGTGAGTTTCTTTATTGAGAGTATTTGTCATGTAAAGCTAGTTCCCCTCACAGCTGGCGTGGCTTAGTCAAGTTCTGCTCAAACACCACATGGTTTCAATCACATCCTATTCATTTTCAATGACGAAAAAACAACTCTTAACTTTTCACGGCACAACACCAACCTTGTTTACTAAGTGTGTAACGAGTCCTGTATGTGTAAAAAAAATAATAAAAAAAGGGGCAAATCCACAAACACACACAGAAGAGTTGTTCAAAAGCTGCGGCTTCGCTACCGTGAGGAGAGGAAACTCCTCTTCTTCATGTGTCCTGTGTGAATCTGAAATGACGAGACGAGACACCTCATCTCTAGCGTTGGCGCTGGACAGGAGACTGTCTGTCCTGCTGCTGGGATTACCTCTCTGCTCAGACGTTATTGAGACGTCGTCGCTGCGCTCCAGAGTTTGCCTGCCGGGCGGGGCTGCCGTGCGGGGCTGCCGTGCGGGGCTGCCGTGCGGGGCTGCCGTGCGGGGCTGCCGTGCGGGGCTGCCGTGCGGGGCTGCCGTGCCGTGCCCTCTCAGCCCCGCCCTGCCGTGCGGGGCTGAGAGGGCCTGATGCTGGCTTCTGTCACCAGAACCCTATGAGGTCAGAAACAACACATCGGTGCTGTCACATGTTTTCTTGTCTGTGATTTGAACTGACTCTGTGTGGCCTCTGAGTTGTAATACTGAACAGTTTACCGTTCAAATCTAGCGGATGTGTTGAAGGAGTAATGAGTTGACCCGTACACACTCACACAAACACTGATGCAGTGTTAATGTTCCAGACTATTAATGACATGGGTAATGACAAATGATCTCATTTCAGTTTGTCCGTAGGAAAATACTGATCAAGCGTTGGTGTGCTTTGTGGAGAACGTCAGTTCTTGAAAGTGTCACGTGCAGCAGTTTCTCAGCACAGATGGGGATGTCAAACATCGTTGATTACTGGTGCTCAGGGAGCCGGCCCTCCCTCTTGAGCTCAAAAGCGATGTCCTTAGATGAAGTCTCTCTGATCAGTTATGTTTCTGGGTGACTGGACAGTCAGTTTCTGTCAGTGTCAGCGTGCATCTCCTTCAGATGTGCTCCGGCGGGTAAACAGGCAGCGGCCACAGCCTGACGAGCCCAGTGTACTGGGTGTGTTTCTGGGAGTAATGAAGGCCGGCTGGTTCGCTGTGTCAGGTCCCCTCTGTGTGACTGAGAGGCGACAGCTGCCTCGCATGTGGAGGCCTGTGGAGCGGCGGGACGCTCTCCCTCCACCGGACCCTCCTGGAGGGAAGCCTGACGAGGTGAGAACACGCTCACGTCTGGGCCCTGGCTCTCCTCAGACGGCGTGAGCCTGGCGTGTGGGAGGACTGTCATGGAGGCAGTCAGGTCATGACCTCTGGGTCGTGTCTGGGTCTGTGGGAAGGGGTCGTGTAGAGGCTGGCCTCGTGAGAGATTTGGTCCCAGCTTGGTAGGGAGTGTGCTACTCATGCTACTCATGGTTGGGGCAGCATTTCTATCCAACAGATACATGGTTTTGTGTGAACAGAGGGAATGTACACAATGAAAACATACTGTACAGACATGGTATACACACAAGGTATATTTAATTGGTACAAGCAATCTATTGGTAGATTAATTTTTTGGCGTAGACATTGGAGTGACAAGCGCCGCTACCTTGATCCTGGCTGGTGTGGTTGTCAGTTTCTTTATATAGACAAATAAAGATTAGCCAAAAAAATGCTCAAACGATTATATCAAATAAAGGAAATTGAATCACTGTGTGCATCTCCAGTATCAGTGACTTAGCTGTCTTCACGGTAATCTCAGCTCTGTGGAGAGTTTCAATTTACTCAGCTTGGCTGCGAGGCTGAACAGAAATCTGCATACCATTAAAAGTGACTGGAGTCAGTCTTTGTCCTGGAGGAGGAGAAAAGGTAGTTCCCATCCAAACCTTTGAATTGTTGTTTTTTGTGTAAATATTTTGGGGTAAAACTTGACTCGACTCAAGATCATCATGACCCCAAAGTGATGCAAGGCTCTGATAATAGACTGGATGATGAGGGATGGCGTCTTATTAATAAACTGTACTTTAAATATCGCTCCAAATCTTTCCGTCTGCTGTGAAGGGAACAGTCCCTGGCTGGAGTTGACCTGGTCAGCCTCTCTCTAAGGGAACAGTCCCTGGCTGGAGTTGACCTGGTCAGCCTCTCTCTTAGGGAACAGTCCCTGGCTGGAGTTGACCTGGTCAGCCTCTCTTAGGGAACAGTCCCTGGCTGGAGTTGACCTGGTCAGCCTCTCTCTTAGGGAACAGTCCCTGGCTGGAGTTGACCTGGTCAGCCTCTCTCTAAGGGAACAGTCCCTGGCTGGAGTTGACCTGGTCAGCCTCTCTTAGGGAACAGTCCCTGGCTGGAGTTGACCTGGTCAGCCTCTCTTGTACCATCCCTGCCGATGTGGTGCTTGTCATGCTTCTGAGATGGTCAGGTCAGGGCCTGTCATAAGGCACGCTTGGCTACAGATCTGCTGAGTTTACAGACATCGTCCGTGACACCGTACTTGTGTCAATGTCAGTGGTAAAACATGGAACTGGAGTTTGCCTGTACTGGATTACAGACTAATGTTCATAACATTACATTTACATGTATTCATTTAGCAGACGCTTTTATCCAAATATATTTGGATAAAAACATGGAATACATAGAGAGAGCGAGTGCCCCTGGAAACATGGAAACATGTCGTGAAGCTGCTGGCCAAGGTTCATGCCTGTCTTATACACACATGTCATATATATACACACAGCATATAAACAGTACAATATTATATACATGTTGTGTATATATAACAAGTCTTGGCTGGTTCGAAGTTCATCTAATACTTGTCTGCATGGCTTATTTGGATGGAAACTATTAACCAGACAAATCAAAGATTTGATTAGTCAACACCCAACCGCGATTCATTTATAACTGTCAGAGTTTCAGCAAGGACATTTCGTGATTGACAGTTTACATGAGTGAGCTCGGTCGTTGAAGTGAGCTGTCCACACTTGAACTTACTCTGACGAATGGACCAGCTCCACAGTGTGCTGGCTGTTTCCTACACAACACTGAGCAGGGATAGGACACGTTTGATTCCCATTGAACAGTCACAGCCATTTACTTCCCCACATTTTGTATATATACAATACATTTGGGCCTGTATAAACAGTAACTGGTGTTTATTCTTTAAGTGATTCATGGGGAAGGGCATAAAAATGTTCCACACATCCATTGCAGGATGCAATTTCTTATGGGCTGTTTACAACATAATGACCAGCTACATCTTTCATGAAATAAAAACAGTGCTCATGCAAGCACAAGTAGGTTTCTGTGACAAGTGAAAATAAACAGGAAAGGAGACGAAGCTACTGTGAAACACATCCACCACACTCACAGTCATTACTCTTCATCTCCACCTCAGTGCTCAGCTCAGGCCACTACAGCTTGTCTAATTATAACTGACTTGCAGACTGAAGCAAGATATTTCGCAGTAGATTAGACGCTACCTTGCTAAGAGGAGGTCACCACCGCAAGCAGGCCTTTATTGTTTACATGGCTTGTCACTGGAAGAGAAGCGGTTTTCCTGAACCTCAGGATCTCTGAGCAGCTAAAGGTGTGTTTCAGGATCTCTGTAGAGCAGCTAAAGGTGTGTTTCCAGAGGCCAACATGTGCGTTTCACATCAAACCTTTTCCAGTTTGAGTCTGTTGAAGTGAGGTGATCCCTGACTACAGTGGGTGTGTTGCTGTCATCTGGGTCAACACCTGACACACGGCCTAAACCAGACCAGATGTAGTCTCTGACCACCTGGGGGGGACGACAGACACCTGTGATTGGATAAAACGTAATTGACCCCACGGGAAAAGATAACTTTTCTGTGTGATAGTTGATTGAAGATGTGTTTGTGTAGCGGGCACTGTGTTCTCTGTCAGGACGTTTTCTTGTGTGGACCGGGCGGGGGGTGTGAAGCCTGGGCTGATATCTTCTTGAGGTAGTGGATTGCTAAACAGCACGGTGTAGATATGGGTAGAATAAGCCCAAATATCTCTGTCTTAAGTTTCTATGTGTTATGAATAGGGCCTGCCATCCAAGATACATTTGATAACTCATTTAAGATCTTTTGGACCAGCGTGACCCACAAAACAAATCAATAAACCAGTAGCTGCAGGCTATCGTGTTCCTGTCTGTGGCTGCTATTTCCCAGGCACATTCCCATAGGAATAGAACTACCACGCTGCATGTGCCAAAAATGCTCTACAAGTCACTGCAGGACTGAATTCAATGATTTAGCAAATCAGTCGTGCACATTTTTCTTCTTTTCTTGTCTTTTTTTTTTCCCAGTTCTACATTTCCAGGAAGTAAATTGTGCATGTCACATCATTCAGTCTGACCCCCCGACAACATCACATTCTGTTTAGACAGAGAGAGAAGACAATTTCTCATATTTGCACACGTACGTACACACACAGCCCTGTTGGCCTTGGTTAAGGGAGAATAAACTCTGGGTGGTCTGTTTGTGGCGGTCTGGAATAAGTCACGCTGGTCTCTCTCCATCACCCCCTGTCCCCCTGGCTTTGTTCGGGGTTGGCCGACTCCCTGCCCAGCCCTCAGCTCTCCAACTGAGCCTGACGGGGCTCGACCCTGTTCCTGGCCACACCGGCCTGGTGAACAGGGATCCGTGGAGGTCATGGCTGGCGTCAACCCCGGCCCCGGCCCAGGCCCAGCTCCCGGCCCAGGCCCAGCCCAGGCCCAGCTCCCGGCCCAGGCCCAGCCCAGGCCCAGCTCCCGGCCCAGGCCCCGGCCCAGCCCCGGCTGCAGACTGAACCCTCGCAGACAGGGTGAAAGAGTTGTTTTCGGGTGTCCTCTGTTTCAGCGCGATGAATGAGACGGCCATGTCCGCTGTCGGAAGAAAAGGTGCAATTTAAAACGCACCTGGAAACGCCACCTGTATAGAAATGCTCGTGGTCTCCTGGCAGAGTCATGTTGCACAGTCTAGACAACACGTCTCTTCAAGCTTTCAGAGCCCCGGCGCATTAGGTTAGGAATTGGCAGGTCAGTGTCTGTTCTGGTGATAACCCACTCCACCCCAAGACTAGGCTCCTCTGATATTAGATGTTCTCCTCTCCCCAGGGGCACTCGCTCTCTCTCTCTATCTCTCTCTCTCCTTCTCTCTTTCCTTCTCTTTCAATCTCTCTCTCTCTCTCTCCTCTCTCTCTCTCCTTCTCTCTTTCCTTCTCTTTCAATCTCTCTCTCTCTCCTCTCTCTCTCTCTCTCCTTCTCTCTTTCCTTCTCTTTCCTTCTCTTTCTCTCTCTCTCTCTCTCTCTCCTCTCTTTCCTTCTCTCTTTCCTTCTCTTTCAATCTCTCTCTCTCTCCTCTCTCTCTCTCCTTCTCTCTCTCCTTCTCTCTCCTTCTCACCCGTGTGTTCTACTCTCGGTTCCTGTCTGACAGCTTCTCCAGTTCCTCTAATCTCTTGGTTCAGAATGTTACCTTCCTTTGCACCTGTCTCATCAGGGCTTTTTAGATGGGATCATTTATTTACTGGTTGATTAATTTCAGTTTGGTGAGAAAAGAAAGACAGTGGTATAATTTAGTGCCGTGCTTTGTTTTGGAGAGGTACTCTATCTCTCTATGTCTTGCAGTCTTCATTTTCTAATTCGTAAATATTTCTATGCCTTGGGCCATCAGGTGTAGAGTTGTTGTAGAGAGGTATTACGTTGTGTTGGCTAATTTATTGTGCAAGTTTTTGACAACTGCCACCGACCAGTGTTGTACGAACACAGGTTACCTGACTAGACTGTGTTCTACCCATCCCACTGAAAGATAATATCTGCCCACATAAAACATGTTCCTGTCAAATCCTGAAAACCTCATTCTTAATCCAGTAAGTGTGAAACACTATACTTTTAAGAACACTGTTGGTATGATTGCTCAAAGACCTCAAATTACTTTTCATTAATAATCTTGTACAACTCTATTCCGCCCCCCCCCCCCCCTCCTCCCCCTGCCATTGGCTGCCTTAGCTGATAGTGTTGTTCTGAGGTGTGGGTTTGTGTGTGTGTCTGGGTGACGTTAAGATAACGCTCAGTGATTGACAGCATGTAATGATCAGCTACCCGTTGGAAGATCATTAATGACATCATGTCATCCCACACTTAACTTTGTGTATCTTTTATGTTGAGATATCTCCCCCCTCCAGTCATGAATGTAAACCACATATTGGATTGACATTAGCTGAGTACACAGCACACGGGTCACAAGTCTGATCAATAAAATAACCCTCTTATGTGAAGACAATAGAACACACAGACCTATCAGAAGTATGTATAGAGTTCCTGTCGTGATGATTGACATCCCTGCTCATAGCTGAGCAGCATCCACTTTCAGTGGAAACGTACATGCCGAGAATCAGCTTTCCATGGGGCTGAGTTTCAGCGGTCTCTGTAATGAGCGCCTGTCAGGTCTGCTGGAGTCTTGGCTGTCCTCTGTCTTCTCATGCTGGCTGGGATATCAAAGGAGCCGCTGATAAACAAAATAAACTCCCAGCGCTGCTTTCACCCTTTATTGTCCTGCCCGGTTTTAATGTCGGCCAGGTGCGGAGTTAAGCACAAACTCTGGCATGTTTCAAAGCAGCAGCGTCCACAGGAGCCAGGCCTGTTGGTTCCCCCAGACTGAGAGAGAGAGATAACCCTAACCCTGATAGAGAGAGATAACCCTGATAGAGAGAGATAACCCTAACCCTGATAGAGAGAGATAACCCTAACCCTGATAGAGAGAGATAACCCTAACCCTGATAGAGAGAGTCTCTTCTGCAGGAAGGCACCACCACTCTTTTGTTCTGAACCCCCCAATGAACAAACACTTCTGCTTCACCACCGGAGCAAAGCGGGGAGAGACTGAGTAGTTAATGCCACATCAGTGAAGCAAGACAACGTATCACTGTTAGGGAATCACGGTGAACCGAGACTATCCTGTCAAATGTACATTAGTTACATTAGTAAAAGAAGTGATTCTGAGACCTGATATTTACAGCATTTTAAATTCTGTAAATATATCAGTTTCTCAGAATCACTTCAGCGCTGTGTAATCACAGTTGGTGGAAGTGGACTATCACTGCACAGGAATGCAGAGGGGCCATAAAATGAATCTTTTGGCTGGGAGTCATATGAGGTAATGTTCATTGTTCATGTTTGGCAAGCCCAGCCTTCCTTGCCAATGTTCACATTTTACAGGTACAGTTTTGCATCCATCAGCTTTCCTTCTGGATCTTAGAAGAGGTGCTTTACAGGCAGGTCAAGGGAAGTGAAGCGTGGGCTTTCTCAAGTTCATACTTATGTTTGCTTTTCAAATCATACTTACTGGCATCATACTCCAAGCCATAATAAAAATACCTTATGTGCCCAAGCATTTTCAGTTGAGCGATAGACCTGTATTCATCCTCTGGCATCAAGGACAAACAATTTAAAGCTTCTTCTTACTGTTGTCAGGAAGTACCGTTTGTGGCGATTTATCAAGAGCACCACTCCAGTTAAAACATGGGCCAGCTCTGCCAGGAGCACTGCTGAGAGGCCCTCGACTGACAGCCCAGCCTCCCTCAGCCACCCCCAGCCCCGCTCAGCCTCCCCCAGCCCCCCTCAGCCTCCCTCACCCTCCCTCGCCGTCCTCCAGCCTCCCTCAGCCTCCCTCAGCTTCCCTCACCCTCCTCCAGCCTCCTCCAGCCTCCCTCACCCTCCTCCAGCCTCCTCCAGCCTCCCTCAGCCTCCCTCAGCCTCCTCCAGCCTCCCTCAGCCTCCTCCAGCCTCCCTCAGCCTCCCTCAGCCTCCTCCAGCCTCCCTCAGCCTCCCTCAGCCTCCTCCAGCCTCCCTCAGCCTCCCTCAGCCTCCCTCAGCTTCCCCAGCTTCCCTCACCCTCCCACTTTGCCAGCTCTCTTCATGGTATCTGAGGAGAGGAACTCTGACAATCACATTGCAGTTTGCCTTAATTTATGTTCCACAAGTGCAGGTCTCATAAATACAAAAAATTACTACAGCCAAGTAATTCAATCCTGTGTCAACAAAGGCCAAAACACAGAGACTATCTAATCCATTCCAGAAGGGTTTCAATCTGTGGATGAAATATCTGTCTTTTTTTCCCGTCTCAGCCTTGAACGAACATCAAGATGTTCGCTCTCACTTCCCTATTTCAGAAAATACTCAGAAACTTATTTACTCTGAACTCTGAATTTACTGTAGATTTGTTTTTCAAATTGTCATAACAGCCATTTAGAGTTGTTGCAGAGATTACCTAAACTAATCAAAATTGCTAACATGTTCATGCCAACTCTTTCCCTCCCGCTCTCTCCCTCTCTTCATAACAGGCCTTGTCCATCATGGCCGAGGAGGAAAACACTCACCTAAAACAGGACAGCCAACATGTCATCCTTCGCTCCAAAAGGAGTCAAAAGCGACCTGAATCAGGTATGTCTGAATTTCTACTCGTTCAAGGAGTGTTGTTAACTCTGCTTTCATTTGCACGGTGGATAGACGTTGTCTTTGAAGAACATTCATGAACTCAAACAGCAGAAGTCCCGTGAACTGGGAGTGTGTTGATGGGAATGTGTTTGGTAAAGCTAGCTAGCTGAGCTGACCCATGTTTACAGAGGTTGAGTCTGTGCTGTTGAGAATGTTTCCCTCTCTTATTCACTTGGTAAGAAACCAAAACGTTAGTAATTACATTTTTGAGGCCATCCTCACGGTTTTCTGGTTTGACAGGGGGGAACACAGAACGGTTTGATGTGGTGTTTTGTTCAAAGCTGGAGATGCATTGCATGTGTACATTTACAACACAGTAATTTGTTTGGGTTCTCTATCATTAGCCTGCACTCTCTCTCTTTCTCTCTCTCTCTCTGTCACTCCCTTTCTCTCCCTCTCTCTCCCTCCCTCTCTCTTTCTCTCACTCACTTTCTCTTTGTCTCTCTTTTTCTCTCTTAACTCTCTCTCCGTCTCTCTCTTTCATTCCATTGTGGGCCTCTGCTTAGGTATCAGTTGAAGGGAGAGAACATACCACAGGTTCTTTAACAACACGGTGGAATGTTCCTGTCGGTTGTACAATGTATTATTTCTCTGATTACCTCCAAGTTTTGAAGGTCTTTGCTTCCTGGGGGATTGATTTACACATAAACATGCAGGTCTGATTCTTTCCATGGCGGTCTCCATACGGGAGACCGCCATGGTCCCGGCCAACGCTGAAAATCCTCCGTGAAATATAGATCGATAGATTTAGTAACGATGTGTCAAAGCGTGTTTAGAGAATAGGATCAAGGTCAGTAAAGGTGCAAGGTATCCACAAGCCCTAAGTACTCAGAGAGTGGTACTGCTTCTGGAAGCTCCCAGAGGACAAACCAAGCCAGAGATGTGTTGGCAGGGGGCCTGGAGCCTGGAACCTAGAACCTAGAACCTGGGCCAGAGCCTGGGCCAGAGCCTGGGCCAGGGCCTGCCAGGAGCCAGGGGCCCAGGGCCTGCCAGGAGCTAGGGGCCCAGGGCCTGCCAGGAGCTAGGGGCCCAGGGCCTGCCAGGGATTTGGCTGGATGGCTATCTGGCCTGGAGATGCTCACATTCCCAAGATCCTGGAGAAGTGGCTCCTCCACAGACAGATATAGAAAATGCTTTTGAGAGGGGGGAGAGTGGAGGGAGAATGAGAGAAAGAGAGAGGGGGGAGATAGAGAAAGAGAGACAGAAAGAGGAGGGAGAGGGATTGAGAAAGAGATACAGAAAGAGGAGGGGGAGGGATAGAGAAAGAGAGACAGAAAGAGAGAGGGGGAGGGATTGAGAAAGAGATACAGAAAGAGAGAGGGGGAGGGATAGAGAAAGAGAGACAGATGTACTGAAAGGAAAAAGAAGGTAGAAAGATAGGGAGAGCCAACGACAATAAAAACAAAAGAATTGTTAAAAACTTGTAATAGCCAGCATTGTTCTGGTCATGGACGGTATTTATACAATTCATGAAAATAGACAGTATGTATACAAGAACGATAAACCATCTAGTTATAGCTGGAAAAACAACACACCACCAGCTTGTGTGGGATCACTGTTCAGTCCACTTCCACAAATGAGAAGCTTGTGTGTATACAAACTTTCAGCGACATCGGATCTGTTTTGATGGTTGGTTGAAGAGACAACATAGGGGGAGGGAGGAAACCGTTCCCTCCCCAAATAGATGGAGACCTGTATTAAAGGTAGGATGGCTGAGCGGTGAGGGAGTCGGGCTAGTAATCTGAAGGTTGCCAGTTCGATTCCCAGCCGTGCCCAGCCGTGCTAAAAAAATGACGTTGTGTCCTTGGGCAAGGCACTTCACCCTACTTGCTTTGGGGGGAATGTCCCTGTACTTCCTGTAAGTCGCTCTGGATAAGAGCGTCTGCTAAATGACTAAATGTAAATGTAAAGGTAGGATTCTCTCCTCCGTGTCCAAAATGGTGGTGACTTTCACCTGTTCGTCAAAGGCTGGGGTCAAAGTTATGAGAAGCAGCTAGAGAGACAAGCACCTTGAGACAAGCCCTGACAGGTGTCTGTGGCTCTCAGAGGAAGGGTTTAATGTTCACCTGTCATGTAGTTCCTCTCCTCATCTTCACTTGCATGCGTCAGTGAACTCACATTAAAAGACGTGTTGAAACCTCGAATAACCCATCTGTCTTCGGTCCTCCTTCTCAATGGAGAAGTGAATCTGCAATCAAGGTCTGAATGGAAAAGGAACGTTAATTACCCTTCCTCGGCCTGCTGTAGTGTAAATATGTGGTTTGAAATGGAGGGGGTTGAAAGAGCTTGTGCTCCGGTGTACTGGTGCGACCCTGGCGTGAGCAGAGACCCTGGATCAGGACCGTGACAAACAGAGGCTTTCTCTGCTTCCTGTTGAGTTCTGTACTCCTCTTGAAGTCATCCCACAATGCCGAGTGGAGAGGTCCGTTTTAGAGGGCGTGTGTCTAAACTCACTCAGGTACAGTTTTAGAGGGCCTGTCTCTAAACTCACTCAGGTACAGTTTTAGAGGGCCTGTCTCTAAACTCACTCAGGTACAGTTTTAGAGGGCCTGTCTCTAAACTCACTCAGGTACAGTTTTAGAGGGCCTGTCTCTAAACTCACTCAGGTACAGTTTTAGAGGGCCTGTCTCTAAACTCACTCAGGTACAGTTTTAGAGGGCCTGTCTCTAAACTCACTCAGGTACAGCTCTCGTGGATCTGAAGGTATGGTCAGCAGGATTACTAAATCAAAGGCCGTTATATCACATAAATCTCGCGCTGTTTTGGCACTAGTCTTCTGTCATGATTTGAGCATAGCTCCCCTTTAGCTCAGCTTACACCTGCAGCATGTGACTCAGTGAACACTTGGAAAGCATATATCGCCTAAAGAATATTTACAGCAAGGTGAAATACAGGGATGTTTTGTCAATGTTTCAACAACTAAGGCAGGCTCGAAAAAACTATAAATATACTTATGAATTTGAATACGTGTGTGTACTGATCCACGGACAATCAAGTTTCCTACCGAGAAACGTTTCCAATTTGCAGCAATGAAGTTGCTGGCTAACGCAGATCTTTTTAAATCTAATTAGAGAAGAAGATGACAGATCAGCCAGTTGGCTAACCTCCCCTTCTCCTTCACTCCTCTGCTTGTGTTACGATCCCCAAGGCCGGCCACTTAAACAGAAATTGTTTCTTGACAAGGACCTTGACAGGGCTGCGAGCACCATCACAAAGTATTAGATAATGTTGTTTCTCCTCTAGTGTGGAGCAAGGGATAGCAGACTTAATTCCCAGACATGACCATTGGCTGACTCAATGCCTTGAATAACAGCCATTTCGTTTCACAATTCAATTGAATTTTAACTTAATATCCATTTTATTTATTTTACATGCTTTTCAAAAAAAGACAGCAGCCCCGATCTAAAAGTCAATCCAGTTGATTAACCTAGACAGATGTTAGAGGACATGCTTAGAATATCTGTACTGGTGGATTGTGAAATAGGATTTATGTTTAATTCAAGGTAACAAGGTTGATTAAGATTGATCTGCCAAAACAATAAGAACCCATTTTTAAAAGGTACGGAATGCATGTGGACAGTGTTCCCCACCTTGTTCCTGTCAGGTCTGTGCACCTTTGTATATGGATTAAAAGGAAGAAATGCTGTATTGGAACACACTGCCATGAATCACAAACCTTAAGCTTGAAACAGCAGTTTTAGGGCCCGGTACAGGATGAGGTTTCACAAAAGAATATCCCATTCCTTTTGGACAACTGGTGAGGGGTTTTTGGCAGTCGCAGAGATTTTTGTGCCATGCCAAGGGTTACTGTGTGCCTTTTAATTTGATTTTTTTTGGTAGGGAAAGGCAGGTTGCCATGTGGTAGTATGAATTAGAGGAAATGTGAAACTGAAATATGTCTGAAGATTATATTCTTAAAAAATGAGATTACGGGTACAACCCTGTTTTGGGCTTGCTGGAGGAGATCAAAACCTGGAGTTCTCTTTCACTTCTCACCAAAGACTCACTGGGTTTAGGATTGTTCACTGAATTTGCAAAGTGTATATGAAATAATGCTTCACTTTCACATCTGGATAGACACTAAGAAGATATGTTCTCTGTGAAAGTGGGTCTCGTTACACAAGTGCGCCTTTGATTCCCCCTCTACTAACACTGAAATCAGTCAACTCTATTATCAATAATGATATTATCGCATGTGAGCATTATAAAACGCTGGTAGTGCGATATCTGAGATGTGACAAGCCATGCAAAGCCATCAGTCATGTTCGTATCATGCCTAAACAACAGCGGCAGTTAGCCCAGTGCAACGATGCTGTATCGATTCCAAATGGTATACCTACCATCTGTATCTTCCAAGAGTCACCAGCTAACCCCCGAGTGTTAGATCGGCCCCAGTGTTCGGTTCCCGGCCCCAGTGTTCGGTTCCCGGCCCCAGTGTTCGGTTCCCGGCCCCAGTGTTCGGTTCCCGGCCCCAGTGTTCGATTCCCGGCCCCAGTGTTCGCTTCCCGGCCCCAGTGTTCGCTTCCCGGCCCCAGTGTTCGCTTCCCGGCCCCAGTGTTCGCTTCCCGGCCCCAGTGTTCGCTTCCCGGCCCCAGTGTTCGCTTCCCGGCCCCAGTGTTCGCTTCCCGGCCCCAGTGTTCGCTTCCCGGCCCCAGTGTTCGCTTCCCGGCCCAAGTGTTCGCTTCCCGGCCCCAGTGTTCGCTTCCCGGCCCCAGTGTTCGCTTCCCGGCCCCAGTGTTCGCTTCCCGGCCCCAGTGTTCGGTTCCCGGCCCCAGTGTTCGGTTCCCGGCCCCATTGTTCGCTTCCCGGCCCCAGTGTTCGCTTCCCGGCCCCAGTGTTCGCTTCCCGGCCCCAGTGTTCGCTTCCCGGCCCCAGTGTTCGCTTCCCGGCCCCAGTGTTCGCTTCCCGGCCCCAGTGTTCGCTTCCCGGCCCCAGTGCTCGCTTCCCGGCCCCAGTGCTCGGTTCCTGGATGTGTTCATGATGGAAGTGGATCAGCCGACCCTGGGAGAAGACTTAAAAGAACTCTCTGTGTTATCAGACCAAAGGGGGCTGGTACTGAAGGCATTGCCAAAATAATAATTTCTCTTTCATGTCAGATGCACTTTGCCTTCATAAATATGCAGTTTGCCTTCGCAAGCCATTTCGTAGCAGATGTGTTTTTGTAGTATGTGTTGTGAAAATGTGTTTTCAATGTTGCCCTTCTTTGATGCTAATTTGTTCCATTCATTAAAGCGTTTTACCACTTTTTGTCACAATCTGTTTACAGATGCATTATGGGTATTCTTTCAAGAAACCGATCCTTGCAAGTGTGCGTCCATTAGTGCCGTGTCACATGCAGAAGAATCTCTCCCTTTGTTGTTGAATTGCTCGCACCATAACACATTGACCAATATTTATGACCCTGGTTCAGATCAACCCTGGTTCAGATCAACCCTGGTTCAGATCAACCCTGGTTCAGATCAACCCTGGTTCAGATCAACCCTGGTTCAGATCATGGAGGACACCTGCAGAGGAACAGCTGATTCGGAGCTCTTGTTTCTGCAGGGAAGCTTATCTGAATGCACCACCCATCTGTCTCAGTGTGGGGCCCTTTCTTTCTGGCTGGTTTAATGAAACGTTCTCTTTCATTTTCTGAAGACTCTTCAGAAGCCTTATGTCGAAATATAGACTTAAGATGTTTGTCCAATGATTTAGAGTATTGTGGACTGAAGCATTTTTGATGAGCTTGAGATGCAGAACATAAAACACTACTATCTGCACTACTGCTACAGTCAGTGTCTCTACTGTTTGAACTGTAGAAGAGCTTGTCCAGTTGAACAATCTGTCCACGTTAGGTGATATCTCAGTGTGACAATGAGAGAAAGCAGAATTGCTGTCATGAAGTGGAAATTGTGTTTAAAGTGTTTGTTATATCTATTTAAATTTCCTGTCAGGCTAGATTTGTTCAAGGTGCCTTTTCGTCATAACAATCACGGACAAGTGTTTATTCAGCCAGATTCAGACCAGAGAGGCTTTTCCCATAGCTGTCCAATACTGTCCAATTACAGCAGATTTTATAGCCAGAGAAACCACTGGGGTGATCATTCCTCCTGACTGCACAATGTCTTAGAGAGGACATCCTCATCATACTGTCAGCTAACAACAAGCTTTCTCACTTAAGTATGGATGTGTATTATGTGAACGCAAGTTTCTGAAAAAACAAGAAAATATCTGTTTTTCTCAAACAACAATCCGCCGAGTCATGGCTTCGCTGGAGGTTTTAGTTATTTATCTTTCTACAGTTGTGCGCTGCTGTAGTCCTGTTTCCAGTCAAAACACATTTCATCAGACTTCAGCCAATGAAAACAAATAAAGAGTGATCATTGATTCAACAGATAAGTAGATTGTTTAATGAGTTAAACTCCCCTCAGCTCTCAATTCATCCTGCCACGAGGCAGTTCCCCGGGAAGGCAGGCCAGAGGGCGGACTCGAGGTGGACAGAGTCCATTTGGTTTACACGGCTGTTTTCATCTCTGAAGTGTTAGACCTTCAGGAACAGACCATGAAATTCAAACCAAGTGAAAACGAATCAACAAATAGGAAGAGTGTTTCTTGTGAACGCGTGTGTGTTCCCAACTGTAGTGTTGTTCACTGAGCTGCAGCTTAGCTAGCCAAGCAATGTTTACTGTTTTACATCAGAGAAACTGTTGAATTCATTTGGAATGAAAGTCATCTGGAAAATATACAATTTTTAAGATAAAGCTTTTGGCTGATTGTTATATTTTCTTTTGATGTTGTGTTTTTGAGAGAGAGAAAAAATGAATTATTGCGTGAGATGACATGCAAAACAACATTGAGAAACAACTTTAATAAAGAAAAAATACATTATTACATCCATTGAAAAAACTACTTTTCAGCCCAAACAGGAGCAGATGAGGGAATAGCTTGAAGATGTCACAGGTTTGTCATTAAAAGGTATCCTTGGCTCCTCACACACTTCCATACACAAGCAGTTAACAAACACATATTGCTCAATGAGTCAATGAGGATATTCTTTTTCCAGCAGTGACTGTTACAGCCACTGATCCAACGACAAGAAGCGATGCTAGCTGTTCTCTCATTAAAGGCAATTTTCCTTTCAACGTCCATCTGCTCTTTGGGTCCAGTAACACAGATGTCTTGTTGTGTTTGAATCCCAGCGTTAATGACGTATCGTTCAGCCAGTTTCGTGCATTACCTGGCAGCAGAGAGAACTGTGGTAAAGGAAGTTGTTTTCCGGAACTCCCAACTTCACTTTATGTGAAGAAACCACTCGGCTACAGACCACAGAGCACAGACGTGCGCGCGGCGCTACACCAGCTCTCAGTATTACTTCCTCACTAAGTGTTTCAGACTTCGCAGCCACAGCGATCGAGATTTTCTAGTTTCGCCTCAGAAACATTCCTGCGATTTTTGGAATGTGGGGTGCTTCAAACATGTGGGGAGGGAGAGACAGAAGGGTGTCATAGTTTATTGTCTTGCTTGCTCTTGAAATACTGCTGGTGGCATGTCAGTATGATTCCATTACCAAATACCTTTTCAAATAACTGTCTTCCTGGCTGCTTTTAAGCCTAGAACAAGCTACTGAAACATACAGCCTGTAAAGAACGCAAACCACCTTTAGAGAGATTTTCCTCAAATCTGTAAAATTCCTGAGTCTTTAAATGCTAATTACTCCCAGACCACCTCCTGCCTACCCATGATACAGACACAGACTCTGTGTCTATAATCACTTAGGACTTGGCATTTCACATCTTTCACTAACATGTTCCAGATTGTATTTCACTCATTAAGAAAAAACAATGTAAGTGCATCCACTAATGTGTCCAGGGAGAAACTTTATCTGGGAGAACAATCTAGATCCATCTACAAGAAACAGAGAGATGTCATCACCAACTGAGCCATCTTATTTCATGGACAGTCTGCTCTTGAAGCGCACTGTTCAATTTAGTTTAATTCGAGGCGAAAGCTTTCTTTGTTTCAGGGCAGGGACCCTGAAGCTAAATCCGATCGTTGGCTCCACATGCTCCCCCTCTGAATCCTTACTGTATGACTCATGGCTTATCTTAACATTAGCAATTAGAGACAAGGAGAAGCCAGCCTGGATGTTGTAAAGATTCAGACATTCTGATCCGCTCTGTGGTGGGAGAGGCAGGTATCTCTGTGTTCTAACCTGCGTATTGGCCACCTTACCTGCATACCCACCTATACTTGTGTTTCTCCCAGGTGTCTGATTGGAAACCACACCTTCTGTCAGATGATTTGTGTGTTAGTCATTTCCCTGAGCTGCCAGGGTCCTGAAGGGAAGAGTGCTTTCAACGGGTCAGTGTGGGAGATGCCAACTGGAATCTGGTGCGATGGCAGATGGAACGTGTGGTTCTAACTGTATAACAGCTCAGCTGAACAATACAGCAGAATATGAATGTGTCACCAACACCGTTTATCTGATTGTGTTTTTTCTTTCTCAGAGTCAAACGGAAGACGGAAAGAGAAGAAAAAAGGTAGAGTTCTCCTGATGAATGTTGACACGCCCTCTGGGATTGAGGGGGTCGTCAATAGGCGTTGGCCAAATTTGATCAGGGACGATTGGATCATGGGATTGACCTCCAATCAATCTGATCGTCAGAAACAAAAACAATTACATGTCTCCTAGCAACTGTTGTCAATGTTCTGGACCAACCCCATCTCATATTGCTGCATGTTAATCTGTCACATTCATCTACACGTACACAGAATCTCTGACACTGAATGTTTAAAGTAAAGCAAAACACAAGCTTGTGAGATCATGCAGGCTTACCCCTACCAGGTTAAGTGGGCATTCGCCCGATTCAAGATTCATCTGTTTGCTTTTGGCTGATGTTGGTGTGTCTCAAAGGCTGGTTTCCATGGTTATCGTCTCCAGGTAAGAAGGGCCCTCCTGGTGCTCCGGGGCCCCCGGGGCCCCCAGGGCCCCAAGGCCCCCCTGGCATCCCTGGGATCCCCGGCATCCCTGGGAGCAACGCCATGGGCCCCTCCGGCCCCCCAGGACCCCCCGGCCCGGCCGGCCCCCCGGGGCCACAGGGCCCCCCTGGCCCTCAAGGACCTGCAGGTGCCCTTAAAGTTTGCTTATCTTTGGCTGAACAACCTAGAAAAACCTTTCAAAGGACGTGGATGTACTTTGATGTTTAATCTTTTTGTGTTTCTTAAACTGATGTTAGTTGGATTATGCCACACTGTAGGATGTTGTGTTTTCATATACTGCAAATTATGTTAAGCGCTGCGTGAGGTTGTCGAACTAACGTGATTTGTTTTATAACTTGTGCAGGAGGCGTGGACAAGGTCAGGCTGAGAGACAGTCAGGTATGAGCGCTTTGAGATCGCCTTGTTCTCGTCTGCTGATGGTGGTTTCATGAATTCCTGAATACATATCAAAGTTTACGACACCACGTTAAAGTTGCATTTCTCTGTGGAAGACTGTAAATTCGGTGTGATTGTGTTCCAGCCGGCCGTGGTTCATCTTCAAGGCCAGGAGACGACCATCCAGGTCAAGGAAGGTAAGCGTCTCTTCTATACTGGACATGAAGCCCTGACAGGCTGCACACATTATGGAACTTCAGTAGAAGAGTGATCAATGAAACAAACGCTCTAATAGACTGCTGTAGAGTGATATGATGCAATCATGTATATCTTGGGGGGGGGGGGAGATGTATTTGTCATTTAAAGATGTTTTTGTCAGTGCTTGATGTTGTTTAACCACGTGTTGTTTTGTGGTAATTACGGATTTTGAGTGGCTGCCCTTTTCTCACGCTGAGATCTTTCAGAAGGCGTGTTAAGAAACTGGAAAATGATCTCCATTCACCACAAGGTGTTCAAGATGCACTCCCGTTCAGGAGAGCTGGAGGTTCTGGTTGATGGGACCTACTTCATCTATAGTCAGGTAGAAGTGAGTACGTCCTTGGGCCTAACTCTTCCTGTAGCCTGCAAGCCACTCAGGCCTTTCCTCTGCAGTCCTAGAGGTCCTTGCCTTCCCCACTGCTAGCAGGGTGAGAGGAGTGTTGTGGAGGTAGTGGCTCCGATTTGTAGAATACTGTAGAGTACAGATTTAATGAATACCTTACTTATACATTTTTGTACGCTTTAGATTTTCACTGTTATATATATGACCTAAACATCTCAACAGGACTCTAACTGTTTAGTCATAGTATCCGTTTCAAGCTGTTGAAATATATAAATGTGGAAACAGGGTTTACTTATGGCAGATCTCTTGACTGCAGAGGCAAATGTCTGAATGAGTGAAGGGAACGTACAGCATTCCATTTACATTTTTGTAAGTAGATTTTTACCAGATCACCAGAAGCACAGAAGCATGAGTACAAATGATGGATCTGGTGTTCTAGGAGTGTTGCTCTGCCCTGCATGCTCGATCCTTTTCACAGCTCGTTTTCTAAACCCACCTTTTTCGTCAGGTTTACTACCTTAACTTCACTGACATAGCGAGCTACGAGGTGATGGTGGACAAGACTCCGTTCCTGCGCTGCACGAGAAGCATCGAGACGGGACAACGCAAGTTCAACACCTGCTACACGGCGGGGGTGTGTCTACTGCGCGCGCGCCAGAAGATCTCCATCCGTATGGTGTACGAGGACACCTCCATCAGCATGACCAATCACACCACCTTCCTGGGAAGCATCCGCCTAGGGGAGGCCCCTCCAGCCAATCACTCGTGAGCAGGAAGTCACACACGCCTCCAGGCCACACCCACCCTGGAGTAAACCATTACTTTGTTCTCCCTGGGGGGGAAACGCTTCGTACAGTTGGAGTCTGGCTGTGGTGATGGTGGACTGCAAACGTACCTTATGTACCACGATGAGAGGCATCCTTGGTCTTGATGTTTTTAATAAAATGTGTCTGTTTGTCTCGACTTTTAGATGAGCGAGGAGATGGAAAGTCAGGTTGATAAGAACCTCATGTCACATTTCCATTCCAAGTTCTTCTTTTTTTTGTGTCTGTGAGTGTAGAATGCTTGTATTTTCACACAAAACTGTATTTGTGGTCCTGAATGTGATTGGTTCACGTATGCCATTATGAAAACATGCGCACATAATTATTAGCTTTTGAATTTATTGAGGCAAATACAATAAAGATTGTGCTTTTCTGTGATTAAATTAACACACACTATGTTCAAGCACAAGCAATTCACAGATAGAATGTGCACTGATTGAAGCAAATTATGGATTTTTCTTTCTCTCTCTCAATCTTTCTTGTAAGGTCAGTATGAATGTTTTATTGTTTGATAATTGAAATGAAGTTGCTTGCCAAGACTGAATCTCCTGAATTCCATGATAGCATTTCTTTGTCTGCTCTCAATAACACAAACGATGCAATTTGTGTGTTACTGTTGTTACCCAGTTTCTCTCTGAATTTAGTATTTTTCTTGCTGTAGTTCTTCGGATTGTTTGAAATGACTAATTTACTTGTCATTCTGTTTGAGCCAAACCAGCAATGTCTTTTTTCCTGAAAGGTAGAATGTGTTTCTATTTTTTCAACGCGTTTCTCAAAACAAGTTTGTTTTTTTTGCATACATAGGCAGCTTGAAGCTTTTGTAAATATCACACAGTCAGAATGTTTCTTACCATACTCATGATCATGTTTCTATGTGAAAGGACACAATAGTCGTTAAAATAGCATTTATGGGCACATATTATGCTTCCTATTAGGCTACAGTTTATGGTTCTTCATGAATATCCTCTGCACTGTGCATATACTGTAAGTGTTACAGGGTCAGCTCTATGCAATCAGCCCTCTAGAACGTATGTGGGTATTACAGTATCAGAATCTAGTCCAGTTGTTTTGAATTATTTCATTCCGTGAAACAAAGTTAAGAAAGGAATCAACATTAGAATTATAACATTCGAAACATTTTCTTTTCCTGGCCATATTCAAGCAATACTTCCCTGCCCCCTCACCCCCACCCCCCCCCCCCCCCCCCCCCCTCTCTCTCTCAGTCAAAAGCAAGTTAGCAGTCCATCAATGAGAATAAAAAATCTGGCTGTTTAGATTGCTGTAAGATCCGAGTCCTTGCCATAATACCTTGAATTGTTGCCATGTGTTTTACTGATGTGGTTGAAGTGTCCCGTGGTTCATGTAGAATTATTATGGGATGTCTGCCTCATGAAGTTAAGTTCTTAGAGTAGCTTACTAAAGACGAGACAAGATGAAAACGATGAAATTAATAATGAATTTGAACTCCACCCAAAATGGTCGTTTCTCAGAATCTAACCTGTTCAGATGATGAGTACATTGTGTAACTCATTATTCTGATTGTTTGTAGGTAAATAGGGTATATTTTCCCTGACTTTGTTGAATATAATGTACATTTGTATACTCTGTTGTGATTGTACATATGTATATAAAATAGAATTTCAGTTTTTGTAAATTTAATTGATTTATAATATTAAACTGTTTTAACACTAGCACATCTATGCTATGGGACACGTTTTGAAGTTTATTGTAGATACTATTTTCTACTACTCAAGATGGTGACCAATCCAAGCCATTTTTCCAAACATGAATCCCTGGAAAAAAGATGAACTGCTTGCCCATTTACTTTAAGATGAGAAAAACCTACTCAGCCTGATGATCATGCTGTTTTATTCTGATTTGGAGCTGTGCTGTCTGTTGGCTCTGATTCAGAGAAGCAGTGGGACTCCAGATGCTAGGCGTCTGCTGTCTGTTGTGTTGATAGACAGCGACCCCTAGTGGTCGGACGACAACCACTCAGGCCAGCAAAGCAAAAGTGGAGTAAAGTATAGGGGAGTAGTAGTAGGCTCTTTTTCAGAGTAGTACGTTTCAAGTTTCTTCCCATTTGTAACAAGCACAGGTAAATTGGAAGTATTCGGTGCTGCTCTGCTCCTCTTGATAATCCCCAGCAGCCTATCTCAAACTATAGTAAATAAACTAAACCTATAAGAAATCAGTCTAGCCTATATGAGCTACAATACTTATCGATGACATATATAATATAAGTTAGTACTTTATTGATCTCTGAGGGAAAAGCAAACTGAAGGATTCCTTTTATATTTAGTGCCATAATGAACACATGTTAGGCTCAGCTCTGGTAAATAAAATTAAAAACTGTTGTTATGGCAACATGAATAGCATTATTCCGTTTTCTTAAGAGATAAATCTTTCCCTTTCAGTTGTGAAAGCATTTGTTACCTTTTTCTTACCTTCTTCACGGTAGCCTAGGTGACCTTAGAGATTCCCTTAGAGGTCTGTGCTGTAAGAATACCCTGCACAGATCTCTAACGTCTGCATCTCCAACATTCAATACACATTATTTGCAATGTCACATGTGTACTTCCATTCCTTTGAGGGGAATACCTTCGTGTAGATTCCACTAATAAGCATTCTCATAGAACTGAAAGGCAAAACAGGAAAGGCGAAGCTTTGCATGCAAGCTCACACCCTGACCTTTCATTTACATGACTGTTTCCTCACCTCTTAACACCAGAATCTTCAAGCAGAGATCTCAACAAAAGGAAGGATTTGCTTGGGGTAAAGTGTCTTCCACAACAGACAGCATGTTCTGGGGGGAGGGGGAGGAGCAAGGTGGGGTGACTGGGGTTAGGGAAGTTCCTTTCTTTTCAGAATAACTCACTGTTGACAGCCAGCTACGTTGCTCATGGAACAGTATGCTGTAATATATATTGTCAACACCAAGATATGTCTTCTGACCTACCGAAGAGACTGGCTCACCCAATGTGCTCCTGTGGAATGAGATCTGTAATACTCACCTTAGTGAGGGTTTAATGCTGTGAGAAGATCACTCTATCAGTTCTAAATCACGGTTTAACATTACCCCCTACCGAGTTACTATTGTTGGAAATAAAGACACTAATAAGGTGTTCCACCAAAACCTTGTCTTAAGATGACTTCTGAGAGAAAGACTCTCTCATGGGGGGAATATAATAAGGGTTGGATAAACACAAGTTTGAATAATCCTCTCACTAAGACATACTGATGTCCCCTGGAAGCTTCTCTTTCAATCGCTAATCTTCTGCTCCAACCGCCTAGAGATAATTAACCATTTCTACTCCCTTTTGGCCATGCGACTGAAAGGCCTGTTTCTGGCTCCCTGTTTTCTTTGTAGATTAAGATTTTACGGCATTATGAGGTGACCCAGAAGGATTCATCAGGACACAAATGATGCCAGCACACACAACACACACACACACAACACACACACAACACACACAACACACACACACAACACACACACACACAACACACACACACAACACACACACACAACACACACACACAACACACACACACAACACAACACACACAACACACACACAACACACACACACAGTGTAACGAAGGAGTGTTGAAATAAAGGACAATGATTATTCTGAGGAAAACGATTTTTGTTGGTCAAAACCAAAACATTTATTGGACAGGTTAAAAGCAGAGCTTTTATCTCGTAGTGGGATCATCATTTAATAGGTTTTAATAATCCTAAATCAATAAGGGTCTTATCTTATCTTAAATAAATACACATTGATGCTTCCTTGCTTTGAGTAGGACTAAGTTAGTATTTAGAGCTCAATTGTTAAAGTGTTGGTTATTCAGTAGTCTGTATTGCTTGAATTTTCTAGAGTGTTGCAAATCCTCAAAGGAAATCTTCAAAGATTAAGGATCCGTGGTTTCGATAGTTCGTCACTGTGTCTCGCACGTTGGAGACGTCTCATCTGTGATGATTAATGACGCACACTGCTGAATGGGACGGAGTAAGCCTATTAGAAAGGGAGAACGGTGAAAACATTGGAAATACAGTAGCCTACATGACAGCATTATGCTTCTCGCAATAGCTACAACACTCATATTGGAACATGCTATGTTAGTCAATCAGAAGTTGGTGACCTAAAAATTAGATCACTGCATTTAAGTAGTTGAAACTGTTGAAATTACTAAAAGTAATTTTACCCAAAGTAAAATGTACTAAGGCCCCTTTGAGTTCATAGTCGAGTAGCCAATTGAAAGGGGCGTGGTTAAGGTAAAGTCACATAAGAAGACTCTGTGTCGGGGCGGTCACACAGATGACCTACCACTTGGCAGGACAAGGGGCAGCACGTGAATCGGATCTTAACGTTTGGAGTACCAGAAGCAACTATTTCAGATTGGAACTATAACGACTCTTGAAGAGTTAACGAGATTTATTTAAATTTCAAAATGAAATACCACGTGGATTTATTTCTATTGACCTTTATGATGAATACACACTGCTGTGGTGGCATAATCTGGCTGTAAGTATACTGACGCGATTTTGTCGTTTAATGTATTTTTACAACTACAATACCACTTTAAAATCCTATAAATGTTTGATATTACATACATGGAGTAACCGTTTGGTAGTCTTGTGGCCGTCTGGTGACCTAATGGAAGATTTGTTTTTGCAGGGGCCTTACTGTTAATGGTAGCTCTGTTGGTTGGAATCAAACTCATCACTGCAAGCTGTTAGACGGACTGGCCCCCGATCAGCTGCAACTATGCAGGAGGAACCTCGAGCTCATGCACAGTATTGTCCACGCGGCAAAGTTGACCAAAACGACCTGTCAGAACACCTTAAGTGACATGCGATGGAATTGCTCGTCCATTGAAAATGCACCTCGTTTTACGCCAGATTTAGCTAAAGGTAAATATCTATTTCAATGTTGAATAATGACCCTAAAGTATCATGGCTTCAGTGTTAGTCTTTTACGTAAGCTTCTCTCAGTATGTTTATTCGGTCTGTATATTTGCAGGTACCAGAGAATCTGCGTTTGTGTTCTCGCTCGCCGCAGCCGTAGTTAGTCACTCTATCTCCAGAGCCTGCTCATCTGGAGAGCTTCCGAGTTGCTCGTGCGCCCCGGCACCTGCGGAACAGGCAGGGCCCGACTTCAGATGGGGAGGATGTGGCGATAATCTACGCTACGGTCTTCAAATGGGTTCCGCTTTCTCGGATGCACCGATGAGAAACAGCAGATCCGGCTCACAGGCGTTCAGGCTGATGCATTTACACAACAACGCTGTTGGCAGACAGGTAAGACTATTTTCTTTGTACAAACCCACATGTTCTCATTCAGTCTTTCACGCATGGCTTCCAATAGCAGCCCACAGGCGTCCAAACTCATTAAACCCATCCCAAACTGTCCTTGCATTACAAAAACAATTGGATTGGGATGCTTATCTGTACTGTTCTTGTAATCTACAAAATATGTTTTGTGCTTCTAGGCACTGATTGAATCCCAGGATACCAAATGCAAGTGCCATGGGGTGTCTGGATCATGTTCCGTCAAAACATGTTGGAAAGGCCTCCGTGATATCGGCTACATCGCCATAGAGCTCAAATCCAAGTACCTGGCTGCCACTAAAGTGATGCATCGCTATGTGGGTCCGAGGAAGCTGCTTGTGCCCAGAGAGCTGGACGTGAGACCAGTGAGAGAGAGCGAGCTGGTCTACCTGATCAGTTCTCCAGATTACTGCACACACAACGACAAGCATGGATCTCTCGGCACACAGGACAGGTAGTTTATAATGTACCTAAACACCTCACCTGAAACAGAATAACGCATTTTACCATTAAGTGTTGATTACCTGACGTGTGCTGGATCTTCACCATGTTTTTATTGTTGTCTCCAGACAGTGCAACAAGACAACCAATGACAGTGGGAGTTGCAATCTGATGTGCTGTGGCCGTGGTTACAATGCCTACTCAGAGAGGGTTGTGGAAAGGTGTCAGTGTAAATACCATTGGTGCTGCTACGTCACATGCAAGAAATGTGAACATACGGTGGAGAGATATGTATGTAAGTGAACTTTTCAAAGACATTTGAGCTGCTGACACGAAGCACTATTTTCATCACATCTCGATAAGCTCGCCAACCAAGAGGACCTCAGACTCCCTCCAGACTCTGGGAAATGAAGTGTTGAAGAACGGCTAGTGACACTAAGGACAGTCATGCGGCTCCGAGGGCTGTAAACAGGATGTGAGGTCACAGGCAAGACGACTGATATCTGATGGGTAAACGTGATTCGGAGTATTAAATGTTTGATTGGTGAATAATTCCACAGTGGATAACTGGAGAAGAATACAATAGACATGGCTCATGGAAAAAAGACTTTTCAAAAGAAAACCTACCTCGTGTGTTAACGGGTTACGTTGGTAAATGAATCAAAAAAACGTAAGAATGTTACATTTAACTATCTGAATTCCCTTAGACAGACGATTCTTGATCTGAATGGAACATCTCACTTCATGAATATTGGCCTGCAAAAGACAAGTTTAATGCATTTTTATTTTCTGGACACCAAGGGCTATTTAAGGGTATATTTATTATATTAAAAAGATAGAGAAAAAAAATCTGAGTTTTATACATTTCTTTTGCATGAAAATAGTTGAAATGGCTAATATTTTCAAAATATTTGGGAAAGTTATTTAAATATTTATTAAGGCTGGGGATAGGAAGCTGAAACAATTTAACAGATAAATATCCTATACACAACATAATTTATATAAAACTGTAGGTATATTTTAACAATAAAATGTAAATCACATATTACGAAACGTACAGCTAAAATGAGTCAAATATATCCTTTTCTAACATGACATTTCCATGAACCCATTTTGGAGACACACCATCTTACGCCACTTAATTAAGGACCCTCAAACTCAATGTTTTCTCAATGTGTCTGAGACGCCACGCTGCAGAGCCCGAGATGACCACAGAGATGACATCCACCTGTAAAGAGCCCTCCTGTTGACTCAGGACTTGGTGAGACTATGCTCGGAATGCCGGCAATCCCACTTAGCAGGAGGCTCTGCTGCATAAGTGTTAATTCTAAATGACCAGAAGCTACATCACCAACACAAAGTGTATTTATTGTTCAGTTTCAGGACACAGAAATAGGCGTGTGTGGGGGTTTAAGGGTATGATTGATGCCTACAAGCCCATGAACCGTACACTTATTTTGGTTGAACAACTGTTCTAAACAATTCGTCTTGGACGTGTTTGCAAATCTATCTTGAGACTAATTAAAAAAGGGGACAGGTGACGAAATTCTTGGTTCCAAAATAAAACCCTCTGTTTTGCTTTTGAATTGTATTCGAACTGCGCAGTCATCAATCTGATAACCTGAATCTTGCATTGGGAGAAAAACTTCAGGAGGTCACATGATAAGATGATTCACACGTATATCACTTAAACACCTCCGGGAGTAAGACCAGTCCGAACGCCATCTTGTGGTTGCTCTGAGAAAGACCGACTTTTGTGTCTGTGAGCACTGGGAAGAACACGTTGTCAGTGGGCGGGTGGGTGGGTGCTACAAGCAGAGTGCCAAGCAGTGTTGAAAGGTGTAGAAACTAAACAGTCCAGATTGCCACAACTAAACAAAACGTGTGGTGAGAGGTTTGCTTGATATCTATGACCATGTTTTAAAGGGGAAGGGCCACCAGCCACAAGTGTATCAGACAGAGATGGGAAGTAACAAAGTACAAAAACTTTGTTACTGTACTTAAGTAGATTTCTCTGGTATCAGTACTTCACTATACATTTTTCTGACAACTTTTTACTTTCACTCCTGTGTGTAGCCGTCTCTGCACTGTTGAACCTCTCTGGAGGAGGGGTTCGTTTTGGATAAAAACATGTGCTTCCTCTCTGTGTGTGTCGTGTTGCGGGGTGAGGGGATCCCTCTCTGAATTGCTCCTCCCAAGGTTTCTTCCATTTTTTCTCCTGTTGAGAGTTTTTCTGGGAGTTTTTCCTTGTCTTCCTTGAGGGTTTAGGTTGGTTGAGGGGCAGTTCTATGGGCGTATGTGAAGCCCTCTGTGACATGCTTGCGTGTAAAAAGGGCTATACAAATAAATTTGATTTGATTTACACTGTTATCATGTTGTTATTACACTGTTGTTACACTATTATTACACTGTTGTTACACTGTTATTACATTGTTATTACACTGTTGTTACACTGTAATTACACTCTGATTACACCGTTGTTACTTTGTCGCAGATATGGGAACATTTTGTGGAGGAGGATATAGCATTTTTTCTGGTATTAGTACTGAAAAAAAATAAGATGCTTTTTTTTTTTTTTTTTTACTTTAACTTGAGTGAAAAAGTGTTGTCAGTCCTTCAACTTTTAGTCATTAACTCTGAATTGCTCCTCCCAAGGTTTCTTCCATTTTTTCTCCTGTTGAGAGTTTTTCTGGGAGTTTTTCCTTGTCTTCCTTGAGGGTTTAGGTTGGTTGAGGGGCAGTTCTATGGGCGTATGTGAAGCCCTCTGTGACATGCTTGCGTGTAAAAAGGGCTATACAAATACATTTGATTTGATTTACACTGTTATCATGTTGTTATTACACTGTTGTTACACTATTATTACACTGTTATTACATTGTTACTACACTGTTGTTACACTGTTATTACATTGTTATTACACTGTTGTTACACTGTTATTACATTGTTATTACACTGTTGTTACACTGTAATTACACTCTGATTACACCGTTGTTACTTTGTCGCAGATATGGGAACATTTTGTGGAGGAGGATATAGCATTTTTTCTGGTATTAGTACTGAAAAAAAATAAGATGCTTTTTTTTTTTTTTTTTACTTTAACTTGAGTGAAAAAGTGCTGTCAGTCCTTCAACTTTTAGTCATTAACTCTGAATTGCTCCTCCCAAGGTTTCTTCCAGTTTTTCTCCTGTTGAGAGTTTTTCTGGGAGTTTTTCCTTGTCTTCCTTGAGGGTTTAGGTTGGTTGAGGGGCAGTTCTATGGGCGTATGTGAAGCCCTCTGTGACATGCTTGCGTGTAAAAAGGGCTATACAAATACATTTGATTTGATTTACACTGTTATCATGTTGTTATTACACTGTTGTTACACTATTATTACACTGTTATTACATTGTTATTACACTGTTGTTACACTGTTATTACATTGTTATTACACTGTTGTTACACTGTAATTACACTCTGATTACACCGTTGTTACTTTGTCGCAGATATGGGAACATTTTGTGGAGGAGGATATAGCATTTTTTCTGGTATTAGTACTGAAAAAAAATAAGATGCTTTTTTTTTTTTTTTTTTACTTTAACTTGAGTGAAAAAGTGTTGTCAGTCCTTCAACTTTTAGTCATTAACTCTGAATTGCTCCTCCCAATGTTTCTTCCATTTTTTCTCCTGTTGAGAGTTTTTATGGGAGTTTTTCCTTGTCTTCCTTGAGGGTTTAGGTTGGTTGAGGGGCAGTTCTATGGGCGTATGTGAAGCCCTCTGTGACATGCTTGCGTGTAAAAAGGGCTATACAAATACATTTGATTTGATTTACACTGTTATCATGTTGTTATTACACTGTTGTTACACTATTATTACACTGTTATTACATTGTTATTACACTGTTGTTACACTGTTAATACATTGTTATTACACTGTTGTTACACTGTTATTACATTGTTATTACACTGTTGTTACACTGTAATTACACTCTGATTACACCGTTGTTACTTTGTCGCAGATATGGGAACATTTTGTGGAGGAGGATATAGCATTTTTTCTGGTATTAGTACTGAAAAAAAATAAGATGCTTTTTTTTTTTTTTTTTTACTTTAACTTGAGTGAAAAAGTGTTGTCAGTCCTTCAACTTTTAGTCATTAACTCTGAATTGCTCCTCCCAAGGTTTCTTCCATTTTTTCTCCTGTTGAGAGTTTTTCTGGGAGTTTTTCCTTGTCTTCCTTGAGGGTTTAGGTTGGTTGAGGGGCAGTTCTATGGGCGTATGTGAAGCCCTCTGTGACATGCTTGCGTGTAAAAAGGGCTATACAAATAAATTTGATTTGATTTACACTGTTATCATGTTGTTATTACACTGTTGTTACACTATTATTACACTGTTATTACATTGTTATTACACTGTTGTTACACTGTTATTACATTGTTATTACACTGTTGTTACACTGTTATTACATTGTTATTACACTGTTGTTACACTGTAATTACACTCTGATTACACCGTTGTTACTTTGTCGCAGATATGGGAACATTTTGTGGAGGAGGATATAGCATTTTTTCTGGTATTAGTACTGAAAAAAAATAAGATGCTTTTTTTTTTTTTTTTTTACTTTAACTTGAGTGAAAAAGTGTTGTCAGTCCTTCAACTTTTAGTCATTAACTCTGAATTGCTCCTCCCAAGGTTTCTTCCATTTTTTCTCCTGTTGAGAGTTTTTCTGGGAGTTTTTCCTTGTCTTCCTTGAGGGTTTAGGTTGGTTGAGGGGCAGTTCTATGGGCGTATGTGAAGCCCTCTGTGACATGCTTGCGTGTAAAAAGGGCTATACAAATAAATTTGATTTGATTTACACTGTTATCATGTTGTTATTACACTGTTGTTACACTATTATTACACTGTTATTACATTGTTATTACACTGTTGTTACACTGTTATTACATTGTTATTACACTGTTGTTACACTGTAATTACACTCTGATTACACCGTTGTTACTTTGTCGCAGATATGGGAACATTTTGTGGAGGAGGATATAGCATTTTTTCTGGTATTAGTACTGAAAAAAAATAAGATGCTTTTTTTTTTTTTACTTTAACTTGAGTGAAAAAGTGTTGTCAGTCCTTCAACTTTTAGTCATTAACTCTGAATTGCTCCTCCCAAGGTTTCTTCCATTTTTTCTCCTGTTGAGAGTTTTTCTGGGAGTTTTTCCTTGTCTTCCTTGAGGGTTTAGGTTGGTTGAGGGGCAGTTCTATGGGCGTATGTGAAGCCCTCTGTGACATGCTTGCGTGTAAAAAGGGCTATACAAATACATTTGATTTGATTTACACTGTTATCATGTTGTTATTACACTGTTGTTACACTATTATTACACTGTTATTACATTGTTACTACACTGTTGTTACACTGTTATTACATTGTTATTACACTGTTGTTACACTGTTATTACATTGTTATTACACTGTTGTTACACTATTATTACACTGTTATTACATTGTTATTACACTGTTGTTACACTGTTATTACATTGTTATTACACTGTTGTTACACTGTTATTACATTGTTATTACACTGTTGTTACACTGTAATTACACTCTGATTACACCGTTGTTACTTTGTCGCAGATATGGGAACATTTTGTGGAGGAGGATATAGCATTTTTTCTGGTATTAGTACTGAAAAAAAATAAGATGCTTTTTTTTTTTTTTTTTTACTTTAACTTGAGTGAAAAAGTGTTGTCAGTCCTTCAACTTTTAGTCATTAACTCTGAATTGCTCCTCCCAAGGTTTCTTCCATTTTTTCTCCTGTTGAGAGTTTTTCTGGGAGTTTTTCCTTGTCTTCCTTGAGGGTTTAGGTTGGTTGAGGGGCAGTTCTATGGGCGTATGTGAAGCCCTCTGTGACATGCTTGCGTGTAAAAAGGGCTATACAAATAAATTTGATTTGATTTACACTGTTATCATGTTGTTATTACACTGTTGTTACACTATTATTACACTGTTATTACATTGTTATTACACTGTTGTTACACTGTTATTACATTGTTATTACACTGTTGTTACACTGTAATTACACTCTGATTACACCGTTGTTACTTTGTCGCAGATATGGGAACATTTTGTGGAGGAGGATATAGCATTTTTTCTGGTATTAGTACTGAAAAAAAATAAGATGCTTTTTTTTTTTTTTACTTTAACTTGAGTGAAAAAGTGTTGTCAGTCCTTCAACTTTTAGTCATTAACTCTGAATTGCTCCTCCCAAGGTTTCTTCCATTTTTTCTCCTGTTGAGAGTTTTTCTGGGAGTTTTTCCTTGTCTTCCTTGAGGGTTTAGGTTGGTTGAGGGGCAGTTCTATGGGCGTATGTGAAGCCCTCTGTGACATGCTTGCGTGTAAAAAGGGCTATACAAATACATTTGATTTGATTTACACTGTTATCATGTTGTTATTACACTGTTGTTACACTATTATTACACTGTTATTACATTGTTACTACACTGTTGTTACACTGTTATTACATTGTTATTACACTGTTGTTACACTGTTATTACATTGTTATTACACTGTTGTTACACTGTAATTACACTCTGATTACACCGTTGTTACTTTGTCGCAGATATGGGAACATTTTGTGGAGGAGGATATAGCATTTTTTCTGGTATTAGTACTGAAAAAAAATAAGATGCTTTTTTTTTTTTTACTTTAACTTGAGTGAAAAAGTGTTGTCAGTCCTTCAACTTTTAGTCATTAACTCTGAATTGCTCCTCCCAAGGTTTCTTCCATTTTTTCTCCTGTTGAGAGTTTTTCTGGGAGTTTTTCCTTGTCTTCCTTGAGGGTTTAGGTTGGTTGAGGGGCAGTTCTATGGGCGTATGTGAAGCCCTCTGTGACATGCTTGCATGTAAAAAGGGCTATACAAATAAATTTGATTTGATTTACACTGTTATCATGTTGTTATTACACTGTTGTTACACTATTATTACACTGTTATTACATTGTTACTACACTGTTGTTACACTGTTATTACATTGTTATTACACTGTTGTTACACTGTTATTACATTGTTATTACACTGTTGTTACACTGTAATTACACTCTGATTACACCGTTGTTACTTTGTCGCAGATATGGGAACATTTTGTGGAGGAGGATATAGCATTTTTTCTGGTATTAGTACTGAAAAAAAATAAGATGCGTTTTTTTTTTTTTTTTTACTTTAACTTGAGTGAAAAAGTGTTGTCAGTCCTTCAACTTTTAGTCATTAACTCTGAATTGCTCCTCCCAAGGTTTCTTCCATTTTTTCTCCTGTTGAGAGTTTTTCTGGGAGTTTTTCCTTGTCTTCCTTGAGGGTTTAGGTTGGTTGAGGGGCAGTTCTATGGGCGTATGTGAAGCCCTCTGTGACATGCTTGCATGTAAAAAGGGCTATACAAATAAATTTGATTTGATTTACACTGTTATCATGTTGTTATTACACTGTTGTTACACTATTATTACACTGTTATTACATTGTTACTACACTGTTGTTACACTGTTATTACATTGTTATTACACTGTTGTTACACTGTTATTACATTGTTATTACACTGTTGTTACACTGTAATTACACTCTGATTACACCGTTGTTACTTTGTCGCAGATATGGGAACATTTTGTGGAGGAGGATATAGCATTTTTTCTGGTATTAGTACTGAAAAAAAATAAGATGCGTTTTTTTTTTTTTTTTTACTTTAACTTGAGTGAAAAAGTGCTGTCAGTCCTTCAACTTTTAGTCATTAACTCTGAATTGCTCCTCCCAAGGTTTCTTCCAGTTTTTCTCCTGTTGAGAGTTTTTCTGGGAGTTTTTCCTTGTCTTCCTTGAGGGTTTAGGTTGGTTGAGGGGCAGTTCTATGGGCGTATGTGAAGCCCTCTGTGACATGCTTGCGTGTAAAAAGGGCTATACAAATAAATTTGATTTGATTTACACTGTTATCATGTTGTTATTACACTGTTGTTACACTATTATTACACTGTTATTACATTGTTATTACACTGTTGTTACACTGTTATTACATTGTTATTACACTGTTGTTACACTGTAATTACACTCTGATTACACCGTTGTTACTTTGTCGCAGATATGGGAACATTTTGTGGAGGAGGATATAGCATTTTTTCTGGTATTAGTACTGAAAAAAAATAAGATGCTTTTTTTTTTTTTTTTTACTTTAACTTGAGTGAAAAAGTGTTGTCAGTCCTTCAACTTTTAGTCATTAACTCTGAATTGCTCCTCCCAAGGTTTCTTCCATTTTTTCTCCTGTTGAGAGTTTTTCTGGGAGTTTTTCCTTGTCTTCCTTGAGGGTTTAGGTTGGTTGAGGGGCAGTTCTATGGGCGTATGTGAAGCCCTCTGTGACATGCTTGCGTGTAAAAAGGGCTATACAAATAAATTTGATTTGATTTACACTGTTATCATGTTGTTATTACACTGTTGTTACACTATTATTACATTGTTATTACACTGTTGTTACACTGTTATTACATTGTTATTACACTGTTGTTACACTGTAATTACACTCTGATTACACCGTTGTTACTTTGTCGCAGATATGGGAACATTTTGTGGAGGAGGATATAGCATTCTTTCTGGTATTAGTACTGAAAAAAAATAAGATGCTTTTTTTTTTTTTTACTTTAACTTGAGTGAAAAAGTGTTGTCAGTCCTTCAACTTTTAGTCATTAACTCTGAATTGCTCCTCCCAAGGTTTCTTCCATTTTTTCTCCTGTTGAGAGTTTTTCTGGGAGTTTTTCCTTGTCTTCCTTGAGGGTTTAGGTTGGTTGAGGGGCAGTTCTATGGGCGTATGTGAAGCCCTCTGTGACATGCTTGCGTGTAAAAAGGGCTATACAAATAAATTTGATTTGATTTACACTGTTATCATGTTGTTATTACACTGTTGTTACACTATTATTACACTGTTATTACATTGTTATTACACTGTTGTTACACTGTTATTACATTGTTATTACACTGTTGTTACACTGTAATTACACTCTGATTACACCGTTGTTACTTTGTCGCAGATATGGGAACATTTTGTGGAGGAGGATATAGCATTTTTTCTGGTATTAGTACTGAAAAAAAATAAGATGCTTTTTTTTTTTTTTTTTTACTTTAACTTGAGTGAAAAAGTGCTGTCAGTCCTTCAACTTTTAGTCATTAACTCTGAATTGCTCCTCCCAAGGTTTCTTCCATTTTTTCTCCTGTTGAGAGTTTTTCTGGGAGTTTTTCCTTGTCTTCCTTGAGGGTTTAGGTTGGTTGAGGGGAAGTTCTATGGGCGTATGTGAAGCCCTCTGTGACATGCTTGCGTGTAAAAAGGGCTATACAAATAAATTTGATTTGATTTACACTGTTATCATGTTGTTATTACACTGTTGTTACACTATTATTACACTGTTATTACATTGTTATTACACTGTTGTTACACTGTTATTACATTGTTATTACACTGTTGTTACACTGTAATTACACTCTGATTACACCGTTGTTACTTTGTCGCAGATATGGGAACATTTTGTGGAGGAGGATATAGCATTTTTTCTGGTATTAGTACTGAAAAAAAATAAGATGCTTTTTTTTTTTTTTTTTTACTTTAACTTGAGTGAAAAAGTGTTGTCAGTCCTTCAACTTTTAGTCATTAACTCTGAATTGCTCCTCCCAAGGTTTCTTCCATTTTTTCTCCTGTTGAGAGTTTTTCTGGGAGTTTTTCCTTGTCTTCCTTGAGGGTTTAGGTTGGTTGAGGGGCAGTTCTATGGGCGTATGTGAAGCCCTCTGTGACATGCTTGCGTGTAAAAAGGGCTATACAAATAAATTTGATTTGATTTACACCGTTATCATGTTGTTATTACACTGTTGTTACACTATTATTACACTGTTATTACATTGTTATTACACTGTTGTTACACTGTTATTACATTGTTATTACACTGTTGTTACACTGTTATTACATTGTTATTACACTGTTGTTACACTGTAATTACACTCTGATTACACCGTTGTTACTTTGTCGCAGATATGGGAACATTTTGTGGAGGAGGATATAGCATTTTTTCTGGTATTAGTACTGAAAAAAAATAAGATGCTTTTTTTTTTTTTTTTTTACTTTAACTTGAGTGAAAAAGTGCTGTCAGTCCTTCAACTTTTAGTCATTAACTCTGAATTGCTCCTCCCAAGGTTTCTTCCATTTTTTCTCCTGTTGAGAGTTTTTCTGGGAGTTTTTCCTTGTCTTCCTTGAGGGTTTAGGTTGGTTGAGGGGAAGTTCTATGGGCGTATGTGAAGCCCTCTGTGACATGCTTGCGTGTAAAAAGGGCTATACAAATAAATTTGATTTGATTTACACTGTTATCATGTTGTTATTACACTGTTGTTACACTATTATTACACTGTTATTACATTGTTATTACACTGTTGTTACACTGTTATTACATTGTTATTACACTGTTGTTACACTGTAATTACACTCTGATTACACCGTTGTTACTTTGTCGCAGATATGGGAACATTTTGTGGAGGAGGATATAGCATTTTTTCTGGTATTAGTACTGAAAAAAAATAAGATGCTTTTTTTTTTTTTTTTTTACTTTAACTTGAGTGAAAAAGTGTTGTCAGTCCTTCAACTTTTAGTCATTAACTCTTTTTAAACATGAGTTACTGTACTTCTACTTGAGTGAAGGATGCGTGTAGCTTTGCCGTCTCTGGCATCAGTTTGTTCTCTATCCAGGGCACAGTAGATTTTTTTCTGTTTCGCGTTTGGACAAGGACGAATGTTTACGGAAGCCGATAGGTCATCATCAAGGAAAACATTGCTGCAAAGATGGCAGCCGCCGAAATCACTGGTGTGTCAGATGAACCCCTTAAATTATCAGAATTATTAGATCACGGGTGGAAATTATTTGAGGAAGTCGATTGTACCAATGAACCCATGGCAGCGACCCACATACAAGTTAAAATAAAGCGCGGAATAACGCAACTTGAAGAGGCTTCGCGAATGGTTGCCCAGCTCGATTTGTTCAGGTAGTGTACTAGCTAAAGCTAGCTAGCCTTGCTATGGTACGCAACGCTAGCCCTGTTGTCCAACGTCGTTAGCTTGTGATAGTACTATATTGCTAACAATATTGGTTGTGTTATAGCTGTCGATATTAAACGTAGTGTCACACATCAACATATTTCCAACACATAACTAGTTAGATATGAAACTAATTTTAAGACAAGCTAACGTGTCGCAATAGGCTAGGAAATTAGCTCACGACAGTTCACCAAACTTTAGCATGTTCATGATGGTAGCTTGCCTTTGCAGGCTAATTTGCTAGTTAGCTTTAGCTAACGTTACTGCGTTTTGGACAGCTAGCAGCCATTGCTAAAGGACCTCTTAGCTTCTCTCCATTGTTCCTTGTACTAATCATTTGGATGTATGTTTCAGTCGCAATGAAGAGTTGGAGGAGATGGCAACTGCTGATTTGAAGTACTTGCTGTTACCTGCGTTTCTGGGAGCGCTTACTATGAAGCAAGTGAACTTGGCCAAACGACTGGAGCAAGTTCAGATTGCCAGGGTGTACTTCTTAGACTTCTTGAGAAGGTGTAAGGAGTATGACCTCTCAAAATTTGAACTACCCAAGACAAGCGAAGACTCGCCAGGCACTTCGGAAGAATTAGAACAGGGGCCCTGCCACCTCCCCCAAACCGCCAGACCTAGTTGCAATGGCAACTCAGAGACAAGCAAAGATCGAAAGGTCACAAAAATAACTGTTTACATTTAGCTAGTCCGTCCTTTATGTTTTACGTTGACACAGTGTTTGTTGTTCGATATGGACTCTCATGTGAACTATGGAGTGCTTCTTTACCCACCCATTTTTATATATGTATTTGAATGAATTTAAATAATGTCAGTACTACAGTTTATAACTGATGTTAGAACTGGACCTCGAGTAACCTTCCAACATTTGAAACTGTTTAGATACAAGCAGAAGAAGGACACGGAAGCAAAGCTATCGGAGATCAAGGCAGCTGTCGACAGTGGAACGGCAGATGATGAGATTGTAAGAGACTTCTACCTTCTCAATGTCAGGAAATGGATTTCCATATCCCTGGAGGAAATCGAGAGTATTGACCAGGAATTGGAGATTCTGAAAAGGATGGATTTTCTGAAACAGGTAGGCCTAGTTCGATATTTACACCGGTTGTTTACGGAATGTTAAATTAACAAGCAGGTGTATCGTTGAGAACCTAACGCATGATCTCTCGTGTAGACTTCAACAGAGCCCTCACAAACCAAACACAGGCCACCCATGAAGCCTTTCATCCTCACCAAAGATGCTGCACAAGCACGGTACGTGTCAACAAAGTGCTCCTACGATGTGTTGGCCACTGAAGTTTCCCCCTAAAATGTACTATTAATCAACTAACTGAATGAATTGACATTCGGCATTAAGTAACCCTGTGTCTTGTCTCTGCTTGGCGTGCAGAGTGTTTGGGGCTGGCTACCCCAGCCTCCCCACCATGACGGTGGATGACTGGTACGAGCAGCACAGAAAGAAGGGTGCTCTTCCTGACCAAGGCATCCCCCGGAGCGCTGGTAAGATCTCCAACCTACTGTAGTGGGCACTAATCCACACCATGACCCTTTCGAAAGATAGTGTTTATTTACGTCTCGTTAAAATGTTCCGTCGTTTCTGTTCTGTTTGTAGCCGACTTCGATGCCGAGGAGCGGGCCAGAGAAGAGAAGGAGATGCTGGTGGAGAATGACGACGAAGAGGCTTTGCAGAAGGCCAAGGACTGGGACAACTGGAAGGACACGCATCGCAGAGGCTACGGGAACCGCAAGAACATGGGCTGACGAGCCGGGCTCCTCCCGGACGCAGCCCCACAGTGCCCTGCCCGGCACACAGCGGTCCACACATCTCTGTTACCACAATATTAAAGAAACGGTGACACAACAGCTGTGTGATAAGGATGGCCTTAAAGGGGAAGCTGTGTGTGATAAGGATGGCCTTAAAGGGGAAGTTTCCACAACACAAGAGGACAGGTTTATCATCCGTCTTTTGGTTCTGAGTCTGCAAACCCTGGATTCCTTCCAGTGTGGTAGTATCAGTGGTACATCTTTATTTATTTGTGTCCGTTGATATGATCTCACCTGCATTGGAAGCAAGATTTAACACCAAGACCACGAGTCATTGGTCTAGCTGGGTCTAATATGAAGTGCATCTGTAATTTAATTCTGTCATTGTTTCTGAAAGTCAAAATTCAAGACCTACTATGTTGACTGTGGAATGGCGTTGACAGTATAGTAAGCAATAGAACATTACTTTGGTATTCATTTCATCAAAAGGACGACTTAAAAGGTGAGCTGGTTTGGAATCTGATGACAGCTACATGATATCCCATTTGTAAAACAAACCCACATTTCTATTTCAAAACGTGCGTTCCTAATGGTGTAGATGTTCTTTGGGTTACCGAGTAGTGATTCATATGTTAGTACGATGCATTTCATCATCCTAACTTAATTCTAGGTAAATGATTTTTTTTTTAAATGTACTTGACTTTTCAACATGTATTAAAGAAACACGTTTCCAATTTCGTCACAGTTGCTGTTTTAAAAAGCACTTTTTCAGATTCAGATTTGGGGTTGGTATACTTTAAACCGCCAGTGAACTGCACGGCCCCAAACTGTACATTTTTGTTGCTGCTTTGTATTGACATGCCACCCCCCCATTTCCCCATATTTGCTTACTTCCTGAATAAACAAGAGTAATGATTAAGACACAAGGGTTTCTGACAGTTGTCTCCATTTCACACAGTATACACAACTACAATTACAGAAAAGCCCAATGGAATGTTATAAGTATATTTTATATTTTGCTAGCTGTAGAAGTAGACTACAACCACAGACGTCATTCTTCAAAGTTCAGGCAGTCATCTAAGCTGCAATCTGTTATCTTTAAGATCCACATCCTAACCCTCTGGTAAGACTTTCATTGTGTTTGTGTTGGATTTTTTTTACTCCTTACTGCGTCAAAATCGGCCCTCCACTTCCCTGCCAGTACACAGCACAATGGAGAATGAAGGCCAGACTTGCTGTCCACACAGATTCTTTCCCTGTCAGGGTAGGCGGAAATTGAGGCGTTTGATCTGAATTCTAAAGGGGCTTGTTGGGGCTGGTAAAAGCATCTATTGTATGTAAATTATTCACACAAGGGCATATGACTTCTACTGTGCAGGGCAGTGGCTAGTGTGAGGAATCATTAGCAATGCAAACTCATGGTGGTCTTGTTCACAGACTCACCAATGGGGAAAAAAAATTGCGAAACTAATTCAATAGTTGATGGGCGTGTTCGTGCACTATTTCATCTAAAGGTAAATAGATACTTTTTCATGTTTCAGTAAGGAATGTTTTAGTTTATTAAGCAACAGTAAAGAAAGGGACACTTACATCTGTTCCTACTTAGATTATTTACTCTTCATTTGTATGAATTATGGAATAATTTGTACTGTTACCTTTCTGCTTATATAAAATGAACCCTACATAATAATTGTTGCTAATGGCTTACATAGAAAATGTGATGATTGACTACTCCATATAAAGTTTGACATATTTAAACTTGATGTTATGTACACACTATAGGTTTGGCAGTTGAATTCTACATTGCTTCCACTCCAGTATTTGTTATATTATGAAATGTTTTAGTTGTTTAGGTATTAACCAATACTGGTTGCAAAGTATGGCCATCCGAAAAAAAAAAAACTAAAAACATATATATTTTTAAAAGCTTTTCACTAAATGTGTTTTATAAGTTTTGCTTTTAATTATTTATTGACCTTGATCTTTTTTTTTTTTTTTAATGATTAAACTTTGATTCTTTTTAATTTCTATTACTATATGCTCTGTAGCACTTGGAGATCGCTTAAATATAGAGTGCAATATAAATACAATTTATTATTATTATTATTATTCTGCATCAGTCTGCTCTGTGATCCATAGACAATACTGACACATGCAAACTGTAGCCAGAACAACACTAAGACTTAATATCTATATGCGATTTATAACATTATTCAAACACAAAAGTAAGCGATTAGTTTACCGGCCAGTTTGGTGGCACCATCACCTCGGCACAGAGGTCAAAGACTCCACCCAGCCGTGCTGGTGGATTTGGGGAAAGCAGGTCATGTGACACGTAGTGCCAGAACGTAGCCATGCCCTCTTAAGAGGCCCGCCAGCCTGGAGCTGCGTAGAGAGGCTCTCCTCCTCTGGACACACATCCATGTGCTCTCTTCACCGGCGGGTCGTCGCTGTGCTCAACCCTGGGAGCTGCATATGCCTCTAACCCCTCCAGCTGAGCCTGGTAACTACTGACGCTCCCTGTCGAGCAGAGACAACAGGACGATTAAGAAAGGAACATTTTGAAAGCTATTTCTATTCTTTTTTCTTTTCCATCTTTGTGTCTGGAGAGTCTCATGTCACCTGGTCTTTAAAGGCTTCGTGTTTTATTGCCCTGATCACTGAACCATGGTAGGGTGGAACTGTCTGTTGAAGCTGGAAAGTGGATTATGAGGTTTTCTGTGGTAAAATAGTGTTTTTTGTTTGTTTGTAGGTTAACTCCCAATGGACTTAAGGAAAAGCTGAAAAAAGTCAAAATGGTCAAAAAGGGTAAGGTTATTCCTAACTAACTTTCTGTTTTTTTTCAGACCCGGAACCGAAAATGAACTGGGCGTCCTTTTATGCCGTCGTCAGCGGTGTAAACAGACACTCGACTGGAATCGGTCGCATCTGGCTCTCTGTGCTGTTTATCTTCCGTATCCTGGTCCTGGTGGTGGCGGCCGAGAGCGTGTGGGGCGACGAGAAGTCGGGCTTCACCTGCAACACCCAGCAGCCTGGCTGCAACAGCGTCTGCTACGACCACTTCTTCCCCATCTCCCACATCCGCCTGTGGGCCCTGCAGCTCATCCTGGTGTCGACCCCGGCCCTGCTGGTGGCCATGCACGTGGCCCACCGCCGCCACATCGACAAGAAGCTCTACAAGCTGTCTGGCCGAGCCAGTCCCAAGGAGCTGGAGCAGATCAAGACCCAGAAGATGAAGATCACCGGGGCTCTGTGGTGGACGTACATCATCAGCCTGTTCTTCAGGATCGTCTTCGAGTCGGTCTTCATGTACATCTTCTACATGATCTACCCAGGCTACAAGATGATCCGGCTGGTGAAGTGTGACTCGTACCCGTGCCCCAACATCGTGGACTGCTTCGTGTCCCGGCCCACAGAGAAGACGGTGTTCACCGTGTTCATGCTGGCCGTGTCGGGGATCTGCATTCCTGCTCAACATCGCAGAGGTGATCTTCCTGGTTGGGAAGGCCTGTGGACGGCACTTGATAAGCAATGCTGGAGACTCTTCCATGGGAGCGTGGATCACACAGAAGCTGTGTTCCTACTAGAGCAAACAGAACAGAGGAGCGTCCAATCAGGACGAGGCATGCGAGTCAGCGGTGACGAAGGGAAGCTTTAGATAATAAAACTGACGGTTCTGCTCTCTGCTTTGTTTTGAGACCTGTTCGTTGAAGTACCACGGCTTTCAAGTCATTAAGCCATCAAGCAGGAAATACACAGACTTATGTTTTGTATTTGTGTTGAATTTATTCACCAAAACGTACTGTAAGGACTATTTTCGTTCACATGGAAGAAGCTTGTTCTGTTGAGAGAGTGAGAGTGGTATATTTCTACAGAGATTTCAACAGTTTCTAGTCATCTGATTATAATTAACAACCAGAGCGTTAGACACTAATAAACATGGCTCCTACCAGGTCATATTTGAAGGGATTTTCTCTCAAGTTGACCTGCTAATGACGGATGATAGAACAGAATATTCTCTGAAATTGTGTCTGATTTTCTCAGTTTTCTCAAACGATCACAAACAGCAGTTTCCACAGCTCCTCAGTACCTTGGCTGTTCACCCTCAGTCCACTACAGAATATCCTCCCTCGCACTCGATTCATAAAAAATGGCTGTGCTGAAAGTACGTGGCACTAAACACACTGTAAGTTTATACTTCATAATGTTTGTGGCATTTTAGTTTTAGGTAGTTTATGTTAATGCTGTGTATTTTAAGATCTTGTATGAAGAAAAGGCTTGAACAAGTTTGTCATATATATATATATATGTCTAAATTAAAACGTGCAAAAAGCAGAACAGTACCTTGTTGTGTTACTGAAAATAGCTGGTAAATTAATTGTTTCATGCAAATAAATGGTCATTTACAAAATATTTATGACACACTTGTAGTTGATACAAGGTATAGTCTCTATGCAATTGTTATTAATGTTTAAAAAAAAAGATGATTTAATGAATCTAAACAATAATACCGCCACATTGTTGTCACAGTATGTCAAGTAATGTCCATCCATGTAATACCTTAACATACCACATGGTGGCATCAGAAACTTAGCATACAGGGGGCATGACCATTTTATGGTTCCTTCACATATCATCTCAGAATGGGATCAAAATGAATAAACTGTATTAAATAAAATCCTAATCACAAACTGTGTTGTTCTCTTCTAACACCCAAGGAGGTCCTGAACGCTGTTTAAGCACCTGTGACAGCTCATCTCAGTCCCCCTGAGCCAAGACTCACACAGGAGGGCAGAGGGCGTGCTACCAGGTTATCAATAGCATAGTCTAGCGAGAGGTCAGTCTCAAAGTACAAAGTATTGCCCCTGCGGGCAGCTGGCTCTCTGGGGACAAGTGCGAGGGCACTTCTCTTTTTCTGGATCCCGTCAGGGCAACCCATATATGGACGGTATATCAGGTGTGAGGTCGGCTATGCCAGGAGATAGTTACTAACAATGAACTTCTTCTGTCTCTGAGACTGTATGTACAGCAACACCAAATTTAAAAGCTTGGAATCTGGTGTAGCCACTCAGAGATATTTAACAAAATAATTTTTGATAACTTGATTCAAGTTTTGGACATAGCCTATTTGTTTACTAATAAACCCTCCCTGCTTTAAGAGCTATCACAGCTGTTTTGCTCCGCGTTAATGTGTCAGACTGTCTTTCAAATGAAAAGGTTACAGCCGGGTCATTTTGACTGTTCAGGATCGTTTGTCTCCTTCCTCAGGTTAAACAAATCCAGCCGTGTTCTTCAGAAGGATGTCCTCTGTTGAGTTTAGAACCACCACACACTGGGAGTTTCCATCCAGACCATTAAACAATTCCTCGTACGTGCCAGTCAGTCACAACATGACAATGATGGGAGGTCTTGCCTTTCCCATCTCACACGTTCTCCCACGCAGTCACAGGCTGCCTGACCCTCCACCTTCCAGCTCCCATCTCACCAGACCCCCCCCCAGCCTCCCCCAGCCTCCCCCAGCCCCCCCCAGGCCCCCCCAGCCGCCGGAGGGAGATAACCAAGCCACTCCCTTTTTACTTGAAGTATATTTAGAGCAACGCAGACTAAAACCCACCCCCCATTGGACTATTTAACCATCAGTCAGATGTACAGAAACACCACTTAAGCAGTGAGCTTGATAATTCTCTTTGGGGAGGGAATTTTCATCCTTCGCTGGCACGGGGAAGGGGTGTGCTAGCAGGGGCCCAGCTACAGTTTACTTCTTATACGAGAGTCGTATGTGGTTTATACGACTGGGATTCAAGAAGAGAGAGCTGAACGTAGAGGCTGGAGACCAGAGAGAGCAGCAGATCAGCTGAGGGGTGTCACACGGCCAGAGGACATGTCTCTCTCAGTGGGGGAGGAGAGACACAGCCAGCACACTGCATCTGGCTCCCAACTCGAATGAAATACCAACACAATAAGGTGGGTCTTGACACACGTTTCACTGAAGATTTCAACAAATATACTTGTTTTAGAAATTTTTTGTGTGTGTTGTTGCAAGTACACACAAACAACTCTGGTGTTTGTGTGTAACTGTTGAAAAGGCTAGGGTTTGCTCCTGTAGGAAGAGCTCTGCTAGAAGAACATATTCCACTGTACGAGTCATCAGATCGAGTCTTTCTTAGATGTCACTGACTCTTTTCCATTAGATTATGTTTCAAAATGGAAAACTGAGAGAGGAGTCAAGTTCTTTTTTTAAACTTACTGTTGCTCCCTGTAATGACATCCAACAGCATGAGTCTTAGTAGCTGCTAGTTCAAGTCACCGTGACTCAGAGGACAACTACAGCTGTGATGATTTCATGTCATGGTGCCATGTGATGGATTATGAAGAGAGCAGTGAGGAGAAATGCAGAAGTCTAGATTCCCTCAAGTAGTTGTGAAACTTGTGATGATAAATTGGAATCAAATGAATCAGAAAACAATTTACAGACATAAACCAATGACTGGATGTTTTATCTTGGCAATGGATATAGATAGAAGAAAAAAGATGGAAATAGATAAATATTCAGCCCCCGCGTTGACAGATAAAAACATGAATATGAAATAGGGCTGGGCGATATATATTTTTTATATCTCGATATTGTCAAAATGTTTACGATATTCGATATATATCTCAATATGTTTGCATTTTCATTTAAATAATAATAAATAAAAACATTAGAAACATTTGTCCCCATTAGAAACCCCCCAAAAAACATTTTGATAGAACAGCTATTGTTACAAAGTACAAAATGTGTAGTGCAAATTTAAGCAGTTGCTATAACATGGTACTTGCAACTTGACAAAATGGACCTCACATGGACATGCTCTTTGTGAGCATGTGCACAAACGTTGTCTGTGTGTGTGTCTGTGTGTCTGTGTGTTGTGTCTGTGTGTGTTGTGTGTGCACACAGAGGAGCCAGACTGGTGATCTTAAAACACAAGCAACACAAGGACCAGCAAAACAATAAAATAATAATAATATTCGATATTCACAATATTTTCAAATTTTCCATCGTCAAAATTATTGCGATATTATCGCTAATATTCGATATATCGCCCAGCCCTAATATGAAACGTCCATCAAAGTCTTGGTTTGGTCAGCACAATGTGAATTATGAGTCAAGGACTGAAACAAAAGAATAAACCTATGAATGTGCTCATGTTCACACATGGTGTTATATATCATAGCAGAGTAATAGTTCATCTGTTTGATATGACTTCTCATTGAGGAATAAGTGTTAGTTGAAGAGTGGACATCCTGTTGTTGTCACGGTGCTTCTAAAGCACAGGCTTCAATAAAATGTGCTTCTTCAATTACAAACTAGAGTTTTTTTCCAAGTGCTTTCAAGCATATTGAAACTATCTGGCAACATGGCAAAAGGCCATGTTCAGGATTTTCTGTGGGTAAAAGAAAATACCTTCATGTTCGTCTCTGCATGAAACAAAATGTTTTAGAACAAAAAGAAACTAACGAGAGAAACTTGGAGCGAAGCATCCATATGAAGGAATCTGGTTAATCAAAGAAAAGCACTCTCCAGCAAATAAAAAGTCTTGCATTTACGTGCCAAAAACGACAAAACAAATGAAGGCGCTGGAGAGGTCAGTAAAATGTTTTGGCTTTCATCTCCGCGTGCTGAAGTGTGCAACAAAATCCGTTCAAAAGGAAAATCATCATGTCCGAAGCTGAGCGATATATACCACCCCAGGTTTAATGACTGAGAAAACTGTGAACAATACTCAAGCCCTCCAAACTGCCATCCATGAATGTTCTAGACCAAATCCTTGTTTCTCTGCCATCTGGGTTTCAATCCCAAGATCGTAGCCTACCTTGTTTCTGTTTACATAGTTTAAAGTGAACTTCATCTCTGGTTGTAGGTTCCTGAGGTGGATCTCTCTGGAAGACTGAGCGTATGTGTGCGCCACCATGGGGGACTGGAACTTGCTGGGGAAGTTGCTGGAGAGTGCCCAGGAACACTCCACAGTCGTGGGCAAAGTCTGGCTGACCGTGCTGTTCATCTTCCGCATCCTGGTTCTCGGGACCGCGGCGGAGAAGGTGTGGGGTGACGAACAGTCCGGATTCACCTGCGACACCAAGCAGCCCGGTTGTCAGAACGTCTGCTACGACAAAACTTTTCCCATCTCTCACATTCGCTTCTGGGTGCTGCAGATCATCTTCGTGTCTACGCCCACGCTCATCTACCTGGGACACATACTGCACCTGGTGCGCATGGAAGAGAAGCACAAGCAGAAGGAACAACCCAATCTGACGATTAGCAACGACAAGCAACAGCTGCTTCCGGGGACCAAGGCCAAGAAGGCTCCTGTTAGGGACGAGCAGGGCCGGATCCGTCTGCAGGGGGTCCTGCTCCGCACGTACGTCTTCAACATAATCTTCAAGACTCTGTTTGAGGTGGGCTTTATCGTAGCACAGTACTTACTGTACGGCTTTGAGCTGAAGCCGCTCTACACATGTAACCGCTCCCCCTGCCCTAACGTGGTCAACTGTTACATCTCCCGTCCGACGGAAAAGACCATTTTCATCATCTTCATGTTAGCGGTGGCCTGCGTCTCACTGCTGCTTAATCTAGTGGAGATTTACCATCTGGGTTTCACCAAGTGTCGCCAGGGCCTCCGCTACAAACGGTCTCAGGCCGCGTCGGAAGCGGCATCCAAGACCGCTAGCGAGACTGTTGTACCATTTGTTCCCAGGTATAATTACTTCCCCAGTCATCACCAGGCTTCTGAGCCGTACCACTCTGACAAATACAGCCTGACTGAACCAGACTCTACCTACCACCCCTACAACAGCAAGGTGGCTTACAAGCAGAACAGAGATAACCTGGCCGTGGAGAGGAACAGTAAACCGGAAGGGGATGACATGAAGGAGGCCAGGTCCAGCCCTGTTCTGGGAGTACACGAAGAGAATCAACGACGAACGAGTCGATCAAGCAAGCACAGCAACAACAAGACAAGACTCGATGATCTTAAGGTCTAAGTTTCCTCAAAGAGTGACATGTTTAAATTGTCTATGCCTTAACTTCTCTCATGAAAATCTCACCCAGATTAGGATGCATGACACAGACCTGTTTCAAGATTAGTTTCATTTTGTACATAATTTACTTGAATTGAAGAAGCATTCTAAAGCAAATGTTTGAGGAATGAACCTAGAAAAGTAGCTAGAATCAGTTGTCAACACCGGCTTGTCTAGAACTGCCTTGTTTTATATTGTTTACTTGATTAGGTAGTCCATGATGTCCTTATTTCTTGAATACGGAACAGAATCTGCACGCTGTTTTAATCAACAGCAGTTTTTCTTTTTTTAACATAAATCCCGCAATGACAGAAGTGGACCCAACTGTTCACACCAGAGTCGGTTGGAAAGAAACCAAACTCAACTGTCCCATTACAGCTGAAAGTCTGAACGTTTCAGAAGGTATTGAAGGCAAATGACACATTTTGACCGAAAGCACTTCCGTTGTCCTAACTGTCCAACGTGATCGGTTCAACATCAAATGAATCACATGAAATCAGATTTGTATCTGTGTATAGGTTCATACTGTTGTCCGGAATCAAGTCTGCATAACAACAGCACAGATTAGACTGATTTAATAACGGCTTTGTGGATTGTTATAAACAAAACTATAAAATATATAACTCATTGTTGTAAAGACATTTGAAAAACATGACAATGAACAATAAAACATTTTTAAAACGTTCAAGGTTGATGTGGTTTAATGAATGGCAACATCTGTTTTATGATTAAATAAAACAACAACTAAAGCAGGTGAAAGGTTATTACTGTACAGGTATTCATTTCCATAGACTGTCCTTTCTCAGTGCAGATTTGAAACTTAACTGTTTGATAATATACAGTGCCATCAATTATATAGTTACAAATCTGCTTTGGAATGAAAAGGAAACCAGTATTGCATTTAATTTTCATTTTAAATAAATGAATTTTAAGTAAAATGCTGTTCTCTATAAAAATGTGTAATAAAAATAGATCTCCAATACAATATAAACAAATGATCTAATCCCACAACGTCTCCCTTCCTTCTCTTCCAAACCACGGCACACACAACACACGCTGTTCCAAACTGTCACCAAAACAACTTGTCTGTTTGTTATTCTGGTAGAACATGGTAGCATTTGACATGTACAAAGTATAAAGTACAGTTTTCTTGTAAAAACATAAATTGTGGTTCAACTACCTTAGTGTGACATTATTCACTAGTGAAAACCTAGAGGAGGATCAGGGAGCTTCTCAGGTAAGCATGTGGGCCAGAGGGGCAACACAAGATGCCACTAAAACAATAACAAAACTACCATCCACTTGCCCCGGGAAACACTTCCCTGATTAAAATAAACTCAAGTGACTAAACCATAACACGGTGTCATTACATTTCCCAAGTTACTACAAATGGTGTTAGTACTGTATCTTGCCAAAGAAACTGAAAAAGAAGTCTGGCACCTTTTGTACCACAAGCGTATCCCCAGTGCTGTGTGACTGTTCAGTCCAAGCGTACCCCCAGTGCTGTGTGACTGTTCAGTCCACGTTGCGCTGTCCTGAGGGTTCCCCAGAAATGTCCCTCACAGCCAGGATGCGGTTCAGCAGGACTCCGAGCATTCCCCTGGACATGGGCGTCTCGGAGTACCACAGGTCGCTGTCGATGGTGCAGGTTCTCTCCGGAAGCAGGTAGATGGAGGTGGAACTGCTGAGCACGGCGTTGGGGCTGCAGGAACAGAACACGCACCGGGACTTTAGTCGGCTTTGAAGTACACAACAAGTAACACTTTGGGGTTACTGTATGTGTGTGTGTGTGTGTGTTCTTTCCTGTGTGCAGGGCTGGCCTGGTTCTCACCATTTAGAGAGGTAGAACTCGAAGAACTTGACGGGGCATCTTAGGGGGTTCATGCGGTTCTCCTCCTGCTCCAGTTCCTCCTCGTCTTCTCGTTTCCTTTTACCCAGGGTGCACTCTGTTCAAGAAAAACACAACCAGCTAAAAGAGGCTTTGTTGTCGACTTTTAAGACGTTCTAAGACAATTCTTCCTTTTCCCTCCAGATGGAGGTTATGATTAGGCTGGAAATGGGGCAGGTGGAGGACTGAGGTGGGACACAGATCTGTGAGTGTGAAGCAAACACTCTTAACATGCCAGAACACACTGGCAGTTAAGTGCGTTCCCATGGAGATGGGGGCCCGGTGAAAGTGACTGTTTCCTGCCGCGGTCTCTCCCAGACCGGGGCTTCTGCCGGCAGCACGGGGTCGGGGTGTGAGTGTGCAGCCAGGGAGACGCACCGATGTGCATCTCCCTGGCTGAGGGCAGCCCTTCACACAGCCCCTCCCTGCATCTCCCTGGCTGAGGGCAGCCCTTCACACAGACCCCCTCCCTGCATCTCCCTGGCTGAGGGCAGCCCTTCACACAGCCCCTCCCTGCATCTCCCTGGCTGAGGGCAGCCCTTCACACAGCCCCTCCCTGCATCTCCCTGGCTGAGGGCAGCCCTTCACACAGCCCCTCCCTGCATCTCCCTGGCTGAGGGCAGCCCTTCACACAGCCCCTCCCTGCATCTCCCTGGCTGAGGGCAGCCCTTCACACAGACCCCCTCCCTGCATCTCCCTGGCTGAGGGCAGCCCTTCACACAGCCCCTCCCTGCATCTCCCTGGCTGAGGGCAGCCCTTCACACAGACCCCCTCCCTGCATCTCCCTGGCTGAGGGCAGCCCTTCACACAGCCCCTCCCTGCATCTCCCTGGCTGAGGGCAGCCCTTCACACAGACCCCCTCCCTGCTGGTGTATTAATAGCTCTCAGACACACTCAGAATAGAACGGTGACTAAACCAGGGGGAAGGCAACCAAAACTTCCATCTCCTGCATCAACAGCACCAGGTCGTGTTTGTAAGGGTCAGACAAGCAGCCACACAGACACCAACTACCAGGGAGGAAGAGGTGTACAGCTGGCAGGCCCAAGGCCTCTCTCATCCCCCCCCTAGCAGACAGTACACCCCAGTCCAGCCATATCCCTTCTCCAACTGTTTCAACCTGACCTGGAAAAAACACCAAACAATCTAGAAGAGACACTGATATCCAGTCAGGGCCAGCCTGACTCAGCCTGACTCCAGAATAGACACGGGTTCTGCTTCCAGCAGGAGCCTGTCCGTAAACATCCAGACATATCAGGGATTCCAACGTACAGGTTTTAAATAAACGTCTGGCACCCTGAACATTTCACAAGCGCTGCCGCCCTGTCCACTAGGCTGCACAGCTCATTAGCACCACGTTAGGGTTGCTCATCTACAGAGGAACTTGTGGTGTTAACAGCTAAACGGTTGCTTTAAGACATTTTTGTTCAGGGTTGTTGGGGCCGCAGTTATCGCCGTGTGTCATCGTCCCTTCCTGGTCCACACATCTGAGAGGACAGGTGACCCCGCTGGTCCTCGTGGGTGGGGTCAGGGGTCATGACCCCCCAAGCCCGGGTCAGAGGTCGGGGAGAGACTTCTACTCAGCTAGCAGGAGTTAAAATGGATCATCACACACACCCCCTCCCCCATCACCCCTCCCCCATCACACACACCCCCTCTCACCTCTGCTGGTGTGTTTCTTGTAGCGTGTGCGGGGGCGATAGCACACGCTGGCCAGCCTGGTGGCGGCGGGGCCCGCGGGGCCGGCGGGGCCGCGGGGCCGGCGGGGCCCTTCTTGGTCCTGCGGACGACGTTGTCGAAGGACAGCTGCAGGTGCTGCTCCACCGTGCACAGGTGGAAGAACTTGGTGTTGAAGAACATGAGTGTGTTGAGAAGCACGAAGGGAGAGTACACGCCCAGCTGCTTACACTCCCAGAGGTGCTCCTCCACAACACGGGACACGTGATCACCTGGAGACAACATGCAGCCCACAGGTAAGATAGGCAGACAGACAGACAAGCACGCATCAGACAAGACAGGTAAGTTAGGCAGAGAGACAGACAGGCAGATAGACAGACTTCTAACTGAAACACATATAGGTGTCTTATTTTATGAGCCTGAGATACAGTACTGTGCAAAAGTCTTAGGCTCAAAAAAATAAAAACAATTACGCAAAATACTTCAACAAATATATATTTTTTTTGGGACAATTTTCAAGATTTTTTTGTTGTTGAAGAAATTGAAAAAAAAAAATATATAATGTTGGGTGCTCAACAGTTGTGCATGGTACAGTACATGAATGAAGATCTGTACATCTGGGAAGGTGTCATGATACCGTCTGTGTTGAGCAGTGGAACCCAGCCAGCTGAGGACACCATCCAGCTGCCTGGCAAAGCTGCTGTACAGCTGGTCCGTGAAGATGTTGACCATACGGTTGTTTTCAAGGAGGAACTGCAAAACATACAAAAACCCTTGACTCAAAAGTTTGGGTTGAAAATAAACATAACACCGTAACACATGACTGAGAAGTTCACTCAAAAACAACATATAATACAAGCAGCTTGATCTGAGCTACGTTTTAATAAGTGCGTATGTTGATGTGGGCCTGCTGGCTGCTGGCTTGCTGCTGGCTTGCTGCTCGTACCTGCTGGATGCCCAGACACAGATAAAACACGCTGTGAGGCTGGAAGCAAGGTCCTCTGGGAGTCACTACGTCCTGGACAAACTGGGACAGGCCGCGGTTCAGCTCCGACGGAGAGCAGGACAACAGATCCTCCTTCAGATCAACAGGGTTCTCTGGACAGGAGACAAATAATATAACGTCATTTTAATATCTAATATATAAAAAAACTGGACTCTTTTTAAAGGCCTGTTAGACCTGTGCAAGAAAAAAAAATCTTAAAGTTATTTAATTTTTTTGCCCTGCTTTTTCCCCCAAGGCCTGTTTGGGCCTGTCCCCCCCCCCCCAAAAAAAAAAAATATAAATAAATCGTAATTATTTTCTTTTTTTGCCCTGTTTTTTTCAAAGGCCTGTTGAGGCTGTACTAAAAACGACGACAACAAAAAAACATAAATTTTTTATATTCCTATTTTCCAAGCATTGACCAAAAAATAGTGACACGTAATCTGACCTTTTCTGTTGTCACCTCCAGAGCGCTGGCTCTCCACCCAGGCCCTCCAGGCCTGCACCCCACAGGAGCTGTCCAGCCCGGGGCCTGGAGCCTGGCTGTCCAGGGGGTCCCGGACAGCCACGCCCGACATAGCCTGCCGCTTCGAACCCTGTCACACAGAGAAGCTGTGGTTAGGTGAGCTCGAAGATGAAGGAACACAGTGGAACACCACTGGTCTAAACAAACCCTCTTCACACACTGTAGAGAAAGGGAAGCTCATTTAACACTGGAGGATGAAGTTAGACACCAGAACACACTGGTGGTCAGAGAATACCTTGAGGGCCACGACATTAGGCCTCTCCTCTGGTGCGTCTGATGGAAGCTCTGCTGCTCCACCGTCAGAGGGTCCGTCAGCATGCTCCCCCTCAGGAGCTGGGAGCCACAGAGAGAGAGAGAGAGAGAGAGAGAGAGAGAGGTAAGAATAGACCTCACCGCCACCTTACAACATCCCTGGCCAGGAGGTGACATCGGGGTCAAGGCCCGTTTGGCACTTGGCGACCTGACGTTTACATATTTCCCATTCCTGGTGGTGAACAGCTGCAGGAACATGCCTGTGAGGAGCTGGTCAGCAGAGCCAGGCTCAGACAGCATGTCGTCCAGGTCCAGGTCAGAGGTCAGCAGGGCCTGGGGGGCCGGCACAGACTCCTCTTCCTGCTCCGCATCACGGCTCCCACCTAGGAACACAAACACGACAAGATAAACAGTCCTGTGGTGGTTACCCTAGGTGAGCCTAGCTTGCCTGGAAATGCCCCTGTGAGGAGAGACAGAGAGGGACTCACCACTGGGGTCGAGACAGGGCCCGGCATCGCCCTCAGCCTCTCCCTGAGCCTCGTCCTCAGCCTCACTGGTGATGTCAGCTTCGCCCTGAACCTCGTCCTCAGCCTCACTGGTGATGTCAGCCTCGCCCTCAGCCTCGTCCTCAGCCTCACTGGTGATGTCAGCCTCGCCCTCAGCCTCTCCCTGAGCCTCGTCCTCAGCCTCACTGGTGATGTCAGCCTCTCCCTGAGCCTCGTCCTCAGCCTCACTGGTGATGTCAGCCTCGCCCTCAGCCTCTCCCTGAGCCTCGTCCTCTCCCTCAGCCTCAGCGGTGATGTCAGCCTCCGCCGGCTCGTACGGCATGTTGAGCTTCAGCTCCTTGATGGTCTCCATGATCTGGTCCAGTGTGCTGGGCAGGAACACAGGCACCGGGAGCTGGAGGAGCAGGACACACTCAGTACATACAAGCGGCTTTAAGAGTCCAGAGTAACACCTTCAATCTATATGAAGGAAACTCACGGGCAGGGGCCAGGCCAGGGTGATAGGACTGGACTGACAGTACATCTGCAGAGGCAGGGGAACGTACACAGGCACAGGGATGGGCAACACTAGGGGCGGAGCCAGCAGGTAGTCATCTGAAACATAGACAACAACGTATCCAACATGTTAACACAGCAGTGTTCTTACACAAAAGGCTTCAGGTGAGGTTCAGCACGGTCTGGAAACCAACTGTCACTTCACGACTGACTGACAAACAGGCCGACAGAGAAACACTGAGCATCCTGATCACCTGTCTGGCAGCTCTGGGTCTTGGTCTCAGGTTTACAGGAGATGGCGATGGTTTCCACCATGGGCTTGCACATGGACGACTTGTTCTTCTGGGAGGTGGGGGGAGGAGAGAGGGAGGAAGCTGCAGTTTCAGGCCTGGACGTAGACCTCAGCCTGGCAGGAGCCTGCGACTGAAACATTCCCAAGAACACACCGTAGGGTAAAGGACCCGTGTAAGTGGCGTGTGCTGAGAGATCAGGATCCTTGCTAACAGTGCTGTTCATTGTTGGTGTTGTGGAACAGGAACTAAATAAAAATGTAAAAAAAGACTCACTTCACTTTTCCTGGTAGCAGCAGGGGGGGACTTGGGCCCTGAGGGGAAGCCTGTAGGATCAGTAAACATATAGAATTTTAACAGCCAATTAGTGAGGGAGCCTAACATATGTTTACACTTTACAGGTCTGTGGGAGATGACCAGTCCTCCCAGTATCCTGACAGAGACTACGTCAAAACCCTGCAACTCAAACGACCCTGAGGGACGTATCACTCAAATGCTTCAGGAAGATACGTGTGTTGGATTGCACCAGAGTTTCATATGAATGGATTTGATCGGGACCCAAAGCGTAAGGCAAAAGTCATTTGGACATGTTGGTGGTGTATCAGGACCTTGAGGGCTGGGCTGGTTGTGCTGGCTGCAGAAGTAGAGCAGGCACTGGTGGTTGCAGAAGTGTCTGAGGTCGCCCTTCCACAGCAGACTCTCATGGAGCTTCCCTTGGCGCTGACACAAGTGGCAGAACGACATCTGGACGGGTGAAGGAGACACGTCAAAAGTCCAGCACACAATACATCGCATACAAATATAAACAGATATGAAATACAGCCGGTCTCACGCGACACATTCAGGACGTGCCGGTGATGTAAGCGTATACCGTGCTACGCTGGACATGTCAACCCAGATTTACAGTGGATGTACATGCGTGCTCTGAATCCAGCCTGTGTACGGAGAAGCATCCGGAACACCCCAAGGTCGGCGTCTGGCCTCCGAGTACAAATACGGAGCATGTATATTATATTTCTGACGTACGTTCAGGTGTAGGCGGAGGTATTTCCTCTTGCAGTCCAGGGCGCAGAAGGCCCACTTCTTGTCTCCCTGTTCGTCTGTGACGGTGGGGACGCAGGTCTGGCTGCAGTAGGAGCAGTCCACAGCCGCGGCTCCCAGACGTCTGGTGACGTCCTGTTTGTACAGCACACCGCAGGCTAGGGGAAACAAACAGTTTCACTGTGAGCATGCAACATCTTTCTTCTGCTTTGTAAAGCCAGACACGTGAATGGTACGAGGACAAGGCTGGTGCTAACCGTTACTGCAGAAAGCCTTCTCCACCCCTGAAAACATCATCTTCTTGTGTAGGATTTTCTCCTGCTTGCACTGCGCACATGACGTGATCACCCCGTTCAGGCTTTTGTAGGCTCTACTGCAGTCCTTGCTACAGAACTGATACATGGAGTTCTGAAATGTGATGACAAGCAAGGAGTTATTGTCCAGGAGTAAATATCTCCCTCAAAACAAAGCCACTGCTAAAATAAATATTTTTGAGGCTTTTTATGTAAATCCTAGACATTGTGATTTTGATTATTCAACATCGTTTGATTACCTGCCATTCTAAGACTTCTGGTTTCCATGTGAACATGTCGTGGCAGGATTGGCAGTTTAAATGGATGACACCATCTGGATTGTGGCTCTGAAAAGATGCAGCACACATTTCAAACATGATCTACACATGATCTATCCATTATACAGTACCAGTCAAAAGTTTGGACACATTTAATGGGGACATATGTCCAAACTTTTGACTGGTACTGTACATAACACAGGGCATCTCAAAATGTTTATATCAAAAAGGTAACTTTCACAGACAAGAGCTTCAAACTACAAGAGTTTTGCGTAATCAAAACAAGCCCTGGTTCATATATTTCAGAGAGAATAAAAGAGAAGGTGTTCAAGCAGTGATCCATAGCAAGGCTCTTTATGACAAGCTAGGCTTTTTATGCCTCCAGAAGAGAGGTTGGGCTCATCAATGCAGCAGTTTAGTGCCAGTTTAACTAGCATTCTTCTGCTTTACTGGCTCCCACAGCCAAGCATGTACATCACACTGTAAATATTAACAGTTTTTTTTTTAAATCGCTTTCAGAAACCCTTACCCCGAAAGGTAATTCGAGTGCTTTAGAACTCAAGCATCAATAATGCATGTTTAAAACTAATCCATGTAAAAGACAGCCTGTTATATAAGCTTCTGGAACACAGAAAGCAACATTTAGCTAAGCCTATGTTCCGCCTGCTCTGTTGTTCTGGGTGAATGGGGTTGCCTTACCTGAAATTTGATCCAACACCCCGGGCTGCAGAACGTGTACACCGTCTTGTTTTCCTTGCAGAAGTACGCAGGTTCACGGAGAGATTTTTTGCAGAAGACGCAAGGATACTGAGGAACTAGCAGAGAAGATGCATCATTAGCTTCCTCCAACACAGGGTCATTCAAATAACAACAACATCCGTGCAGCACTGAAGAGAGTTCTCCCAGTACCTGTGTTGACGGACGTTTTCACTTTGTACGACGTGATACAGCAGGTGGAGCAGAAGTGTTGGATCTTCCCATCGGCGTCCACGTTCGACAGCATTTCAAACTTCTGACCAAGAGTCTTACACCACTGGCACGACAACACCTTGGTGTTCTTCTAAAAGACGAAAACAAGCACAGGAAAAGCGAACGTTTTAAAATCAACTTGTACATTCAACGTCTCCCCCTTTCAGATCTTCACAAAGCTCTCAACCCCCCCCCGCCCCCATGATTAGCAAACACCAACCGCAGAACCGTCACGAACCTTGAATCGACCGGTTTAACAAAACGAGCACACCCACCATCTTGTAGAGCTTGACGCAGGAGGAGTTGCAGAACCTCCTCTGTATGCCGTCGTGGAGCAGGTACTCCGGCTTGCAGGCCGACATGTTGATGTAGGTTCCGCAGGCATCGCAGCAGTTGGTCTTCAGCCCCTTGGACGCCCGGAAGGTGTTGAAACAGGCGTTGCTGCACAGAAGATGCACCACGTTCCCGGTGCTAACCTCGTGGATGATCTACCCCGGGGAGAGACATCAGCAGAATGATCCACCTTATCACTCTCTGATGACCACACCCTCACAGTTAGTCTATACGCCCTTAAACAGCACTGCGCTGTGAGGTTTTAGGTTGACCCTTCGGAGACGTGACTAATTGCAGGTGTTTGGAGGAAAACGGAGAATTGAGAGAAGCAACATTTTGGAGCAGCTTATGCAGCTTGCAGATTATGGTTTAACAAGAATGTATACCATAATCACATCATTGTGTGGTTTTGCTGGACTTGGCATAAAAAAGTGCTTACTTATTTTTAATAAATTTTATTGTACTCATTTACAAATGACTTACAGATGACGAGGGAAACTCAAACCAGAACAGGTCGAGCTGGTGCCAGCTTTGAGGTAAACATAAAATGTTTGCAATTGCATTGTTGCAGGAGTGAAACCCTGTCGACCTGCAGAGCAGCGACTGATGAAACACGGGACTCACTTCTAACAACCAACACAGACTCAGATATTCAAATGATGCATTTCATGACTGAGAAATGAAATCGTTGACGTACATGTTGCCATATTACAAAACATCTTTCCAATGTAAGACTTTTCAAACTCCCTGTCAATACGTTCATGAATCCCTGAAGGGGATGTGTGCAGTTAAACCCTCTCTACCTATTCTAGGTACATATTATCTATCTCTTCTATCATCTACCTGATCTGTACATAGTGTCATCTCTGCTGAGCTGTACCCGTCCCGTGTGTGTGAGGGGAGCGCTGCGTACCTCCCGAGCCCGGCTGCACACACTGCACCTCCTGGAGAGGGGAGCAGGGTCGTGGGGGGGTGCCTCCTGTGCCCGCGCCTCGTACTGCGCCAGGCATGCGCCGCTGCAGAACTCATGGAAGGACTGGCCGATCTGCGCTATGGTGGAGTTCTTGTTATTCGTCATATCGCTGAAACAAATCACAAAAGGAAAATACGTCAGCGTTGATTAAACAAAACGACCCGATTCCATTTTCGCCGTGAGCTCCTGCGGGGGGGGGGGGGGGGGGGGGCTGACCTTCGACAGTGAGCACAGGGGGTTTTCCGAGGGGGTTTCCTGCCGAAGGAGGACAGGCACACAGAGCTGCAGAAGAGCTGGGGCAGGCCCCGGCGCTGGTATGCCGTCTGACCGCTCTTCAGAGACTCGGAGCAGTTAGCACAGGTGAAGGAAGAGGACGGGTCAGACTGCTCTGTCGGAGGGGCCCCGGGGTGCCCAGACCTGTGGGGAAGCAGGCGGGCGGAGCCTGGGGGGTGGCTGGCGAGGGGGCGGGCGGGGGCTGGAGGGGCGCTGGGGAGGACGGGCTTCACCGTCCTGGAGGAGCGACGGAGGCCAGTGGGCCGGTCGGAGGTCTCGTCCTTCGAAACTTCCACTACGTCCCCAGGAGCGTCGTCCTCAACCAGCTGAACTGTTGAGGGAGGAGAAGCACGTGATGTTTAAACCAGAGTACCATCTCCACAACTGGATGTTCTATAGCACGTGATGTTTAAACCAGAGTACCATCTCCACAACTGGATGTTCTATAGCACGTGATGTTTAAACCAGAGTACCATCTCCACAACTGGATGTTCTATAGCACAGAGACGGGGTAACATAAGAGCATCATGTTTGTTGCTTTATAGAGAAGAGGATCATTCTTCACCATCGTTAGACGAGTCCTGGCTTGCCACTCCAGGCCTCTTATGCAGGGTTGGAGAATCTTCAATGACTGTTGTGTCATTAGCACCAGCATGTCCTTCTACTAAGACACACAAGATGATGAGTGATCTGACAGGCTGGAGAAATGAACAATTACCAGTGGATGTAGAATGAATGATACTAAATTAAAAGCCTCCCCTTCCTCCAATAACTATATTATTAACATAACTAATTTACTGTTTCTGCAGCATCAAAATCAACATATATGTCATTGAAAGCAAGGAGGTCAACACTGCCCAAAATGTTTTAATCAACTGAAACAAAAATAAAGCTTTTTCTTTCAGAACCAACAACCTGAAGGTACCATGAGCAAACATACCGTTGACGGCTGTGTGTGGTTTGGTGGTGAAGGTTTGTGAGGACAGGCTGCCCTCACCTGGTAGTTCTCCACCGCTGGCCATGTTCACGTCCTCCTGGCCGTAGAGCTCGCTCACCGGCAGAGCTCTCACGTCCGTGATCACGATGGGTTCGTCTGGGCTGGGGACTCTTCTGACACCGTCCACCTCCCCGTCCACCTCCATTCCAAGCTCTGAAAAAGCCTGTTCCTTCCCCGGGCCATTTTCAAACTGGGATGTTCCACATGGTGTGTTTAAAGCTGAACTTTGGGAAACAGAATCGCTCTGCTTCAGCGCCTCGCTGGTCTCTTTTCCACGGACAGTACCGACTCTGGCTTCTTGAGCCCCCTCTAGTCTATCTCTATCAGGGTCTACCTTGTCTGACGTTGCCTCAGAAAACCACTGGCACTTATCCTCAGTGAAGCTGGTGGATGGACCTGAAGGCTCTTGATGCTTGTGGCTGTAGAACTCCTCCACCTGTGCCTTGGAAAGCTCCAGGGAGTCTGGATCTCCTAAGATGCTCAAGCTATCCTGCGTTTTCAGCCTCTCCCTCTCCGACTGGGTCAGGACCGGCCCACCACGGGCCTCACGCTCCATACAGTAGTCCCCGGTTCCCGCCGAGTTCGTCTCCGGCAGACCACCGGCACCAGCGGGCGCACCCAGATCCGTTAGAGGTTCCATATTAGAATGCGAACTCAGGAGGTCCATATCGGCGTGAGCGGTCAGAATGCTAACACCTGCCTGTAACGATAAAAGGCCCATTCCCGCTTCAGTAGAAAGAGGGTCCAAGTCCGCGTGCGAGGACAGTCGGTCCATCTCAGCGTCGGTAGACAGGGAGTTCACCCCAGCGTGTGTAGAGAGAAGAAGGCCCGTACCAGGTTCTACAGGCAAAGGCACCATAGCGACCTGTGCAGACAGCAAGTTGATCCCGGATTCCATAGACATAGGGTCCCCAACAACTGCGTCCGCAGACAGCAGGTCTAGGCATAAATCCTCGTCATTTGCCATCTGAAAAGAGTTCAGCGATCCTCGAGGATCCATACTATTGGGCACTTCAAGGTAAACAAAAGAACAAACAAGGTTTCAGTTGCACGAGTTGAAATGTCAGATGAAAACACAGCCAAGCTAAGCTGTAATCATAGCGCTTTGGACACAAATTATGCTTTCATTTCGAGTTCAAGTGTGGACAACACAGACGAAAACGTGGCTAACGTTGTTTAATTTACCTAGTAGCTAGCTAAAAGCTATTAGCAAGACAACTGCTGAACTAGCCAGATAGCTGCTAAGTTGCTAGGTTAGGCATTTCGCTAGCTAAGCTTAGCTTGGGGAATTGCAAGCCTTACAAAACGCATGCTAAAATCATCGGTGATCAATATCGTAACCTTCTGTCAAGCATTGTGAGATTACCTGAGTGGAAAGGTCTGGGGTTTCATACAGCTAACTCGGCTACTAGCTGGATAGCTATCTGCAGAAGCAACATCACTCCAAGTCTCGCGAGTCCTGCAGGGAAGGAACGAACATTCAGCACGTTGTGTTGTCTGCGGAACGGCTGTTATCTGTGAACTCCAAAAGGATAATAAAAAGCTAATATTTAACCACATAAAATGACGGCTCCGAAGTTGACATATTTCTATGAAAACATTTTCATTTATTTTGAAGACATCTGACATTCACATAAAGTGTCACGTGTGATAGGCACAGGCATAACGACTTCCTCTGCAAGCCTGTTCCATATTCATGTTCTGTCTTCACACAGAACCACAACCCTCAATAACAGAAAATCAATAAAGAGGCAGTACATTAGGTTACACAAGTAGACTCATCAATTTCGGAAACCATTCATATACGTTTTGACGGGTAGGCCAACTTAATAATTAGGGTCATGGATAAAAATCGACAGATTTCTAGTACTATTTGTGCTATGAGATTTGTCTCATCTAAAGTAAGTGTAATACATATGTCACAATACAGTACTCCATTTCACTAATGATAGTATGATATTGCAGCCAAATTAATCTGACTCTGCATGTTTATAGTGCATATAGGCCTACAGTGCAATTTAAACATTTGAACCATGTCTCTTGCAGGTTTGGTCCAATCAGGAGACAGTAAAGCCAGTTGGCATATTCAGCTGATGTATCCTTGGATACGATCTTGAAATGTCTGCTGTATGGGGTTGTAATGTAAGCCAGTCACATCAACAACCGCGACAGGTACATACCAACATTGATAACTACACGTCAAATCTTCAAGTTTTGCCTCAAGACTGACAACTTTTGCAATATAGGGAATACATTTACTTTCAAAATAAACTTAGCATATTAATGAACTTGACAAATATTAACTCCATATCAATGAACTATAACACAAAAAACAGCCAGTTCATCATAAATGCTTCATGATCTTGTGCTATTGCGTTAAGTGAGGCTAGTTTAGTAACAATTTTTAAAAGGCCCTAGCAGCTAAGAGGTACGTACTTGATGTGTGATGAGGACTTTATGAACTTCAGACTGTTGAAACTGTATCAAACTGCAAAGTTAGATTTTACACAGTTGGCAGTGGCACCAAGTCAGGAACGTTCAAACAAGGAAAACACAGACCATATACAGCTGCACATACCACATCTCTTGCCTTTGACACAGGCTTTGAAAATAAACAGCCATCACTGGTCGTGTAGACATATCCATCCTACATACACATCTTTGAATGCTGTAAATTGAAAGAAAAAGAAAAAAAGACGATTTTGTACAGAACAGTACGTCGAACAGAACAAACTATCCATTGCATTTGAGTTCTGTTTCCATCATGTATCCATGCTCATGCATCCACTTCATGCTTAACTGCATTTCAAAAAACATCTAATAAAATAATAAAGGGAATGTATAACAGTTAAGACACTATCAACGTATTTAACTTGCAGTCTCAAAAATCCAACTATCAAAATATACCACAATAATGTTATATACCTTGATGATAGTTATCATGAATTACATGATACACAGTATTCCCTTTATAACTGAATGAAATTATAGAATATCTAATCTCATTACTTTCCTCTACTTTTTAACCAAATTACTAGAATAAACACGTCCCTTTCAGATAGTAACATTACTTTCAGTAGAAATATTGTACTCACTAAGTAGTGCCTAAAGAAAGACTGAGAGAGTTTAAGGTGCTACATATTTTTTCTTTGTCTATTTGAGCAAATACCAAATGACTTCTAAAGTGTTGGTGAAGTTGGTGAAGTGTTAGTGTTGTCAAAGTCTCTCTATTCTGCATATGTTTGATTTGTTGATTGACATTAAAATACTCAGTTCACCAAGTCTGGAGTTTGAACCTGATTAATCTGCTACCTTTACATTTAGATAGTTTCTTTTGCCCTGAAAGGCCTTTAACTTGGCAACGACAAAAGGCTTTTGTTATTTCAGTCATGATATTCTTTACAAAACCATTGCATTTCAGTATGTAAGAAATGTTTTACGGAAGTCAACTACATTTATAATTAGCTAGGAACTTGTGCCCAGCATGTTCTATGTTCCCTTTGTGTTTTCACTTGCATGAAGATCTCCACAAACAATAACCAAGCTTAACCTGATTATGTACCTTCATTGTGTCACAAAACAAATAAACTGAACTCAAATCAAGAAAATCCAATCTTGTCTTTTTTGGTTTAAAGTAGAAGTAAAATAGTTTGTACTCAGTCACCTGCATGTCCTCTGGTTTGAGCCACTGTATGCTATGAGGTGAGAGTGGGACTGTATGATATGAGGTGAGAGTGGGACTGTATGATATGGCTTCTTCTGATTCCACTGGAGTGCTTTGTCCTTCCCTACATCATTCCTGCCAACCTCACTTTGAAAAGCTGGTGTTTCTGAAAAAATAATATGAATTAAGGCTGCATGAGGAAACATCACTGTTACAGACAGTAAAAGCAAAATGCCAGATGAGTTTCGCTGGTGTGCAAATTACGAGTCTAAGATAGGACTTAGTACGACACTACAGAACAGACTGACTTCACAGAACGTGACTGCTTTCTCTGCAAAGTGTACTTTATGTCCACGGTGTTGACTTTCAACCCGTTTCTGCTACCTGACCAAGCAATGACACAAAAGAGGACAGCAGTGAGGCAGAGTCACGATGACTTGATGGCTTTGAAAAGTCGTCTCGACCCCGTAACGTGTCGTTCTACTTGTTTGCCTTGGCCTTCACCTGGGCGGTCTTGGCACTGTCCAAGCGAGCTTGAATGTCCACAGGCTTTTCAAAGAAGCGCACGACAACAGGCTCGTTGAGGAGGGACGCAAGCACCTGCTCGAAGGAGAAGGACCACTCCATCTCCTGAGGGCTGGCGGCCGCGCCCACCAGGGGGCCAGGGGGGCTGGGGGTCTGGGAGCTCTCCACGGGGGCGGAGGCCTCCCCCTCCGCCAGACCCCCCTCCGCAGGAGCTGGAGGGGGGCTGGGGGTCTCCCGAGGGCTGCTGGTCTCCTGCAGCCGACGTCCTGCCTCCTCCATCCTCAGCAGCAGGCTGGTCACTCTGGCCACTGCCCGGTACAGAGGCTCCTCCTCTGGGTCGCCGTGGAACAGACTGTACATGGTCTTGGAGAACTGGATGAACTGAGCCTAGTGCCAATACCCACGAGGAAGAAAACAAAGTGAGACGTTGATAATGGTATAATTATTATGATACACTGATAAATGTTTGTGGCAATGGAATTAGGAAAAAAGGTACTTATTTAATAGACCAATCCTTTAACAACGGAGGCAACTATGACCTGGACAGTGCTTGTTACCTGGTTAATTCTGGGTAGATCCTTAATGCTCTCCTCTTTCTTAAGGATCTCATCTTGCCATTGCTTCAGGTAGGCTTGTAGATCTACCTTTCCTCTGCCTGTGGAAGTGAAAACATTAACCATGAACTTGCTAACTGGATTACCTCGAGTGAACATGGCAGTCAAAAGACACGAAAAAGAAAACGACTTCACCTCTTTCAGGGCTCTTTCGTATCACCCCATCCTCTGGAAGATCTGACACTGTAATATGAGCAGGTGAAACACTTAGAAACCAGGAAGTACAACAGAACTAACAACAAACAGTTTATAAGTGCAACAGGTTAGCATACTAAGGTGCAGGTTAGAGTATTGCACGCAGATTTTAAGTGAGAGAAAACAATGATAAGGCCTTGTTAAAAGAGAGGAGCAGGAAGTGAGGTACGACAGGAAGTGAAGGTGTCGAGAGAGGAAAGAGCAGGCTGACCAGTCAGTCTACTGAGATGAGAGATGTCTTCAGTCACTGGAACAAAGTGAGGAAACTGTTGACCCTTTGAGTGGAAAGGACTGCCTGTGAAAGCTGGAAGATATGCTGTGTAAGTACATGCAAGCAGGTCTTCTAGAGCAGTAAACAAAGGCTTGAGGAAATTAGTAAAAAGAAAAATCGAAAGAGATTGAAACACAAAGCTTAAGTAGCAAAGCTTAGTAAGGGGCAACGTTTTCATGGAGTGAAGAGGAATAAGAGTTTCTCTCAAGAAAGTACATCAACAGAGGAATTATGACTGACAAACGGTACAACATGGTCAAAGACAATGTACATCATACAACTTGGTCAGTGAGAAAGTGTCTGTCCTTACCTGGAGGCAGGTGAAGCTTAAACAGGAACTTCAGTTTATTGGTGAAAGAGCCACTGTACAGGATGTCTGTGAGAGAGGGAGAGAGAGGTTGACACAAGGTCTACAACAGTGTCCCCAAATAAGAGTAGAACACTGACCAGCTAAGACGGGTGCGAGAATGAGGATCTCACCCAGGGCCAAGCAGAACTCCTTAAAGTTGACAAGGCCGTCCTGGTTCTCGTCTATGAGGCGGAAGGCCCAGAGGGCCAGCGTGTCTGTGCTGCTGCTGAGAGACCAGGGCTCCAGGAGGGAGAAGAGCAGGCGGAACTGCTGGAGGCCCAGCTGGTACTGCTCCAGGTAGGCCAGGCTGGGGTCGTGGTGGAGCAGGGCTGGGCTGTTCATCGTCCAGTAGCAACTGAGGAAATGCTGCCTCTGGAACCACGAGAAGACCGTTGAGCGTGAGTCAAGATGGCTGAGCGGTTAGGGAATCGGGCTATTAATCAGAAGGTCGCCGGTTCGATTGCCGGCCGTGAAAAATTATGCTGTGTCCTTGGGCAAGGCACTTCACCCTACTTGCCTCGGGGAGAATGTCCCTGTACTTTACTGTAAGTCGCTCTGGATAAGAGCGTCTGCTAAATGACTTAATGTTAATGAGAAGAATTGTGACCGTTGAGAGATTATCCTCTGGGCTATTTGAAACACATCAACCATTTTCAGGACTCTGTGCAGAGGAAGCTATTTCAAGCTTTAGATGATTGATGATTAATTATAAAGCAGTCCTGTGAAGTCTGAACCTACCTTGAACAATGCATACAGATCATCCAGCTGAGGACCACTAAACTTCACCTCCTGAGACACGACCCGAAGCTGGAACAAAACCGTGTCAATTCATCCTAAACAACGCAATCCTACATTTAAAAAGCGATGACAAATCTCTTAATTCGATCTCCCACTCACAACGTTTTGCTTGGTTGTATCTTCCAAGGTTTGGATGACATAGAGTTTGTTTCGTTTACGCATGCTCTCCACTTCCTCTGATCGAATGTCTCCGAATTTCTGAAAGAAAAGGAGCACTTTAGATCAGGACCAAAAAGATCTGTTAGATTCACCCTCAGGTTCCTGTCACTCACAGTGCTAGGAGGTGACGCTAGTATCCATTAGCAACGTGCCATACCTCATAAGCGTCTTTGATGAGGTCACTGATGTCCATCCTGGAGTGGGAGGACTTGTCGTTGTTGCCGAGCGACGCCTGTTGCACTGTGGGGGGCAGGGGGCTGTCCTTGTTCGTCACGCTGTCGAAAAACCTACAGAGGAACACGCGTTTCAGTCTTGTGATAGTTCACCTCCCTTTTCTCCCAACACACTCCCTGTGTTTTGGTTCGGTTCCGTTGACCCGAGTTCCAACGTCAACACTGACTTGATTGAGGATGGTGACTGCCTCTGCGTCGTCATGGCAGCTGACGAGAGCCTCCATGTTGCAGTTGAGGACAGCCAGACCCAGCTGCAGGATGGCTTTGATGCCGTCGTAGAAGAAGCAGTCCACCACGTTGACGGCGCTCTCGATGGGCAGGACACTGATGAACAGCGTGAGGAACCAGGACAGGGACACAGAGGAGAAGAAGCTGAGGTCTGTCATGTGCTCCGTCAGCTGGGACTGCTGCTCCCTGATCAGCTCCTCGAACACCGCCTGGTCCACCAGTGCTCCTGGGGACGCATGTCTCAGTCACCCCCGGTAACATGGTCTATCACCCCCGGTAACATGGTCTATCACCCTCCTAGTTATGTTTAAAACTGCACGTCTAATTTGACCTTTGACTCTTGTCAATAAGCTTAAACTGAGCTAATCAGATCTAAATGTCAGATTTCAAACTCAATCAATTTTCCTTTTTGGCCAAAAGGTCAGTTTACCAAAAGTTCACCTGGGTTCACCTAAAATGGCAAACTGTGCTTGATCCCGTGAAGAGTAAGGCAGCAGAATTTCTTACCAATTATCCTGCGGTTGAAGTAGTCAGGCAGCATCCTCTCACACACGGCCACCAGCAGCCAGAACGCCTCCTCCTCTTTGGCGTAAAGGAGGAGAACCGACGTCAGGATGTTCATGGCCTTCACAGGAGAGAGGGAGGGCAGAGGCGGTCTTAGAGGCGGTCTTAGATCCCGTTAACGGGGCGGAGCCGTTCAGGGCCGGTAACAGGACGTCAGCCTCCTACCTGGCAGTAGCCGATCTTGGGGTTCCTGTAGGCGTAAGCAGTGAGGACGCGGCGCAGGGCGGAGATCCCCGTCTCGCTCTGGAAGGCGGGGTGCTCCGGGAGGGAGCGGTGGAGGTCCCGCTCGATCTCGTCGGTGGCCAGGGTGCTGGTTCCCAGCGACTGCTCCACCAGCTCGGTGTAGTAGCCCGGGTGAGTGGCCATGTCGTTCACTGCGCCTGCCAAGACGCAACCCCCGCACGGTCAAAACACGGAACATCACACCGCCAAGTTCTAACCCTAAGCACTGGACAGTCTCTACATAAGTCGGTTAAACCTTATTTACGAAACCCGATTTCCAGCCCTTGTTAATAATAATAATAGATGTAATTTGTAACGCATTTTGCATTTGAAACAAATCTCAAAGTGCTACAGTTAAGATTGTAAAAACAAGGAAAGAACATCACTATAAAATACAAATAGGTAATGAGGTTAATTAAAACTCATAAGTTCTGCTAAAAAGAAATGTTGAGACACATATATAGATGAGAACCTGAAAACAGCATCCACAGCTCTCCTCTTAAGGACTCAGGAACTCCACGGACTATCAGGTCGCGGGTCTTCTTGGTGCAGAACATGCTGGTGCCGCGGCCGTACTCTGAGAAGTGGATGTTCCACGACTGTTCCTTCATCTTCTCCTTCAGCTGTCGGCAGAAAAGGGACACATGACCGTGGTCAGACAGCTATGACCGCTTCCTGTGTGTCAGTGCTGTGGTGACCGCTTCCTGTGTGTCAGTGCTGTGGTGACCGCTTCCTGTGTGTCAGTGCTGTGGTGACCGCTTCCTGTGTGTCAGTGCTGTGGTTTCCTCATCTCTGAAGCGCTTCGTTTCCTCATACTGAACCAGAGGGTGCTCAAGCGAGGAGGACTGCATACCATTTTGGGGTCGAGGTTCTCGGCGTCTTGCGGGTGGAACACGGTCATGAGAGCTTCGGTGCTCACGGCTTTGCTGGTGTCCTTCTGCCCCACCATCAGAGTCACATCCTCTGGGTTGTCCTCGAAGTGGTTGATCAGCGACTGACATTCCCCTCGTATGACCTGCAAGGGGAGGAGAGTGGTTTTATGTTTTCCAAATCAAATTCCTCTGAGCAGTGCCTCTGAGCTGGGATCTGGTGTGTGTGTGTGGGGGGGGTGTGTGTGAGGGGAGGGGCGTGTGTGTGGGGGGGAGAGGTGTGTGTGTGTGTGTGTGTGGGGGGGGGGGGGAGAGGTGTGTGTGTGTGTGTGTGTGTGGGGGAGAGGTGTGTGTGTGTGTGTGTGGGGGGGAGAGGTGTGTGTGTGTGTGTGTGTGGGGGGGGGAGAGGTGTGTGTGTGTGTGTGTGTGTGGGGGAGAGGTGTGTGTGTGTGTGTGTGGGGGAGAGGTGTGTGTGTGTGTGTGTGTGGGGGGGGGAGAGGTGTGTGTGTGTGTGTGTGTGTGGGGGAGAGGTGTGTGTGTGTGTGTGTGGGGGAGAGGTGTGTGTGTGTGTGTGTGTGTGGGGGAGAGGTGTGTGTGTGTGTGTGTGTGTGGGGGAGAGGTGTGTGTGTGTGTGGGGGGGAGAGGTGTGTGTGTGTGTGTGTGTGTGGGGGAGAGGTGTGTGTGTGTGTGGGGGAGAGGTGTGTGTGTGTGTGGGGGGGAGAGGTGTGTGTGTGTGTGTGTGTGTGGGGGGGAGAGGTGTGTGTGTGTGTGTGTGTGGGGGAGAGGTGTGTGTGTGTGTGTGTGTGGTGCTTTAAACAGAAGGTCACCTCGGGTGGCGTGGAGTGCAGAGGACTGGCTGTCTCCCCACACCTCCTGCGAATCGCGCTGGCGAGCCGTTCGTAGTCCCGGACCTCTGAGAAGCGAAGCGCCCTCTTGCCCCGCACACACACCGTCAACGCCCTGCTACTCCTGTCCGGGTTCTCCACACCAATCACCTGCCAGACCGTTTTTAATACAAACACTATCAGCCAGGGACTGAATCAAACAGCAAATATTTGTTGTTGGGAGAAGCGTCGCGCCTCCTTGCCTCTCGGATGGGGATGATAACATGGCACTGGCTGCCATCTTGGCTGGCGAAGCACAGGTAGCTCTCAGACAGACAGATCTTGCCAAGCGTGTTGAAGTGGCTGAAGGGCACCCACAGGAAACTCTCGTACACCTCCAGCAGGTTCTCCTCCCTGGGTAGCCGGAAGAACGCCCTGAACTGCTCGTTCCTGGCATGAGTTTCCAGGCCTCTGGAAAGGAGCAGTGCAACTGAGCAAAGACAGTTTTAGAGCACACAGGAAATAACCTAAATACTGTAATAGCCTCCGTCGCTCCACTGTCAGCAGCCCTGAGGCTGCGTTTCACGAGTCACATGACAGAGAGCAAACAGAAGACAGGCAAGGTGGTACCTCTTGGTGATTTGCAAAGGGTCACACAGGGCAGGCTCTCCCTGAAAGGTCTCCTTATCAAACAGGCGTTTGATGGAGTAGTCAGCCAGTTGCTCCATGATGAGGAATGTCTCACTGAGGTGCATGAACATGGAGAAGTAGTGATGGTCTCCGTGAGCCTGCACATGGATGCTCTCCGTCAGGATCACGTTGGACGTCTTCTCCAGCCTCCAGACCTCATCCCAGGAGATCACCAGCTTCACTGTGGAGATGATTGTTTATGTTACGTATCTAACATGGAAAGGAAGGTCAGGTTTACAACTATGGTAGGTAATCAAATTCTTGCATCTTGCAAATTGATTTGCATCACCTGTTTTTGGGAAGCAACGACACAAAGGGCTCCAGGGTCGCCCCGCAGAGCACACAAATAACCAACCTGAACCCTTAGACAAAAATACATTCAAAACATCTGGAGCCGTGAGGGTCGCTGGCCAGTGCGCCGGCTGTGTGCTGCTCACCCTCTGCTCCCAGGAGGTATGAGTAGAAACTCAGGAAGTTGGTGCTGAGATACAGCCAGCCCTGGCAGGGCACCCTGCCCTTCCAGTAGCTGCAGGAGTAGTAGGTCACCAGCTTCTCCCTCTGAGGCAGCTCAAACCACTTCTCAAACCTCAGCAGCGCCTCGCGGAACTTCTCCGGGTCGTCCTCCTGGACGTGCGACACTTTCCCCTCCTCCGCAATCAGACCCTGGAGGAAGGAGAGCAGGGGGGAGCAGGGGGGAGCAGGGGAGAGCAGGGGAGAGGAGGTGAGAGAGCAGGGGGGAGCAGGGGAGAGGAGGTGAGAGAGCAGGGGGGAGCAGGGGGGAGCAGGGGAGAGGAGGTGAGAGAGCAGGGGAGAGCAGGGGGGAGCAGGGGAGAGCAGGGGAGAGGAGGTGAGAGAGCAGGGGAGAGCAGGGAGAGCGATGATGTATATTTTGTACAGGTTGAGTTATCCCCTCCCCCCCGGTGTGATTTGGCTTTGATTTCGTACTCTTATTTTTCCTTGGACAAAGCTGGTGATGTCATCGCTGGAGTCGAACACAGACAGGGTCCTCATGATGTTGTGCTGCAGCCACTCCCAGTGACGACTGATCTCCTCTTTGGTGGCACCTAACCCAGACAAAAGACAGTCACAAACAATGGAAAAGCTAAATGGGAACTGTGATGAAAGCAATTTCACCACCAACCAAAACAATCTTTGTCGAAATAGGATTTTAAAGTGGGGAAGGAAAGTACTTGCCACATGCTACAGACCAGTAGACCTGTGAGTCTGGTGTCTGGTGTAAGATGCGGAACGGGGCAACCTTGGATGTGGAGTCTAACACTGTGTCCAAGGTTCCTACCAGAAGGCCTGTCACACACATCCACACAGTTGTAAAACATTTTGCCCAACACTTGCCTGACTTAAAACAATTAAGATATCATGCAATTTATAAACTAATTATATAACCGGACGTATTAATTCCATAAGCGGAAATCCCAGGGGGGGCATGACCCCCCAAGCCTGGGAAAAATAGGATTTGTCCCCCCCAATAAATCACTGTAAACATAAGGAAATTTAAATAATATACATTTAACATATTACAATGTAGGCTATGTGTTACAGCAGTCATTTTGGTGTCCCCTTCAGGAATTGATCTTGAGAAAATGTAGAAACGTGGCATGTGTCTGCACATTTAACATAATCTGAAAACTATGAAACCACAAAGAAGCATATTTCAGTGTATGCTTGTGAAACTCTTATTTCAACTTTGACATAATTTAATTAGAAAAAGGCTCTTAGATACAGTAAAATGTCCTTTATATGGACATGCACAAGTAACTTGCCCCTGGCTAAAACTGTAACATTACCTATCAGTGAATTGCCCTTCATTAATAATTAACAAGGTTTGAGGGCCATACTGCTTTCAGAGATTGCATCACTATAGCACAAGCGTTGCTGACCGAACATAACAGTGATTACTTAAGAAGGTGTCGTAGTAAATAGTCCAATAGACTGAAAACAATCTGGGATTCTTCAACCTGGTTATTTACAGCATAGAGTCAAAGTAATCAAGCAGGTAATGATCAAATACCCTGAACTCTGATTAGTGATTTAAAGAGATACTTCAGAGTATAAAGGTCCTTGAGTTAAAGAGGGTTTAAGGGGCCGCATTTAACAGGGTCGCTAAAAGCGTGGGACTTCCACCATCATTAGACCACTCAGACGAGACAGCCATTGTGTTCCACTTCATCTGGGCACCCTTTCATTAACATCAATTAAGCCACTGTTTGGAACTTCCGTTTCACTGAGTTCTCTTATATTTAGATGAATCAGTGGGACCATTAGACTTTACCGACTTTGAGTCATCCGATGAGGGTATTAATACAACGGATTACACTGTTGAATCTGCAGGCCAGCTGATTAATAATTCAACTTCTAAAAATGTAAATGGCTACTACTGCTGCGCTTTTCATTTATTCAAACGTGTTTCCAAGAGGCGACATTCTGGCACCAGTGTTTACAGTAATCTTATGTGCCTAGTCTTATCAGCCTAAAAGATTTGATTGATATCGTAGAAAAACCGACCACTGAGATCATAGCCTATACTGCGTTGTCACACTTGTGAACTCATCTCTTTACCCGCAAGCTAAATCATATAATCACAAGCCGCAGTAGCACTACAATTTAACGGAAATACAGAACGGATGCGCAGCCGTGTGTTATGATGCAAACCAAGGCAGCAAGCAATTTGATACCATGCCGTTAGGGTGAATTGTAGCAGACAGCCCACGCCACTGGTTAAAAGTAACAAGCACAGAGATGGTAACAACACTGGTGCAGCATACAGCAGCTGTTATACTGTTTAACTGTATACCTGTTGCAATGTAATGTTGTCATTGGGTCAGCTGTTTTGACCAACACAGCTGTCTGCACCCCACCCATGCTCATATTTTTTTACACAAAATCCCGGAAAGAACCGACACACAAACATAAGATGTCAAAATTGATGTATTATTTTGGTTTTATGCAAACTACGGATATAGTTTAGACTTGGAAGCAAAGTATTGTTGACGTAGCCTACCTGTCAACCCGCCCCCACCTTCTCCATATCCTCGTCTCCTCTGTAAAACGAAATAATCATTGCTCTTTTCCGTCACCCATAGCTTGAATGCATTTTTCAGCAGTACCTCTTCAGGTTTAAGCCACATAATTCAAGTCATATATGTGTACATATATATCTATTAAATCCAAAACATGACACGATGCTCATTCCATCGTGCACTACACCCATCAACATTTGTTTGTATGAAGCGAGGCAAGCACCCTTGCCCACGTCGACAAGTTAAATGTTGCCAAAGACAATGTCGCAAGGGTTTCTGGGATTGTAGTTTTTCTACCTTAGAGAGCGTTAGGAAGAGAACGGGTGTTTCCGTATGCGCACTTGCTGTCCCATAGTGCTTTACAATCGATGTGCTGTATGTATCAAAGAAAATATTCCAACAGACAGGACGTTGAGGCCAGGAGATAGGTTCCGATGACAAAGAGTTAGACTGATCTGTAACAGACAGATGTTATATCAATGTAAATTATTAATACATAGCCTAGTCACTCCACATCTACAATACATTTTAAGTTACACCCAACTTCTTTAACAAATTATTATAAATAAATGATAACATTATTTGACCCTGATCATAACCGTATGGTGTACTATTTGCTCCAGTGATTTAATCCTTAGTTTGCACTGGCCCAGTTCATTCTCCCATTAAGTAAAATAAGATGGTAGCCTACGTGTTTAGCATCTCCGCAAGTGTAGAAAACCAAAAACATCTGAAAATCTACTCTGAACACTGTAAATAAGCATGCATGACAAAACAATTGTTTTGATAAAACAAATTTATTTACAACATTTCAACTTCTTTCATACATTACTGTCAAAAGAGAAAAAAATAAAGAATACCTTTTGTCCCCCATTTCATCGAAATATTTTATAAATCTTTACATTGGAAAGGCTGCGCACTATATTTTAAAAAAAGTTTAAAAATAGTATTCATTTTAAAGTGCATGCACAATGTGTCCTAAACAAACTATTCAGTTCAATCATTTGCGCGAGGCAACCAAAAATACCTAGAAAATGTTACAAGGTGTAGTGGCAAAAGGATATGTTAACTTGCATACTTTCAAAATCTTCTCCTAAGTCTTTCCTAAGTGAAAGTCCAACTTCTAACTTGCATCTCTTAGTCCATAGAAGGAAAAAAAAGCAATGTAGACATGGCATGAAATAGAATTTGAAGACAACAAGAACATTTACATTTGGAATATTTTTGTTGTTCCTTACAACAGACAAAAAAAAAAGAAAAAAAAAGTGACTGTCCTCAGTCACTGACACCCTATGCGATAAGAGAAGTAGAAACCATAATTAGGAGATATACTGAGGTAAAACTGTGCACGCAGCATGTGCTCAGCTTGCCATGCAGCGCACACTTCTACCAAATGTACTTATACAATATCATAAAATCTCATATTGATTGAAAGATCGCAAATACGATCATAGAAGGCATCATTTATGCTGATATATTACTGCATTAAGTCTCTTAAAAACAGATCAGTCCTGTCCTATACCCTGTGGGTGTTCTATTAGTGCACAGAAATCAAAAACATTAGGTGATCTAATGACTTATCGTACACAGTAAACAAACTCGTACACAGTAAACAAACTCGAAAATGAAAACGACATGTACGATTATCCTTAAAACCTGTGAGATAGTACCAGTTCAGACATTATTATTGCGTCTAAATAGATTGCATCGATTCCAATGATATGCATAGGCTACATTCTCTTTTCCTAGAACAACCTCAACCTCACTTTACAGGTTCTGCTCGTTTCACAACTAGTATGAACAACATCTTTGAATGTAATTGACTGTGGCGCGAGTCCCATCAGCCAGGCTCCAGTGCAGTGCTAAGCCTGCTGTTCATATCCTGGGAGCCTGTTGGTTTTGGAGGTCGCCTTCAAATGCCAGGTTGTCGTATTGGGGCTGGATCTCTATGTGGACCGAACCAGGATCAGGCTGGCCCGGAATAACTTCACAAATAAAAAATAAAGAGCCATCAGTCAAAATCTCACAAGAAGATTATTAGGCAATTAGGTTTCCTGAAACTATTACATGTTGTAACAGACAAAATATGATTTAGCTTTGAGGCAGATGTCCTACTGAGGCCTTACATTGACAGAAAGAGTATTGACAAAGTACAAAGTAGTAATAGGAATATCGAACCACAAGATTTTGAACTGGACTGACAAATGACGTGCTGCTACGGCTTCAGTACATATTATCAAGTTCATGTGAAGGAAAGAATCTTTAGACCTGCACATGCTGAATGACAACTATGCTTAGGCACTCCCAACAACCTCTACGGCAGGCAGGGGCCGTAGGCAAAAAGCCTCACGGTTCGATCTCCGCAATAAGGAAACAGGCCAGGCCAGACTACGAGAGACGAGCCTTACCTTCAAATATGGGGGTCCTCTGAGGCGGGCTGCCCTGGTCCTCCCCCCCCTGGACGGAGGCGTACCCCGAGGACGCCGTCTCGCTCTGGGCGTCCTCGGGGACGCTGGGGAAGGACTGGAAGTCTGGAGGGACGGATGTCTGGAGGGTGGACTCCTCGTCGTCAGGGTGCTGATGAGAAGCACACACACAGGTGAGTCACTGCTTCACTCACCTGGAGACGCGTCCATCTATACAAACATATCAACAGTTGTGTGGATATGGGTGCTGTGCAATATACTGCACGTGCTGTGATCACCTACCGCCACCCCGAGGGTCTTCAGGATGTCACATTTACACATGGGACACGTCCTGTGCTCCAGCAGCCAGGGCTCGATACAGCTCTTATGAAACAAGTGACTGACAGGAGACAGAAACCCAAACAAGATCAGTATCAGGCCGGTATGAGGAAGTGTAACTGACATTAAAAAGGGGAACAAGTTGTTGTACTGGTCTGAACAATGCATACTTGCATGTGAGGATGGACAGCACATCTCCAGGTTTGTAAGCGTCGATGCACACAGCGCAGGTGTCAGCGTCTGGTCCGGTCTCCTACAGGAGAAACAAATGAAGCCAACTGACAATGTATTCTTGTGGCAATCATTGCTAGGCAGAGTCATGCATTTTCACATTGAAAACAGGATCACAAGAATATGTTTTTTTGAAGTTTACTACGTGTCCTTAACCGGTGAGCCACCATGAAGCCCCAAAATATGTTATCTTTCAAACTGATACAAAAAGGGGCATCCTGTACCAAATGTACCAATGTATTCCGTAAGCAGTTTAAAGGGTATCTGGCCAGATTTTGGAAATTGGATTTAGAAAATACTCCAACCCCAAAAGTCAAACTGGATTATCTGAGCCACAACCATACAGGATGTGCCTGAACACAAAATAGAGGCCAAGCAAGGTGGACACACATAGGAGACACGTCTAGTCAAACAAATGAAAGGTTAGGCCCCTTTTTATTTACCTCATCTCCCTGTTTTAGGGTCCGCACCTGAAGTTGACCAATGGCCTTTTTGGCTTCAGCCTTGAGATGTTTCTGTTTGGGAGGAGAGAGAGAGGAAGATCAGACACAACCGAGCCACCCGCTTCTCCTCTCCAGCAGGAGCAACATCAAACCTCCCCAGCACACCAACTTCAGGGCAGAACACACTTAACATGAGAAGGCACGGATGAAGACCTTTCGTAAAAGAAAACACCTTCAATGACCTCATGTCTTTACATCACAGGGAGCAGGACAATCTCATGCACTGATGTCATGTTAGAGACTAGTATTCCCCACATGGACACTTGCGAACTGGGACAGCCTTCATTAACGACACCCTACTGTTTGTCATTAAGCCTGCCCTCTGAGGGTATACATTGGAAACGTTGCATCAGCTTACAGGATGTCAAAACAGAAGATTTACATCTGGGGCCTTTGGTATGGAACTTTATCCTTGGAGATTCCACACAGAAGCTACAAAACTACAATTTGGAATATAAACATTGTGTTTGCAGTGTTTCCTCTACCATTATATTAGGGGGGCGCTTCGCCCTAATGGAAGGTCAAGTTTATTTTTAATTTAATTTAATTTATTTTTTAATACAGCACCAGATCACAAAAGATGTCATTTAAGGTTACCTTTCTTATAAAACAGGTCTAAAGCTTGCTTTTATTAAACAAACTAAATGGCCTTATGTTATTTATCTTATTTACATGACGGCATGTCATTTCTGTCTCTACATGGTACGCTCCCCCCCCCCCAAAGCTGTAGGGAAAACACTGGTTTGGGTCAGGTGACACACACTGGTGATGCCCTGGATTTCCTAGTACAACTCTCCCCATGGCAACAGTGCTAAATAACATGCACAAAGGCACACAGGAAGTCACATAACGTGTTAAGGATGCACATGAGGCCTCACAGGTAGATAACATTTACATTGGTGATTCTCTGAAAATAATTAAATGAAGAATGAAAGAAGGATAATTCTTTCTGAGAACAGGAAACAGTCAAACACAACACACGTATACTAGAAAGATCAACCAACGTTTAATCAACTTGCTGGCTTGAACAAGGGCTTTCCCCATGTCCTGAAAGGGTTCAGATCCAGATACACATGTGTAGGTCTGTTTAGGTACTGGCAGGAGAATACAGTCATCATGCTATCTGACAGGAGGAGCAGAGCTGTGGAGTTTTGCATAAGATTACAGGCTGAACAATGGTGCCCTGTAACCCCGAGCGTAATGTCGACCTGCTGTGGGCGCACTTAGTGCTGCTCGCACTGTCCAGCTGCCCACTCAGAAACACAAGTCTGCCTGGCTGAGAGCTGTTGTGCGTCTGCTTGTGCAGTGAGCTGTTGTGTGTCTAGTCTGCTTGTGCAGTGAGCTGTTGTGTGTCTGCTTGTGCAGTGAGCTGTTGTGCGTCTGCTTGTGCAGTGAGCTGTTGTGCGTCTGCTTGTGCAGTGAGCTGTTGCGTGTCTGCTTGTGCAGTGAGCTGTTGTGTGTCTGCTTGTGCAGTGAGCTGTTGCGTGTCTGCTTGTGCAGTGAGCTGTTGTGTGTCTGCTTGTGCAGTGAGCTGTTGTGTGTCTGCTTGTGCAGTGAGCTGTTGTGCGTCTGCTTGTGCAGTGAGCTGTTGTGTGTCTGCTTGTGCAGTGAGCTGTTGCGTGTCTGCTTGTGCAGTGAGCTGTTGTGTGTCTGCTTGTGCAGTGGCTGTTGTGTGTCTGCTTGTGCAGTGAGCTGTTGTGCGTCTGCTTGTGCAGTGAGCTGTTGTGTGTCTGCTTGTGCAGTGAGCTGTTGTGTGTCTGCTTGTGTAAGACATGGTCACCTGGAAACAGAACCCCCATACCTAAACATACAGTGAAGAGGTCTGAAGTTAAGAGAAGAGTATTCTGTACACATGTTTACAGAGAACACTCACTCTCATGCTCAAGGTTACCTCTCACGCAGCAACAAATGACAGCAAGTTGATAACGACTGAGCTTGAAACTGTGGCTCTCTCCATGAGACAGTGGATTAGTCTTGCGTAACATACCAGAGATACAATCAGCTGAAGAGGAAATTCTGGTACCGCAGCAAAAGATTCAAAGGTTTAACAAAGAGGCTTTAATCTTTGAAAATGATAATACTACATAACTAACATTCTTTAACCGTACAGCCAAACCCTTTATGATGAAGTGCGTGTCTGCTTGACAAGTGTTTATCAACCTTAAAATCCTATTCAGACACTTCTAGAATCAACACATCGAGTTGACGTAAAACCGTTTAGTGGACAAACACATTTGGAATGCACACTGTGGAAAACACTGTCCCAGTGACGAACCCTTCCACCTGTCAGGTCGTCTGTCTGCCATTTAAAGAATTTGCCACATTACTCACTGCCAACTAGACCAACAGGCCAGTACTGTACTGTACCACATTGTGTCCTTAATGGACAGATTAATAATACAAAACAATGGTACTGCACACCGTCCCTAGCAAACACAGAACCCTCACTGACCACCGAAATACTGTTCAAACTATGCAGTTCTGATCCTTGATTTGCTGCTGTACTTTCCATAGGCACAATTGGCATGTTGTCATGGATTAAAATATAATTTCCCCCGACAAATTATTAAGTGACGTCACCAAGTAATATACTGTGAAGTACACAGGCAGAGAGAAGTCGTTTCTGTCGTTAGTATCATCCAGCCTGCTCTGCAATAACACACCATATGAGAAGTGAGAAGGTTTCAAATGATTCCATTCACACACACCTACCATAACACACATGAATCTGGACAAGTAAACGCATGTTTAATGCTGTAGTCTGAGGGGAAGAGAAGTTTCTGTCTCTGGTGTTAGGTGATACATCAAGCCAGACTGTCTCTTTGTGTGTTCCACAGACAAAGAGATATTGCACAGCATTCTTTGACTTTTGTTCAGAAGAACCATTGTCACTGGAGTTCCGAGTTTGCCAAAGCTACTTGGCAACAAAGTTCTGTATCAGGTTTCATGGATAATGTAACTTCGAAGAATCTCAACCTCCAATCAAGGTCAAGCCTTTGTCAAGCGCTCTCAATGTCCCAAACTAATTATTTGTTACGGGAAGGAGTTAGACTGGTTTGACAAGTATCATCTTAAGAGTAAACAGTTGCCATTTTACCCTTTTCCCCTCCCCACACTTACATCACACCCCACCCCCACCTAAAGTAAAAGACATACAGGACTGTATTATACCCAAATACAGTTCCTTCACAAAAAGAAAAAGAGAAACAGAATAATTCCTGTTCCTAATCGTTCAGCAGTCATGTGTTCATCCAGATCCTCATTTTGAAAAGGGTTAGGGTTAGCTAATTAATCTTTTGAAGATGTAGAATCTATGCGCAGGTTTGAGTTTCATATTCATATTCCAACTGTACATTTACCTGTTTGTTGTTCTGCTGGCGGACACTGTTGAGGCGCCGTGCTGAGTAGAAGATGAAGTATCCCACCGTGGCAGCCGTCACCACGAAGAAGGAGATGGACACGAAGAACACAGAGTAGTGACTCATCCACGGCCCATGCTGCTTGCCCACCTCGATCGTCATGGTGACGGGGTAACCCTTCTTGACCAGGTTAACGATCTCCAGCCCCCTGATGTGACCGATCATGATGGAGACCATGTCTCCAGTCCCTGTGAACAAGTACAGAAATGACATGTTATTGTTGTTAAGGAACTACTGCCAGTGGTGAGGACAAATACACTAAGTAATGTTTGATACCGTTTTCTAAAAAATATATAAATTGCATTTTTCAGGTCATTGGTTTGATCGTGTTCAAACCATCCATTACCATTTTGTTGAATAACCCCATTACAATATTGTCAGTTGGCAACCTAATCAATTAACTTTTGTTGGATTTGTGTCTTAAAACAACTGAAACAGACAGTGAAAGCAATAGGCCTTAATGAGATCTCAAAATTATTTAAAACTAACCAGAGAACATGTATTATTAACAGTGACAACGTTCCGGCAGAGGACATCTGATAGACGACTACACTTTCAATCGTAACATAATTTGAGACAATGTCTCCCTCACTGTGGTAGAGGGGCAAGGTAACCTACGCTGCATTTACTCAACGACCTAGGCAAATGTCCTGGTCTGCTGTAACAGTGACTTTCCGAGAGCAATAAACTACATACCTGGGTGCGACATTTGGATTACTCTATCTGTACCAAGATCGTTAAAAATCACGACAGCAATTGCCCCCTCGCTGGCCGCGACATTGATCTTCTCGGAAAAACTGCATCCATGACCGCGCTGAATTAACGCGATCCATCCCTTTGACTCATTTGGTACATCATAAAATGCATCATCGGACTGGCAGCCGTACATCGGACGAGGTACATAGACTTCCCCCGTCACTGTCATTTTGGGAGAATCTAGTCCATAAAGTCCGCTTTCTTCATGCCGCCAAACAGTTTCGTTGCTTTCAACATCAACAGAAGAGACATTGAGGTAAGCTGTGCATATGTAAGTCGCCTGCGCAAAATGTAAACTCGATACCTGGATACTTGAAGCCACAAACAGCCATGGAAAAAAATACAGTTTTGCTAACCGTTCCATAATCCGGGTTACCACAATTTGCTATCGCTTCTCGACGTATTAGGGGGCCAAAACAATTCTGGAAAACGACAGTTGATGCCTTTTGTACAATTCACGTTGAACTGAAGTGCTGCTCAGTGTTGACAGGTGAACCAGTTCGGCGACACACTCCTCTTTTCAATGGGGTCAAATTGTATAGTACACGCCCACCTACTTCTTAAAGGAGACGTACATCATTAATAGCACAATCTGCTTGATACTAAAAATATAAAACACAGGTCTGCCTACTGCTTTACATTATCCAAATGAATGCCGTCTGAATGTGAAACACAACGACCAAAATGCTTGATTCATTTGAGTGATGTTATATTCCATGCCGTTTCTTCACACGTCAAGGTTTCATTTAATATCAAAGGAAAAACGTGTTAAACTTAAGAATGAATCGGGCCAGGGACGATATGGGTGAATCACAGTAACAGAAACGTGTATAAACACATTGACTGGAAAGCTTGGGGGCAATCTCATTCCGCCTACTTTGAGAAAAGGTACAGACGCGCCTTTTATTCCCAGCAAACAGGACTGAATGGATCCATTAGGCCATTAGTTGAGCTATAGTTATATCCAAAACATGTCAAATGTTATCGAATTTTGTAACACGGGAGAGATATCGGTAGTGCCAAATGACTGTTCTTTTATGAGGCTCTAGGAACAAAGTGTTGTATTGTTTTGTCAGTCAATATCACATGACCACTTTGCATTACATGGAAATATGAACAAAATAAGCTTTCCATCCAGATTATCCAGTATGTCTCCTCCAAGAGAGAGAGAGCGGAAACAAAATGATCATCTAAAGACTGAATAAAGCCACAACTCACCGTGGTGGACCATATGAGTCACCTCATCACCGGTGCCCGGGAGGTTATATATCACCACCCCAGAAGCCCCTTCAGCAGAAGCAGCCATGATCTTCTCTGAGAAGGTGCAGTTCCCCCTCTCGATCAGGGCTATCCAGGGCCTGGACGTGTGGTTAAAGCTGGTGTGGGGGTCACAGGCCTGGGGGTGGTGCTCCGGCACAGTAAGCTTCCCCATCACAGAGGTGATGGGCGACTGGAGCCCAAACAACCCACAGTCTGAGCAACTCTGCAGGACGGTTCGATTAGCACTCGAGTCCCAGTAGAAGATGGTGATCGTGGCCGTCCAAAACGACATACTCTCCACTGCATGTTCAGCAGCCGCAAGGCAGAGGAGCGCTGGGAGGAAGCCTCGGTGTGGATTCATGTTGTCCTCCTTTCTGAAGAGCTCTGTGTGGTTGCTGTGGCTCAGACACTCGTCTTCCTGGTTAAGAAGAGGGAAGTGCCTCTGGGGAGAAACTGACACCACCTCCCTGTAACCTTAACCAAGCCCACGTCACACCAGTTATCTGGGTGAACCTTGCTCATTGGCCTGTATATGTATTTAACACATGTTTGCATGAGTAAGCTTGAACAGTCATGTGTATACAGGTACTGTAAGAGGATTGGGTTTTGTCATCCTCAGTCAGGCTCTGTTTTCCGTATGTTTGAGGGAGTTATAAAAGGATGTGAAAGCAGTTATGTAAATGCTATTTTACTCCCAGAACACTCTCCTTCATTTCAGTATCAGAGTAACAAAAGTCTTAGTTTTCCCCCTCACACAGTTCATTTGTAGATTTGTTCACGTATCACAAGTAGTAGAGCAAGAGTTTAGGTAGTTTCCATCCTAGAGAACCAGTAGAAAAAAAGACAATCTCCTACCATTTAATTTAGGAATATTCCTTAAAAATACAACTTTTATTTGTTGTAAAATGAGCCTTAAAAAAATACTAAAAATTCTGTATTTTGCATATACACACAGGTGATCATTGGTCATCTGAACACCACTTCCTAGATCAACGCCACGTCCGTCATCCTGTACACCTTGTTGATGACAACTTCAACCCTGTCTTGTCCTAGATGGCAGAGGTCCAGGACACACACAACAGGGGCCTCGCTTAGCTCCTCTGCAGTTGCTAAAATCTCCTCTGTAAGAACACAAAAACAACAAATATTTCATGTGAATTTGTTGGTTCAATGAAGTGCATCTCTAGGAGACGCCTTAACTTGAACCTTTAGTCCCAACTCTGGGGAGACAACCGACCGAAACCCCAAACCCCGTTCCAGAGGCCCCCACCCTCCCATCCCCATGACGATCCATCAACTGGCTCTTGCGCCACAGCTGAATAACAGTGCCTGGCAACCGCTTCCCCGGGGGTTGCGACTCCCCTGCATCCCTGTCGTCATGGCTACCCCTGCATCCCTGTCGTCATGGCTACCTGGGTCAGGCGTCGGGGTCTCGCTCAGGCTCTGGGGGTCGCCGAGCGGGCAGAGGCAGCCCGCGCTCAGACAGGACAACAACCTGTTGTCATGGGGATCCTGAGGTAAACCCACAGCCCTGGGATCCTCCGAAGACATCACAGGGAGGAAGGCTGCGTCCACGGCAATCCTGCTGGTTTATACCTGCACAACACCGCAGAAACACGGTTACCGGGAGGGTCACAAGCTCCTGATTCACCTGTAAGCGAGAGGAGTTGCTGATGATAAAAAAAATAAAACAATCCTTACCTAGTATGGTGAGGTGGTAGTATCCGTGCTGGCTCAGCGGGGTCCGGCCGTCGGGGGTCTGCTCCCGCGTCCATCGGGCAGGGTGGAGGTTGATCAGCTGCAAGAGGAGCTGCTGGTCGTGAACTCTGAACTTGTGACTGAAGTTGTCAGCATCCAGTCCAGCAGGGTGCAGGTGCACGGCCACCTCTCTCTTCAGCGATGACCAGGAAGCGCTCTCCCAGGACGGCAGGTCCCCCTCTGGAGAGAGAGCGGGACTTTGAGATGCTTGTAATGATGGTGTGTGTCGACGACAACATGTTTATTATTACTGGAAGGTTGCCACCGTTACCAGTTGAGACCGTATGACTGGTGGGGTCAGTGCCACCCTCTACAGGACCCTCTTCCTCCTCCTCCTCCTCACTTCCCTCCTGATCCATGGGCTCATCCACTGCAGAACCATGTCCAGTTTCACTATGAACATATTTACAGCATAGAACTCATCACAAGCTATCTGAGCTACTGGCTAACTAGTCACGTTCAAAATCATCATTAGTAGGTTTTGCAAAATTTTGATTCCAAAATGTTAAAGCAGAGGGGAAAACTGTACCCAATGCCTCTGAGAAAATGATGGAAATAACTTTCAGTCAAACTCAGTTTTACCTTCCTGCCTTCGTCCGTGAACGAGTGGTGTAGAATCTCCTCACATCTCTAAGACAGGTAAAATAACATCAAGATATCAAATATGCAGAAAAAAAAACATTATAAATATGGATCAGACTGACTGGACGACTTGCCTCCTGGGTAGTTTTCTTTTCTGCCCGATGTTCCAGTTCTTGCCACCAGAGGGCAGTGTTTCCCTGTTCATCTGTGTTTCTGGCTCTGCTGCAGCTGCCTCACTCACACCAACACTCTGGACTGTCTGCAGTAGAGAGCATGAGACATGGTGACATCCATATGTTAAAAGGTACACTTTTGATGTTGTGTGGGCAGGAATGCTCACCTGTCCCTGGTCTGTCAGTGCCTCCGCTGGCAGGTGACGGTACTGCACAGCCATGATCCGGCCTTGAATTGCCAGTCTTTTGTGCTCCCGATACTGAAGCGACTCCAACTCTCTCTTCAGCTCATCAGCAGCTACCAGAGCTACTTCAGCTGAGGAACACAAACTGATTTTCACAAACCCCACTTTTAAATAAGTGAACACTGTATGCATTAAAGACGTACTGCTAGAGATCTTCCTCACCAGAGCCGTCTGTGACAGACTGAGTGAAGACAGCGGGGGGCGGGAGGGTAGCAGTAAGGGCCGCCCACAGCAGTTCTTCTCAGAATGTCGCTGTCGCTCTGTGTCTTGGTCCACTGGATGAAGCTCCGGACGAAGGGGTCACACACGTAAGGCTGGCCTTTGTGAAACCCTAAGGACCCCCCGCAAAAAAACATAACAGTTTAAGTTTCTTGGCAAAGAACAGGTTTTTTTCTGGTTCTGTGTAGAGAGCAGGACATGTGCACCCACCCGTGATGAAGATCTGTGTCTCACAGCTGCTGGTGAGGTAGGGAAGAGAGCCTTCCACACGGCACATCCTCATCTGAGTACAAACCAAGTATGTCACTGTGAGAGGCAGGGCAGGATGAGGCAGGGCAGGATGAGAGGAAGGAGTAGAGGCAGGACAGGATGAGTGGAGGCAGAGTCCAAGCATACAACAAACACTACCAGCCCATGATGTTCAATCAAGTTCATATCACAACAGGTGTTGAATAAACAAAGAAAACCGCTGGTGACAAATGTGTCGACAGTAAAGTGGATTTACTTGGACATATTCCATTGAACATTTCTGGTTGCGAAGAAGCAAATATCTCCAAAATGAAAGGGAGGTTTGATGTTCCATCGATTGCATGTACCCAGCGGTAAGTCCAGTATTTCTCCGGGCCTGAAAAACATGGACAATCAGTTTAATGTCTCTTAAAGGTAAAATAATAATAAGGCCTCGACTACAGAATAGTGACATTCCAGTGACAGTGCTCATCAGTGCTGATGAATTCCAGCTGCACAGAGACACTCGACCTTCTCACCAGTGGTCCCAGAACGCTTCACTCTTTCTGCTCGACCAACGAAAGTTACCAGGCCAATGACATCACAGGCAGAATTGTCAGACAAATTCTCCAACTCGGATCTAAGAGATGTACAGAATACAGAAGAAACTGTTTCCGTGTAGCTCAAAGATGCAGAAATGAAATGTTATAACAAGATCCCTCCCTCCAACTGTGTCTAGCTCCCCGAGAATACAGACAAACTATTCATCTTACTGCCAAAAGAGATTTGGCCATCAAATGGCTGATTTGGCATCAGCCATTCTGACCTGATGTGTTGCTCATTTTTGTCTTGTAAATTAGCACTTGGTTAGTAAGAAACAGGCAGAGGACTGTGAGATGACTACATTACAGCTTTTAACAGGGAAAATCCCTAAGGGAAAAAAATCCCTAGGGTTAGTAGCCTACCTGGAGGTGAAGTTATAGACCACCTCCGGCAGACCCCACTGGAAGGACACACTTTTGGGTGGGACGACAATTACACTGGCAGTTGGATTACGAGCATTCAGACAGATTTCTGTAACACATCGACATGCAAAAAAACTTTTAAGTACTCACATTACAACAGAAATCCATGATTATCAAAGTAGAGTTACTGATACTGTTCCTACCTACAGAGTGGAAGGATTTCATTGTGCTGTTGTTGATGTGAGGTCGTGACCTGTTGGGATAGCCTGGCTTGAGGGTGTAGTTCTGGAGGTAGAGCACAGTTCCTACGTTTAATCTCTGGTACCACTCAAGACACAGCTCGTTCCAGAGGACGAGGGTCATCGTTCCACTCTGGTCAGCAACCTCAAAGTATGCCTGCAAACAATCATCATTAGGGTCAGAGTTAGAGAAGGGTTAAGCGCTAGGCTACACTTTGTACTACAGCTAAATACAGCATTGGTTCTGTCGATGACACGAACATGTTCACCTGGAATGGATAGTCAATCTTGAGTCCAAATTTCCCATAATACCGTAGCCTGGACTTGTGAATGATCCTCACTATGATGGGGATGGGTCGCGGTGCTTTTCCAAGTGACGACTCCAGATCCCGGAGGAACAGAATCTTGGAAACTGTCGAGGAACCGTAGATATACATTATAACTGTCACGTGATATGGATTTATGGATCTCCGCACTCATAAACAGGAAACTCCTCTCACCATCCAGGACTACATCTGGCGGATTGGTATTTGGGACCCACACCGCGCCCTCGGGATCCTCGTTGTTCCACAGGGCCAGGTAATGCTTGCGACCAATTTGAAGGGGTGCATCTTTCTGCGGTGAAATGTCACCCAAGCCGTTCTTAGACAGCATAGGGATAGAATCAAGGTCGTTTATCTCAAGTAAAATACCAGACTCCCGTAACGGTGAACCACATTCGATCCTGTTGATGCAAACAAAACTTTGACCCAGTCTCCTCTCATTGTGAATAAAAGAGCAGTGGTCTATATGGATATCGATTCCACTCCGAAGGACGTTTTTGTGGACCAAATGATTTAACCCTTGATCAAGGAGGCATTTCGCCTGGCATACTCCGTCTGTTACAATTATGTCAAAGTTGTAACTATCAGGTGCCTGCTGAGATCCAGTATTTTGCTGCGCAGACAAATGTCTCTGGAGTGCGACGACAGTCACAGGGGCATGACATTTTAGTGTCAGCGTTTTACCAGCAAAAAACGGTTCCAACGTCGAATGTAATAAAGACACCTGAGGGTCTTCAGTCAGTGCCTCTAAAACCCCACTACATGCCATGGTTGATCTTAGCGTTAGTAATAGTATGACTGCAAACGCTCATTTTAAAAGTCCAAATGTTCGCTGCTAATGCTAGCCTACATAACTAGACGGTATATCGTTTAGCTAACTTATTTTACATACTACCCGGGAGCTAACTTATTGAGCAAGCCAACTGGACCCCAACTCCGGAAAATATCTGTTAACTTTCAAGTTCTCGGAACAGCACAGCTGGCATCGCATTTCTACTATGGCTAGCTAGCTAGCTAACATTGTTAGCAAGTAGTAGCTAGCTACATAGCTTGTCTCACAGAGTGAGAAACGATAAGCGTAGCGTTTGTGATTGGAGTATCAGGAATCAAATACATATATTTAAATATGAATGGCTGTTTTCAGTAGCCAGTCACGTAACAAAACTAGACAGCTCGCTAAGTAGTACACAAACTAGCTTTTCTTTTTTTACGCGGTCGGGATTTGAACTCCGGAACTTCCTGACAGGAAGTCACATCGCAAAGGTTTTTAGATCCCATCTGCCAAGAGAACGTCGTCAACCATCTTTTTTTTTTAGTCTATGGAAGCAAATCAGTGACATAACGTTTTGAAAATTTGAAAAGGCATTTCATACTTAATATTATAATAATATACCACCGAATTTGTTGGTTTTGAATTAACCTCTTTATAATTGAAATATGAATTTATTTCTAAGTAAAAAAAAAAAATCTGATCCAAAAATTCAAGGTTTCAGAAATTCAGGTTTTGCTCAAATTCGAAAAGTAAAATTCGAAAAGTAAAATTCCCCAAAATAAAAAATTAAAGTTTCAGAAATTCAAATAGAACAAAATTCAGGCTGCTCAAATTCAAATGGTGAAATTCAGATCCAAAAAATTCTAACAAAACATTATTCACCTCGAAAGTTATCAGCTCGACATTTCAAGTTGTGAATTCAAAACCAACAAATTCGGTGGTGTTTAAATTTAAGTATTAAGTATGAAATGCCTTTTAAAATTAAAAACATTGTCACTGATTTGCTTCCATACTCTATGGCCCACCTGCTCTGCAAGAACCGTAAAATCATACAAGCGTCCTAATCTCGTTTTTATTTAGTAAAGAAATAAGTGAACCAGATTAAAAAAGCAGGTTCATATCCCATTAGCTGAAAGAGTAACTCAGTTATTAATAACAGATCAAAATATCGTAGACAAAGATTTGGACGGAACAGTATCTGTTAATTAACACTATCTTGGTACCATAATAAATAAATCAAAAAATAGAATGTATTGCAACATTGCAATAGAGGGATACGCAGCATGAAAAAAAGTCAACATCCATTTATCATTTTTTGAAATATTTATTTTAAAATATCACATCCATATTGATTTATAAATAATTAAATATCACTATCATATAATTAATATCCAAGCTGTTTCAGAATGTAAACTTTTTTATTAATTTCTTTTTTAAACAATATCAACAATATGTTAAAGCTTATTTTGATGGTATGTACAGAAAGAAAACAAGCCGTACTATATAACTGACTGTGCAACACCAACTTGCAGAACTCAGGAAAAGCTTCACCTCCCCAATAAGACACTTCAATAATCTGTTACAAAATACTTCTGTTTGTTTAACTTTAAAATCATGTAACATATATATATGTATATATATATATATATATATATATGTATATATATACACACATATATATATGTTACAATATATTCAATATATTTTACATATAAAATAAACAACTATATTATCTAAACGTCTTTGTACATTCTATAATACAGTATGCATTATCTTTAATGCAATAGCAGAAATGGCTGTTGTGTATCAGATTTTTATAAATTCGTGACCCTGGTAGTTCTGTATAGGATGCACTGACTGGCCCTCTTACACCCGGGATGCAAACAGTCAACTTTAAAGATAGTAAATGCTGAAGTCGAGGATATCTTCAGAAATAAAAGCAAAGGATGTGAAATCCATGAGAACAAATAAAACTGTTTAAAACATCATCAGCTCCTTGGGACAACTTCAACAGAATCAGAGAAACAGTACCGTTTGAGCTAGTGTAGCAAGTACAACCAAAACAGAGTTTACAAATAAACATTTGTATGAACTGAAGCAAAACACAGCTACACAAAGTGACTCAGCATCTCAAAACTTAAAAAACAAAAATAAAAAGAACAACATCTGCTCCTCGAGGACAATTAAGTCGACTTCTTGTTTGTCATAAGTAATGTTTTATATCAAACAGGACCACCTAAGAGAGCACAGAACAAACAGAGAATTTGACGTTTCTGTTATTCAAAGACAAAAACGTGTTCCTTCAACCAGCTTCACAAGGCAGTTAACCATATGTATCCATTGTGCACATTGAGACATGGACAAAGGATCATTTTTCTAAATGACACATTGTAATGGAGGGCCAAACTTAACTGCCATTTTGCTGACATCAAAAAATATTTTGAAAAACATACAATGATGAGAATAAAATTGTACGAGGGATCTTGAAAGAGGTCATTGTTGTGTGTTTACTGCAATAAGAATAAAAAAACAAACACGTGTGTTGTTCAAAGATTTAGCATCTAAGATTCTTTTGAAATATGTTACACTGAGTTGACCAAGCATGAGCCCAGCACAAGACAGAACTGACCCCTTTTTCCAAATGTCAGAATCCCAACGTGTCAGACCAGCCTGAGTCTTTAGTGGAGATTAGACACGTTAATAAAGTCTTTAACAGGTACAAGATGAACCCAAGCAAAGATACTGTTGATATTCATGGTTGAAGGAATGTTAAAGATAGATTCATACAAAAATATTTCCATTTAATTCACATAGTACATTGGCTTATACAGCTATTTCTCTATATCTTGTATATAAATACCGTTAATGTATATACTGTGTACACAGTATATATAGGTTATTTATAGACATCATTAAAACAGTATAAATTAACATTCTTATTTTCAAAATTGACATTGCACATAGTTAAAGGGTGAAGGGCACATACTGAGAGCCCATAACTTAATTTGATTATCTTTTGAACCAGTATAACAGCACCATTCTTAGAGTGACTGACAAGTAGGAACAGCAAGCATCTGACCACAACACTGCATGACATCAAACTAAAACATCTTCCTCCATAGACAGTCTTCAATTTCAGATAATCCCCAAATCCCTTTACCAGCCACTACATTATAAAAAGTCTTGATTTTTATTGGATTTGAAACGTGTTTAAACAAATTTATTTTGGTTATTGGGCAAAGCTGTGTAAAAGGGTTTTGTAGGATAACATTGTTTTCACAGTAGCAACTTTTCATTTAAAATTGAAAGTCTCTAAAGCTCTAAAGGTAAGATGGGGTAGTCAGGCAGTACTGCTGTATCTGGGGCATAAGGGGAATTTACACTGAGTACAAGTGGACAGTTTGATTGTCATTTCCATGAGAAAATAGTTTTGTTTACTTATAATAGTTTGTTCATACACACCAGTCAGTCTGTTCATTACCAATATAAATCATTCTGCTGGTCAGCAAATATACTGTATTAATAAAACTGGTTATGGTAAAAAAAGAAAATAAATTGTTAATGTCATACTGTATGAAATATTTTTGTTTTCCAGAAATGACCTGAGAAATATTCGACTGTATTTAATGAAGTTGTATGTTGTTGTGTTGACGTCAAGTGCTCTAGATTACAATGGACTTAAACAGATGCTCTTCATTGAAATGACTATCAGTAGGGAATATTTTTGGTTTAAAGGTTGATAGAACTAGTGTTAAATAAAAGCATTCCTATGTATAACAATGGGATTCATCATCATGCTTACGGATTTTGTGAAATTAAAAGTAAATAGAAATTGCAGCTTCAAAGCAGTCAAGTGACCCTGCATGTTTGTCTTAGAGAAGAAGACACCACACAGCTGGTGGAGAACACGACTTATACGTGAACAGCACTAACCTCGTCTGCATGTAAACGCATCCTGTGAAAAGCACTGTTTTCCTGTTGATTCGTGTGATGGTGCCCGTGGTGCAGCAGTGATTGTGGCCCAGTACTTTGAGGCCTGGTGTCTTAGAAAACTCAATTTCCCAGAGGCCCCTAGTCCAAGCAGCCTCAGTGTGTGGCGTGTCCTCGTAAAAAAAACTGCTTTGTCTGTAAAGATGGCTCCTTATCAAAAGTAAGGTCACCACAGGCATATTATCTTTCTCTTCAAAGATTTTTTTGTTGCTGTGGAGACAAAGCCAATTTGGCTTACAGCAAAGAACATGGCAGAATCTGTTTGCCATATATATGCCTCTCAGTCTCTTAATACCTCAATTTGTGTTACTGGATCTGTAACAGCAACATGACACTGATAACTCTGCTCTCTCTCTCTGTGAGACTGTAGGGCTACCGGGTAAGCATGTTCCGGAAGTCTGAAAGGCCAGTCTGGTTTTGGGAATGGTGGTGCGGTTGTTGTTGTGGTTGCTGTTGCTGCTGTTGTTGTTGAATGTATCCCACAGTGCTTTGCTGCTGGACGTTGGTGGTGTGGAAGAAAGCCTGGGGGCCCCCGCTGTGTAAGAGTCCTTGAGGCTGCATCTAGGACCAGGAAGACACAGGAGAGTGAGTGATTCCTTTACACTTCCTTCACTTAGCAGACACTTTCATACAAACTGACACAGGATATGTACAAAGTACAGCAGCAAAACCAAGGATCTGAAGTGCAAGTGTTCGATTTTTGGTGGTTGGAGTCTAGGAACGGTCTGTTTTTGACCAAGAACGTTGTCTAAGGGAGGGTGTATCTAGGGGAGGGTGTATCTAGGGGAGGGTGTATCTAGGGGAGGGTGTATCTAGGGGAGGGTGTATCTAGGGGAGGGTGTATCTAGGGGAGGGTGTATCTAGGGGAGGGTGTATCTAGGGGAGGGTGTTTCAGGGTACCTGAAAGAACTGCTGTGGTTGTTGCAGCTGCAGGGAGTGCTGGGAGCCCTGGGCCTGGGCATGGTAGGCAGGCTGGGCCTGGTGTGTGATGAAGCCGTTGTGGGGGATCATGATGGGGGAGGTGAAGACAGGAGAGGGAACAAGGACAGCGTTGCAGTTGACCTGCTGCATGGGGAACGAGGAGGTCATCATCTGCTGCTCCAAGGTGTATCTGGGTGAGACAAGGAGGCGTTTTAGCAACACGAAACAACATGAAAAGTTTGTGTGCGATTGCGAATAACACTCACTTGGTTTGTTGGATGCCTGAATTGCACTGGGACGCCTGGGAGCTTACGCTGCTGTCAGGAACCAGGGTCTGCATCTGCTGGTTCAGCAGCATCCTGCCAGAGACAGAAGAACAGGAGTGTGAGATGGGTTTGTCTTGGTATATCGACAGAGAGCACGGGCATGGGCTCTTTTCCTGGTTGAAGAACATGTTTGATTTCAATTCTTTTCACCGCCCATGAAATTTGACCAAACTTGCAGTGTGATCAAAATACCTAGTGGACTACTTCCTAATTTTCTTCAGACGGAGACAGAATGAACCCCCTTCACCCCTCACCCTCACCTCCCACCCCCCACCCCCTCCGTGTCCCTCACACAGGGAGGCGTTTCCTGGTGCTCCTCACCGTATCTGTCCGTCTTGGCTGAACTCGTTGTCTGAGTGTCTTTGGTTAGTGTCCTGCAGTGGCCGTGCGTTGGTCTGGGAGAACATCATGGGGTTGCTGTAGAAGGGCAGGGTCAGGCTGGTGTGAGTCTGGACCGGCAGGCTGACGGTCTGCACCTGGCCCCTGGACACCTGCCTCTGCTGCACCTGCAGTCACACACGTCACACGGTCAAGCTCCATACAGACCAGCATCTCAGAGCTACTGTTCCTCAGAAATGAACTCTAAGACTGTTTGGTGACGGGGAGGAGGAGGAGAGGGGGGAAGGAGGAGGAGAGGGGGGGAGGAGGAGGAGAGGGGGGAAGGAGGAGGAGAGGGGGGAAGGAGGAGGCGAGGTACCTGAGGGGATGGAGAGCTGTGCTCTCTCAGCAGGGATTGCGGTGAGGAACTGTGGCCTCCACAGATGGGCTGTTTGGAGTGACCTGAGGCCTGTCGGATGACCCCAGACTGGCTCTGGTTCTGTGTCTGACTCTGACTCTGGACCTGCTGGGTCGGCCTGCCTGGGCCCTGCTGCTGGACCTGCCCCAAGTCAGTGTGGATGGGCTGCTGTAACAACATCTACACACAATCACACAGAGAGACGCAGTGAGTGGAGAGAGCAGACCAACACATCTACGTCATCAACATGCAGTGCCGCGTCTCTCCTGGGGGGGGGGGGGCCAGGGGAAGGGGGCCCGGGGGGGGGCCCAGGGGAAGGGGGCCCTGGGGGGGGGGGGGCCCAGGGGGGGTAGGCCAGGGGGTGGGCAGGGGGTGGGGGCCCGGAGGGGGGGCCCAGGGGGTTACCTGCAGGTTGGCCAGCTGCAGCTTCTCCTTGATGTCGTGAAGCTCCTGTTGCTGAGTCTTGATGTCGGCCTGCAGCACGCGAGTCCTCTCCTCCAGCTGCTCCTTCAGTTGGTGCATCACCCCTAGCTGGGGCTCCTTCAGTTGGTGCATCACCCCTAACTGGGGCTCCTTCAGTTGGTGCATCACCCCTAACTGGGGCTCCTTCAGTTGGTGCATCACGCCTAGCTGGGGCTCCTTCAGTTGGTGCATCACCCCTAACTGGGGCTCCTTCAGTTGGTGCATCACCCCTAACTGGGGCTCCTTCAGTTGGTGCATCACCCCTAGCTGGGGCTCCTTCAGTTGGTGCATCACCCCTAACTGGGGCTCCTTCAGTTGGTGCATCACCCCTAACTGGGGCTCCTTCAGTTGGTGCATCACGCCTAGCTGGGGCTCCTTCAGTTGGTGCATCACGCCTAGCTGGGGCTCCTTCAGTTGGTGCATCACGCCTAGCTGGGGCTCCTTCAGTTGGTGCATCACGCCTAGCTGGGGCTCCTTCAGTTGGTGCATCACGCCTAGCTGGGGCGGCTGCAGAGGGCAAAGGGGCTGCTGCTGCTGCTGCTGCAAGTGGAACCCAGTTGACCTGGTTAACTCACTCCTCTGAATAAATACCACCCACCCACGCCATCGAAAAGCTAGCTTTCCGGTGGCGTAGCGGGTTAAAGTGGTGTTTATGTCGCGTTGGCAAGTCAGAGGTCTCGAGTTTGAACGCGGTCAAGATCAGGGAGGAAAGTGACTCTGACGAGCAACGCGACAACACCTGGTCCAGCAGACAGCTGCTTCACTGAACCACGTCTGCTTCACAGCTACTTCACTGAACCACGTCTGCTTCACATTGTCTACTGAGCTGGGGGACCCCAGAGGACTATACTTCAGTTATTATTCAACAACTGAGAGAGGCACTTAAGCTGTGCACACATACGCACTTAAACACAAGGTCTGATGCACCACAGCTGGCATCGTGATTGGAGCCAGATCAGCACTCAGTACAACAGATCTTATTAGTAATGATTCTATGAAAATGTCTGTTTTCCACAAAGAAATATGTAATGCTTCGTTATTGCATCACAGTCCAATTAGAATCAGTTAAATTACGACGTATTTGCATCAACAAAAGGGTGGATCTCATTTGAGACGTGAGCAGAGTAAGCTCTCGTAAACAACAACTAAACCTGGAAGGAAACGACACAGATCACAAGAGGAACTGGGAGACTGAACCCCACACCTGCGAGGGCAGAGGGGGACAAGCAGCCAGGGGAGGACGGGGGGGGAGGACGGGGGGGGGGACCCACCATTGCAGAGTGCTGACTGCAGGCAGGAGACAGAGGGAGGCTCAGCTGGGGAACATCAAAAGAGTTTTGTCTCTGAACCAACGTCTACAAGGAGAGGAACAACAGAACACACATCGGGGAGTTTAGCACGGGGGGGGGGGGGGGGGGGGTCCCAGGGTGCTCCGTGTGTTTTGGGATTTCTGGAGACGGATGGTTAAAGTGTGTACTGACCTTGGAACTGCTGGGTTGGAGTCTTCTGGTGGAGGTCTTCTCTGCAGACTGCCTGGACGGCGTGCAGGCCTCCGGGTACCTGACCGACGAGCTGGCTGCACACAAGAAGGACAAGAATATTTACAATCTTTACATTCTACGAGTTCATGGTTGAGTTTATATATCGGTGCTGTGGGTGTGGGTGGGTGCGGTGGGCTGGGTGTGGAGGAGGGCGATGAGGGGGTGTGGCTGGGACTCACAGGCAGAGTCTGATAGGGCAGTGTGGGAGGACTTCCTGGAGCTGTGGGAGGAGACTGAGCACGCTCCACTGGTCCTGTCCCTCTGAGGCTCCAGGGTGGGGCAGACGTCCAGATACACCTCCTGACCCTGGGACGACACCACACTGCCTCAGTACACTGCCTCAGTACACTGCCTCAGTACAGACATAATACTGCCTCAGTACAGACATAATAATACTGCCTCAAAATATATATCTAATTTTTTTTACTTGTATTGCCCCCCTCCCCATCCTCCTAGGGTCCTCCCCATCCTCCTAGGGTCCTCCCCATCCTCCTAGGAGCCTCCCCATCCTCCTAGGGTCCTCCCCATCCTCCTAGGGTCCTCCCCATCCTCCTAGGGTCCTCCCCATCCTCCTAGGGTCCTCCCCATCCTCCTAGGAGCCTCCCCATCCTCCTAGGGTCCTCCCCATCCTCCTAGGGTCCTCCCCATCCTCCTAGGAGCCTCCCCATCCTCCTAGGGTCCTCCCCATCCTCCTAGGGTCCTCCCCATCCTCCTAGGAGCCTCTCCTCCTCTTACCTTAATAGAGGTAGCGATCTCCGGAGGTGATGTCTCCTCCAGCCCAAACTCCCTCCTCCTCTCCGCTCGCACCTCAGCGTAACTACAGGGTCACCGGGCAACAAAATACATGTTTTAAATAACACAAGTGGATGGATGGATGTTTTCAGGCATCCTTTCTGGCCCTCAGGGGCACTGAGGAGCACCGGGGCTTCTGCCCCTCAGGGGCACTGAGGAGCACCGGGGCTTCTGGCCCTCAGGGGCACTGAGGAGCACCGGGGCTGGAGTGAGCGGGCTTACCTCACAACCGTATGCGTGCACACTATGAACTCGGGCTTGGAGTTCCACTGGTGGTAGGTGATGTAGTAGTGTGTCTGCAGCCAGATCCACTGCTGGCCCTTGGTCAGGAAACGGTAGTAGCAGGATTTGCCCTTTCCAAACTGCATCACTAACAGGACAGACAGAGGGAGGGAAAGGTTCAAGAACTATGAAAAACAACGCTGGCCTAGTTTCTAAACGTGGTATGAGATGTTTTCAGTGACCAAAAACATGAAGTGAGGGCCAGCTTCATAGCTGGAGACGTTTTAAGCACCCTGGTGGAAATAGAAATGTAACTACAGTGGGATGACCTATTTTTCTGAAATGGCTGCCTGGATCCTGTGGTACGGAGGGGGAGAGAGAGAGAGGAGCGGGGGGGGGGGGGGGGGGAGAAAGGGGAGGGAGAGAGGGGGAGAGACAAAGAGCAAGTGAGGGCAAGAGAGAGAGGGTGAGGGAGGGACAGAAAGAGAGGGAACAGAGGATGGGTCAGGGGAGTGGAAATTAGGGAGTAACTTACATTGCTTATGACACTGAGCTATGAGCTCCAAGTCATCCACATGATAGTAATCATAGCCAGAAGTTCCAAGCACCTCAAAGGGCAAGTAGCCTATGATTGGTGACGCTCTGTAAAAACAAAATCAGTAGGTACAATAAACACACTGCTGAAACAAACACAGACCACGGTCAATAGTTGACACACATTTTACAAGATGTAATAAACTCTATTGTTCCAGCTGACAGCTGAATGAAGTGTCATACCATGTCCATTCAGACAAAAGAAAAAAGGTAACTAAAACATTCGCCTAACAACTTTGGGTACGGCTCTGCAATTAAAACAAGTTATTCATCCCTTCTACATTTCTAAACACAGCCATGAAAGGGCTGCTTGTGGTATAATTACAACTATGATTATGACATGCATTTGGCTCGATGCATTTCATCCAGCAATGGTTGTATTAAATCCACTTAGCCTGGGCCCCCATAAGCCGTATTCAGAACGGCATGCAGGTCACCTTATGGAGAGAGCCGTGCTTGAGACCCACCACAGGGCAGCTTGGCGAGGAGTTGTTAGAGTCCAATTATAGCTCTGCGAGGTCAGGACACACTGTCTCCTTCACCGCTCTGAACTCTTCGCTAAGTTATCTATATTTTAGTCTATTCACAGTTACACGATTGCATTTTGTCTTCTATGGTTTGACATTCCACTCAGGAGAAGCTGTGCTCGATCTAACAGCTGATAGAACAACAGGTCTGTTTTAACTTGTCATCTTATTTTTCAGTTCCTGTACCTGTGATCTAAAAATAAGAACTTCCACTCCAGACTGTGTCTGGAGGTGAACTCATCACAGGGATCCTCCACGTTACATAAGTCCTGTTTCAAACAAAACAAAAAAGCAAAGCGATAAGTGTCGAGAGAAAAGTGTTTGTGCAGAAACACGAATAAAATATATATTTAAACGTCAAATAAAATGGTTATTTCAATTTAAAAAAAGAAAATTTACATGTCAAATATTTAAGAAATTAAAATGTTTACATGCACAAAAGTCAGTAAAGATAGCCATACCTTTAAAAACTGTGGAGTGACTAATCGTACAGTGGCAACAAGGCAGGCCTGCTCCTCCAGAGATGACTGCAGGGTTCGTGGTAACGCCGGTAACGCGAGCTCAAACCCATTACAAGAGGATGTAGGCACTGAGGAAGACACAACAATCACACTCAATACCCTCCTGCACGTCCCCTCACAACCCAGGCAATGCTCCCACAATAAGGCCATGAACACGGCATTAAAGGGACCAGGTGTCGTACTAACACTATTGAGTCTCAGTTCCTTCCTCTAGGGTTAGAAGATGGGGAAACAGGACTTGTGTAACTTAATTTGGTTCAGTTTTAACTCAGGGATGGGGTCGACAGTAGTATCACAGAACCTGAAATAACACTTCCAGCTGAACTCTCTGACCAGACTGTGACATTATGGTCTTATTCAAATGACTGGAAGTCCCTGGCACTGAAAACTATGGAAATATCTGACCGACTGAGGAGAAGGGAGGCATTTCCTCATACGTGTCCAAGCAATTAACCTGACATTTAAATAGCGATTCACAAATCGGATAAGCAGTTATGGAAATGAACAACTTGTTTGGCTGTATCTCTCTATTATGTATGTTTTCGTAACAGATAATGGGAGTTTTTCAGAAAATGTATTATCAACAACAATCCTATCAGCTTGGTATCGTGCAGTGGTTGGTTTGATTGTGAACAAAAACAAATAGAAAACCAGTCAAATCTTTTGGGCAACATTAACTTTAACACAATAAGTAAGACACCGTACATGACGACAACACAACACTTACCATTGTTGTGAAACTTGAAATCTCCGACAAACTTCACATACTCATATGTAGACGGTTCTTTTGGGTCGATGTTTCCTCTGGCTAGATGACAGCAGAACTCCACATGGCTCTCACCTAGTAACAGACCAGATGGGTGTAAGCTGGCACGTACTCAAGCCAGAGCCTTTCCCATCCCCAACACACATTTGTTAAAAAGAACGCCAGATGAAATACACCTAAGAAAACGTTGCACGGCTAGTATTACACACGTTCTGAAGAGCAGCATGCTGAAGTCGTCTGGCTGAATCACATAACCACACTTTCAGACACGTCTGACATCGTTTGTGAATGCAACACTAAATCTAAAGGAAAAAGAATGATGGCGGTAATTATACCACCGTTACAAGTCCTCCCTTCACCACAGACAACCTCTGCAGACACAGTTTGGCCTGCATTCTACGGTTGTAAAACACGGCGACTGGCAGGGGAACCAACAGAGAGTGTCAGGGTGATCCCAGGATGGATCCGCAGCTCGTTCTGCAGATGAGGCTCTGCTTGGCACTAGCCTGCGACCAGAGGGAGGACCAGGGGGATCACTGTCACCGTGCCAGCCACACACTCTCACAAACTGCACACTGACGTTGGGATCGCTGTGCTCCACATAGGGGTCTGATATCACCGTGGCTCGCTGGAGATGTGAGGGCTGATTCAGGGTCTGGAACGTCTAAAAAAAGTTATTATCATGCAAGGCCGTAATCATAATACATATATTCAAATCTGGTCAAAAAGTCCCCCCCAATATATTTATATAAAAATATAAATGTGCTACGCTACGACAGGCAACCACGCACGCTGTCTGAAATATATCATTAAAAAAAAAAAATCATCCCCCCCCCAATGTTGACTCCATGGCTACGGCCTTGTTATCATGTAACCTTTGCTGAAGAGAACGAAAGGATCTGCAGTTAGTGTTCTTACTGAAATGAGTGATGAGTCATTTTGTATGAAACAAATGTGTGTCTGTGTGTCTTCAATAGGATGAAAGTAGCAAGGCAGGAGTCTGGGAGCCCACTGCCATTTAGAAAGATGAGACACAGTGATATCGTAACAGATAATAGAGTTGTTTCATTTAAGGGAAATAGAAAAAAAAGTATGTTCTGTAGCAAGCCATAACAGTAATATCTAAAGCGGTCAGAAGAGGAGAGGATTTTCCAAAAGGTTAACTGGAAGTAAAGGTTCTCAGATGTACTCCTGGTCTCCTCTGACTGTGATGCATCACTTGAAGATCCATCACACAGCAGTGCATGTTATCAGGTATACATTTACATTTACATTTAGTCATTTAGCAGACGCTCTTATCCAGAGCGACTTACAGTAAGTACAGGGACATTCCCCCCGAAGCAAGTAGTGTGAAGTGCCTTGCCCAAGGACACAACGTCATTTGGCACGGCTGGGAATCGAACTGGCAACCTTCAGATTACTAGCCCGAGTCCCTCACCGCTCAGCCATCTGACTCCCCTAACTACCCATCACACAGCAGTGCATGTTATCAGGTATAACTACCCATCACACAGCAGTGCATGTTATCAGGTATAACTACCCATCACACAGCAGTGCATGTTATCAGGTATAACTACCCATCACACAGCAGTGCATGTTATCAGGTATAACTACCCATCACACAGCAGTGCATGTTATCAGGTATAACTACCCATCACACAGCAGTGCATGTTATCAGGTATAACTACTCATCACACATTGAAGCAGGGGATGCATTAGCAGAACGACAGGAGAAAACTGCCTCCCTGAGTTTGGTTAGAACCTTTTCACATAAAAGAAAGGAGATGAAAGCTAGATGGAGGACATGTCTTTGTGAGTGATAACGATGGTGATTTTACCCAGGCCCATCTCTCTGGCAGCAGTTTGCCTTGTATTAGGAAATCTATACATAGACTGATACATTGCAACCGCGCTCACACTCTCTTTCTCAGAACATGATTGTATGATGGGATTAAGGTCAGTGTCTCGAGTCCTAGATACTGCACAGTGCTGCTCTGGATTACCCAAGCAACCATAACAGTGCTTAAAACTCTGAACCATACTAGCTGGGTAGCTGCTATTATTAGCTGTGAAGGACTAATCATAGGACCACACCATCCAGAAATCCAATAAAGTACCATGACAAACTCGGCAGCCTGCTCTATATTTAAGGTCAGCTCTGGACGAGAGGAGAACAGACTGTGGAAGGTTAAGTGTCAACTCTCAGAATAACATCAGTGATACACCAGGGTGTCCTGACAGATAAAGAGGAGAGGACTTCAGACCAGGCCAGAGGACTTCAGACCAGGCCAGAGGACTAAGTTCAACCGGAGCCTTTTCAGTATTTACCCTGCACACTTGTGTTCATGCTCAATGCTGGAATCAAATGCTGGCTTGCATGTCAGAATACAGGATGCAACTGGGTCATTGGTCTGTTTGATGTATAATTCACAAAAGAAGACAAACGTCAAACTTCAAAAGAAACAGGAAAGGTCACCTTAGACTTGCTCGGAGCCGTGTTATCAAGTACAACAGAAAACGCATCGTCACCATCGCAGTACGCACAATATAATTCATTATTCTTGGTGTTGACACAATCACAAAGTAAAGAGCTAAATATTAGAATTTTGCGGTTGAGTTTCCTCAACCTCAGTGCCTTGTAACCTATTGATACATTAAACAGTCTTGAGTCGATAAGAATGGCGACCACACCATAAACGTACACCCCGTCCCAGCGAAGACGCAGACAAACGGAGACTCACTGTCTAGGAAGTCGGCAGCAAGGGGGTCCGTCATCAGCATGTGAGACGATAGCAGCTTATAAACCTCCCCGTGCTCGCGCTCGGGAAGGAAGTTCAAGATATTTTGGTCCACCATATCTGACTGATACAAAACAAGAAAATGGAAACAGTCAGTCATTAATTCATCACAAGTTTTACAAAACAGCTGTTGAACCTAAGAGATACTGTCATACTTTGCTCATGTTTCCTAGCAACGGTAGCCTACTTATTATATTTCAACAGTGTAGCCTTCAGTATGAGGAAATAATGATAATCACAGGACACTAAACATAATTCATTATATCAATTAACGTTACATAACCGTGGCAACTGTAGAGAGGGTAACATTTCTGGGGAACCCCACAATTTTAGGGTGTGCTCCTGTATTTTTGTACGCCCTTCGACTGGTTTTTGGAAATTGTTAGCAAACTAGCTAGCATTCAAGGCACTTTTTGCCACAAAAACGTTGTATTCTCCTAAACCGTGAAACAGAACGTAAATCCGAATACAAGCAATGCAATCGTGACCAAGACGAACAATTTGACACCAACGTTGTCTATGTAGTGCAAATATTTACGGAGCCTTAGAGGTGGGAAAATAAATAATAAATATATATAAGAGAGAACAATAGGTGTGTTACCAAAGGCAAGCACACCTAATAACATCATGTCTATTTTTACAAAGAAAAAAACGTCTAAATCACAGGTGCCGGATCAGCTCCGTCACTTACCGGTAAATGTCCGATGAGCGAGGACACGCTGTCAGACACGTAGATGATGTTGCCGTCTGTCGTCAGGGCGATGAGGAACCCATCAAGAGCCTACAAACAAAACGCTTGTTGTCACACTCAGGTATAATCATCGATAATTAATTGGTTTCAGCTAGAAAGTTCCTAGCTTGACTTTATCAACACTGAGAAACCGTCTTACATAATTCCATATTGGTCATGGGTATATATGAGCGGTTAGAGCATTTGCCTGTGGAACAAGAACTCCCAGGTTCAAATCCCCCCACCGTACTTGGGAAATCCAGGGTCAACGAGGTGCCAGGGTTTTTACATTTACATTTAGTCATTTAGCAGACAGCGATTTACAGTAAATACAGGGACATACCCCCGAGGCAAGTAGAGTGAAGTGCCTTGCCCAAGGACACAACGTTTATTTGCACGGATGGGAATTGAACCGGCAACCTTCTGATTAATAGCCCGATTCCCTAACCGCTCAGCCATCTGACCCCCCAGGGTTTTTACCTCGAGCATCAACTGGGTGAACTCCTCATTACTGAGGAAGGAAGGCTTCCAGTCCTGCCTGATCTCACACATCTCTGTCTGGGCCGTGATTTCTGGAAGAGAGGACAGGAAGAGGATCAGCTTAGGCCACGCCTCCAGGTAGCTGCCAAAGGTGGGCGAGCAACACCTCAGACCAGCCTCTCTCACTGCAGCCACGGACGGAACGGAGGAGGAAGAGAGTTAACGCAACATGAAAGATCAGGAATATTTCAGTCTGACTGCCATCTGGTAAACACTGACAGCTGTGCCCTTGATTCTGACAGAACACTGCTGATGCTCTTGAGTCCGCTCCAGTGGTAAACTAGTCCTCTCGTTTATCTCTCTGTCCAGCGAGCGCAGCTACCAGCTCTCCCTCTCCCTCTACCCTCTCAGGTTCTGCCCCTGCATCCCACACTTTCTTGGGGCTTTTACCAGGACAGTGAGCACTCTCTCTCTCTCTTCACAATCCTTACACTCTACGCTCAGACACACACCATGCACACAGAAACACACACACACTGTACACACACAACTGGTCAGTTGAGGGGTTTTCTCCGTAATAATCCACAACCGTCCAAGTCACAATAACCTCTTACCTTTTTGTTTCTGCAGGAAATCAATGGTTCTCTGCAGGATGGTGGACTTGTCCATCTTGCGAGGGTGGCCCTGGCCCTGGAGCATGGTACAAAGCTCCTTGATGAGCACATTGAATTGGTCTCTTCTCTTCTTCTCTGATTTGTTACGCGAAGCCCTTAAAATAGAGGAGCCAACAAAGAATACAGGTCACATGACTGTGGTCTCAAAGCCCGGACAATCCTCTCTTCTCGACCCACGACTACCAACCAGCGTGACCATGGACAGACCGCTAACAGCTAGCCTGTCAAGCAATGCAGCCGACAGTCTCAATGAGAGATGGGGATGAATGTTTATTAGGTCAACAAGGACAGACATTTACATTTATTCATTTAGCAGATATCCAAAGCGACTTCCAAGAGACAGCTTTACAAAAGTGCATAGGTCACTGATCATAACAACGAGATAGCCCCAAACATAGCGGGTAGCCAAAACATGAAGCATACATTGTGAAAAACCAAATAAGTGCCAAAGGGAAGAACCATAAGAGCATGTAGTTAAACAAGTTACAATTAAACAACATGAACCTCAAGGAGTGCAAGAGTGTACCTGTAGAAAAGCAAGCAACAGTAAAATATTTCACAGCGAGTACAATCATTTTAAATCAGTTACAACTAACCAACAAGAGCAAAAAGTCTCTCAATAAGAGACATTGTGATCCTGGAGGAAACTAACATCAGGTCCAGCAAATCATTCCTAAGTACCGTTGCACTCCCGGAACAAGATCGTCTTAAGCCTTTAGACACTTTAAGGGGGTAAAACAGGATAGAATGATGTGGCATCGTTGTAGAAATAATCCCATCGTTATCTGGATGTTTTAATTCCTCCCACACTACGACATCCTGCATGTTGCTTAAGGTGGGAGGAGAATCAATAACACATTTTAATGAACGTTCACACAATACAGGGGGCATATTTAAAATTATGGATGATCATTGACACCGCAGCATAGCAACTAGTAAGCATGTTGTCAACAGATCAGTAAACAGATCACATTTAGAACCCTATGTGCAATTGCACACGTTAAAATACATCTTATAACCTTTTTTTCCTGTAAATTCAGTTCAATAGTGCTAGATCATTTACCCCACACAAGCCTCCTAAATGTGCACTCTTCCTGTGAGAACATGAGGTCATTTGTGATTCAAAAGTCTACTTTCGGTGACTTATGTACATCATTACTGGCAAGTCCAAAGTGTGTTGACCTAGATGAACAGGCTCTTCACGCGTTCCCGAGACATTTCTGTAAGCTGTCTGGCAAAGAATAGCTTTACTAAACACTTGTCATTGTGCTAGATGTGGCCAGGTGATAAGTGATTTCTGGACACTGACAACTTGGGGAAGGCTTGACATTGTCATGGCGACAGTGTCATGGCCGACAGTGTAAAAGCTGTTATGTCCAATAAGAGTGCCATACCATATACTCTTATACTCATGCTGAACAAGGGGAACACTGTCTCTATACCCTATCTTTCTTCTCCCTCCCTCCCTCCCTTTCCCTCCCTCCCTCCCTCCCTCCTCCTCTCCTCCTCCCAATCATAGGCTACTTGCCCTTTGAGGTGCTTGGAACTTCTGGCTATGATTACTATCATGTTGACGACTTGGAGCTCATAGCTCAGTGTTGTAAGCAATGTAAGCTACTCCCCTACTTTTCACTCCCCTGTCCCCTCATCCTCTGTTCCCTCTCCCCATCTCTCTCTCCACCCCTCCCTCCCTCCCTCACACACACACTCACACACACACACACTGAAGTACCTCTTTGCCCTGTCTTTCTCATCTTCGTCCATCAGCTCGTCCACACAGCTGCTCGTGCTGCAGGTCAGAAGGAGGGAGACAGGTTGGAATGTTGCTCTACTGACTTCTACCAGTGTCACCACCACACTAACACACCACACTACACACACTAACACACCACACTAACACACCACACTACACACACTAACACACCACACTACACACACTAACACACCACACTACACACACTAACACACCACACTAACACACCACACTACACACACTAACACACCACACTAACACACTACACACACTAACACACCACACTAACACACCACACTACCACACCACACTAACACACCACACTACACACCACACTACACACACTAACACACCACACTAACACACCACACTACACACACTAACACACCACACTAACACACCACACTACACACACTAACACACCACACTAACACACCACACTACACACACTAACACACCACACTAACACACCACACTACACACACTAACACACCACACTAACACACCACACTACACACACTAACACACCACACACACTAACACACTAACATCGACACAGTGTTTCCTTACAGGTACAGTGATACTACAGTGGTTTACAGAACACAATTAGACAGTTATAATAAAAATAAAAACCAGATCATTCACTCGAGTGGACACTCACTCCCATTCTCTCCGGCTGGATGGACAGAGGCCTCCAAAGTCTAACAGGTTGTCCATTCTCACTCCCTCTCCCATCCAGGCCCTCGCTGGCGTCTGGCGAGGCCCATCCGCCTCGGCTCCACTGAAACACCTCTGGATAAACCACTGATCCCCTGCTCTCTGGAGTCGCACAGGAAAACACCCAGATCTGTGGAAAAAGAAGAGAAAGATATTTCAGGTATAGCATAGATTCCTGTAGGCAATCTGTAACTCATACACCGTACACCGGGCGTGAGATTATAATGATCTGACAGATGTTAGAAGAAGTGTGGTTGGTTCTGCTGCTGTGTGTGTGTGTGTGTGTGTGTGTGTGTGTGTGTGTGTGTGTGTGTGTGGGGTTGAACAGTTCCACTAACCTATCATACTCATGATTCACACCAACATATTTTATATAATGATGACAGATCTACTGTCCCTGTTGCCGGGCAGACAGGAATTCAAAGAACGCTTGTATTTTTCTACAGAGTATATCCTAAATCATGTTTCTGTATTCATAAATATGAATACAGAAACATCATTAGCAATGATGAGCGTATGGCAGTTTGACTAAACAGCATGTTACTAGCTTGTAATCTTGTAGTCTAGCATATCACTCGTGATGACAGTAAGGAAAGTGTGTTTAACATCTTCAGTTACCACCTGGTTCCAGCATAAGTAGGTGATCTGACCTAGAAAACTGCCAGAGGCTGACACGTCGTCTGATAATCAGTAATAACAAAGACGTGAGAGAGCCACCTCATTCAGCTCCTTCCCTCAGGACCCAAACACAAAGGCAGCCTCTGAACGCAGGGCATCAACTCTGGGAAGGGGAACAGCCTTCACCAACAGCAGATCCTCCTCCTTAGATGTCTTAGCTAACAAAAACCCCAACGGGGTCTTGCAGCAGACGAGATGATGTGAATCCATCTCCTGCACTCAAGAGGGGAATATGGATGGATTCCACATCCACGTCGCACGGTTGTGTACAGTGAGTTTCCAATAGTACTTTACACAAACTCTAACTCAAAACAAATTGAATCTACGGCAAAGTTACTGCCTGCCAGGTCTTTCTCGTAGAACGTAGATGATGTCATTCTACCCAGATATTGAGACAACCATCCCCTTTTTCTTGCACCACGTACACACTTAAATCTTTAGGATCCAGTGAAATTAAATACTCATGCTTCAAAGGATGGGCATGTTTTGAAGAGCGTAATGTTTACGTTGCTGGGACAGTAGGTGGCTATTTATTGTTCCTAGTTTTTCTGTGTGTCTAAGAACGGCGAAAATCTGTGCCCATTTCCACTGGCCTGGAACACAGGGTTTATTCCACATGACTAACATACAGTACCAGACATGTTGCCTTTGATGGAACATGCTGAGATATTACATTTCACAGTCTTCTTCCTCTAAATGAAACTCATATATGCTACTGGGATGGACAGTAAGGAGCTGTACACTGGGACAAAAACAGATGGATATTCAGCAGTGTTGAATAGACTACTGTCAATAAAGTCAATCCAAGTCTTCCCCTTGAGATTGATAATGTGCACAAATGTAGTTGGACCAAATTAAGGATTTGTTTGTATGTTATGCACTGTCTTGAATGATCTGCCAAACCTCTTTCTCTGGTTGCCCCTGGATACAGAACAAGGATAAAATAACTGACATTACACACAGGTCATCATTTGAGTTCAACGTGAACAACTCTCTTTGAGAAACAAAACTGTCCTAACCTGCAGGAACCTTGTGGAAACATAACTGTTTTGGTTGCAGGTATTTTTTATGATCATAACTAGAACATTTTCTACATCAAAATTCAATCATAAACCCAGCTGCTGCTCCTCCAAGGGGGTTCTAAGGCGCTGAAGCACAAGACATGGGTGAATGAGGGCTATATTAATGCGGATTGCGGATGATTAAACAAACCAGCTCTATCACGAGGGCGTGTGATGGCAGGAATAACCCATATTAGTACCTCACATTTGGGGTGTAAGATGGGTAATGAAACCTGTCTTATTGCAATGGAAACGGAACAGCTTGTGCAGTGAGTCAGTGGTCCTCAGTGTCAAACTGCAATGAATAGGAAGTGACCTCTGAACCCCAGCTACACCTTTAACGGTTCCTTGGGGCATCACATTGTGGAGGGATATGTACACACTCAACAACCTTCCCGAACCATGATTCAGTGAGATGTCAAATCTTTTCTCCTGTAGGCTACATCAAGAGGTAACTCGTCAATTTGCCTTTCACAGAGAATTCCATATCCAACCATACTAGAAACAAACCAATCGTATGCTAGATCGTTGATAAAACATCAAATGTGTAGTCAAGTCAGATAAACTGTACTCGCAATTTGATTCACAACCATGCCAGGACAAAAAACCTCGGCATTCAGGGTGCACCGTTTGTGACAGTCAGATAATTGATTACATTATTCAATATTGAACACACAGAGTATCGGAACTAGATTAAAATCTCCAGTTTATTTGGTTATAATGCTCAATTAATGTCAAGTGAAAACCTTAGACTAATGATCAACATTACGAGATATATTTCACACTACGGTTGCTTCGCTTACAGTGAGCTTATGTGTGGCCTTTAAGGCAATTGCTAATAGAAACGAGCGCTTCTCTATTTTGGTTGCGAAAACCGAACGCTTTCAAAAGGAAAATGTCATATTCATGTTTTGACACCTAAATTGCGACAATTCCTAGTAGGAAATGTCAACACGCATGCAATTGAAATAGCTATAACATCACGTTTAAATGTAATAAATCGACAGAGTACATTACATACCTTGAAGACTGGACTTTCTTTGACTTACAGATACATAGGCTACTTTACTTTGAAAGGTTGCCTACTCGTTTTACAACATTGCCGATGTAATTCGCTCAGAGCCAAGTAGGTTAGCCAGCTCACCTCAAATAATTACGAAGCGATAACCTAGCTGTGCGAACGTCTATTATAAATACAAATTCGAAATAGCCCGAAATACTTGTGATAAAAGACTATCACTAAACAATTCCATGAGTTGTGCTTGTTGGCTTTTCCCTCAGTCCCTCTCTCACACTCTACATACTCCGTTGGCAGTCTCTTGTAAACAGCACTGAGTCGCTGAGAACAGGGGAAAGTAGGTCAGTCGGTAGCTCAATACTTGGCAAACGACATCATTAGCAACCGGCTGTGCAACACCACTGAAGTATACTCAGTAAGAAAAAAATTACGCTAAGACGATACTATAGGCGTACGGCACAATTTAAGTCATATTGAGGTATCTAAACTCCGGTTTATAGCAGATGGTTCACCCAAAGCAAGGTGCGTTGATCTGTCGCAGTTTGTTTGATCGCTATAAAATATTGTAGTAGGGAAACACAAATACTGTAGGCGTATCATTAAAAATATCCTTAACCAAATGAGTTTTTTTACCTAGGTGTTTTACCACCCCAGATTGACAACATTCAAGGTGTCATTTTAGCAATCCCCTTTCATTATTTATTGACCCTACTTCCATTGTTGACCCTGATGATAACTTGAGTTAAGACTGACCCATCTATTTAGCAGGGACTGTAGCCTAGAGTGCATATGCAGTAGATGAGAGATTGTGTATGAGAACATTCTCAAGTAACCTTGCTCAAATCACCCGGGACTAGAGTTAAGTCTCCAAACAGCTAAAGTCGGACTTAAGAGTCAGGGGATAGTTTGTACAGACTTACGTTAGAATCCTGTCACAGAGGCGAGACAGACTCAGATTTAGCTGTGTCACAAGTTTGCTATGGGCCACACGTCCAGCAGGGGACCCCACCTGGTTACAAGGAACCTACAGGAATCGTTGTTTGGGGTAAACAGGCATTTTGACTGGGGCCCCAAAACCCCTAGCTCTGGCGCTAAGGCTAGGCTGTCCGCGCCAATGACAGAAGGCCAAGAATATGTGCTCAGTTGAACACAGTGAATCTGTGCTCAGTTGAACACAGTGAATCATAAACCTGTATGAAACCACACGTGCTCTTATCTGACTATTCTTCTTAGTTTTTTAGTTACCGATCTCAACCTCATGTTTATACTTTTGTACATATTTTCACTGAGCAGCACACTTTAGTTCCTTGAAAACACTAACGCAAAGAACCTTGTCATCCACATTATATTATACAGTATTTCATTGACACATGCTTCAACATGTACTTAATTAGTTGAAATTTATTAAAAAGACCAAAAGGCAAATGTCATGTCTGTGAAAATAGATCTTCACAGTAAGTGTATGCTATATGTCTTTAACTTACAAGTTGCATTTGTCACCCCAGTCAGATGTCAGCTAGTCCACAACACAGCTTTCAACTGCTATGAGGAAAAGATTTCAGTGCGGTGGATATCCAAGGCACAAGTGTCCTTACTGGCAGTAATAAAATATTATTACTGTGTTTACATAAGAAATCTAGTCCAAATTGCTGACACATACCTTGTGCACGTTTCAACTTTAAACTTTGTGAGTTAATAAATATCCCATTTATGAACAGAAACTTCCTCTAATGGGATTTAGAAGTTGACTTCAATTTCAGGAAACAGAATCGATTATTTACTTAAAGGCCTTTTGCTTGCTCCCACAACAACATTAGAAGTACATCCAAATTCATAATTTCAACCGATGAAACATAATATAAAATGTTTGTTATTTCACTTTACTGCTCCTTTAGGAATGTGTTTAGTACTTGTGGTTAAGAGTAAATAAAACTACAAAAACAGTTCAGTTGAGGACTACAAGACCAATGGGCCAGTTCTCAGCATTGCAGTCATGAAGCACCTGAATGCATGAAGATATTGGGATGATTTGGAAAAACTCTTTCTGGAAGCACTCAGATAATCTAAGTGTTGAATATGGTTATATGCTTGTTCCCCTAGTCATGCAGGTTGTACGTTAAGTGTCACCCTTCTCTAAGGCATGTGAGTTGTTAATAAGCTATGTTTTGTTCATAATTATGTTACCTAAGTGCTCCTACAATATGCATGATGGAAGCTTTTAATTAAATCTGACCTTAAATCAAAACCCATCTCACTGGTGTGCACAGAAAACTAAACATGGAGATCTGTACTAAATACGGTGTCACTGATGGAAATACTGCTTGAGCTAGAAAGCTGATCAAACATGGGAATATTAAGACGCTAATAACAAACTGAACTATTCTACGAGGAGGATGCTGCATCATGCAAACAGAATTGTAGTCATTCCAGGAGGTCTGAGCCATATATATGATTCATAAAGATCTCCCACATTTCACTGTATTATTCACTATCCGCCTACGTACAGATTAGTTCCTTTCTGTTATGTAGGTCAGGCAATTGGATAATGGGATGAGAGTTTGAGTTCATAAATGGTCTACTTGACATAACAAATGGATGGACTGTGGCTTGTTTTCTGCCCCCCCCCCCCTCCCGATAGGGACATCTTGCTTCTAGAATAAAGAGAAATTAGAAGCCTAAATACATAAATAGAAAACGTTGATACTAAGGACATGCTGAGGCATCCTGCCTCAAGCTGGCATCTGTGATGCTGATGTCTGTGATGTCATCACCGTCCGCCTCTGAAGCAACTGACTGTCATTAATCAGACTGTGGGTGATGCTGTTCTGCTCTGTGTTCCCATGGAAACGTTATGTGGTAGAGATTCATATGTTCTTCTGATGTCCATCACCCAAGTCAGCTCTACTTCTCACCTCATTGAACGCTGAGTGGAAAGTAAACAGTGTCGATTCTGGGATATAATTCACAAGGTAATCTTTCTGAGGAATGTTTGGAGCCGTGGCAAGAATGAGCTTTTGTGTACTTTTCAGATTACAGTTCGGATTCTAAACTGCTAAATCTGTGTATGAGAAAGGTACATCCAAACAAAGATTAAAATATCATGTCCAGAAGAATATGATCTCTTTTCAGAATGACTTCTCTTTTTGGACACAGATATCAAAATTGGCCATCATTGGCAATTGCAACATACAGCATGCCAGACTTATTTCAGACTTATTCACCTGACCAACCCATCAACTAAACTATAAGATCTGCAGATGGAGATATCCGGAAAGAAAAAAACCTTTCAGATGTAACAGTTTTAATCAACATCCCGTCTTCCAACCATCACCCGTCTGTTTCAACATGTGAACATACCTCCGCTGATGCTATAAAGATAGCATGTGTAAAAAGCATTCCAACATCACAGCAACAACAGAGGCACAAGCATCAGCTTCTGAGAAGTGACACCTTCCACAACGAGCACAGGAGACATCATGTGAGTTGGGTTGCAGCTGACAAGTCCATATCAAATGATCATTATTTGACTGCAGGCTCTCTTCATACCATGACAGGGAGTAGGCTGACATTGTCATGCACTCACAAACATTCCAGGTAGTAATATCTGATGCTGTTGAGTTGGTGTCACATGCAGACAGAATATCTTAAACAAAAAGATTATATAAGAAATGACATTCATGTTAAATCAATGGATCCTTTCTGTATGCAAGCAACATGCAAACTGAATCAGGAAGTTTTTCATCTTTTGCCACTGAGGATCCGATACCTTAAGTGTAAAAAAGTGATTTTATTAGTCTGCAGAAAATGTATTTTATTCATTAGTATTACTGATTCATGATTTGTTCAGATTTATACAGATGTGATTAATACACAGTTCCTATAAATGTATCAATCAGAGAGCTTTAACACAAACTCCCATTAAATTACTTTGCCAATTACTGTGGTAATACACACCAGGTAAATCATCTAATCATAGAGGCTGTGTTATAAATGCACCCGCTATGAAGCAAGTGTCTGACTTTGATAAATGATCAATTACACATGGGTCCAAAACTACTGTACCAGAGGCATAAACAGTGTAAATAATGTATTTCAACATGTAATAGACTTTGAATACCCTGACTGATGGAGTTTGCTATATGAAGGCATTGACAAAATAATGTGGAGGTGACTGGTAACTTCTTGAATAATTCAGTTAAATGAAAGTCCTAAGTACATACTACAGTAAGATAATATGTCTGGGATTTCCCTTGACAAATCATGAAATAGCTCCTTGACTTGGACCATTACTTTAACAAGGAGGATATTTCATGGTTACGTTTTTCTCTGTGAATCAAAATTTTAAGGGTATAATAATAGACTACAGAAGTGTAGAAAAACAACAAAAAACATCAAAAGCACAAAGACTGCTGAAAGTGTGTGCACCAGAGCAAAAGACCCTCAATCCTTGCTTGCTACATTATGACAGTTACCTAAAGCAGTGTGTGAACAGCTATGTGGGTCAGGATTCTAGGGCAGGAGTGGAAAGGCCCATTCAGCGCTCTCTGTGCACAGGATCAGAGAAGACTCCATCTTTAATTGAATTCTTGGCTGAAGAACGCTCACAATTCTATTACGTTGCCATGACGGAACATATTGGGCTGAAAAAACATGATCATGATCATAAAATAAGTATTTAAGCACTGAAGCGTAAGTCCACTCTGCCCTCAAGTGAAGCACACCGGTCTGGAAAATATGATCCTATGTCTCATTCGCCCTCAATTACAACCTCATTTTGCTCTCATTGTTCAAGATTAAAACCATCTCCTGCCCACCGTGTAGTCTGGGAAAAGCCATGAAAGTGTTTACTGCTTGAAACTCAGATCCATGTGTCTCCCTCTTGACATGTGTACACAGAGGCGGGTCTGAGCGTGTGTGCTGGAGACACTGTTCAAATGGAAAAACTCATACAAACATGTAGAGGAGCCTCAAGGGACCCCAGCAACTCAGCATGACTGACTACAGCCGTGTTTAGCTCGTGGTAACTCATGGGCATGAACTACTTTAGTGTGTTGGGTTCACGTGTAAACTAAATATTATTAAATAATTTTGTTCACAATGACTGTCGATGACGATGTTTGTAGAAACATTTGAACTGAAGAAGTGGTCAAATTAAATAAGCTTTCGTAAAAAAATATCCCTTTCTACTACTCAATCTATTTCTTTGGCAGACGAAGGCGGCTTCAGAAAGCCGTTTCTTCCAAGCTGTTTCACAACAGAAAATCAACAAAAATGACTGCCTCACTAACACACAGACGACACCTCTGAGTCCAACATCTAGGTCATTCACATACGAGGGCAGGGCCAGCCCAGATAGTCTTCCTTCATAGGAAACAACTAGAGTGACCACACCCAATCCTTGACTGTGACCTTTTGCCTTGGGAGGTGCAGATAACGCGTCAACCGCCAGTATGAACTGGCAGCCAAACGAAAGCCAGGTTCATAAAGACAGAGAGCAGGAACAGCACATGCATTGAGGGAAACCCTGTCTGGGGTACGGAGCAAGCCCTGTCTGGGGTACGGAGCAAGCCCTGTCTGGGGTACGGAGCAAGCCCTGTCTGTGGTACGGAGCAAGCCCTGTCTGTGGTACGGAGCAAGCCCTGTCTGGGGTACGGAGCAAGCCCTGTCTGGGGTACGGAGCAAGCCCTGTCTGGGGTACGGAGCAAGCCCTGTCTGGGGTACGGAGCAAGCCCTGTCTGGGGTACGGAGCAAGCCCTGTCTGGGGTACGGAGCAAGCCCTGTCTGGGGTACGGAGCAAGCCCTGTCTGGGGTACGGAGCAAGCCCTGTCTGGGGTACGGAGCAAGCCCTGTCTGGGTTTTTTCACCTCTCTGCTAACAGTACTCATTTGTGTGGGAGGGATGATCTACCTAGTGAATAAAAAGCCATGAACGAAACCACTCTTCAGGTCTCTCAGGTTAAACACTTGTCTCTCAGCGAGGTGGAAAAACTAGAGTACAGAGTGGTAATGTGTTTCAAGAATGTCACACAGACATCACTACTCACTGTACCGGCAACATCATGGTATTTGACATTTTTGCTTATTGACTCTGAAGTTACGTGCCGATTCACGTGAATCCCATTAAACACAGGAAGAAACATAAAAGGAAAAAGCAATTAAGTGTCTTAATCATGCCCTAGTAGGTCTGCGCCCGTAGCTACTGAATACAAAGACTGGTTGCCGTGGAGCAGGAGATGAGCGACATCAGCAGAGGCCAATGACGTCTGTACCGGCAGTTATATAACCGGAGCTGAACATTTGGTCTGTCACAGTTAGAAGCGGGTGACATGAATACCAGACATACTCTAAAGAGTCATGTGCAACATGGCTCCAATAGGCAGAGGAAGTCCTTGCCAAGCACAAGGAATGTAGTTCCAGATACTGTAGAGTCTCTTTTTTTATGACAATAAACTACTAGCTGAACTACAAGCTGTCTGACGTACGAGCCAATCATGTTCTGAAATTCTGACTCTGGCTTTTGGTTAGATTTATCCAGTGTATCATGTATTAGATCAGATGCTCTGTTGTCTCCTAGGTAACAACAGCACCATTTCAGGTCTGTAGGTCATAAAGGTCACGAACCGTGACATAATCCATCCTTTGAGCTTAACATGCAAATTTCCACACCAACAATGCAAAACTGATTGACATTCCACTCAAGATTGACTGGTGGTGAAATCAGTGTTGCATAAGGGAATTCGAATCAATAAATGGGGAAATGGACCTAGTTTTTAATGTTTAATTCATGCACCGTAATCTAACCCTAACCCAAGGTAGGTTAGACCTCACATCATGAGATTAGCTTCCTCTTGACAACCTGTCTCCAAAACACAAAAGCCGTGAACACATCTTGAAAATAAACTCCTAGGAATCAGTGCCACAGAGAGGATTTTTGTGAATGATGTTGGCGCTGGCCATGCCCAAGGCTGGAAACTAGCCATGCTGCATGATGTAAGTGAGAGGCAAGCTAAGCACAGCTGATACACATGTGACGTTGCACATCTGAACAGAGGGATGGAGCTGAATGGAGGAATCGCTTTTATGTAAATATTATATATATAAATATAACTTTTGTGCACCTCCAGAGTGATTTCATTACTACATTATTTTCAAGTGGTCTCAGTAATACATTGCTTTTAAATAAATATATTATGTAGTATAAACCAAAAGGAGGGGTCAAGCAGGCCCTGGCTGGTTTAAGAGATCACTTAATGAGTACATTGTCAACACTTTTAGAAGTAGCATTTGAATTTCGATAGAAAAAGGGAAAGAGAGGACCTTGAATTGAAAGCAGGCATGAGAGAGAGAGAGAGAGAGAGAGAGAGAGAGAGAGAGAGAGAGATCCTAGGAAGAGAGAGAGAGATCGATCCTAGGAGAGAGAGAGAGAGAGAGAGAGAGAGAGAGAGAGAGAGAGAGAGAGAGAGAGAGAGAGAAGAGAAAGAGAGAGATCCTAGGAAGAGAGAGAGAGAGATCCTAGGAAGAGAGAGAGAGAGAGAGAGAGAGAGAGAGAGAGAAAGAGAGAGATCCTAGGAAGAGAGAGAGAGAGAGATCCTAGGAAGAGAGAGAGAGAGAGAGAGAGAGAGATCCTAGGAAGAGAGAGAGAGAGAGAGAGAGAGAGAGAGAGATCCTAGGAAGAGAGAGAGAGAGAGAGATCCTAGGAAGAGAGAGAGAGAGAGAGAGAGAGAGAGAGAGAGAGAGAGAGAGAGAGAGAGAGAGAGAGAGAGAGAGAGAGATCCTAGGAAGAGAGAGGCAGAAGACTTCTTTGTATTCACATGCACACTAAATTCTTACAGATTTCCCAGAATGCCTTAATTGATAGAAGAGTCCACCTGGGTGTCAAAATCCTATGGGTTCATGTCCTAAGACTTGAACTATTTCACATCCCAGAAGTATGCTACTGTTAAGAATAGTTGCATATATAAATGCAAAACAAATACATTAGAAGTAAACAAATCAGATATCTGTATATCTGTATTTTTTATCCCACTAGGTTGATTCCACTGAGAAAGCATAAAAGATTATTAAAGATGATGCTTCAGGTATGAAAAAAGGTGACACAGCTCAACTTATATGCCAAATAAACCTGCCATTTATTATGTGGCTGAATTGAATCAACACGGATTGAACATTCATCATAGCTTTGCGGAGAGGCTCATTCTGTCTTAAAGGGACAGCGCACGTTTGAGATGCCTTTGACTTGCGCAGACCTGCACCATTTGTGCATGACCAGTCACACTAAGCAGCTCCAGTGTTATTCTGACTAGCGTTCCGCATGCAGGACATGGCCTACTGACCTACTTTCCCTCCAGCAAACTCGACATCAGAGACTAGGCTGCGTGTCATCAGTTACCTAACGTTAACACAGCATCTTTTCAGGCAAAGAGAAGCAAAACCCCTTTCTACTCTGAAGTGGGGCAAAGACCTCATTTCCTTTTGAACCACAAAAAAAGAAAGGCTACATTTGGGAACAATCTCTGTGACAAACAAGGTTGATGTCCCATGTAGGCCATATCAAATCTTCTTACAATACATTAATTTAATCATAATTATGTGTAGTAAATACTCTCTTTTTATAACCAAGACAGGTTGTCTATGTTATGTGGGATATTTGCTTCAGATGTTTATAGTAGACTTGAGGAGAGAATGAAAGTGTGCAGGTATTCCTAAGTGTACTGACAGATTCTGAATGTGACTTAAAGAGCAAAAAAGAATGCTTCCAGTAGAGGGCAGTCAGTGTTAAAAGAGAAGACCTAATTTCTACAGAGATCTTGACACTTTACCTAGAAGGCTACTTATCTCACTTGATCGTCCCTTCACCCTTCACTCAGAATTAGACATCTGAACTGGTGGAACTAGACACTTTGCTCCACACAAAGAGGCTACTAATTCATATGTCCACTAGCCATGAAGCAAAACATGATTTAAATATTTCTAACACAAATCATAAACTGTGCATGAATAAAAATGTGCTGCGTGAGACAAGATACAGACACTGTCACTATGTCTTAACCTGGGACTGACAGGTATATGTTTTCAGGTGAGTGGACAGGTATATGTTTTCAGGTGAGTGGACAGGTATATGTTTTCAGGTGAGTGGACAGGTATATGTTTTCAGGTGATGTTTTCAGGTGAGTGGAATATGATAGATTAGTCAATTAGGCTATTCCCTGAGTTGCTTCCAATTTAAGGAGCGAAAGTCGAGGCCAAATTTTACAAAATCATATAGGCCTATAGTGAAAACCTTTACCTCAACAATAAATACTTTGCTATGATGCAATATGCAAGGCTGTAGCCTACGTCAGAAGCTCACGCCAAAATTCTTCATGGTACAGTCCTATCACTATATTCCACGCCCTGACGTCACATACCGGCTCATTATTCGTCTTGAATCACTATATTACATAACAATAGATTCGTCCCTCAAAAAACATTAGCGGTTAAATCACCAACCAGCTTACTTTCGTGGTAGCCTTCAGACCGTATGCTACTTATGGTTTCTGTCACAAAACGCGTCTGCAAGATGCGTAACGGAGCTGCACAACAAGCTGTCATTCAGCTGTTGCAACCAGAACCCAAAATAAGATAATCAAGGAAAATCAATCGCGAATTGTTATCACTAGTCGCCACGCAACAAGTTCCACCTAGACATAGTTTACGCATATTCTATGTCCAGTAGACAAGTAAGCTTTATGTCAGAATATGTCAACAGTTGGTAGGCTACTTATGTCATCTAGCCTAACCGGTCAATGTAGGCTACAACTTAAACTAAGTTAAAGCAAGTAACACTACATGGACGTACCTTAGTCAAAGATTCGTGAATCAGTGGACCACCTCTTAACAGTAGTCAGCAAATAAGAGTTTTTCCGAGTCCTGTCCTGTTCTTAGACTCACAGAAAAGCGTTATGCAACTGGCTCCGTTTCAGTCTGCAATGAATAACTACGAAGTTCTTTCTGCTATGATGATGATTTTCCAACCCACACACTCACAGTGAACAGCGTCAGTCTGCGTCATACCATAAAAGGAGTTAAAGGGAGTGACCAAAGAAAAGCGGAGTCGTAACCGGAATAACTAACTTCATTGACATAACCTCCTTAAGGCTACACTTGCCGTTTTATAATTAATCCCTTTCGTTTGGACAAAGTAAAAGTAGGTTCGTGCAGTCGGCAGATTGGGGCATATTATAGGCCTAGTTGGTTACTGTAGGGCTAGCCTATGTCACAATAATATGGTAGGCTAATTCTCAACCAAATGTCTGGATGACAAATTGAATTGTAAACTTAAGTGGCCAAGTCAAAATGTGGCATGTCATTTTAGAAAATCAGGCAAACACAAACGGTTAGAAAAAAGTGTCGGCAAAAAGCTATTGCTGCCTAAAACATCTAAATGTTTGTATGTGGATGTAAGATTGCATAGATTTATATGTTTGGTTCTATAGGCTACTTCTAATGAACATGACTTGGTTATCTGGGAGAACATAGCGGGACTTCCCTTCTGATGAGTGACACTGCGAGCATTGTGTCTCATGAATATTTCAGAAAGCTAATTAACAGGAAAACTGATGATCTGCGATTGATTGTAATTGCCAAATTCATAGGCTTAGGGCCTATCGATAAATGTAAAAAAAATGTTTTTTTTTTTAAAGGGCTAAAAGAAAACAAAGGCTACACCATTCGTTTTAATAAAGTTTTATTTTAAATTCAGGTTCGGGCAGGAGCCTCTCTTCTGGAAATGTGTGGGTACTTGGTGATTCACCCTGTGTTACTATTGCACAATAAATATAGGCCCACAGGATATGAGTGCATATGTGTCCATGGCGACAGGAGGACTATTTATATTTTGGAAGACAAACGCTCTCCCCAATATTATTTAATCCTCACCGACATGCTTGCATATAATAATTAGAGGCTTGTCAGCACAATCATACCATGCAGATTAGTCATCGACTAACCCTTATGATCTGTTGTTTTATTAGATCTGGGATTTGTAAACAAATAGAAAGCCTGTGGGTGATTTGTAAAATAAAAGATTTTGATGAACAATTTTGGTTTTTCCTTTTTTTCAGAAGCATTGTCAAACTGTCAATTAAGAATATTCTCTGCAATGGAAATACACATATCAAGATAAGATGTATATTAACACCCAGCACAATATGTTAAATTAGTTGTCATAGAGCAGCCATCCCCGATCTTTTCCACTTTGTGGCACACTTTTTTTTTTACATCCGTTTAATTCGCGCTAATCACAAATGTTTAACAACTGTACAGGAGCCAAACAGTTCGCTTTCACGGCAACATTTATTTGAGCGATCAAAGAAGACTGTCCATCAGCGCCACAGTAAGCACACATTGTAAAGAAAGGTAACCTTGTAGCCTAACCAAAGAGTATATGTTCGCTACCGGAAGTTGTTGACCTAGGTTATGCAATATGCGGATGTGATGCGAGCATAGTGGATTGAATCTAGAAAAGACCAGAAATGGACTGTTATGGTAAAACACCATGGTTTATTAGAAGACGAATGAAGAGACCCCTCCTTTATTTATTTGTAGTTGTTTTTTGGGAAATTAAAATAAATCTTGTACAAAAATATTTACACCATGTGCCTTGCGATGATACTTGCGAATGCCATTATACATGTATAATGTGTTAATTATGTTCGATAAAGATCTTTAAAAAATTATAAAATAACAAAAACTTTGATGCACTTCCTTATTAAGTCGTTATCGTACAGCACATAGTTGTTAGTCAGGGATTCAGGAAGTAATACGGGCTAATGGAAATTAACCTTGTTGAAAAACACACCAAACAACCTATATCATCCGAGTTAGTAAACACACAGAAATTACCTTGCCCTAAAAAACATGTTTGAAACAACATGCATGATCTCCCCCCTGTACACTCCACATGAGCAAACAAGGTTCAGTTGAAACTCTATACATACTAAGTCCAATGTGTGTCAACTATCAGCTAGTCAACACATAAATGTCAAAACTTATATTGGAGGGTAATAATTACATTCAACCCACGAGTAGTGCTAATGTAACAGGCCATCTTGCCGGCGTAAAAATATTCCCATATTTCTGTCAATCCACTGGGACAGTTATACAATCCTGAAGTCCTGACCTCAGACACAGGGCTGCCCCCCTCCTGCTGTGAACGCATCTGCTTCATATGTTCTCTATGTGCCATGTTTGGCATCTTCCTCAGCCCAGTGATGCTGCTTACATGGTTGTGATATAAGATGTATATGGAAAAGGGCAGATTTAGTTGGGCTTTTCTTCACAGTTAATAAAGTATGGTAGTAATACTGGCAGCAAAATACATGACTTTGTTTTCATTTTGGCCTGAGTTTGAAAATGTATTTTCAGGTGTTGAGATGCTGAAACTTCACATTTGGAAGACACACATTTTAAATACGAGCATCTACATAAGAAAAAATGGGAATAAACCTGTTGGGAACATGTTTTAATTCAGAATATATCAAATCAAGTAACAAAAGAGCAGAAATGTGTGTGGCTATGAGGTTTGTAGGGAAATATTTTCACAATAAACAATGCTGTAATTGACTAAAGACTGGATCATGACCATGGAGAAACTTAGATCATGTTAAGATACATGAAGAGAACACTAGCATACATTATACAATGTTTGTTGTGCCTCTCATCTACTGACCTGATGACTATGTAAGCAAGGGGCTGTATCTGATTAACCAACAAGACAAATAATGGCTGCAATAGGGACTGATTTATTACCAATTTCTGTCCCCGATTTCCATAACTGGATATACTGGACAAGCACATTCTGCAGTTGCTCTTCTCTCTGGCCACTTACTGCCACTTCAGACACTGACATCTCCATGACCCAACAGACAACCCTGCAAATATCAACCATTTCATATCAACCAGTTCAATGCATGTGTGGTCTGTGTGCTCCAGGCCTCCGAGAGGCCCTGTGTCTTCTGTGTTCTTCTCCTGCTGAACCACAGTTACACAAATATTTGACTCGTCTAGTCTTGCTTGCCCTCTCTGGTTTGGCGGGAGCCTTCGTTCCAGGCAACGTAGACAAAGAGACCCAAGATCACATGGACGGCCACAACTGCCACTATGGCAGCATAGAAATAGCTGTCCTTGCTGGAATATCCCATGGAGGCTGGAAATCAGACAAAAGAATCGTCACATCACTACAGTTCTTAATTTTTCATAAATCTATAAGGACATTAGTGGATCGTTAGTTAGGTTGGCTCCTTTAAAGGTGTATAGTATGCATTTTATTTTCCTGATTCAAACGATCAAAGGGTTAGGAAACATTGAGAAGTAATAGATGTTACCTTCAAACAAATAAGCTTTTGTGGCAAAGTATAAACCTATTGGCAAGGTAATCATCATTATAGTAAAGATCAGCAACGTCCTCAGTACTGACACCAACGACCCATCATTTCTGAAAGAAAACAAATATGAAAGACATGCGTGACCATCCATATTGGACCACATCCACCATTATCTACGTTGAAAACAGCGGTTTGGCTATCGAGACGTGTTTTGACTATTGCAATTAGGTCAGGGGCTTTCTACTAGACTGCCAAATACTACACAGTAGATAGGTAGCTTGCTATATCTGATCTAGCTAGCTAGCCAGCCAACACTGCAGCTACTTACCCCCTGAAATCAGGAACAGGACCAGGCATTGCGTTCAATGACTGTTTGTCGTAGTTTTCCATTTTGATTGCGAGAAAGTGTTTGAATAGCTAATAAATATATCTTACTGACATATGACGATGGTTAGGTCATGGCGTTGTAAATAAACGGCCGTTTCCGGGTTTGTACCACGTGATAGTGACGGAGATATTTAAAAGGAAAGGACACGAACAACGAAATAAAAATAGCCAAGTTAAATATAAGGTCTTGATTGGTGATCATGGTGAATTCGTGGCCTCTTAAATGTAGGAAATAGTCATGTATGACATTAGACTACTGAGTGTGTAATTTACCTGTAAAATCACCGAGAAGGTCGTTGACATTGAAATCAAATCAATCGAATTGTTTTATAGGGTTAGGGTTATAGCAAGCCATCTTTTCAACATGAAAATAAGAGGCCATTTGTCTTACATCCACTATGATACAAAGCAGCTGGCAACGCATAACTCCAACTGGCCATTGTGGATTATGTCCAGAAGATCCAGGGGGTACTGGACGCACTGCTAGCCATACCCGCCACTGACAGACTGCGTTAAAGAAAACAAAGATGTTCAAAAGATTTCCTACATTCGACGAGATAATAATGTAAATAAGTTGGATTTTTTGCCTGTATTGTCAACAATAAGATGTAATACCACAAGCATTTAAATGGCATACAAATGTAGACTATAATTATCTATATGTAAATGTGTGTGTTAAACATTTGTTAGCGGGTAGGTTTAAATAATTTTGTGACGTTAAAGTGAACTAAAATATCTCAATCCTCCGACTCAAAAGATTCGTTCGTTCGAGTCTCCGCCTTGGTAGCTATACGCTTTTGGCGAATTTTGACTGAGACTGAACGAAAGTCAATTAGCTTAGCCCCACTCACCATGCAACTTGTGGGGGGAGGAGCGGGAAAGTTGTTTGGAGGAATACTTTACTTGAGGTGGTCGTCTTGAGGTCGTTGCCCCCAAATTGAGGGGGGAAGCGTCTTTCTATGACAATAAAGTAGCAGAAAGTCACTAGATTTGTGGCAAATCGCTAGGATGAGATTTTGGATGGCTAGGGAAGGTGAACAATCTAAATTGTCTCACGGAGTAGGATTATGTGGGAGTCTTAACATTGATTGATTTCATCAACCCGTCTTGGATGATTTGGGTTTTGACTATCGAAAAGAATAGTGTGGGGTCTAGGTGTGTGGGCCTATGGGAGCCACTGTAGTGTTCTGCGCAAAACCGGAAGTTGAAAGATGGAGGCTCCGTTTCGCGCCATTGAACCAGAGCATTCTCGATTCTCGAACACTTTCCATAGAAATGGAAGGGGACGCCATCTTTAAAGAGCCATTATTCTTGGTATACTTTTGTCTGTGTAGGCAGGGGTGCTGCTACAAATGTAGGTGAAACGTTTGAAATGCCACCATCTAGTGTCTGAAAGCTGACACTGCAATTGGATTAACGCTCGATAACGTACAAACACAAGACAAGCGAGACCAGTGAGGATTTTTAAAGAAAATTGAACATTTTAATGGAAACTGAAATCGTGAACACGAGTTTTTTTAATTAAATGTATTACATTGGTTTTGAATTTGGAGGGTTATCATGCTTAAAAAAAAAAGAAAAAAAGAAAGAACATTTAGGTATTTGTAATGAGATGCATTGGTTAAATTCAGAAAAAAAAGAAAACAAATCCTGCTGCTGCCTTTGAAAATTCTGAGGGTGTCAACTGACCAGGAGCAGACTAGTAACGGCAGGCACAACAGCCACGAGAAACAAAGATGTAGCCTACTTCATCCGTGCTTCTCAAACACACCTCTCAGCTTCAGCACATCTCAGACACAAGCAAGACTCACATTTCCCTTGTCGCGATCACAGAGAGAGGCGTGTGTTCACAGATCACACATCGGTGCCATAAACTGTAAAGGCTACCCCCCCCCATACACACAATATGCTTTTACAACAGACATGGGCAACAAGAAATACGAGAAAAGTCCAAATAAAACAAAAACATACAGTCCAGCTTTTCCCCGTTACAGTTGAAAACTGCGTGAAGAAGCAGCACTTTCGGTATTTGTTATGTCTATTAATATTGTTTTTCTTTTAGTATTTGTCTACACTCATACCATCACACACCCACAGTGACATTCAGCTGCTACAGATGAGGCAACACTTACAGCAACACACACCTGGCTTAACCCCATTAGATACTCCTCCCTCTGGCTTAACCCCATTAGATACTCCTCCCTCTGGCTGGCTCTCTCATCCCTCCCCCCCTCTCATCCCTCCCCCCTCTCATCCCTCCCCCACCATCCCTCCTCCCCCCCTCCCTGCGGAGCGAGAGTCACAGTAACCCAACATCTAGTGTACCTTTGGCGAAAGTGTAATAAGAGTTATTATACTGTACTGCCACACGCTCGCCCAACTTTAACACCAAAAAACCAAGAGCCTCACCAAAAAAAAAAAAAAAAAACAGGGTCTGACTTCGGTAAACACACACACACACACCTTTACATGCTCATTACACAACCACAACTGTTGGGGGAAATGCATCAACAACTCATTCACAAGAACTCAAGAACTTAAGGAGGGTGTTGGGGGGGGGGTAACTAAGGTGTAACATTGCCATTGGCCACAAGATATAAACATTGAGGCTCTAAAATCAAGAAGAGTTATAATTCAGCCACAATAATAACTAAGTAGTCTAACAGGTTTTTCAAACGGTATGACATCTTAATTCTCCCTATAATTTTCTTTTGAAGCAAAGTAGTTTCATTCTAATTGTGCATCTATGAATAAATTAAGTGACAATTCAAAAATAAACTCAGCTTTCCCCCCCCCCCTCCCCTTTTCTTTTTTTTTCCTTTTTTTTTTTAAACAAAGACATAAAAGTTAATACATTAATGCATTAGGACAAATCAAACAAATAAATTGAAAGATGTGCTACCTCACACCTTGGACACATAACTGAGTTTCCCAGCAAACAGTTCTCATTAACATGAAGACAACTTGAAGAATGATTGCAGGTAAATGATTTTCAAGCCATGACATTTGCATTAATAACTCCTAAATACAATAAGTATTTCAGTTTCTTCCATTCCAGTGAAAGGAAGAAAAATTATAGCAGTCAGGAAATTTGAAGAGCAACCGTCTTAGAAATGTTTAAAAAAGGAGCGAAGAGACAAATGGCACAGATACAATTTGGAAGCAATTTAAAAAATAAACGTTATCAAAAATCACTGGTATAAGTATACTTTTCACACAGGCACCTGAACATGAATCATAAGGGGAACCTTGCATATTATTTGAAGAACACATTGTAGCGTGCACACTCCCTAACATCCTGGCCACGAGGCTCCACTCATCTTTAACCCTTGGTGGCCTCTAGCAACATCCTTAAAGGGTTAGGGGGTGGGGGTGGGGGGGGGGTAAAAGAGGTGAAAATACAGCTAGAATCCTCATATTAATGCTTTTCTGTACCCACATGAAGTAAGCTAATACACTCACTCACGTAATAAGTACTCCACTATCAAGAACCTGCTTTTGGTTTACAGATTGCAAGACTAAAGTAATAGGCGAAGCTATTATATTTAGATGCATATTCAAAAATACCCATTTTGATTTGCTAAGTGCTTTAAAATATGGGTCCAAGTGGGACACATTTCTGATACTCCATGTCTAGAACAAGAATCTGCTCAAATGCACTCGTTTATAACAGAAGAGAACACTTCTTATAAAATCAATACACACAACTCTGTCGGGACTGTCCATAACACACAACACCAAACTGCTGACAGGTCACCCTGTTGGACAGTAAGAGGCAAAAACATGAATCCACTCAGGAACAGAGGATCCACTCAGGAACAGAGGATCCACTCAGGAACAGATGAGAGAAATAGGTTTTGGCTTACTGATTCCCCTCGTGGGGGTTTCTGAATGTTGAACGTTTCAAGGGAACTTGGTCAAGTTCTTTCATGAACTGCGCATGGACAAGAGACCATTTCAGAGACAGAGACATATAACCATAACCTCTGGTTATATAAACTATGTCCAAACTGTTAAACTACGCAAAGCAGACCCAGTAGTAACATTTCCCACACAGCTGATAAGACAAATGAAACACTCATACACTCCTGCATGTGTGACTTCCACTGGCTTCCTCTGCAGCCATAAGACATTTGACAGTTTGAGCTAAACCACTTGGACACACACAGCATACAATGAACGTAAAACCAAGCCTTTTAAATCCCACAGGTCTTCCCCCTGCAGGTGATTTCAGAGGGGGGAAAACTTTGTGTGTAGCACATAGCCAGGGTGTGTGTGTGTGTGTGTGTGTGTGTGTAGCAGTGGTGTGTGAGACCTCCTTGATGTTTCTCATCACTCTGCACGCTGTGATGTGAAAACACAAGAGGAGACAACTAGGAAGGGCAGATGAACTCCTGCCATTGCATATTAACAGGCCTGACTTAGCTACTGTAAACCGAGAAGAAGCGTTTCAACCCATGACTGACAGAGGTCATCTGAACCGAACAAGGACCACATTTTTCATTTAAGGGGTGACACCAGAGCACAACAGAATACTTATCTAAGGGAATCTGTCTGGACAAACAGCTTCAGAGCTTCATCGCTCTAAAGCTTAGCGTTAAGGCCAGCTGCTTGCATGATGTGCCCCTCTGCAAGCTTAACATTTTGGTTTTCAGTCACAGCTCATTTGAGTATTCGTAAGTTTCATTCTGCGTGAGCTGTTCAAACGTTGGGTATCCCACTAGACCGGCGGAAAACAACATGGCTTCACCGACAGTACCTGAGTGACATTTTATATTTCTGTATTTATCTTTATTTTTCTGAAAAATATCAACAGCCCAAAGCCATTATCGAAAGGAGTATTTCATGTCCTCACATATCGGGTTGTAATTAAAAGATAAAACAATTAGTTTACATAAAGTGCTATTAATCCACACATCTAAATCACTGAATACCATGGAAGAGGAACTTGTGAGTCAGACTTCCTCCCATTGGCTAAAACCACCCGAGTGAAACACGGTGGTTCCACACCCATCGGTCTCCGTCCACAACACAACGTGCAGCTCGAGGTCAGCCAGCACCAGCTCAGGTAGTGTGGAAACAAATCTTACAACAAGAAGTGTGGAGAAAAGCATGTCAGCAAAACTCAAAACCATCACCTTAATCTCCTCAACGTTCATGACCCCCAAAAGAGAAGTGGGGCCGTTTTTACACACTGCCGAAGATCGGAAGTAGAAGTTACCTGCGAGTAACTGGTATCACAACTGTTGTCATGGTCAGGGTCATCGGACAGTATTGCAATTGCTTTTTGTCTGTAATCTTTGCTTTGCGTTATAACAGTACTGTCAATTGTCATCAACAACTCGTTCATCTACACCAGTAAAAGACAAAATCGTAATACCTACAAAAAGATTAAAGACCAACGTAGAGATGGCATGAAATATTAACATAACAGGTACATTAGAAAATGAAAAATAAGTCTCTGTGCTAAGATAACAAGCAACAAAAAGTGGTGTACGCAAATGTAGCCAAAATAATAGCATAGGAGGACTCAGGCCTCTCTACAGACTAAACACACCAAATACTCCCCGTGATATAGAACACATAGCCCTTGCTTCATAACAAGTCATTTTATGGTTCTTCCAGAACTAGTCTCATGAAAGTTCTTTGAAACTAATCTCAAGTTGAAGAGGAAATCAACCACTATAGTAAAATAACTGATGCCACCAAATATGTGGATTGATGAAATCACAAGGGTTTAAGAAAAAGAAGAAAAATATACATAGGTTAATTTCCCCAAATAAGGACTAGTTCTAACGATGTCCTGATGTCAGATGGCTCAGCACACACATCACCAGATTAGGACCTGGCTGAGTGTTAGTGCCCTGACGCTCCCAGGCCTGACGCTCCCAGGCCCTGACGCTCCCAGGCCTGACGCTCCCAGGCCCTGACGCTCCCAGGCCTGACGCTCCCAGGCCCTGACGCTCCCAGGCCCTGACGCTCCCAGGCCTGACGCTCCCAGGCCTGACGCTCTCAGGCCCTGACGCTCCCAGGCCTGACGCTCCCAGGCCCTGACGCTCCCAGGCCTGACGCTCCCAGGCCCTGACGCTCCCAGGCCTGACGCTCCCAGGCCCTGACGCTCCCAGGCCCTGACGCTCCCAGGCCTGACGCTCCCAGGCCCTGACGCTCCCAGGCCTGACGCTCCCAGGCCCTGACGCTCCCAGGCCTGACGCTCCCAGGCCTGACGCTCCCAGGCCTGGTCCTCGTCTGAGCTCTGGGAGCGTCACATCTCGTCGTACAGGACAAACAAAAATAGTGTCAAAACAAAAACACACCAAAGAGTCAATATTCTGGGCGCACGCTAAAGAAATGAAGACCAACGCTTACAGTTGTCATTCAACCGTTATGCATAAACTAGGATATACCCAGGATGTACGTTTGAACGCATGGAGAAATAAAATGATTGAGGCATCCTACTGTGAGACGAGAGTCACCACAGTCTGACAGGTTCAAGGCTGGAGAGGGGCTCAGTTCACACCTGTCCATCGTGTTCACGACCCAGAGGAGGACCAGACACCAAGGTCTGTCATCACGACCCAGAGGAGGACCAGACACCAAGGTCTGTCACAGCTGAAAGTGTCACGAGTCTGTTCAAGTTGGATCCCTCTCACACCAAGGGTTCTGGTCCTTTTGTAGTTCCAAACTCCGGCACACAATTTTCTTCCCAATATCTTGATTTATATCACAATGTCTTTAACCGCCGTCCTCCTCTTCAGTTTCTCTTTCGATCAGATGACCCCCTTCCACCCCAACCCCTCCCATTAACCCCCAAAAATGTGAGTCCATTATCCCACAGAAAGTCTGTCATTACTTAACACACACACACACACACACACACACACAGACCATCTCTCTCAGTTCTCTCTCACTCTTGTTTTTGAAAGCGATCCCAACTGCCGTGGTTGTGACTGCAGCACCGGGCGAGAGGCTGTGTTAGTGTCGACCTTCTCCCTCACTGGTCTGGTGCGCGCTGGGGCTCATCGTACACCACCACTCGATTTGGATCTGAGGATGGAAGAGAAAACACAGGACCAAGAAGTCAGCGACTTGATACTTTTGGTTGTTTGGTTTGTTATCATAACATACAACAACAACAACAACAGAATCAAATCTAACATGAGTAATAGTAGATGGGTTAGGGTCCCATACCTTGTTTTTGCAAACTTAAGATGCATCCCATTTCTGTAGGACAAAGACACATACATGGATTATGAGAAGTGACATGTCAACCTGTTTTACGTCAAGACCAGACCAAGAAAAGAAGGTTGAAATAGAGAGCTAGAATGAAATATGAACATTTAAGAGATTAATCAAATTCCACTTATAAACAAAGAAAACTGTGCCCCCTACTTGTAAATGTGATACTCAGAAATAATTTCAATTTCAAGCGAGTAGATTCCAAATTACCTTTAGTGTGATAATTAACAGCAGCTTTAAGATCAAACGACCCCCAGCTACACCTTCGGTCCAGGCTCCTGGGCCGGGCCTGCTCCTTGGAGAGCCCCGACACCAGGGTGGTCAACGACGACTGGACTGTCTCAGCAGCAGCAGCAGCAGCAGCGTGTTTACAGGAAGCAGCCAGCGATGCACTCTTAGCCTCGCCCTTCGACTTCTCCAGGCCAGCATGATGAAGGCTGGCTCCTCCGTCCCTCGTCCCTGGAGCAGTAGACACACCACCGGGGGTACTAGTCCGTCTGTCCAGGTCTAGAGTGACGCTGGCAGCCTCAGGGCTAGGGGAGCTTGCGTCAGGACATGGCTGGTCTGCAGCGACACAAGTGACCGCCTTCCCCTCCCCGCGCTGCTGGCCGCCGCCTCCTCCATCAGCTCCCATGTTGGGCTCGTTGATGAAGGAGAGTCCCCACTGATTGTGGAAGATTTCTCCCAGGGCCTTCTGATGTGTCTGAGACGCTGGGTTGTCCACTTGACGAGCGCTGGGGAGCACAGGTTGCATATTTAAAGGGTTTAAGGGAATGAAAAGAGTACACTTCCTCGTTTCAAAAGCTGCTGCAGGATTGATTGAGGAGCTACAGTTACTGTCCGAAGAAGATGCTACGTTCTCGCCGCAGGGGAGAGAGTGGGCTGGTGGGATACTACTAGCAGCAGAAGCAAAGAAGGTACCGCCAGACGGGACGCCGTTTCCATCTCCAGAAATGGGTCCGTTAGTAAAGCTAGCTGAGGTGATGGTTTTCATAGCAGACATGGGGACCTGTGACAGTCTGACAGGAGCTTGAGGAGACAGCAACTCTCCTCCAGCCTGGGCTGGCTTGTTTAGGTTTTCCTTCACTTTACTTGCATAACTGATCTTGGGCACGATTTTAGCACTGCTGTTGTCCACAGGAAACACTGGAGGGGGCTTGAACAAAGTCCAAGAATCCTCTTTAGTTGAGGAAGAGAGCTTGGCTTTGGTCCGGTCCTCAAACTTTTTCCCAGAAGCGCCTGCTGTCTTACTGTCAGAGTCTTTCCTCTGCGGGTCTCCCCTCGTGTCCTCGGGAGCCGCTGTCCGTCTGGGTAATGTGTGGACGTCCACTTTATGGGCTGACTTGGTGCCGTAGGGTCTGGGGCCGACCCCGGGGTCGGAGGCCTCAGGGCTGGGGCCGGCCCCGGGGTCGGAGGCCTCAGGGCTGGGGCCGGCCCCGGGGTCGGAGGCCTCAGGGCTGGACGCCTCCGATTCGGCCGAGGCACAGCCGTGCTGCACGTCTCTGTTCCCGTCTCTCGTCACATTCTCACAGTTCTTGATGCTGTTCCTTCCACCCCTGCGTCTCTTAGGAGTGGTGTATCCACCTTCAGACCCGCTGCCGGCGTGGTCAGGGGCGGGGTCGCCGGAGAAACCGTTGGTGATATAAACAGAGTTCACCTCCCCGTTCTGTAGCGACGGCGAGTCGTTATTTCCCGATTCCTGACCCTCACAGTGGTGGACGTCCAAGGCCCGGGCCTTGTCATCACTAGTCATCGTCTTAATCTGGACCAAGCCGCTCGCGAGTGGAGCAGAGGAGTAAGCCTTTTGTGTTGACTTGTGTCTCGCGTTGGCATTTGTCAAATGTCTGTTACCATTGTTTGTGGTGGCGTGTGGGGTACCAGCTGTGTGATCTGCAGACTGGATCCTCTCCCCCTCAACATCACTGGGGTTTATTTTGCCATTACCTAAGAATACAAAATATTACAAACGAATTAGTTGAAATGACACAGCCCTCTTGTCTGTTAGTCTGTACATTTCTCAGTAGTATCAGGAAAAGTCAACCATGTTAGAGATTGTCAAAGTACAAACTATATTACATTGATTGAAAAGTTTAATTGATTAAGTAATGTAATTAAGATGATCAATTTAAAATTAATGTTAGCCAACAAGTCCCAATGGGAATTAAGTCATTATTGTTAAGCTACATTTGGTAACTGGTAAAGTGGTTGCCGTTTTCAGTCGTTTATTGTAATGAACTAATTTATACTAATAAACTTGTTCAGATGTGCAAAACTAAAAATATACTTCGTGACATAGGGGCATGCATTTATAAAGTATTCTTAGCAAACGTTGAATTGCTAGCTGACTCCTTGTTTCGTAAGCTTCATACACATTCATGTTGTTAACTATTTGTGTAAGATCGAAATGTTTGCGTGGCTTCAAGGTTGGTGGCCAGCCAAGATAGGACTAGGAGATGCAACAGGCCTACTGTACCTAGCCTCAGCTAGCGAGGAAGCTACTGGTTGCAGGCAGCTAGCGCTGGCTAGTTCACATTCGCTAGTCTGTCTACCGTTTATCACAAAAAAAAACTCGCTTAATAATGAATATTTAATGAAAACATGTAGTTGATGATCGAGAATAGGCCGCTAAATAGATGCGTTCCGACTTGAATCTTATAGACACAGTGCACACTGTCAGCTAGCCAGCTAAATAACTGGGATTGGTAGTGAGCTAGCTAGCTAGCATACATGTTGTAACATGGCCGACAGGAAAAGACAGCAGAACATTCCAGTGGAGCCGGCTTGTTAGCCAGCCGAACATGAACATGTTTTAAAAGTAGTTCAATGCATCTTTACATTCTTAGGACAGCCATATAAAAACACGTGTAACAATTGTAAACATATATGAACAAGTTAATATGTTGATGGAATTGTTAACGGGGTAAAACGGTAAAAACTGGGTGGCGAATACTCGGTGCACAAGGTCAATCCCCCATCTGTCAAATCACCAGTGACAGCTGTCACGCTACGTTCACCCCAACCCTAACTAGCAGCAACATATCAGGTTTACTTTTATCTAACCACTTTAAAAAACTACGTGGTGTTATTTTACGCTAACAGCCATTACACTTTAACGTTTGTTACAACGATGACAGCTAGCTGGCTAGCCATTTCGACTGGCTTAGTCATTGACATAGCAAGCTAGCCACTAGCTAAGTGTTAGCTAGCTAGCTACAGCTAGCTACTCAGGCTGCTGTCTGGCTGGCTAACTTTTCCGGATGGCCCAACCTGTTTTCTTCGTCTGCGTTTCCTGATGCTGGAAGTGGATCTGCTCATTTTTTATAGACGTCTTCAATTGAATGGGACTTCTTTCTTCTCCATGGGGGTGATATCGTCTCTCTTGTGCCCGGACTTTGGGCTGTTCCTCCATTGAAGTGTAATAGAATATCCGACTGCTTCCACCAGCAGTGTCTGCAGAGTAGATGACTGCCGCTGGGAAACTAGAGTCGGCTGTAGAATCACCCAATCAACGACAGTGTAAAACGGAAGCTATTTGAGGCCCATGAATACGTCAGCAGAATGTCTAAAAACTATCAAAGCTACTATTTTGGGTGGACCCCACCCCTCTCTCGAAATCCAATGAGTTGGGACGTGTTTGGTTGTTCGTCAGAAAACAGGCATGTTATAGACAACCGAATTCTGTAATCTGGGCGCCGTGTCGTGTTTCCACCAGTGTGAGTCAGAATGGTCTGGACTCTTCTCTCTGGAAGTCTGGAAGAAGCTTGTTGAATAGTTTAAGTCTAAAGTCTATTAAAGTCATCCTTTTTGTCGCACCCTGCTGAAAGGTGATTTGATGATTTGGCACAGATCTCTACGCGTTTGTTGGATACAAGCGAATGGTTGTTTTGCTCTGAAGTCACTAGATGGTGCCCTAGTTATGAGTCTTCCATCCACGAAGTATAATCCCCCTACTTGGTGTGTAGTCACATTTGCAGCGCCTCACATCTAAATAAAGCCGCCAACATACAGATTTCAGACGGGGGTGAGTCTCGCATTGCTAAGATAGAAAAAAAGAGTAAGCAAACAACATTATTCTAAAAACATACATCTGGATTTATTTGCATAATTTGCAACACACATTATCGGTTGTGACTCAGTAAATATATTGTATGTAGCCTACAATACACCTATCCATAGAGGTGATAATAACTGATGATACAAGTTTAGACATATTAGCATAGAAATTCGAATCACTCACTCCTATTTCATCTCCTCTCCTAAGAATCAGAATCAGCTTTATTCATCAAGTGAGTTCACACAAACAAGGAATTTACTGTGGCAAGGAAGATGCATATGATAAACATATAAGAATATAAAAAGCAGAAAATATACAACAGTCTAAATAATCCTCTCTCCTCTCCTCCTCTCCCTGGGTGATGCGGAGGATAGGGGGGTGGCAGGGAGCAGACCATGGATGTTTTATGTGGTTAAGTGGTTTCATTTTTGGAAACATTGAGAATGTTACCTTCAGACTATCTCCAACAGTTGACCTTCACAAAGCTACAACACACCGACATCTAAACTGTGCTCACCGAAGCTGAGTTAAGCTTCAGTGTGCTTGTCAGTGAACTGTATTCATGCCACTGATATAAAGGAACAATTTTCTTGAGACCATGTTCTCGATCTCTCTCGTCCTCTCTAAACAGACGACATCGGGGGAGAAGATGCGTGACTTTGCCATAACGCTGAAGAACAAGTTCAGGTCGAAGCAGTACTTCAGCCAGCACCCTCAGAGGGGCTACCTGCCTGTGCAGGTTGTCCTGGGAGCGGACAGTGTGGGCAGGTAGGCCCCCACACCCTGGTGCCCCCACACCCTGGTGCCCCCACACCCTTGTGCCCCCACACCCTGGTGCCCCCACACCCTGGTGCCCCCACACCCTGGTGCCCCCACACCCTGGTGCCCCCCCACAGCTCAGCCAGCTGCCTCCTCTTCCTCCACCTCTTCCTGTCTCCTCCTCCTCCCTCCTTCTCTTCTGACCAAGACCAAGACCACAGAGGGCCAGGCTGGAGGCCTGTCTGGAGATCCTATAGGAGCACAACAGAGAGCTGTAGACCCAGCTGGGCCGCCTCAGGGAGCTGGTGCTGCAGAGGGAGACACAGCCTATCACCTGCAGCGGGTCAGAGAGCAGCTGCTTCCCCCGGACACTCACGGGAACGGCGAGATGAGGAGAGTTCTGGATTCACAGCCGTTCTAGAACTTTCTCTCAAGAATGTTCAGCGCAACAGCTTCCCTGGGTGGGACAGATATGCAATTTTCTAACGTTTGTATAGTGTATACATGTATAATGAAACTTATACATGTATTACATGTATAATGAAACCTGCTTCATGCTTCCATCTCATCTTTTGTTGTTGGGTGTTCCGCATCTCTGCTTCTCCCAGGTGCAGGTCCTCTGCTTGGACACCAGGTGGTGCTGTTGTTTCAGAAGGCAGAGCTGATATCAGAGCACACATCAGAAGAAGTCCCTTCCTCCACACAGGGATCTGGACGGCTCGTAGTTGATCGGTCCGTCAATCGATGAAGGACTGATCTCTGAGTCGACAGCATGGCACTAATCCCTCAGATTATTCCTTGCACTTCGTCTTGGATGCAATAATACCAATTTGCACTGACTGTACATTTTGATATCCTGCAAATATAAATGCTTTCTCACTCAGGTATACAGTACCTGTCACGTGCGAACGGTGATATTCGTTGGGCTATTATTGTTATAAAACTGTTTTGGCATTTCTGTCTCCATGACTCTTTGTGACAGGAATACGTTGCATTCAGTTCTGCACTTGTGATATTTTACTTTGAATAAAAAGCAGTGCAGATAACACCAATAGTGTTCTTGTCGTGAACGTTCAGTCAGAACCCTTATCAAACACACAGATACATCCATATTTAGGATGAATTAGGAAATAGGCCTACTTATTAGAAGTGTAGCCTGAAAGTAACTTTATGACAAACCAACTAGTTGTTACAGTAAGTACAACTCAAGGAAAACAAACTTGATAATGGTCATGCATTATTAACAGTTTCTAATGGAACAGTAGATTTCACACACCCCTGACTCCTAGAGAATTAGAGAGGTGTTCACAGATGGAATATGAACGTCCAGTTCAGTATGTGTTCACTCACTGACTCCTAAATTAACAACCAAACGAGGCGAAAGCTCACAAACATCAATCTTTCACTTTATTATCAGTCCTAACAACAGCAGTCATGAATTTAGGTAACATAAATAAGTTAGTTCTCCTATATGTAACCTTCCACTGTGATAAACGGGTAATTCCAGCATCATTTTGTCACCTTTTTTCATTTGACCTGTAGGCTACCTGCAGTATAAATAGTCTCTTGCCGTTCAGACAGGTCTCTAACATGTCTCTAACATGTTTGGTATTATCTGGCCTTTTGCCTTTTTGAATCTGGTGGCTACCTAGTCAATGAGTGCTGCCAGTCCAGAAGAGAAAAAGGTTGTGAAATACTTTAAAGATTTATCATGCATTCCTGACTCAACCTGGCCTTGTGCCCTAACAGTTGTGACAGTAAAATGAGCTACAGCACAGAAATAACAGTGCAACTCTGCAGTTTCACTGAAGTCTAAATCAATAAATAACATTAATTGATTTACAGCTTCCATGGGCACATCTGATTTGACGAAGAGTTCTACAGAGTTCACTGTCGTCAGTTCAGCTGTGTCTTCTGGTGGTTGTCCGTAAGTGCTAATTGTTTGTTCTTAAAAACGAGTCAAATGTCTTCGTGTCGCAGAACCTTGTACGTGAGCCAGTAGAAGACGTTGAAGATCAGGAACGTGAGAGGGAACACGGCCCTGGAGATGGTGTCGATCCGCTTGGCCCGGTCCACAAAGCGCCGGCGGATCTGGTAGAAGGAGAAGCCGGGAGGGAAGTCAGCGAAGACGGGCGCCGCGTCCATCTCCGCTCCGGCCGACGACATCCCATAACCAGGGAAGTAGAAGTTCTGGTTCTGTTGGGCCAGCTCCTCCTCCTGCAGGAAAACACAACGACTCCTACCGTCATTCAGACGCAAATGTAAGTGTAGGTTAAGTGTAGGAGACGGTTTTAAGTGTAGCTGCTCATAAGATAGGCCTATGTAGGGCTACTTGAATCACACCATGAAAAACAAAGACGTTTTTCCAAGGTCTACAGACTGTAATAATGAATGCTCAGGTCTACAAGTAAACATACACATGCAAACCTGTTGAGAGGACATGTTTACACACTATGTTCACATTAAACACACTCCATGACATCTGACACGTGAGGATTCTCCAGCTAGCGTTGAAGAGGCTGTTTTACCCTGGCGCACACGCTGCACGGCATGGGCGTGTTCCCCTGGGGGGCGCTGTTGCCTGGTTGGTGGTTCCCCTTGCTTTTGTTGTCACAGCCACCCTGCTGGTCAACATCCGAGACACAAACAAACAAGTTCAGCCGGCAAATGCAGACATTCTGTGATTTAAATAGCCTTGAACGATGTAGTGCCACGGTAGTTTTTTCTCTCTCTCGAGATTAAATGAATAATTTAGTAAGAAGCATCGGAATTATACCCAGTGAGTGAGTACTCAAAATACAGCGAGATCTGGAACTAAAGGTAAATTACAGAACGTTCTTGAAGCGTTATTCGATCGCAAATTCACATAGATTTGCATTTAAGGCGCTCTCTCCTTCACTGAAACTACACAAGTGCAAACACCTTTCTGAAGATATATCTTAATGAACGTTTCCAGGTCTTTTTCTTCCCCAGTTATATTCTTATTTTTTTCCTTTTCTATTTTTCTTCCTTTCAGTGAAGCAGAAAGCGAAGTTTCTAACCGGAGGAGGAGGGAGGAGACGGTTTGAATTTAGAACAGGTCAGTGCCCTTTGCATCCCGAGGCATGGATGCGACAAGCAGCTGAACTGTGCATCTCCTGCACAACTGGGCATGTGCAACTGTAGGTGACAGCGCGCCCTGGGGGTGCGCGCCGCGCGGGGGCTCGTACTCACGGGTCCCTGCCGCTGTTGTTCTTTCAGCTTTCTCCTCAGTCTGAAGAACTCTTTGTGTTGCCGTGAGACAAAATTAACGGCTGCGTACTCGAGCAGCGCGGCAAAGACGAACAGGAGACAAACCGCCATCCAGATGTCTATGGCCTTCACATACGACACCTGCGCACAAACACACACAGGCTCGCTATTGAAACGGTCGTTTCAGTGGAACTAAAACATTGCGTTGGTGAATTCCCACGTCTGATTGGTTCTGAAAATCAACTTTGAGGGGGCACAATTACGTATTTTTTTTCTTAAGAGTGACACACACACAAGTTGTGCTGTAACACATAGCACACACATGTTCAACTTGTGATGTCTCTGACCTTGGGAAGCGAAGCCCTTGACCCGGAGCTCTGGGTCGTCATGGTGAGCACGGTGGTGATCCCCAGCCCCACCCTGGCGGGCGCGGCATCCATGTTGATCCAGAAAGAGACCCAGGATAGGATGACTGTGAGCAGCGAGGGGATGTACATCTGGATCAGGTAGTATCCCATCTGCCGCTCCAGGTGGAACTTGACCTCGATGCAGGTGAATTTACCTGACGGTGGGAGACAGATTCATCAATCTCACGTGCACTCGTTCGGTGGTGAGCTGTTACTCGGCAGAATTACACTTGATGTCATGCTACCTGTGTTGTAGTACTTGGTGCAGTAGCCCATATCCTTGTCCTCTTTCAGTACAAACTGAGGTAGCATCAGGTCGTCAGCCACTTGCACTGCACCAACGTCCAGCCACTGGAATATCAGGTCATTCATTGTGTAGCCAACTGTGAACGACAAAGAGAGGGGTTAGAGAGGGAGGGCAGAGAGAGATGTTTCTGTCACACCGACAACAGAAGGCTGGACCGTGGGCCAGATTAGATTTGTGAAACCGACGACAGTGGCAGCAAGCAGCAAGTGGAGGGAGAGGGCAGGGTTAGACTCACAGCTCTCCAGCTGCATGGTGCAGATCTGACTGTCCATAGGGAAGTTCTTCAGATCCATGGGACAGGACAGGATCAGAGTGAGCCTGGGAACACGGGCAGACAGTGAGAGGGGGAATCTGTGGAGATGGATGACACAGAGATCACTCCCGCTAGATTTCTTGTGTGTGACCGCGTTCCCCCCCCACCCGGCACCTCGTCAGGTTAGGGGGAGTGGAGTTGGCAGAGCAGTCAGTGTGTTTCAGATCTGAGGCCGAGGGTGGACGGCAAAAGCCAAGGCTGGAGGCTGGAGGTTTGGACCACAAGCACCAAGAGCACGAGGCACTGCAGGTCATCACCATCCATATATATGACCCTCATCTTCATCATCAATCATTACCATCACCACCGTCAACATCATCATAACCTTATACCATCAATATAACTCTAATCCTCATCGCCATCATAACCGTAATCCTAATCATCATCTCCATCACCACCATAGCTAGTCTGGATAGCCGGACCACCCTGTCAGCCTACATCCGACGAGCGATGCAGGACACAGGAGCACCGGCTGTTCTCCGGGTGTTCCCAGGGTGTTCCAGGTGTCCCGACTGTTCCCCAGCGCCTGACCATCCCTCCCACCTGATACTGTAGAGGACGTTTCCGTTATGGAAGATGCGCAGCAGTTTGTTGTCCGTGGTGACCTCGTGAAAGTTGGCTCCCTTCTCGTTAGCGAAGAACAGGTCAGGCTTCCAGATGGAGTCCAGCATGGAGGGGTCCAGGTCCAGGGAGTCGTCGGGGTACTCCTTGTAGGCCAGGCGGGGATCGTTCCACTGCTGCCGGAGGAACACGTTCAGGCGATAGTCCTGCAGGGATCCACAGGGGTTCGGATGTTCAGAGGAAACTGGATTCAAGGTCCGGATGTGAGGGGATTATGATGGTGGGGATGATGGTGATGATGCTGATGATGGTGGTGGTGATGAAGGTGATGAAGGTGATGGTGAAGGTGATGATGATTCCTCACCATGGTGGTTTCAGTGATGGATCCAAAGCTGTTAATGAAGATGTTGCAGGTGACATTCACAGGAGGTCCTGAAAAAAATACATAATTCATCAAGTGAAAAGACCATGACATACAGACTGTCTTGTTTGTGCTGAAGAATCGCTCTCTCTCTTATTCAGACATGGCAAGATTCCCAGGACTGGATTCAGTTGTCCTTAGACAGACAGATGAAAATGGTTCTGTCATTTTCATTACATTCCTGTTATTATAGTGCTCCAACCAACACTCTAAATATTTCAGCGTCTCATTTTCTAAAAGGGTATGATTTATTGATTCTACTTAAGTCACATTAGGGTATTTATAGATGATCAGATGGGATTTACCCAGTTTGCCTTGTAGAGCTTGTAGGGATGTAGAGCAAGTATGAAATATAAATGAAACGTGACCCCCGAGAAATAAGGAAGAACCATGTCAGAAGGAATCTGCTGGATTCTGCTGCAGCACAAGCCTGTTTAAATAGGTCTCTGGGTTAGCATGAAAGCCAAATGATGCGTCTCTAACTCAAAACGAACGCATGGGGGAATTTCTGTGTGAAGCAAAAAACAATCACAGGCAATAAGTATCACGCTGCCAAATTCAACATCCTTTGATTAATGTAAAACGTCTCAGCTGAGATTTGCTCCGCAGAAGCACCTGTTCTGAGGGGGGTGAGGGTTCTGACCCAAATCCAACCCGTCGTCGTACCTTTGAAGTTGGGTCTGATGCGGGCGTCGTACCCTGACGTCCGACCCATGAGTTTGTCCAGGAAGTCCGAGGGGGACGGAGGCTTTGCTGCTCTGCTCGGAAGCTTCATCTCTTTACAGAACCCCAACCTGCCAGAGGAGGCAGTTAGTCTACTGGAGCCACAGGACATGCAGATGCAGTGTGTGACAGCAGTACTGTCAGTGTGTACCCACTGGTTTTAACTAGAGGCTAGGAGGTTAGGGGTTGTGAACTTATGAGAAGACATCATGACTGGATGTGTTGCATAACTGCTTGTTACTATATGTATTAGTAATTTCTATTCATCCGTAGTTATGTGGGCACTAAGGACACAGTTCTGTTTGTGAAATATCTAATCCGTGGGAGTAAATTGTCTGTTATCTTTCTTCTGAATGCCCAAGATCTCTCCGGCCCAGAGATCCAGTTCTGACCACTGCTCTCAAACTTACGTCATAATCGTCTCGAAATGTTGAGCTAAATTGAGATTTGTTGTATGATTTAAATATTTAATGCGATGTAAAAGACAGAAAACATTTAGACCAATAACCACATCTGAGCGATATCCCAGTATGTCAGAAAGCCACACTAACCAAAACACTGGCCATTTATTCTTAAATAAATTATATTTAAATAAAATAGGCATGGAAAATACACTATAATTATATGTTTTTCTTGCAATAAGAATTAATTAAATGATGACGTATGGAGACAGACATAAATATCTGAGATATATCACAAAGTATCTTGCCTCAGTAAAAACTCTTAGTTCTCAGTTATTTTAAAGTGAGGAGAAAATACAGTTTATTTTTATTACCCCCCCCCCCCCCCCCTCCCACTTCACTAAAATGCAATATGTCATTTAAACAATAATAAGTACAGCAATGTATCTATCCTGTGGTCGTATCGCCTCTTACCTGCCTTGTAGGAAGCAGAAAGACGGGACCCAGACTGCCCACAGCACATGCGAGAGCATTCTCCACAGACAAACTCTTCACAAAAACTAGAGGAACAATGTTGTTTAAAAGTCAGTGAGTGGCCAGTGACCCTGGACAGATGAGCATGGCTCTGGTAGCCCGGCAGCCCTGTGAACCTCTCTCTCCGCAGGTGGATGCACCAGGACACAGCCTCTCTATAATTCAGTCGCTGGGGAAGTTTTGCTGTTTCAGTGTTTGTGAGGAGGGCTACAAGATGTGTCTCTCTCATGGCCACATGCTTCAGGAATTCCAACAGGAATATTTAAAGAGACAGCTACCATTTTTAGACCTTGCTTTTTCCTCAACACTCAGGCTCTCATGCTTATGACAGCTTCTGATTTTGATGAGCGGTTTAGATTCATAGCCAAAGCTGTGGTTGGCAGTGGAAGAAATTATTTTAATTTGTATATAAAAGTCCAAAACCAGAAAAATAGTCAAGTACATTTAAATTATTAGCTAAATTATACACTTTACTTTCTTAATTATATTACAATATATAAACTAGATTAGAACAAAGGTTACATTTGAAAATGAGTCCTTCATTCAAATTTTTCTTCTGAAGCATGGTAATTTGATTTAAAATTCAAAAGAAACCACTATAACACACACTCACCTCCTAGGCCAAGGACAGAACAAGGAACAGGATATGAAAGGTATTTTCAACTTGCTGAAATGTTTAATTCAATGTTTAATTCAGTTCATTAAAATTGACCCTCCCTTACTCTTTGCACTAATTGCTTCAGGCTTGTTGAACAAGACTAATATCTATGGAGCAACTTTCAGTAAGTGAATCCATTTATGAAGAAAAACATGGCGTTTTCCTTCTACAGTAAATCGTCATGGGGACCACATTGTGAACTGCTACTGTACCGTGAACTCGACAAACGTGAGACTCCCATGTGGGGTCTTTCTGAAAGGGAAAGTGTGTCCACGGACCAGAATATTGTAAAACCCCTGCATGTGAAAGTGTTTCCATAAAGGATAAGTAGGCCAGCCTTAATTTTAATGTGGAAGGTCTCTTCAGAAACAAACTCGAGTCCTACTTGCTGAGTGCTTGTGACGGCGGAAGCAAGCACAGGTCAGACGCCCTTCTCCACGAAGCCACCTCCATCTCCTCTCACAACCACCGACCCAGATGAAGCCTACCGTTTCCCCGCAAGACACACTCGCCCCCTCATCCCCTCATCCCCCCCGCCCCCTCATCCCCCTGCCCCCTCATCCCCTCATCCCCCCGCCCCCTCATCCCCCTCATCCCCTCATCCCCTCATCCCCCCGCCCCCTCATCCCCCTGCCCCTCATCCCCCCGCCCCCTCATCCCCCTCATCCCCTCATCCCCTCATCCCCCCGCCCCCTCATCCCCCTGCCCCCTCATCCCCTCATCCCCCCGCCCCCTCATCCCCCTCATCCCCTCATCCCCTCATCCCCCCGCCCCCTCATCCCCCTGCCCCCTCATCCCCTCATCCCCCTGCCCCCTCATCCCCTCATCCCCCCGCCCCCTCATCCCCTCATCCCCCCGCCCCCTCATCCCCCCGCCCCCTCATCCCCCTGCCCCCTCATCCCCCCGCCCCCTCATCCCCCTGCCCCCTCATCCCCTCATCCCCCCGCCCCCTCATCCCCCTGCCCCCTCATCCCCTCATCCCCCCGCCCCCTCATCCCCCTGCCCCCTCATCCCCTCATCCCCCCGCCCCCTCATCCCCCCGCCCCCTCATCCCCTCATCCCCTCATCCCCCTGCCCCCTCATCCCCTCGCCCCCTCATCCCCCCGCCCCCTCATCCCCTCATCCCCCTGCCCCCTCATCCCCCTCATCCCCTCATCCCCCTGCCCCCTCATCCCCCCGCCCCCTCATCCCCCTCATCCCCCTCATCCCCCTGCCCCCTCATCCCCTCATCCCCCCGCCCCCTCATCCCCCCGCCCCCTCATCCCCTCATCCCCTCATCCCCCTGCCCCCTCATCCCCTCGCCCCCTCATCCCCCCGCCCCCTCATCCCCTCATCCCCCTGCCCCCTCATCCCCCTCATCCCCTCATCCCCCTGCCCCCTCATCCCCCCGCCCCCTCATCCCCCTCATCCCCCTCATCCCCCTGCCCCCTCATCCCCCCGCCCCCTCATCCCCCTCATCCCCCTCATCCCCCTGCCCCCTCATCCCCTCATCCCCCCGCCCCCCTCATCCCCCCGCCCCCTCATCCCCTCATCCCCTCATCCCCCTGCCCCCTCATCCCCTCGCCCCCTCATCCCCCCGCCCCCTCATCCCCTCATCCCCCTGCCCCCTCATCCCCCTCATCCCCTCATCCCCCTGCCCCCTCATCCCCCCGCCCCCTCATCCCCTCATCCCCCTGCCCCCTCATCCCCCTCATCCCCTCATCCCCCTGCCCCCTCATCCCCCCGCCCCCTCATCCCCCTCATCCCCCTCATCCCCTCCCCACGCCAGGATGAGGCTGGAGATGTGAAGTCACATGAAGGGAGGAACCAGATATTTAATTCAACCAAACAGTGTCTCTTCCACTCCGGTGAACTCTAGCAGAAATACTAACCATCTCATCTGGGTAGGGAAGTCACTGCAGAGATGACAGGCCTGCAGGCTGCTTCAGATCACAACACATCCAGCTACCAGGAACATCATACGTCTGAGTCATTCAATCCATCATTCAAATGATTTCACTTTAAAAATATCTTTATTGCGGCCGTTTCCATGATAAGCCGCTTTGATCACACTGAGGATAAACACACATCTCCGAGGACATTGTTCGACGAGCAAAACAATTTAGAGGAGGGACAGTCTGCTTAATCACAGGACGCGACATGAAGGTTTGGAGGCAGGGCAGCATTCTTGAGACGGATTGAATATCTATATCATGAATAGAAAACCAAACGAAAACAGCTGTACCTAAAACAAATTACGAAAAGAAACCCCCCCCCACCCCCCCAAGCAGTGAAATGTACAATTAGCAGATGTCCATAAAGATTCTTCTTTTTCCAAGTGCATCTTTGCAGATGTGTGTGTGGGAGCCAGGCGATGACTGAGAAAGTTCAAAGCCTTCATGAGCAGAGACGACATCCTCTCATTGGCTCAGTGGCAGCCTCCATGGAGCGCGCTCAGTCATCGTGAATGTTGAAGAGCTTGGCCACCTCGTTCAGATCTGCGTGCTCCTCGCCATCCTTGATTATCTGAGGGGACAAAACAGGCTTTCAGAAGACGACAAAAATACTAAAACTAATACTAAAAAATAAAACTAAAGCACACAGAACTCATCTGAAATGTTCCATTTCCCTGAGCAACATCGACAGCCCTCTCTCCCTCTCTCTCCCTCCCCCTCTCCCCCCCTCTCCCCCTCTCTCCCTCTCTCGCATGGGCGACCCTCACCTTCCTGGCGATGGGCATCCTGTTGAAGACGTTCCACAGGATGATGCCGACCACCACCTTGTCCCGCAGGTAGAAGATCACCCCCTTCCCGTAGTCGTCTTTCTGCTGCAGGGGGGCGGGGGGCGGGGTGGAGGACGGCACCGGGCTGCTGGCCACCGCCTCCGTCTCACTCTCAGACCGGATCCCGGTTCCTACAGAACCACACACACACACACACGTCCACACACTGTTCCTCCCAAAACAGACATGGTTCCTACGTACCTCAAGTGAGGGCCTCTAAGAGCAGGGCTAGGTAACACAGGGCTAGCTAACACAAGACAACGTTCCCCAAGTTCCTACCTGACATCTCGGCGGCGGCCCTGGGCGTGTCCTTGGCGGTGGCCTTGGCGAACACGCCCACGGTGGGCAGGCTGCTGTCCACGATGCCGATGGCCTCGTAGCCCACGTCCGGCCCCAGGTCGCTCCTGCGGGACATCACACTCTTACAGCTGCCGCCTACTGTGCCTAGTGCACACGTGTTTCACGTAGCACCAGGGTCCAGGAGGAACATGGTGCAGTCTGTGTGTCCTGGTCTAGCTGTATGTGAAATGACATAAAAGCCCTGTACCAAGGGGCCACGAGAGAGCAAGCTCCTACCAGAACATGGACTGGTGCCAGTAGGGCTTGTTAGCGCCGGTCATGTTCTCCCCGGCCAGCCGGCCGCTGACCACAGCGTGGTCGTGGTGCTCCACCCGCCTGCGGCCCAGCCTGATGTCGTAGAAGCACGCCGCGTCGCCCGCCTGGAGACACACAGCACAGCACTGGAGCCACGCCGCCACAACAGCAGACGTACAGGACCCTGAGCTCTCTAGCGCCCCCAGGAGGTGGGAGGGCCTGTTGTTGCTCCTAAGACGTGGAACTCTCTTGGCTCCATTAGGAAATGCTCTGCTCTGCTGTACTGTACTGTACTTACCACCCAGATGTTTGACCTGGCCTGCAGCTCTGCGTTGACCCTGTAGCCCCCGAAGTCTGAGTCGACCTCCAGCCCTGCGGACGTGGCCAGCTCCGTGCTGGGCTCCAGCCCCACAGCCGCCACCAGATGATCCGTCTTCACCTACACACCCCACACACACACACACACACCCCACACACACACACACCCCACACCCCACACACACCCCACACACACACGCCACACACACACACACCCCACACACACGCCCCACACACACACACACCACACACACACACACACCACACACACACACACACACACACGCCACACACACACCACACACACACACCCCACACACACGCCACACACACACACACCCCACACACACGCACACACGCCACACACACCCCACACACACACACACACACCCCACACACACACACACACACACCCCACACACACACACCCCACACACACCCCACACCACACACACGCCACACACCACACACCCCACACACACACCACACACCCCACACACACACACACACCCCACACACACACGCCACACACACACACACCCCACACACACACACACCCCACACACACACACACACACACGCCACACACACACCCCACACACACACACACACCCCACACACACACACGCCACACACACACACACACACCACACACACACACACACACACACACACACACACACCCCACACACACGCCACACACGCCCCACACATGCCACACACACACGCCACACACCCCACACACACACGCCACACACACACACACGCCACACACACACGCCACACACACACACACGCCACACACACACGCCCCGCAGGACACGCCACCCACACGCCACACACACGCCACACGCCCCGCAGACACGCCACACACACGCCCCACACACACGCCCCGCAGACACGCCACACACACACACGCCCCGCAGACACACACACGCACAGAGAGGTCATTATAGTGATAATAACAGGCTTCTTTGAGTTGTGTTTCTCAGGGTTTGCGACGTACCACACGGCCATCTTTCAGTTTGATCTGGACCTTCCCATCATCGAAGCTCACGCTCTTCACCAGCGCCTCTGTGATCACCCTTACCCCCTCTGAGGAACAGAACCCACAGCCAGTCAAGCAGCCTCCAGACACACAGGGAAACAGCTCCGTCACCCCCCACAGCAGGAGAACAGCAGCATGTCTTTACCACTCTTGACTTTCTCCGTGGTCCAGTTGCTCAGGTATTCCGGCAGCACCTTGCCCATGTTGCCCTTCTCAGGATACATCTGGACCACCTCCAGACCGTCTTCACTGGCTGTGGAAAACATCAACAACACGAGAGATACGCTCACATGACCTGATTAGAACACAAGCCCCCAGCACCGGCTGCTGTCAGAGGCTAATTTGCTGCTAGCTAACTGTCTGGAGTGATGACTTAATTGTGCTCCGTTACGGAGAAAATACACAGAAAGAAATGTTTCGCCTCAGGTCTTACATCTCCTGCCCAGGGCACAGGCCAGCTCACTTCCCAGGAACCCTCCTCCAATGATGGTTATGGATTTGATCTCTCTGGAAACCCTCTCCAGAGCCTTAAAGTCATTCACCTAGACATGGGCAAGAGTCCAGAACTGCTCAGTGGGGGAAAGACCACTGTGTTAGAACATTTTCTAGTGTAACTGTCTTGTATGGTTGTCTCTACTGTTAAGAATGGTGAATTGGGAACATTTGTACTGCTCCAGTTTTTCCTAGTCTGAGACTGAACACATTCTGGTTCATGCCAGCGTTCACAAGCAACAGCTCCCCCTGCTGGTAGAAAGGAGAAATAAACCTCTAAATTGAACACGTACCTTTCTGAAAAGTGTGGTCCTCTTCATCACTTCCTCTCCAGCTCTCTCTATTACCTGCAGGTTCCTGGGCACCCCACCTGGAGGACAGACCACCAGCGGCTCATTCACAACACCCCTGTGCTTAGTACAAATCAAACCTCAAACTTCAGCCTCTGGCTAGCAGGTGTGTTCATGTCTTACCTGTTGCAATCAGACACTTGTCGTAGGAGATCTCTGAGTTATCACTGAGTCTCACTTTGTTTCCTCTCACATCCATGTGCACCACCTAGGAGAGAGAGAGAGAGAACAAGAGAGGAATAGAGAGAGAAAACAAAATTGAATCTTTTTAACTTGAGCTAGAAAACAAACTGTCTGTGGAGATGTACAGAAAGGGCTAGTTTGACAGGAGATGTGATGTTGTGATGAGAGTTTGAGATGTGATGTTGTGATGAGAGTTTGAGATGTGATGTTGTGATGAGAGTTTGAGATGTGATGTTGTGATGAGAGTTTGAGATGTGATGTTGTGATGAGAGTTTGAGATGTGATGTTGTGATGACAGTAAGCGACCTTCTTCCCCGTCAGCACGGCGACCCCTCCGTTCTCCGCTTTGTCCAGCTCCTCAGGGCTGACGTAGAACGAGGGCGGCTGGAAGTAAATACTGACCACACACACACACAAACACCACAGCAATCAGGTTGTTGTTCTTCAAGGCAGTCCCTCTCAGAACACAGCAGACATTCACTCTCTGAACAACCTCTGAACACCACACATCAAACCCTGTGACCCTGAGTTACAGCGTGACCCCGTTTACTGTGGTCTTCAGCCCTGGTCCTCAGGGCCCACTGTCCTGTACGTCCCAGATGCTTCCCTGCTCCGACACACCTGGTTCCAATAAATGGGTCATTATCAGGCTTCTGCAGAGCTTCTTAACAACCCATTCATCTGAACCAGGTGTGTTGAAAGAGTGAAACATCTACGACGTACAGGACAGTGGGCCCTGAGGACCAGGGTCGATCTACGACGTACAGGACAGTGGGCCCTGAGGACCAGGGTCGATCTACGACGTACAGGACAGTGGGCCCTGAGGACCAGGGTCGAAGACCACTGCTGTAAACTACCGGGCTCCGTTCAAACGAGGAGGGGTTTGATCCCAGCGGCCCAGTGTGAACCCACCTCCTCTCCTTCCCGTTCCACTGTTTGAAGCGCAGGGTGTCGGTCACCCCCGGGTCGTCAGAGAACCACAGCTCCTTGGACAGCGGGGGCCTCATATACGGGAGATCCCCCTCGTCAGTGACTATCAACACCTGCACACACACACACGGTACAAGTCATTAGGACAATCAGATGTTAACGTTAAAGGGGGGAATCTCTTCCTTTCACAAGGTATTCATCTAATGGAACTGGGTCCTGACAGGAGAGCTCACTGACCCTGGCTCCTGGGTCCCTGGCCCGGATCGACCGGGCAGCTGCGAAGGAGGCAGTGCCGCCCTCCGATCAGGAGGTAGGGTGCGTGAGGGGGGACCGGGAGGGGGGCGGGTGCAGGGGGCTCAGGGGCGGTGCTGGGTTCTTCTGCTGGAGCTGGGGGAGCAGAGAAGAGAGATCACCACACGACCTCCTCCCGGGGAACGGACAGAGGCAGCCACAGACACGCCGCCTCACAGGACAGACTGACGGACTGAACCATGTGTCTGGGATTATCAGTAGCCGTATGGATGAAATGTTTCAGCACGTATGAAGCTAGTAACCTTAAGAGGGATAAAAAGAAAGTGAAATGGGGTCACAATGGTAAATGGGTTCATGTGAGAGCTTTTAGCATTACCAAGAAACACACCACACAGAGCGATAACCTTAAACTGGGGGGGAGAAATGAAGACGAAACCATGACGGGCGTCAGACGAAACAAAGAAGATGTGTTGGAAGTAACGTTATCGTGTTCAGCCTGCCCACTCCCACTCCAGCTGATCTGGAATCAGGTCTTACCACTCTCTGTCTCAGCTGCAGACTGAGGCTCGGAGCTCTCTGCAGGAGGGCTTTCAGCTGCTGGCGGAGGCTCTGTCAGCACAACCGGAGCATTAGGCAGGGTAGAGAAAACTCAACGTGCTTAACGAAAACAAAGACCATCTTCATGCACCTGTCCCGAGCGCTTACCGCTGTCCACTACAGGAGACTGTTCTGTGGGCTCCGAGGAGGCCGGTTCTGCGGCTGTGTCTGGTTCTGGAGCACAACAGCAGCACTGAGAAACAGCCGGTTCCCTAACTGCTGAACTACACGTGAACTCTTCTTCAGAGTAGCTCTGTCTTACCGCTCTGCGCTGGGACAACCGGCGGCTCAGACAGATCCTCCGGGGGGGAATCTGGTTCTGGTTCTGGTTCCGTTTCTGTCAGCATACGTCCATTCAGATTTTTAAGAAATAAAGCCTGCTCCTTTCTCATGCAAACTAAGACGAGGTAGTATTCTGGCCCCGGTCTTACCGCTCTCTACCAGAGGAGCTGCTGCAGGCTCGCCTGAGTCTTCTGGGGCTACTTCTACCACTGGCTCTTCTGGGGCTACTTCTACCCCTGGCTCTTCTGGGGCTACTTCTACCCCTGGCTCTTCTGGGGCTACTTCTACCACTGGCTCAGGGGCTGTTAGGGGGAACCCACAGCCCACAATTAGAATGGCTTCTCCTTTACACATCTAAGGAGGGCCCTGCTCAGTCCACCTTACCAATCTCCTCCTCTACTGTCATGGCAGGATCGGGTGATTCCACAGCAGTGTCTTCTGGTGACGTTTCTGTGTGTGTATACCAAATCATATTTGAAAATTTAAAAAAAACTTCACATCGACAGCGAAAGAGAATATGTCTTGATCTCTTGTCAGGTCTCAATAATCTTCAGCTGCAGGGATGTGCTGCCAGGGGGTGGTGCTACCAGGGGGTGGTGCTACCAGGGGGTGGTGCTACCAGGGGGTGGTGCTGCAGACAAAACTCATCCTGCTAAACAGAAGATGCTCTCTTTTCCGTCAGTGCGTCACTCTCACCTTCAGGGGAAACTGCAGCAGTTTCTACAGGAGCAGCTTCCACATCAGCAGGGGCGTCTGTCCCAGAACGGTTCAAGAAAAAGGGAGAAAAGCTAAAAGCTCCAGAAAAGTGTGTTTGAGGAACGAGAGCCGACCTGCCGTCCTCCCGAAGCGAGCAGCAACATCACGGGAGAACACAATCCACCAAGTCACAAGGTGACTTTTGAGAAGCATGCATTTGAAAAAGTACGTATTTTCAAATACGTTTGTTAAATGGAAAGAATGGTGATAGTTGAGAACAAACTCTGAATAAAGTTTGAAAGTTATCATAGAGAAGGAAAACGTGTTGTCGAAGATGGAGAGAGAGGCAGAGGTGCGACTAACAGACCAGACAGCAGTCTGCAAACTCCACAGACAGCGCCACCACCACCCTGTTTAAAAGGTTTCTTAGAGTCCTGTTCAAACTCTTTTCCGTAATCCTTCTGCATTCTTTCCCAACCAACTACTTTGACATTTGCAGACAACTCAAGGCCAGCTTATGGTGGGGCGAGGACCGTAAGAGGAGTTTCAGAGATGCATGAGAGCAAAAGTACAAGTAGGATCTTCCCATCAGTGCATTCAAGTTTGACAGGAAACAAACTTGCAGAAGAGGAACGTGAGAGAGAGTCCTCTAGGGTGAGGATGCATGCCAGTGGAAGAAGAGAGGGTGGAAGACTCAACCACCATGAGCATGACACATGCAGGGCTCAGGACAACATGTTCAGAAATGCTATAGTTAAATATTATTAGATGTTAACTTGTGCCACGGATGCTATTCCCAGCAAATGCAGTGACAGAAATAGCTACAGTACTGTGCAAAAGTATTGGACGCAAATGAAAAATTGACAAAAGTAAAGCCAAATTGCTTTAAGATAATGAATATTATTATACTGAGAATATTATTTCTCAATGTTGCACTAATACAGAAGAATAAAAAAGACATATTCCGGAACATTTTCATGTTGAAAATCTTTGGGGTGCCTAAAACTTTTGCCCAGTACTGAAATTCAGCCTGCAGACTGACTGCCATTCCTGACACAACGTGAGGGTTAGGATGGATGAGGAATATCTGGCTATCAGGAATCTATCCATACACATATACATCTATAGTCTATGTGTGTGTCTGTACAGCTATATATGCATCTATTGTTAGAACCTGAGGCCTGTTCCGTGGTTTCACTGGGGGGGTGTTCCTCTGGGGCGGGGACAGGGAGGGTCTCCTCCTCGGCGGGGAGGGGGGATTGGCTCTCAGCGTGTTCCTCTGGGGCGGGGGCTGGAGGGGATTGGCTCTCAGCGTGTTCCTCTGGGGCGGGGGCTGGAGGGGATTGGCTCTCAGCGGCTGGAGGTTCAGAGCCCAACACGAGGGGCTCTTGTCAGTGGAAGATCACACGCACGTCATGTGTTAGCCTAGCACATACAGGCCTACTGGTGAGCACACACAGGCCTACTGGTGAGCACATACAGGTCTACTGGTGAGCACACACAGGCCTACTGGTGAGCACACACAGGACAGGGCGGCCAGGCCAAACTTAGCAAAAGCCAAGGCAGGGAGACTAGTGTATGAAGCTCATTAAAGACCACGATGGAGCAGTGTGGATATCTACCTGTCCAGCTGTACTCAGGAATCTCATGTACAGATGTATGTGTAGGTTAACTGAGTCATTCAACAGCATCATTGCAACACTAGTGAACCCTGCAATGAGTGCGGTTAGGTTCACTTCGAGATTGTGGAACTATTGGCGATTTAGTCTATACGCTAATATCTGAACATTCTTTTTGTGTATTGTGGAACACTCTGACTGTTGTAGTTAATTCTTATTGTATGTGTTTTATCTTGTATTTGTCTGTCTTTTGCTATGTTTTGTATTGTGCTATGGACCATTTTTTGTGTGTCCTGGAATAAAGAAATAATAACAATAAAGGCTAGTTAATAAAGCAAAACCACACTGAATATTGACTTCTTAAGATTCACTTAGTAGTACGTTATGATCAATAAATGGGTCTTTATTAATACATGGTTAACAGAGATTGCACTAGCAACTCTTTGAAGCAGGTGTCCCTGCATTGACCTCAGAGGAGATATTTAGGGGTTTGGTGAACTTGTACGTCTCCACTAACCACTGGTGCATCCTCCTCATGGGAGGTGTTTCAGAGCTGCAACATCTCAGGATTCATCCAACGTCATAAATAAGATTATCAACTGTGGTTTAAGTTATCTATATATTGAATTATTGGACATTGTTAAAAAGAGGACTGGTAGTAACTTCTATAAATCAATAAAAACTCACCTTCAGTAGTTTCAGCAGCTGGTTCCTGCTGTAAAACATCAAATGTAAACAAGGATCATCCTCAAAAACTGTTCTTGTCTGACAGTACAATCTTCAACATGACAGGTTGGGTACAAGACGAACGGGTGCCACAGATCAGGCTCTTCTGTCACATCAGTGCAGGATAAGAACTGATTACCTGGTGACTCCGTTGACAGGTATGTTTCTGGCTGATCTGGGGTAGACTTATTTGGTCTGGAAGCTATTTCTTCAAGTCGATCATTATATCTATCTTTGTCTCCTTTGACGGTACGGTATGCCTGTTAAAAGATGTTCATGACTTTGCATTAAACTTTTGACAGCTTGGTTTATGGTATTTGGCAGGGTAAATGTATAATACAATAGCAAATTAGACTAAAATGAAGCAGCGTTGAATTAAAACATCATTATTATGATAAAGATTAAACAAAACCGGCAACTTCACTTGACAATCCAGATGTGTCTATTAATATGAGTCTTAGAGCTCGTCTGCACCGTCAACAACAAAACATACTCAAACCTACGACTACAACAAATACGCCATTATTGAAATATATTTCTGTTCAGGGTACTTACATATATTCCTCCCCCGAGGCAGGCTGCTCCTACCAGGAGGAAATAGATTTTGTTTTCGTTGCCACCTGCTGGAGCTTCTGATGACATGCGTGCCAGAGGAACCAACGCCGGGCTTCTCTCGTTGTTCAACACTAATTCAAAACATTATTTTAGGTTAGAATGCAGCATTTATTACGATGCAAGTGTATGATGATGTATTTAACGTGCAATATTTGTGAGCGCATTCTGAATACGAAATAAACAAATCTGTCCGTTAACCTAACATAGCCTTAATATCAGTCATAATGCCACCTCCGGCAAAGTTTCGCATGTTCCAGTTGTCAAAGTGCATTCAAAGCTAGCTAGCCCCCAGTTCAATCACAGATTTACCTTTAGTTAGCAAGTTGTCATTTATTTTATTTAAATAAAACGTAATACCATACTGACAACTAATTTCAGTCTATACAGTGAGCCCGCGACGCTTGACCAGCACCACGTATCTAACTTTGCCTTTGGTGGTAGTCAGTGTGCACACATGACGAGAAACGACCTTGGGCTTGCAGGAAAGCCTGCAATATGACAGCGCCACGTTTATCTTGCTATCTGAAAGTAAAATGTGTGGCAATCTTGTAGTTAACTGAATTTTTTGCTTATTCATTCATTGCTCAAATTGATAAAGCCGGTGTTTTATAATGGCCATGTGGATTGGTGGGTATAGAGTCCCTAAATAACTAGCTCTAACAAGCTAGCTAATAGTTATCTGAACTACGTTATTTATCTAGCTAGCTATTTAGCAAGTCGCCATACACCAGCAAGGCCATGTCCAACTTTGTCATGCATTAAAATCAAATATCCCATTGACATTCTCTGTTAAATTGTTTCCTAAATCCAGAGCAGTGACATTAGCTAGAGCTAGCTATAGTGTGTCTCACAGTGCTTCGTTAGCCAGGACTCGGAACAAGCTAGTGAGTGCAGACTGTACTTGCCTGCTCTCCTTGTGTTTTGCCGGCACAAAGTGGAGGAGGCTCTGGTGAGCGGAGCCAACCTTCTCCACATCGTTCTACACTTCAGCATTATACTAGTGGACTGGGGCTCTTTTTGGTAGAAACTTCGCTACCTAGCCAGCTACAACACTGCCTGCTCACTAGCTGTTCTATGATCACTGAATAGCTCCACGATAGCTGCCAGGCTAACTACCAGGCCAGAGACAGCAGGTCAAGTCAGCGACAACGGATTCAAGAACCCTCGAATTGGGTTACGAGGTGAGCGAGTAGGAGGGGCTTCCGTTTTTGTGTCACCTCATTGGTTCACAACAGCAGTCATCGTGATTGTGTTAGACGCTAGGCTAAAACGAGCATACTCTGTCAACTACAAGTTCCCGCCCTTCTCACAATGTAATTGGTGAATCCGTTTACACATGCGTATTCGCTCAACTCCTATTGGCCATTTCGCAAAATGGATTATCCGTTCTTCCGAGGGCAACTTTCCTGCACAAATTGCTCTTTATTGCCTAGTCGATGTCCTAGTCAAGTCAAAACATGTCCCTGTTTCCCCAGACATGGATCAAGCAGAGTCCTAAACTAAAAACCTTTTATTCAACAGAGCTCTCTATTGAATTGTTATCTTACTTTAAGACTAGGCTTAATCCATTTCTGGAAAACTGGACCTAAATGAATACGGTTTGGACTGTGGAATAAACGTATTTCTTCTGAAAAAAATGCATTGAACCCATTAAATGACTTTTAGATTTTATTCAAAGTTCAGAAAGACTGACAATAAAAAAAGAAAAGAATGTTCACTATTTCTATATAAAAGTACATTGTTTTGAGGGATAGAAAAGTAAAGCCTGTACATAAGCAATTTCCATTAGAAAATGCAACAAAAAAAAAATCTAAAGAACTTCACAAAAATAAAAAATGAGTAGTGACAATGATATTACCTACATTAAAACAAAAAAGTCCCCAAAGATCCTGACAACTTCCATAGTTAATAAAAAGACACCTTTAACGCATGACCTTTAAAATGCAGCCAGGTACATGAAAAACGTATGATAAAGCGGACCTCAGAACCTGCGTCGCTTGTTAAGACCAAATTCAGCCGGCCCTGGAGGGCCCCTTGGGAAGCCGGGCTGGACCCCCCCAGGCATGTTGCTGTTCCCCTGGCCCCCCCGGCCCCTGGCCCTGAGGGGGAGAGAGAGGGAGAGGCAGGGAGTGAGGAGAGGGAGAAGGCATGTGTCATCATTACTTTGCTTGGCCCAGTCACAGTCTCTCTAAGCTCAACGCTGCTGACTAAACAGGACGTTAATAGTTGAATAAAAATTGGTTGTGGTAATGTGAGGTAATGTGAGAACTAAGAACAATACTCAGTAGTGCATGGCAAAGGTGACCTTTTAAAAATGCAGGGTAGGTAAGTTCTGAGAGAACCTAGCAATTTTGGCTGAATGAATTGGTTGCTATCAGGATGTGAAGTTAACTTCAGCAAATATGACCACCAAAAAAAGTGCATCTCAACATTACCAACCTGACAAAGGAATATATATATATATTTTTTTAATCTATAATTGTATTTATTGGACAATACCATCAGTGGGGCGTTCTCGGCGGGCAGGTTGGCAGGTCCCGCAGGAGCGGGGTTCCCCCCCAGCGAGTTTCTGTTTGGCATTCCCTGTCCTGCATCAGAAGACTGTGTCAGACCAGGGACATCCAAACTACACCACAACCCAAACAGCCCCACATCAAACACTCTGAGCCCTTACCAGCCATGTGCATCCTCATCTCCTGCTCCCTCTAAGTTCAACAGAAAACACAAGACATCAGACAATGTTCCAGGAGAAGATTCGGGACATAGGTTTGAAAATCTGTCCCCCTCAAACTTTACTAAGAAAATTCTATTTATAACATCAGTATATAGGAAAAGCTGTCCCACCCACGCCTGAAAAAAAAAAACCTACCCCCCTGTTGGGAAGAACCTAGAACGTAGGGAATGGTATTCCCTCGGACTCACGTTTTCCGGAAAGTTCCCCTTGAAGCCCTCCTGCCTGCGCCGCACCTCCTCCCCGTGGAGCCTCATGTCCTCCTCCCGCCGGCGGCGCTCCTCCTCCTGGCGGATCTCCATCTGCTTCCTCTTCTGCAGCTCCTGGTTGTGCTGCTCCTCCATCCTCCTCAGCTCCTCCTGGCGCCTCAGGAGGTCTGACGGCGGGAAAAACATACATTCAGGGTTTTTTTCTCCGGCTAAAAATGCTTTGAGAAATAATTAAACTAAAAGACTAAACAAAGATTTTTTTGCGAAATTGCACTTTTATAATACAGCACAAATGAAGACAAAATTAATGAATATATAAGGCATTAGTGTAAAAAATCTTGGGTATCTAAGACTTATGCCAACACCAAAACATATTTCATAGCCGAGTCTGCCCTGGTTTTCCATGGGTGTGACGGCGTGATACGCACCCTGTCTCATCAGCATGACCTGGTGTTCATGCCTTGCGGCCTCCATCTCTGCCTCCAGCTTCTCCTGGGCCTCCTTGATGTTGCGGTCCACCTGCTCATACTGCTGCTTCTCCATCTCCATCAGGGCCTTCCAGCGCATGGCGTACTCAAACTCAAACGACCCTGGCTGGGCAAAACGCGGGGGTTGCTCTCTCTCCCTGGGAGGAAAGATTGAACTTGAGGTTACCACTTTGGGTCGCTTTCACGATAAAACATAAATCATAATTCACGTTTCTTATTTATAAAAAATATATATATTTATATCACAGCTGAGAAACACGAGTTGATAAATAGTGGCGTAGACGTACTTGTGAAACTGCTGGTTTTTGCTTACAAGCTTCTCTGGCAAGCCCTCATCCTCATCAAACTGATCCATTGGCTCCACTGTCACTGGTCTAGGAAACCTGCCAGGCGTTTTACTGTTGTTAAAATCGACTAACGACTAACTTCAGACAGTCAATTCAGCTGAAGGAACGTCATTAAATGCTGCCGTTCTAAACCCCTTCCCAATACTCACGCAGTCAGGAGAAATGCCCCATCGGCACAGCGGTCCAAAGCCTTCCTTGCACCTGGCTTCCCAGTAAATTCCACAATCCCTTTTCCTGTGGGTCTTCCTCTATCGTCTACTATTACTATGGCCCTCTCCACCTGGCCGAAGACGGAGAACGCTTCTTCCAGGAGCTCGTTGGATACAAACTGTGGCAGGTTTTTCACAGTGAGAGCCGCTCCGTGCGTTGCAAATCTCACTCGCAGCTGCCTACCTCTGAATTGGGTGTCATCAAGCTCGGCTTTGGCGATATCTGCCACCGTTTTGGTCTCCTGTTGGTAAGAAAATTGTCAATAACCTATGTATAAAATATCTTAAAATTAAACCAAGACTTTAGCCTACCGTTTAGCAGTTAAATATTATTGTGCTATAAAATGGATGTTAGGCCATAAAACTAAATTGATAACGATCATCTTACATATGATTACTCACCAGTCGAATAAACCCGAAGCCCCTGTCTTTATTGATGAAAATTTCAGAGGCCTTTCCGTACTTGGAAAACAACTTCTCCACCTCTTGTTCCGTAACCCCAGTCGGTAAATTCCCAACGAACAAACGACTGCGCTGAGTATAAGCCTTCTCCCCAGGTTTCCTGAAGTTCTGTAGATCTATAGTCAAGCCGGCATCTAGGAAGAAGCAAAATGAAATCACATACGTAGTTCCAAGGCTTAAAGCTGAGGTACTAGTAGTGTCTTAATATCCGTACAAACTTACTATGACTTCGCTCCTCGTTGGATAGTTCTGCATGCTGTCCATTACTATTTGAAGGTCCGGGTTTTTTCTGGTCTATAGGGCCGGACTGATCACCGCGCGGACCCCTGTTCCCTTGCATCTAGCAGGATTGAAGCGAAAAATCGTCATTGGCATTTACAAGCAAATGCATTCATAGCACTTCCAACCAACGGGGCCTTATGCTTTTGTAGCTCCTTTTCGTACTGAAATTACATTAGATGCATCTTATGAAAATACATACGTATAATATATATTCTTAAAATATTTTAGAACGTTTGGCAGAAAAACGTTTCTGATTAGGTGAGCTAGCTACAGTACCTACCTTCGTCGGTACACATGCAATGATCTATGGCCTAAAATTGTAGATAGTGCTAGCAAGCTAGTTTATCTAGATGACCATCGTCAGTCTTCTCATACAACACCAACAACGAAATTAAAGACAACTTACGTTAACTATTTAGGGTTGGGAACCAAGTAACGTTACTCGATATCTGACGAGAAGCTAATTTAGCCTAGCTAGCTAAGAAACCTACTTTGTTCTCAATTTTCCGTCTTAGCTAGTGTGGCTACTGCTAATGTTGGCTAGGCTAGCTACTTGTGCATCACCACATCTTACGTAATACATTCAATAACGCGCCTTCGATGTTTCTGATTGACTAGCTAGCTTGCAATGTTTTCAAATACAAACGTACCTTTGCAAAATCTAATTTTTCAACAAGGTAGCAAGATCACTGAGGTTCCAAAACCGTCGCAGGTCCTTACAAAGGACTAGCAGTAGCAAGTAATTTCAGTCCGTACCACACACCCCCAGTCCACCAAGTGGTGTGTTCGTTTTTCAAACGTACTCGATGTGTCACCGGCGGTGGTCGGCGAGGGGTAATATAGCTCCATAATAATATGTAGACTACATTACCTCTGACCAGAATATGATTGACCCTAAAACCAGTTTCTTGACAAATACGGTGATTACATTTATTTTGAAAAAGCAGTTACATCGAGATCACTGATGTAAAAAAGTGTCCAAGCAATGTCCAGCTGGAAATGTACAACACGTCATATCTTTATTTGATGAATATGTAGCCTACGCATGAAAAGCAGAAACATTTAAATGCACTTATCAATATGGCTTTTCTTCTCAACTTATGTAGTAGCCTAAGATAAATTAGTTAACCCATAACTAAACTAAAATATGTGCATGTTGATATGTCGATGCGAAACTGCTTCACATGCGTTCTCGATTTACAGTTTTGTTCGCCACCGCGAAGACCGGGCGTCAAAAACGAAGTGCAATCAGCGATTTCGAACCCTAGCCAATAGCAGGAGGAGAAATACGAATGCGTTTTAAATCTTACTTTTTTTTCTTCACCACACTAGAGGGTGACCGAGTCGTATTTTTTTGATGAAGCCAGTCTTGAAAAAACTAGAACATAACCAATCTAGGTCTAATGTCTTGGATTTAGTCTCCACCAGACCACACGACGTGATAGTTTGTGGTGGTCATAGTGTACATGCAAAAATAAACAGTTTGTAGTCAAAAGCTTAAAATGTGTTTATTGTTTTGTAAAGTAAAAACAGACCACCGCCCCATGAATGATGCAAACATATCTCAAAACTTATTGCTAGTTGGTACACAGGGGTTATGAGTACTGAAGTTATGAGGACTTTACTCGCTTTGCCCCCTCCACATAGTCCTCCTTGGTCAGCCGGTACCCCCAGTGTTGTAATGTCTGTCTGACCACTGGAGAGACTGCTAAATTGTCAAAGCCACTGCCCGACCGGACTATTTTAGTGATGAGATTATTCTTCCATCTGCCTCTCAGTCCCGTACATTTGGCCCATCGCCCCACCTGCCGCTCATCGTCCTGGGTACGTCTGCCCTGGTAGAACCTGTCACAAATCAACATAAGGACTGGATTTTAATAAGTGTTTCAGTCACCACATTATGGATATCATAGCTGCACGTTTCTTAAACAATTATTTGGCATCCTGCCTTTGGGCACCCTTACCCTTGATATTTTTTTAACATACATTATTTGAAATAAAATAAGTATTTAATGTTACATTTACATTTAGTCATTTAGCAGACGCTCTTATCCAGAGCGACTTACAGTAAGTACAGGGACATTCCCCCCGAGGCAAGTAGGGTGAAGTGCCTTGCCCATGGACACAACGTAATTTGGCACAGCCAGGAATCGAACTAGCAACCTTCGGATTACTAGCCCAGTTCCCTAACCGCTCAGCCACCTGACTCACTAATGTTATTCCTGAGCTGTTGCTTTCACCTGCAGTACCACTGAAACCATCCATAGGGATCCTGGGTAACGATCCAGCCACTGCTCTCCCACATCTCCAGACTGCCTCCACACTTCACTTTGTACGTGTTTACATCTTCCCTGTATACAGAGGAGGCCACCTGTACAAGACAAACAATTAAACATAAAACATTTTAGAACATAAATACATTTGAGTACCTCCTTAATTCCAAAGCAATGTATAATTATATTGGCATGGACACCAGTAACCAGTTATTCAATATGTATCTGCAGGAAGTTGAATTCACAGAGAACATGTCATTATATTTATTAGTAAACAAATTGTTTGGAGAAATCACCTGTTTGGGAATGTCTAAACTTTTCAGCCAGTCTTCAGGGAGCTCTTTCCAAACATCTTTATAGTTTTGCTCTTAAAAACATAGGAGGAAAACCAGACATTAGTTTGTAATTCAATGAAATGTCACTCATCTAAGTTTACAATGAAGTACAGGACTCACTTGTAACGCTGGAGTGTATTGATCTGAAATATGTTCCTCCAAAGCTTCCAGCTTGGAGCACTTCCTTTGGAGTCATATTAGGCCGGAACATTGGGAACCCTAAAACAAAAGATTTATAGGTAATATGAGTATACAGAGTAGGTATTAAATAAATATGGCAGTACATCAAGCAATATGACAGTACATAAACTATAAATATAGCCGTAGGCTACACTTCTAAGACCTTATGTTTTTCGTTCACCCCCACCAACTATACCTGTGAACACAAGTTCTCCTTTCCCATTTCTTTCGACCTCTGGGCCAGCATCCTGAGTTTTTTTCTTGCTCGAGTCTTTGGAGCTCTGTGAAACTGAGCTGTCCAAACGTTTTCGTTTCTTCTGGAGTGAGTCATCCATAACTTTCTTCTCTGTAGGTAGTTTTGTCACAAATCTCAATTTCTTCCCTGCAACACTTTCATCAACAGAAGAGGGTGCCTTTCTTTTAGCACGTGCAGTGATCTTTTTGTTTTTACCTTTCTCCATTTATCTTTTGAATCCAAACGATTTATTTAAAAGCAAACAGCCAAAGCGGCCTCTGAAATCTTTCAGATGAATCCAAACGATTACAATAAATGCGTATGATTTATGCCGTTAATCTACAGTTAACTAGGCAGATGTAAACCATTGGAGAAATATGTTGGTTTTGTAACAGCAAAATGCCACTTCCTGTGTGTAAAATAGTAACCAATCAGATCTATGACCGCCGCACAGACAAGCACACGACATCAGCCAATGAAAAAGAACGTTCTCACCAAAGTAGAACCTTATCAATGCCTAACTAGTTTGTTGACTGTTGCCGACCTTAAGAACGACGGCACGTCGTTTTCAATGCCTCAAAACTTATTTAAAGTTTTCTACAGTATCAGTATATCGCCTGCTAGCAACTGCGCTTGCTGCTATCCTGTTAGTTAGGTAGTTCGCTAGGCAGCAAAAATGTGGATCCGACCATATCTAACGTTACAGTACAATATCGAGCTACCAGCCAGTTAGCTAAATACTCCAGTAGTTAAAGCTCTACATATTTGTAACGAAACTTGTGATGGAAAGTATGTGAACGGGTTTCTTCTAGTGAATAGATGACCAAAAATACGAAATGCTACTAGGACGCCATAGCGACAGAAAGCAAGCCCGTACTTCTGTACTGTAACTAGCACTAAGTCTAGGGAAGACTTGGACATGTCTCAATCTGCTTTTTTTTTTTTTAGGGCAGATTTATTTACCCAAATAATACCAGACCTCCATCCAGGGATTATTTTATATTTTTGTCACCTAACGTTTGCCTAAATAAAGAATGTCAGATTGTTAAATGGTAGCTCCGGCAAAGGTGCCCTAAATAAGATCCTTTAACACCCGTGTGTGAGGCCTGGTTTCACTCACATTACGTACAGTAACTCACTTTTACTTGGGCAAACCACCCTCTAGATGGCGTTGGGAGATCATTTTTGGTGGATATAACTTTGCCTTAGAAGTTGCTGAGCAGGTTCATAAATATGTATCTTACGTCACAGATAGTTCGCCTCGAACGGTTGCTCATTGCTACTGATAATTTGCAGGTTATTAATTTGGTGTGAGGACCGAACTCACGATGCGCTAAAGTTTCAAAGTGACCTTAAACGTTGCAAACTGTTCTGACGTTCTGTGATCAACCAGCAGAGGGCAGTACGTATCAGACTAAACATAGCACCATGTGTGAGGTCAGGTTGGAGCTGAAGAGCTAGGACGTTAAAGATGATGTAGTGTTGCAGACAGGGTCAGAAAGTTCCGTCCAGGGGAACCAGTGGGCTGTTTCAGAGAGCGTGTCGGGCATCGCTGATAAACACGGTCATTCTCTTCTCTCTCTCTGGATTAAAGTGATAACAGGACTGTGTTCCTGTCCGCCCAGCACTTTAACTGGACTCTGTGTGATGGGGTGATGAGCATATCTGTGTCCCCACACGGGCCCTTGCGGTCCGCCATCACTGTCTGCCTTTGTCGGCCCAGGAAAGAGTGATGACGCCTCTCATTGTGGTGTCCGATATGACGAACAGGGAACAAGATTACCCTTGGCATGGAGGCAGGATAGATGGGATGGAGGCTTTGTCTCAGCGAGTGTCCTTGTGGCTGACAGAGCCTCAGGTTATTGCGTTGTGGAGGGAGAGGGAGCAGGGTTCACTGCTGACGGATCTCTCTGAACACGGACAACACAAATACAGGAAGAGTGGTTTTACTGCTGCGATCTGTCTTTCACTCTCCCACCCATTCCTCTTTTTCTTTCCCCCCCTCTCTCCCTCTCTCTTTCTCTTTATCTCTCCCCACTCTTCCTTCTCTCCCCCCCCTCTCTCTCTCTCTCTCTCGCTCTCTCTTTTTATCTCTCCCCACTCTCCCCCCCCTCTCTATCTCTCCCCCCCCCCCCTCTCTCTCTCTCTCTCTCCCTGTCTCTCTCTCTCCCCCTCTCTCTCTGGGATATAATGAGAGGCCCTGAGGGGTGTGAGCGCTCTAGTCTACCTCTGTCTAATGGCTGGGATACTGTGAGAGGAAGAGCTTGGTAACAGCTGTTAAACACAGACCTTCACACACTGCCCTGCGCCATTATTTAATCCGTCCCAACCTCAGCAGGGGGTCTGAAACGAGGATGACCGTCAGCAACACGTTACAAAGGCACTCCAGATGAGAACGCAATATTTAGTCGTTTTGCTTACACCTTGTTTTACAGTCTTTTGTTCTTATGTGATGACTGTAGGGAACGATGTGCAGTGTTGTGACAACTGTACTTATTTCCACTGTAAACACACAGCCTGTGGTCCTGCCCTGTGTGGTCTTGCTCAGGTAATACATTCGTAGCGTGCAGCTGTACGATAAAGAAACTCAATTCAAAACGACCGGACATACAGGTCACTTACAGATGCATTGGACACAAGCATGGTTTACATAGAGGCCTTTGTGACTTGGTCCTGGTCATGATAACAGGTCGGCTCTCTGAGTTCTTCCAGCAGAATGAAGATGCTGTTCAGTCAAGGCTCAGCAGCCAAGCTCCATTCAGAAAGCATCCAGTGACTGAAGACTGCAGGGTTCAATGAAAGGATCTTTTGTGGGGTTTGGCCTCACAAAATCCCGGTATTCTCTCTGCCTCTATTTTTCCTGCCCCTGCAGCTGACAAAAGAGATATTTGAGATCAGGCTAACTGTAATCTGAAAGCAATGACCTTGGCAATGTCTTTTCTTATTAACCTTATTTTATTTTTTTTCCTGGAAAATAAATAAAGATCTGCTGCTGTCTCACCCTGCTGTACCTGAAGAAATGAAGAAATGCCTTCATGATAATAGAACCAGTGATTGTCCAGGCACAATCGACTGGAAAGCAATCCTGTCTGCAAGAGGAGAGAGCCTTTGGTGTGGAGATAGCTTATAAACACTGCAATGAAAATGATAGATCTGAAAGTGTAAAATACAGAGACATACATCTAGCCTATGTGTGCTGTGAATCCCTGAGAGACCATGAACAATGAGAGCATGGCTCAACAGAGAATCTCAATCTCAAACACTTTTAAAGCTCAAGTGATCGGGGAAACAGGGGCCTTTCACCGGCTTCACAGTGAAGGGAAATAAATGGAGTCTGGGATTGGTGTCTATCGTGATTAGTAAGCTGTACCTAGACCCAACAAGTCATTGTGGTTCCAGCAATTCCCCATACTGAGCAGTTCCATTAGAATGCATTCAACATGTAGCAATGACTTCCTGCCAGTTTATAACGATATCATTGGTTAACCCAACAGCAGATGCACAAATGCCAGTATCCACGTGCTGTTTGAATGGAGAAGGACGTGTATGATCATGTGTTTGAGTCGGCTGCTGCAAACACTGCAGCCCTCAGCTGTGTGGCTCCCAGCCAGGCTTCCTCTTTCCTTTGAAAACGTCTTCCCAGTCAGGTAATTAAGTTTTCGGTTAACGTCCTGGCAAGGATCTGGGAGTATAAATGATTCCAATGGAGCGTGGACTGGAATTTAATTGATCAAAATGCCCCCTTCTCTGCCATTCAAGTGGACTTGTGTGCAATGAATGCAGAGGAGAGAAGTTGATGGCGTCTGGCACGCCAGATGAAGAGGCAGGACCAGGCGAAGGGGGTGCCAAACAGGCCAATTAATATCGTAAGTGACACAGCGAGCCCAACCCACCTGTCGGAGGAAACGTGTCACCTGTAGATGACGACGAGGACCGCCGTCTTCTCAAGACCGCCCACTAGTCCCGCCTCCGCTGCCATCCCGCCCTCCAATTGTGATCAATGAGGGGGCGGCTCAGCCAATGAGGTGCTGGCCCATTACTGAGGTATCAGTCCAGCGACCGTGGAACGCCTGATGTATGGACACGGTCTCAGAGAACCTTCTGAAAGCAGGGAAGCTGCCCTCACAGCTACAGGGTTCAAGCTGTTTATCTCACTGAGCAGTCACTGCTGTTCCTCCCAGTCCTTACTCTCTCTCTCTGTCTCTCTCTCTCTGTGTCTCTGTCTCTCTCTCTCTGTCTCTCTCTCTGTGTGTCTCTGTCTCTCTCTCTGTCTCTCTTTCCTTCTCTCTCATTTTCACTCTGGTCACACACACAGAGTCCAGCTTCATGCAAGCCTATAGGAACCAAATGTACAGGAATCAGTTAGTCGTTTATGTATTTTCTTTCGACTTCATCACATCACAGACCTATGTGAGGTACTTTCCAAAAATAGTGAAGTCACATGGTGTGTGTGTGTGTGTAATTATCATAGAAAACAGGATATAACTTATTGAACGCTCAGAGGCTTTCCTGCGTTATCAGTGAAGAGGGACTGGCTGCCAGTCACCCTGACGGACAGCTCCCAGATGTAACTGTATCTCTGAGAGGAAATGGCTCTGAGTGACTTGTTTTATCTGCTGACTTATACTCTGCTCATATTTACCATTAAACCCCCATCATCCTATCTCTCCATCATCCTATCTCTCCATCATCCGCCGGCTCGCTTGCTTTGTCTTCTAGAAGAAAGGGGGAATCTCAGGGGGCCATAAAGCTGATTAGCTCCTGAACTATGACTGACAGTTCAGTTTTCAGCTTGATGTGTGTTTTGTTTTGAGGTGTTTACGTGGATCCTTGATGTTTGCATGCGGACACAAAGAAAACAATAGAGGCAGGTTGTGACCTGAGAGAAATGAAAGAATTAGGTATTGTGAGTCTAGTAATCCTTTAATGACATACGCGTGAGTCGAGACATCTGACATACGCACGGGCACACGGGCACACACGCGCACACAGGCACACGCACACACGCGCACCCACACACACAGGAGCACACACACTAAAAAATAGTACTGTACACACTAAAGTACAAACACAGAATAGTACACACACAATGGTAGCTATCTGTGCTCTTAGAGCTTAAACCATTTCCAGGGAGCCAGTTCAGCCTGTGCTGACTGCCAATGATGAGATATTGATTAGCCGGGAAATGTCATTGTTGAATTATAGCCTGGAGTCATGAGTGTGTCCCTGGCAGGAGAGGAGAGTGGAGGGGGGGGGGGGGGGGGGGGGGGGGGGGCGGAGGGGAGGTGTTCCTCTGCTGCCACTAGGTGGGGCTGTGAGCTCCCAGCGTGGGTTGCAGGGAGGTGAAGCTGTGTGACTGGAGAGAGAGCAGCTCTGTTTCACCTGGAGCACATCGAAGGGCAGCTGGCTGTCGCTGCGAGCTCCAGAGTGAAGCGGAGGATGTTCATGAGCTCTTTGATTTCTGATTCCTTTTTCGCTCTTTATTTTCGAATCAGCGGTTAAGCATAGTGTTAAAAAAGCTCAAAACAAAACCTAGGCCTCCGTGAAATCAGACGAGCTGGAAGAGTCCGCCGGGTCTGACACTCCTCCCATCAGCGGCCTCAGACTGACAGAGATGAGGAGACTGTCTGAAATTGCCTTTGCGATTGCTGTCCGTCCTGTCGGCCGGATAATAGTCTGCTGCTTTCATGAGCACATTGTTTGATATCGATGAAATATATAACATTCCAGCTTATCTATATTTCTATACATCTCATATATAGATATATATATATATAATGTGTGTGTGTGTGTTTATTGATGCGTGTGTGTTTGTGGGTGACAGTCAAAGATGTTGAAGTGATTCAGAAAGCTTAAAGGTGTAAATCTGAATTTGGGAATAACAGGGCTGTGAGAGGTAAATCTGGGAGTGCGTGACAATCATTTGGAGCGTAGCGGAGCAAATGAATACATTTAACATCAGCCTTTCCAGAAGCTCCACCACTGAACAACCCAGCCCACCCTTCCACGCTCGCAGCCCATCTCCATACCCCCATAAAACCGAGAACCAATAAATAAATAAGAATCCCCATGACAACTGAGAGAGAACAATTGTCACGCTGCGTAGTGGATGACTGGCATCCCAGTCCCTTCATCCCTCTTAAGGCCCCCGACGGCAAATGCCAGAAGATATATTATTCATGGAGCCTCACTCAAGCTCTATTGACAGGAAGCCGGGGAAAGTTCCCCCGTGCATATGTGTGTGTCTGACTGTGCTGTCTCCTGCCCTACAGCACCTCACTCAGGTACCCCCCCCCCTCCTCCTCCTCATCCTCCTTTTTCAAAAGGAAAAATCCTATTTCAAAAGAAACGTTTATAGAGAATGGTGCCCCCCTACTTGGTCGTGGACCCCTGGCGTTTTTCATGGCGGTCATTCAGGCTTGAAGGCGTCTGGGGGAAGAAGCGACGTCTGTTTCAGATAAACAACATGGGGCTGGCTGCTATGACTGAGTTCTCGTTAGCGAGGCGCTCCGCTCGGGGACACACCCCAAGAGAGACACAGAGGTGCTGCCAAGTTTCCGTCACAGCAAACCAAGAGGAGAAAGTGCCTCTTCTGAGAGCTTTAGTTATTCAAATCCTCCACCACCACCACCAAACCCCCAGCCCCACACCGCACTCCCCCCAGCCCCACACCGCACTCCCCCCAGCACCACCCTGCTAATTCCTGAAGGAAGATTAAGCCTTTTGCAAACCAATTAGATAATAATAACAATGAATTATGCTGAAGTCTCCCCTGGTAGGCAGTCATAAGCGGGTTGTAAACGAAGACTGAATATTAGAACCATATGGCTCTGCTGGTGCATCTCATTCAGCTCTACGCAGAGAGGAGAGGGCGCCATTCGCTGTGCGGTGGAACTGTGTGCTAAATGACATCAGCATAATCACCAACAGGGTTGACTGTGGAAGCTGTGACTGTAGACGAGGCAGCTGTCTCTCCTGTCAGCTGTGGTGGGATGAACCCCCCCCACCCCCCCCATCACCCCCCCACCCCCCCCTCTGCTGGTTCCCAAAACTCCTTAATTAACCTTGGAACTTCCACTTTACACTCCTACGTTCCCCAGGAGAGAGAGCAACTCTTCTCTTTTTTTCCCTCCCACACTCGCACACTTGTACCTGTTGTTGTTGCTGTGAGAGACTTGGGAACTTTGCTGACAGCTGCTGTCGTGACAACGGTGACACCCTGTTACTGGGGAGGCCTGATGGGGAGCGCAACAAGTTTATCGAACTTGATGTATGTTTTGACCCAGTCAGAGAAGGAGAACCCACCAGATCTGTTTCAGAGTACAAGACCTGTCCCCTTTGTTTTGGTTTGTAATAGTATTTGCAATTCACAGCAGCATGCTATTTTGGTCATAGCTCTTAATTATGATAGGTGTGTTATTGCTCACCAGAGCATAGCAAATTGCCGTTATGTTGTTTGCTTGCGCCTAATCTAATTGGCACATTGTCGCAAAAGTAATTATCTGTCATTTAAATTGATGCCATAACCACAAGTTAGGGAGACACCTGCTGCCTCCAGTCTGGCTGGGAAATAAATAAGGATGCAGACCTCTCAACCTCCTAGCAGACACACTCCCTCCACCCCTCCATCCCTTCCTCTATCTCTCCACCCCTCCATCCCTTCCTCTCTCCCTCCCTCCATCCCTTCCTCTCTCTCTCCACCCCTCCATCCCTTCCTCTATCTCTCCCTCCCTCCATCCCTTCCTCTCTCCCTCCCTCCATCCCTTCCTCTCTCCCTCCACCCCTCCATCCCTTCCTCTATCTCTCCACCCCTCCATCCCTTCCTCTATCTCTCCACCCCTCCATCCCTTCCTCTATCTCTCCCTCCCTCCATCCCTTCCTCTATCTCTCCCTCCCTCCATCCCTTCCTCTCTCCCTCCCTCCATCCCTTCCCTCAGTCTTTACAGCAAAGTACAGGTGTTGCTGCTCTGCTAACACACCATCTCTCTATTCTCCTTCCCTGTGAGGTACCTCACAGGTACCTGTGAGGTACCTGTGAGGTACCTCACAGGTACCTCACAGGTACCTCACAGGTACCTCACCTCAGCTCTGTCCCGGATGGAGACTTGGCTCCTTGCATCACTCTGAAGGGCCTGAAATAAAATCATACTTTTAATTGTCTCTAAACATCCACGCAAGTTGACTTATTGTAACGTCTGAAAGATCGTCATAAGATGTGGAGCGTGGTGTATTCATGGCCCTTGGTGTGAAGTAGATCAGCAAGTAGATTCACCCTCTTCCTGGATGTCTGTGTAGGAACTGGTGAGAGAGTTCAAAAACAGGACTCCTTCTCCAAACACCACGCTGGTGGAACATGTCATCAGTGTTGCAAGGTATCTGCCTGACCCAATGCTGAGAGCTGGTCCAACATAATGCAATTACTCCAGGCTCACACTGAGCATTAAGGTTTCTCCCTCCACGCCTCGCAAAGCTGTCAGTAATTGGCTGAAGCAACGCAACTCCCACATTCTCTTCATGGACACTACTCAGGATTCATCATTTAACCACCAGTTCATAGGAGTGTTTTAAAATAATGATTCGCTGCCGACCGTCAGTTTGGAGGAAGAAAAAGCTGAGCTGAAGTTACCAGACACGAGGACGTGGAGGACAGAGTCCTGATCTGCTCGACACGGCATGTTGACCACCACAGTCTGACTGGACTTCAGTGTTTGGTGAACAGCCTTTGCCTGTAACGGCTTTTCCTCTTTCAGGAGAAACCCTGTTTAAAGCAGTCAGGCCCCGGACATTAAGGTCAGCCCTGGCTGCTTTAAGTAGATGCACTGACAGCACCTGTGAATACTGCAGCAGGCCGGTTCTCAAAGTGAACAGGACATGAGTAATGGTCTGGTACACGAGCCCCGGAATGAAGAAGAGAAATCCTTTTTTCGGTCCCCTGAATAGAATATAAAATTTAAACTATTAGAGGAAGAAGACTGTGATGAATCTGACCTTATTAATCTGTGCTTTAAATAAATGATGTAGGATTCAGAATTTCGGTTTGAACTCCCATTTTCATCCACTCCTCCTGTTTCTTCCTGTTCGGACGGAGAAATGCCTTCCAGCTGTAGTTTATTGGTTTATTCCCAGGTCTTTTTCAATACATTCAATATTTGTCCTTTGATAAAATATCAAAGATTGTGTAATTACAATTCTGACAGAAGCTTTCCAGATACATTTGCTGCAGTATTTCTTCAGGGGGTCGGGACAATAGACGTCTAATGTGTTGTTAGTTTATCGGTTGTGTGTATCTGCCCTTAGTTCCCACCATTGATGTGGGGTTTTAAATCCTTCCGATATGTGGCCTGATAAAGTTGATCTCAAAGCAGCTGTCAGGTGCTTGGAGGGCCATGTCTTGCCCTTGACAAATTGGCTTCTGAAAGGCAATTCCTCCTGCAGGAGAAGAGGAGCGGCACACAGACGAGACAGTGACTTCTCCTGGAGATTGGGGTATAAATAAAAGAAAGAATGAGAGAAAAGAGAGGTGGGAGTCCCTCCCACCAGGGGCGTTCAGGGAGAGTCCAGGTTGTCCGTGATAATCTTATCTGACTACAACGGCGAGCACAGAGGGGACAAAAGGGGCAGCAACCAGATTGCAGGTCTGATGGGCCGGCGATTGCATGGCTGTCCAGACCAGGACGCTGGCGTGATGTTGATGAATGGCGTGTGTCCACCTCTCTCGCCCTCGGCCATCAGCAGGCGGAAACGAAGGCAACTTCTCAACCATGAACGCTGAAAGATGAAACTGAACTTGGCAGTGACGAAGCAAAATCTGAGCTCCTCCACCTCTAGAAGAGTTTGTGCGTTAGGACTTGACCTTCAGTCCACAACCTGTCCTCTCTCTCGAGCTGTGACCCAGGACAGCTCAAATAAACACACTCCTGTTCAGGTGTGCTGTACTACTATATCATGTAGATGATGTTGAGCATGTTGAGCTTTTACAGCAGCAGTGATAGTGGAGGTGACTGACAGACCGGTGTGTGTGGGTGCTGGTTCCTGAGGTCGCTCTACCAGAGAGCGGGGCCTGAGAGCAGCAGCAGAAACAGGCTCCGTGCTGAGAACAAGGCCCGAGTCTGAGCGTCCCGCTGCTCCAACATCAAATGCCATCATGATTAATAACCTGGGGGAACGAGTGGGAGAGAGAGAGAGGATACGAGAGGGAGAGAGAGAGAGTAGGGAGGATACGAGAGAGAGAGAGTAGGGAGGATACGAGAGAGAGAGGGAGGATACGAGAGAGAGAGAGAGAGAGAGTAGGGAGGATACGAGAGAGAGAGGGAGGATACGAGAGAGAGAGGGAGGATACGAGAGGGAGAGAGAGAGAGAGGAAGAGGGAGAGAGAGGGAGAGAGAGAGGGAGGATACGAGAGAGAGAGGAAGAGGGAGAGAGAGTAGGGAGGATACGAGAGAGAGAGGGAGGATACGAGAGGGAGAGAGAGAGAGATGGGCCGGAGTTCCATTCAGGATGCGATGCCGGATTAGTCCAAAAGGCAATTCATTAACGGTGACACTGCAACTCTATGCTCTGTGTGTGTGGAATAATAACGAGAGGTCCACAGGGAGCTGGTGGGGGTGTGGAGGGTGTGTGTGTGTGGGGGGGGGGGCTGGTGGGGGTGTGGAGGGTGTGTGTGTGTGGGGGGGGGGGCTGGTGGGGGTGTGGAGGGTGTGTGTGTGTGGGGGGGGAGCTGGTGGGGGTGTGGAGGGTGTGTGTGTGTGGGGGGGGAGCTGGTGGGGGTGTGGAGGGTGTGTGTGTGTGGGGGGGGAGCTGGTGGGGGTGTGGAGGGTGTGTGTGTGTGGGGGGGGGGCTGGTGGGGGTGTGGAGGGTGTGTGTGTGTGGGGGGGGGAGCTGGTGGGGGTGTGGAGGGTGTGTGTGTGTGGGGGGGGGGCTGGTGGGGGTGTGGAGGGTGTGTGTGTGTGGGGGGGGGGCTGGTGGGGGTGTGGAGGGTGTGTGTGTGTGGGGGGGGGGGGGCTGGTGGGGGTGTGGAGGGTGTGTGGGGGGGGGGGGGGGCACAGCCTCAGGTGGAGCAAGCTGAGGGGCTGGGGGGGCTCGCAGACTGGTAGCCCTAAATGTCAAACACAGTTTATCTCAACATCCACTCACAGCTGGTTCACTAATGTCAATCTTGTCAGCAGTTTGCATTTTTACTGTATTCTCTGGTGTGACAATGGACTGGGGATTTTAAGACAAAGGTCTTATGTCTGAAACGACTCTAAAACAAGCCTGTCGTGCACAAGACTGTTTTAAAGATGCTATTCACTGAGAAGGAGAGGAACACAGGAGAGGCGTGCAGAATAGGACACATAGACTCGCCTGGTGCCAAACAGGATCTTGGACTTATGCCACAAATGACACTTTACAGTAGATTGCTTTTACAAGCTTCAGCATCACTCACTAATCATGCTTCTATGTGTTTAGTATGCGGTTCAGTTTGTCTTAAAAACAATTAGCTACAGACTTTCATAATAACCCCTGACCATGCTGGTGAATATTGTTTGGTCCTAGATGGAATTAATTAAGCTTTGAGCGCTTGGGGAATGGATGACAGCGTGAGATAATGTATTTTGTGTGATATGGGCCATTGACTGCTTTTCCATAGCACATGAACAATAATGAGAAAAATACAGAATATCTGTGAATCCATTCAGGGCCCTGATTGTTTGTGGGTATTAAATTGTGCGTACATCTCTGAATGCTTGCAGGGGAGAAAAAAAAAAGAAAGGCATTGTCAAAACATTTGTTAGCAAATTGCTTTCTGTGCCATTGTGCAGAGTTTGATGGATTCTGTGTCTTTGGAATTGAAAAGTATGTCTGTTTTTTTAGGTTGGGTTTTTCCTTGCTTGGTGGCCTCTTCAGACCAGCTCCGGGGAATATACGTCTCAAAGATATATTTGAGGTTGATTGTGTTTCCTAAGTGAAAACTGAAAGATGGGGGAAGACAAGTATTGTATCTCTTTATTTTATTTTATCAAAACCTGTTCACTTACAGGCATGAAAAAGAGGTTTTAAGATGTTAAAATTAAAATTGAATGAAAGCGCTGGGTCAGACTGCAGAAGGCTGGAAATCAGACCCTGGACAGTCTTGGCTTCTGTAGATGAAATGTTGAAATGAGCTTATCTGAATGCGTGGATGGGTCATTTTCAGCAGGCTTTCGTTTCCTTTCAAAGCCCACAGCCAAACCCATAGCCTTAGCACAATTTCCAATGCATTTTTCACAGCCAGTGCATGAAGGTTGAATGAGGGACAAATAGCCACAGAAACCACTCTGTGTTCCTGTTTGCCTTTCCTGTAACAGTATATGTGAACCCGCACTGGTCGAGAGAAACCACGCTGCTTTTTGTGAATAGTGACAAACTATAACGGCTGTCACATCCGACGTTGTATTGATGATAAACGGGAGTTTTAAGGAATTCGTATCGCTGTTGATTGGCAGCACGGTGTGAATCTCGAGTCGGCGCTGTTCACCTACAATGACTGATCCTTTTCCAAGCTCCTTCGAAGGGCCTCTCAGTAGTGTTCTCTAAGGCAGTTATTGATTTGGGGAGAGTCCAATCTTTCAGGGAGATAATAAGGATGAATAATAACCAGCTGTATGGTCTGACTGTAGGAGTCCAGGCCTGGCTTCTCTGGAGGTTTAAAACCCTTTATCTCAGTGGAGAGCACAGGAGAAGGACAGGACACAGTCACAGTGTTTTCTGTGTCAGTTGGCCCGTCGTGGCCTCTGCCTGCTTTCTGAGAGGTACGCTACGGGAAGCACCGGGGACCATTTTTAATTACTGATGCTATAATTACTGCAAATCTAGAGAGGCTTCAGCTACAGATGTCACTCTTTATATGAAAAGCAGCATCGTAACAGCCACTTCATTGGTTCATTGTACATACACGCTACATAAAGGGCTCATTTGAAACCCAGAATGAACCGAACTACTGTTTTAATATTGGGTTAATTAATCATTATTAAAATGATTCGGTCGGTGGATTAAGTTTCAGGTATCTGAGAGCGGCATTGTCTCATCAGCGCATATGACCTTACAGTCACTGAACTAAGGGTGAGTTTAATCCCTCGATTGCATCAGCTGCAGTGGGAATATGACTTCCTATTGGAAATTGAAGGCATTTTAATGGCAGCAATGTACGACCGACTCAACGCTTTCTCTTAATATATAAGCTCATAAACAGCTTGATAAGAACTCAATAAAGATAGTACATTTCAATGACAAAAAAGGATATTGGCTGAACATGTTCTCGAGACAAATAAAAATAAAGTAATATGCAATAACAGCTCTTCTTCCTGTTTGTTTCCTTATCTCCACGTACTCAGCGCCAGCCGTCCACTCGGAGGAAACGGTCACTTCACCACGGCAGGAGCAGGCAGACGAGTGCGCCCGGTCCCAGAAGGTCGTTTGGTTAATGCACATTTTAGTCTTCATGGACTCTTAACTAGTTTTTAATCAGAGATTATTAGTGAGCTGGAAGGGTGTGCAGGCGCGTGGCTCCCCGGACGAGAGAGAGTGCCCATCAATATGTCACGTCAATTACCACACCACAGGGTTGGTGCATCAGGAGGTAGCGGGGTGGGTGGAGGGGAGGGGGGAGGAGGAAGGAAGGGAGGGAGGGGGTAGCGCCACCTGAGTGCCTGTACTCCACATCCCCAGCTTCTCCCCTGGGCCACACACACACACCCCCGCCCTCCTCCACCTCGGTCTAACAGCACTGTGACCAAACTAGAATGACATCTTTGATTTCTGCAACATGTCTGTAACCATCTGGGTAAACACTGGTGGGTTCGGAGTTTATTTAAGGTGCACACCAGTGCGTGTTCTCCCCCTATCCACTATCCAAGCACCGCTGGCCAGTAAGTACTGTAGGTAACAAGTTCTGCTCATTAAAGTACTGTAGGTAACAAGTTCTGCTCTAGGCAGAGCGACACGTCCACAGATCCCTGTGGGAGAAGTGGCTTCCAGAGTGCTTTGGGACTTGTCATTCCTGTATAATTTAGGAGGTATGAACACAAGACCCCAATCTACCTTCTAAACACAGCTCTGTCCCTTTCACCTGTATCTAACGGGTCTATAATTGCCAATTAAGAATGGCAGCATCCCAGACTTGCTCTTAATTGTTGTTAATGAGCGCTAAGCACCACCAAGGTCTGGGCCTCGTCCCTAACCCCTCACAGGAGTGTGTGTGTGTGTGTGTGTTCCCTTAGATACCCCAGATCTACCTCTTCCCCCAACATGAATATTCATGGTCGCCAGGTCGAGAGCTCCGCTCTGCTTGATTGGTCAGACCTCCTCTCAAGTCTTCTTCATTAAGGCCTCATACTGGTCGAGCCGCCCGGCTTTCTTAGCCGTGCGCGTGGCGGCGTGCTTAGCCGTGCGCGTGGCGGCGTGCTTAGCTGTGCGCGTGGCGGCGTGCTTAGCCGTGCGACGCCGGGCTAGCGTCTCTTACCGCCAGGCGCCAGCACCAGGAGCCCCATCTTAGAGGTTCTGTATGCAGATGAGCTCTCCTCCTTCTCTTAAGGAAAACGGCACGGGCTTGTTTGTTTTTACAATTGGATGGCACAGATAACTCCTTATCTACGGTTCCAAGCTTCTTTACTCACCTTTCTGTCTGTTGTAGTTGATTATTTATTGGTCACGTCCTGAAATATCTTCTGAAGGCAAATAGTTACACAGTCAGATTACAAACATGATGTCAACAAATGAAATGATGCTTTTATCATCATTTAACTCTTGATAAAGAACTACTTTACACAGGTTAACACATTGATAGGTGTCTTTAGAGAGATTAAAGTGTGATTTGGATGAAGCAGTAGAATTCTTGGCTGACTCAAATAGATCTGGGAATAACCTAGCGTCCTACATCCAGCCCTCAGCTTTTCCAAATGAATGATTAAGTCTGTAACACCACAGGCCTGCTTGTCACAGCTGCACAGTTGATATCATGAAGCTATATTTGGTAGGGCAGATTCCAACAGATAACATTTTAATGAAAAGGGATGTGACACACAGGCATTTTTCTGAAAACATGATTGCAGTTTCTCTATCTATGCATTTATTCATATGCAAAGGAAGGTATAAGCCTGACAGTTGGTTTAACCCCCCCACATATATAATAAATTCACTGTGACTTGCAGTGTCTAAAGATAGAGTATTTGTGAACATACAGTAAATCAGTGCGGAACAATCCATACTGTAACTGCGATTATTCTTGCGAAGTGTCTTCATTTTCCGTACAGTACGTTATGAGATTTGAACAGCTAGTTACCAGTGTAATGCAGCGTGATGTTAGTGTGGTCTGCTTCCCACAGTGCATTGCAGGAGCAGCAGCACCACCAGAGCACTTCTCCTGGTGTGTCAGCGAGGCCGAGAGGAGCTGACAGCAGCCTCGTATGCGCCCGTAATAAGCCCCGGTCGTCTAATCCTCGGGTGAGATGACATACACCAAGATGAGACAGGAAGAGGAGCAAAATGAAGCCTTTCTGCTGACGGCGCATATTTACCATCCTCCATCTCAGATGAAACAAAACTGATTACGTTTTGACAGCCATATTAAAAAACTGCTTTTAGCTTCATTATGGTGCGTGTGTGAGAGAGAGAGAGTGTAGCGGGTGTGTTTTGCCCTGAGAGGAACTTCAAATATTTTCTCTGTTTGCGCATTGTGTCGTTGTAGAGAAAGACGTGTAATCTGGCCGAGTTCTTGGATGACTTTATGTTGCTGTGAGAGAACGTTTCATCTGCTTACTCAATCCAGGGACTGTTTGGTGCTTTTTGCCAATAACCAATCAGACCACAAGAGAGAAGGGCCTTTGAAATCCATAATGCAGCAATGGTAAACAGTTCTTCTGGAAACTATCAATCAAAATGTGCCTTCAGGATAAGTAATACGATTGTTTCACCTTGTCTTAACGGTTCTCTAAAGTGAACCAGATCTGAGGAGAAACAGGTTCTGAGGGCTTAATTACCGACTTAGACAAGGATGTTTTCCCTTTTGGCCTGGATGGCAGAGAGCAAGAAACAGAATTAAACACCTTGGTATATTTTAATAAGCAGGCAGTGACCCTGGGGGCACCTGTTATGAAATGTGGTTAGTGTGATTAATAAGGCTGGACGTCGTCATGGAGATGTGCTGTCCACCTCTGTGCCAGATATGGAGGTCAGTGCCAGATATGGAGGTTTAGGGCAGCGATGCAGGCTGGAGTCCAACATGAAGAACAGGCCCTGGGACTGGAGGACCAGTAGGTGCCCCAAAATAATCTCACCAGAAAATCTCACCACTCTTGGCTCTTTGAAATGTTGCTAGATAACGTGATGACGTCATATATCGCGTCAACCTTTAGATCTTCAGATGTACTTCCCATGTAGTCATAGCGACTATTTCTGTCAACTTTGGGAGCTGCTAGAACACGAAGAAAGGCAAGTGTGACGTCATTCACGAATCAGTAAAAGATTATTTTGCTGATGTTCAACAACGAAAACGGAGATTGTTTAAGGTACGGGAAATTGTCCAGATCTATCGATTTTTTGTCGCTAGGGAAGGTGAAAAGTCGCTAAATCTAGCGACTAAGATGTTACATTGGCAACACTGTGTAGGTAGCTGGGGGCTGTTTGATAAGGGCGGGGCTAAACTAGCGTACCGTACTAGAGAAACACTGCTGTGATCTGAGCTCACTGGGACGGCACCCAACACATTTCTTGGTGATCTTTAGTACAGTAGTTCACAATTCATGAAGACAGAGTGTGCTTATTATCCTGCGTGTAATATGAGAATGTGGAAAAGATTCAAATATTAAGAGACCACCAAATTTAATGAGACAGAAATAATACAATCTTCCCACACCAAATGCGTATTACAATAGTCAAGCAAATCAAATTAACAATGAAAGCAAGGAATAAAACAGTTCATTTTATTTTATAATTTTTTTCTCCAGACAAACACATTGATTTCTGGACCACAGTAGAGGATGGAAACTTTTCACAAACATTTTTTTCATCATTATTATTATTATTTGAAAATACAAATATAAAATTATACTTTCCACATCTGAGATGTGAGAGACCCCCATCCATGTTTAGTTTATTTTACAACAAGGCTTGAGCAAAGCCATACAAGAACATCTGAAAGATGCTTTCAGATTTCAGTCAGTTCTGTCAGTCTCTCGCCGTAAAAAGTCTGTTAACGTTAAAAAATGGGCAAGTGTTAGGAATGGGCAAGGCAAATCAAGATCCCATAGCAGAGAGAAGCGTACTGTCCTCAGCTGCTCCTCTCCTGAGGACGGTGGAAGTCACATGGAAGGACATTACCAGCCTCTTAATGCTCACGCTCCATCTCATCACCCACCCTGTCGCCCTCCACCACATTACAGATGTGGATCAACAGACAGACTCGTTTAAGAAGACCCGAAGGAGACCAGTGGATCGCTCTCTCGCTAACAGTCATCCGTACCGTGTCAGCCAGAGTATGTGAGGCCCCAGAACGAGTGGTGGGTTTTAAAACACGACGCAATGCCGAAAGAGCACACCAGCTCACTGTGTAACGTTGACTGTTTTGACAGCGAGGGATGGACCAGTGTTTGGCTACAGTACAGATCTGTCAATTTTCCTGTGGCAATAATAAAGGGATATCACTACTCTGACCTAGTCAAACATGTTTACGTGAGGGATAACAAGTGCTACTGTACATTGAACAGAATGTGAACATATGACTATATGTGTATGTATATATGTATGACAATGAACAGGCATGGGTGACATAGTGATCCATGGTTGAATGGGGTGAAATGTTTGGCCATTGCCTAGCACTTGCCTCAAGATTCAAGTTTAAATGGATACGGTAGTACACTCCAAATATCATCACCTTCCAGGTTGTTTATTCTTTTTCTTAAACCAACATTGTTTTGTCCAATGGATTAGCTAGTCTAGTAAGATGTGTGACATTCATCAGCTGTAAACTGCTGTCAATGAAAAATTTAATTACAGCAACAGAGCCATGCTACCTTAAAGTCCATGCTATGGGATCAAATCTTAATAATAGATTAAATCAGATATAAATGGGTGAACTACGTCATAGAACAACTAACTTTTATTTTAGTCAGAAGAGGAGTGACCAGACCACTGCAATGACACGGCACTGATCTGGGCAGTTAGTAGACTGCATATCGAAACACATCGATTTATATATTACTGTGCTAGTGAAACGTGTATAATATGCAGTCCTTCAGAACGAAACAGGGAAGCTACGATTTAATAGTCTAAAGTTATTCATACTGTATAAGTATGATTTTGTTTTGTGACAAGTGACAAGGCAACGAATACTACTGTACTCAGCACAGAGCTTTGTCTGTAATAATTTTAAATGTGTTTATCTGAACAGCTAGCAAGCTAGCTAGCCTACAGTGTATTGAACCAGTTGGACTGTAGGCATCTACAATACAGCCCCTATACAGGTGAAAATGTTGTTTGGAACAATGAATGTGAATGCAGTTAACCTACAATATACAAACCCTGGTTTTGACTCAAATAAATCACTGGTTCCCAGATTTAAATTATTGAGGTACTGAAAATTTATGAGTGAAACTAAATGGAAAGATATTTCAAAAACTGAACGGTATCCAAAAATAGCAGTGCCTGTACGCATCAGGGATATTTTCAAGTGTACAAACATTAAAATATATTACAGTTTATCATTTAGTATTAAGATTATTATTATGTAATCATAATTAATATGTTATAACTTCCTAAAAAAATAAGATTTTTTCTTTCACATAAAATCTTAATTATAGCTTGTGTCCCTGTTACGAAAGTAATCAAAGTAAAAGTTTTGCATATCTAGCATTAGCTTTTAAGGTAGTATGGCAGGTCCCCTTTTATAACATTCAAGGGTGAGGCTTCAAATTATGCCTTGTGGAAAATTCCACCTTAAAGCAGATCATTTCTCTGTAGTTCTTCAGTGAGAGCTTTGGTTAGTTGAAACCAGATGAAATTGGTAAAACAAACAAAAAATAAATAAAACACAAACTGAAGAGACAGGTCATGGAACTGCTTTTAAAAACTGTTTGCAAATCTATGTCAGACTTAGAGAAAGATCTACCCTTACTGTTCCTACATCGACTATTAACTACAAGTATTATATTAATTACATAACATCTACTACTAATCACAGGAGATGTAGGAGAGAGAGAGGATTTAGAGAGACTGAAAGAGAGGAAAGATAAAGAGAAATGAGAGGCCGACCAGAGGAAATGACTAAGAGCATAGACCACTACAGTGTTATCAAAGACAGCACTCTGTTACAAGTTAATTGTGATTATTTTTACACACTACTGAAGTACATGAATGATCAACACAAACGTGTATGTGGTGATAGGGAATGGAAGGAGAGAAATCAATGGATGCACAGTACATTTTAATAATATAATATTACAATTATCAATATTAACCACAAAAATATCAATAAAATCCCCTGATTCAAAATTGAAATCAGCGAGGAAGCATTTTTTCTTTTTATAGTTTTGTATTTTCTTTTTCTTTTACATTTGAACATTACAATGTTTTTTAGTTTTTTTTGTCTGTAGTCTTGTTTAAATCATCACTCGATCCTCCATATCATTTACTGTAAAAGCATCCAGCATTATTCTTCACCTGGTTGTTCTGAACAAAAGAGCTACGAAAAAGTGACACAAATCAGATAAAACTAGAATAACAAAAACTCGCAGGAGAAAAAATATACATCAAAATCTATCACACAAAAACCGTACTGTCTCCCTGCTCCCAAATCTTCCTGCACATCTGAGTACATGTGTCTGTCTGAGCAAAACCCTCACTACACGTTCTGAATGAGAGATTAGTTCAGATGCTGGAGGATTCATCTATTCAGTGTTATTCTATTGGCTGTATCTAAACGATCCTGCACATCCTAGATCAGAGGTTGGCTTACACCAAACAAAGAAATCCAAAGACATGACCTCAACAAACGGATTTCAATCAATCACTATTTGCCAAGCCGTATATTCACCTCTGAACGTTTGTCTAGTCTAGGAGACGCATCCAATAATCCTTCATTCTTCAACCAAACAATAGGCCGTCTTAAATAGCCCACATATACATGTGCAAATAGGAAACTGTTCTTTCTCTTCTGCTCACAGTGCAATGATTTATTATTATTCCTTTCAAATTTTTCATCTATTTCCTGCAAAAATAAATTAAACAATTCCACATTTGAACTCACAGGACTGAGGTATGGTATCAAAATGGTAACATTCCTAATGAATTTATAAGAGTAGTTGACTGAGAGACCGAACGTCACAACAAACAGGCTTTCCCACAGAGAGAGAGAACGTGTTTCTGACAAGGAACAAGCAAGGAGGAATCAAACACCAACTAACGACAAACAACAAGTTGTGTCTTCTCTCAGGAGTGTAACAGTGCCAGGGTGTTCAGAGCACTGGCCTGGGCTACACTTCTAATCTTCATCACTAAGAACAGTGTGTTTTGGATTAAATTGATCACTCTTTACGAAATGATACTGCCGTCTTTAAACAAGAGTTGGTTAGACAAAAGATAACAATCAACGATCTTTTTTTATTTCTCAAAACTGTGCGCTGAACTCACCATTTGTAAATATGCTGGTATGACACTTGTTATTCAGCTTCAGTATTTACAGAGCAAGCCATCCTGTCGGTGTTCAAATATGTTCTGTTTGTCACTGGGGTCGTCAATGTCTCCAGTCAGTAAAGAACAAAGAATAATAGTAATAATAGTTGTTTAGAGTTTCTTTTCTATTCACACGCTATAACATTTTCTTTGACACACCATCACAAAAATATGCTATTCTCTCATTGAGCTGGTTATATGCAGTGACTGGAATAATATGTACAGTAATTTTTTTTTCTTAAGTTTAAATTCACAATGTAATTATATGAAATTTGTTATAGAATACAATTTTTCTAAACAACAAAACGACACTTATAAAAAAGGACCATAAAAATATTGGAGTCCTCTTTGTATTGCCCAAAAATAGGTAATTATGATTAACAATGAGACATCACAAGAATTAAAAACAGCTACTAAGATTCATTAGCTACCCTCCCAATTCTTCTTTTTCTGAAATGTTCTTTTTTTTCCACCAAGCCTTTCCACTTTGGATTTCCTTTGTGTGCAAAACGACACTCTGAAACTCTGATCTTATTTCTTCCTCTTACGATTGGTACCAAAGGTGAAGACACAACTTTTCAAACCACCTCAGCAATGACCCCCCCCCCCCCCCCCACCCAAGAGAGAAACACATCAGTTTACATGGGTACACTAAAAGGTTAAATAAAATCAACACAAATAATTATGATAAAACTAAAATGACTCTTTTAAAACTAATTCAACACTCAAAAGGAAGGTGAATGAAATCAACAAGGAAACATCAAAACAATCCAGGCTTGGATTACTGGTACAGCAGTTGTTTTTTTCTGAGATGATTTTTACTTTTCTTTTGTTCTGTGGTTCCATCTCTGTCTTTAAGTCTAGGTGATGCTGTAGTGCTTGAGGTTTGATGACATCACCTGCACACAGAGCCAATCAGAAACTCCGGCCTGTCTTCCCCGGACCACCTGCCAGACTCTGCATGGCAACACACACACACAGGCGTTACGATAACGAAACATTTCATTTCAAGTACACAAAGTATGATATTTTTTTAGGGTGATCACACAGACCATGAACTCACACACAGCATCATTCCACAACTAGTCAACATGCAAGTTCTAGCAGCACATCTACAGCTATGTATAAGTCATCCTCCCAGATTTACAACATAAACTAACTACACCATATCTGTTCTTCTTTGGAAGGAATAATTCAAAGGATGTGTATTGAGGACATTTTGAATTAACAAGAGAAATAGCTGAAACTACTATCTTTAGAGGACTGTCTAACTCACAACACGCACAACAGATAAACATCCTAAATCTACAGCACTATAAAAACACCATCCACTGTGACAGTGAGGTTTGGTTGTAACAAGGTGCTGATGTCATTCTCAGCTTGCATGAGATCTGGCATCTGCTCAGCACATTCTGTAAATGTGTTTCCATAATAATCTAATCCAATGCAGAAGCCATTTTCTCCTGTATATGCAGAGAAGATCATTGGAAGGCTCACAGGATATTAAGTTAATATAAATTAGTAATTTGTTGTAGATTGTTACTTATTGGAGCAGATTGGTGTAAGAACATTTACAGTTTTTAAATCAGGGAGATTGAGTTGTACACATGAGCCGAATCAACATCACTCAAACATTCGCTGTTTCCATGCATTCAGGAATCAGATTTAGAGGACCAAAACATTGGTCGAGTGTTTGTCTGGGGTGGGTGAGGTGTGATGAGTCAAGCTTGAACTGTGGAAATGCTGAATAATGAGATCAGTGTACAACAACAGCTGGGAAAGACTGCTAGATAATATGAACATAATATAAATAGAAGGTAATACCTCTAATGAGATGGTAACCCCACCACCTGCTCAATGGTATCCATTTGTAAAAGCTGTCGCAATCAACGGCCCCTAGAAGTGTAGAGTTCTTGGGTCAGTACGCATTTCAAGAAGACTGAGAACATTTGATCATCCACCTTGTTCTGCATGAAGGGGACTTCTCTGTTGCTGTGTGTGTGTGTGTGTCTTGATCACATTCAATATATCGTTGGCAGCGTACAATCAACTTCAAATCACTTGTTTGCTTGGGTTCTATTTGAAGCACCCTATTGTAGCATGTCTTTTCTCCCAGATTCCAGTGTTTTACTAATCATATTCACGGATCCGAAATGACCCCCTAATAGAGGGTCAAATTTTGATTTTTCCATCAAATACTTCAAATGACAAATAGAGTTGGAATTGAGTAAAAAGCTACAGGAATGATTCAAATGATCAGGTTAATTATTATGACTAAATAGTAGGCAGTAGGTAAGGCAGGATAAATGGACAACGGCAAGTAAATCACAACAATAGATTCATACCAATTAACACGTGCAAGTGATTTTACAGGCATGTAAAACATACAGCGTACTCATTCATGCCAACAACAACACTATTAATCTACAGTATTTCCAGAGCATGCAGAGATCTGCAGCCAGCTGGTCCCTTTGTGCTGAGTGGCAGCATGCCAGTGAACCATCTCCTCACGAACAACTCTGCTCTGCCCCTGAAGAGAGTCCAGACTGAACCATCTCCTCACGAACAACACTGCTCTCTGCTCTGCCACTGAGAGAGTCCAGACTGAACCATCTCCTCACGAACACTGCTCTGCCCCTGAAGAGAGTCAGACTGAAGCCATCTCCTCACAAACACTGCTCTGCCCCTGAAGAGAGTCAGACTGAACCATCTCCTCACGAACAAACACTGCTCTCTGCTCTGCCACTGAAGAGTCCAGACTGAACATCTCCTCATGAAGAACTCTGCTCTGAGCACTGAAGAGAGTCCAGACTGAACCATCATCCTCACGAACAACTCTGCTCTGGCCAACTGGGGGAATGAGAAGTCCAGACTGAACCATCTCCTCACGAACAACACTGCTCTCTGCTCTGCCACTGAAGAGAGTCCAGACTGAACCATCTCCTCACGAACAACACTGCTCTCTGCTCTGCCCCTGAAGAGAGTCAGACTGAACCATCTCCTCACGAACAACACTGCTCTGCCCTGAAGAGAGTCAGACTGAACCATCTCCTCACGAACAACATCTGCTCTCTGCTCTGCCACTGAAGAGAGTCCAGACTGAACTTTGTCTCCTCCGTAGAAGCTGACGTAACGTTTGTATTGGATCATGAGGAGGGAGGGTGAATGTCAATCTAGCAGATAAAACAAACGAACAAAAAAAAAAGACAATCTCTCGTCTAGAAATGCAAATAATGTGCGTCTAAAATGAATCTAATCGACAGTCCTTGTAGGATGTGTTCAATGTTACAGCTTTGTCGTTGTTTTTGCATTGCTGCAAAAAGTATTCTCATCACAACAAGTGTACTCATCCTGCGAGTAATTCTATCAAACCATTTCTCCTTTTCATTTGTGGTTTGCAGCCAAGAGACTAATGCAAAGGTTCTAACAAAAGCAATGTAGACAATGAGACTCTTCCAGTCAGATAACTGTCCTCTGTGTTTTCATCTACACTTCTCTGTAATTAATCTCACTGAATGGGCCTAAGATCCCACTATACTTTCATGATTACAAACATCCTTCAGAGTCCTGGAGACGGACCAAGAGTGTCAACCCAATCACAAACATTAAAATCGGATTCTTAAACGTCATTTAAATGTGGCAACAATGTCACCATAACAAACTAATGACAGCGTGAAGTTCACCAGTGGCAAGTCGGTGACAGAGACTGATGCAGACAGACAGGAGAGGAGGCTGAAACCTTGACGATGCGCTGTGTCCAACTCCTCAGACTTGGCCGTCACTGGATTGACTATCATGCTAATTCAATCATTTGACAGTCAAGAGTGTGTCTAGTAAATAAGCCAGACTTCCATATTCAGGAGCCAACAATGCTTCTGCATGAATTGAAACTGAATAAGATTTCAACATTCGGACAACTCTGACGACCAGTAACAACAGCTCTACTTGGCGGCAAAAGGCCAATTAAATACATTTTCTTCGGTGTTTGGTGGTTTTGTTTGGGCATCATCTGTCAGTTTTAGCTGCTTGTTAAAATGACATTAAACATAACCAATTTGCACCCTTCCTCTCATTATAACTTCCCCTCCCTCGTGTGGCTCCCTCAGACATCCAGCACGGCTGACAGGACAACACAGTCCCTGTGAGTCATGTACTGGTCAGGACCAGGTCCTGTCCTGTCTGGCTCCTGTAGCAACCATGTCCTCATTAGACCAACACCACCACCTACACAGGCCGTTACAGGCAGGCCGTCTGAGGAACACAACGAGAGGTAAGAGGAGGGAGGGATGTTGTCATGTTTACTGTCCTGTCTGACTTCTCTCCGGGTCTAACCCTCAGTCGGGTCTGACAGGACGAGAGAGAGAGAGCAAGGGCGACAGAGAGAGGGAGCGAGGGAGAGGGTGAAAGGGAAAGAGAGGGTGACAGAGAGAGTGGGAGAGGGAGAGGGTGAAAGGGAAAGAGAGGGTGACAGAGAGAGTGGGAGAGGGTGAAAGGGAAAGAGAGGACGACAGAGAGAGTGAGCGAGGGAGAGGGTGAAAGGGAAAGAGAGGGTGACAGAGAGAGGGGGAGAGGGTGAAAGGGAAAGAGAGGACGACAGAGAGAGGGGGAGAGGGTGAAAGGGAAAGAGAGGGTGACAGAGAGAGGGGGAGAGGGGGACAAAGAGGGAGGGGGAAAGTGAGATGGAGAGAGGAGGTCAAAAGAGAGGCGGGCTGTACTCACCGCGAGGCTGTGTCCGAACCCAGATCCCGGCTGGGGGCTGGCAGCACTGATGTAGTTCCCCACAGCAGAGTCCTGGCTGCCAGGCCCATACAGGTCTGTCACCGGCCCGGGGCTGTTAGCGCCAGGGAAGCCTCCAGGCCGCGGGGGGTTGGTCCCTGCACAAACAACACAGCAGGGGGTGCTGTAGTTCAGTCTCACCACGGAGGTCGGCTGTACGCCACAGACGATGGATCAGTTTATAGGATCTATAGGAATTCATTCTGGATCGGTTCGGGAACATACCCTACACAGACATATCTAAGAATATGTTACTGGATTCAAGGATATGGAATCCTACATGTTGGTTGGTAATGCTATGGGTGATAGTGTGTGGGGTTATCAGAAATGTCATCGGAAACCAGCATTCATAAGCTAACAAGTCAAAGATATAATGTAGGAATTGGATACAGGATGAGATGGCAGCCAAACAGCGATGTGAATCCAGTGTAATATTCTTAGGATACGGACATGCTCTGTATCGGGAACATACAGTGATGCTGTTCACATACAACACAAGACGAGGAAGACGAGGAAGACATCTGCACATAGTCCACTAGGAAGACTGGGACTTGTTAATGCAGTCCTGGTTTGCTGTGAGCAAACGCTGATATTAATGGAGTTGCAACTTGGAAACCCGGTTGTGTTTGGGGTATTAATTAACGCGCTGCAGTGAATGTGTTTTTTCTTGTTGTCACAGCCTGTGATGATTTCGTCCTTGCAGTCGATGTGACAGTTTGTGGATGGTAGGCTTGTCGTTGTATTTACTCATGCAGGTTCAAATCTTGAAGACTTCATATTGTCTATGCCTCATCAGAGTTTGTCTTGCCAATTATTATACCAAAAGTAGCTTTGCTAAGCCCTGTCTCAATCCTTCACCCTTTCCTGCTCCTTGATACCAAGCTGCTGGATGACTAATGCACTGGTCCATCTACCCCACAGACACCTGGCCTGGCTGTCGCCTGATAACTCCAGAGAAAGCTCTCAATACTAGCCTCCTAAACATCCAATTCCAGCCAGAAAGCACAGTACAAAACTGTCAGGCAGCGAAAAGAGCTGTAAACCTTGAAAAATATAAAATCTTGACCTGAGTTGGAGCCCAGGTACTGTCTCCAGGGATGTGAAGAAGACCCTGAGTCTGACCTCTGACCCTGTGCCCTGTGGCTACAGGAGAGCACTCAGACTTGTGAGTAAAAACCTTTTTGAAAAGTCCAGACGCCTAAGAAAGGCCAATAACAGTGGCGGTGTAAAACCCTGGAGGCGCGAGAAGAGAGGCAGCGATCTGTTCAACCTGGAAATCACCACCTCCACCTCTTCTGACTGGATCATTCAGGCCACAGTCATCAGTCACAGTTCATGGAAACACTGAAAATACATTCACATGAACGCGTCAAAAAATGAGCAAAATCACAATAGCTGCGTCCACCTACGGCATGCAATTTTTGTGGACTGAGAGAGTAATCGGCCGAGCGTCTAATCGGCCTGAGCGACTAATCGCCCGAGCGACTGATCGGCCGAGCGACTAACAGTAGGCTACAGAGCTGCTGGTCGCAGCTGAAAAGGACAAGCATCACGTTTGACTGAGACAGGCACACACCACTTCCAGTGAAGAAGCTGTGAGGTACTTGAGCCAGAATGGAACTGGGACAAGAAAGTAACATGCTTCTGGTCAACATCCTCTTACACACACACACACACACACAAGAACGAAACACACACACGTGTAATACTTGTTCAACTGATCAGTCATAATTGATCTCACCATCCTTAACCGTCTCTTACTAGGCTCTGCAGTGTTTTGAAGGTAATGAGATGTTCTGAGATGTTCGTCTGGCGAGAGGAGGAGGCTCCGCCCCTGACATGGAGAGGACCCGGTGCCTCTGGTGCCTGACTGCAGCCCTCTCCCACGACTGGTCTCAGCACTCTGGTGCCTGACTGCAGGCCCTCTCCCACGACTGGTCTCAGCACTCTGGTGCCTGACTGCAGGCCCTCTCTCACGACTGGTCTCAGCACTCTGGTGCCTGACTGCAGGCCCTCTCCCACGACTGGTCTCAGCACTCTGGTGCCTGACTGCAGGCCCTCTCCCACGACTGGTCTCAGCACTCTGGTGCCTGACTGCAGGCCCTCTCTCACGACTGGTCTCAGCACTCTGGTGCCTGACTGCAGGCCCTCTCTCACGACTGGTCTCAGCACTCTGGTGCCTGACTGCAGGCCCTCTCTCACGACTGGTCTCAGCACTCTGGTGCCTGACTGCAGGCCTCTCTCACGACTGGTCTCAGCACTCTGGTGCCTGACTGCAGGCCTCTCTCACGACTGGTCTCAGCACTCTGGTGCCTGACTGCAGGCCTCTCTCACGACTGGTCTCAGCACTCTGGTGCCTGACTGCAGGCCCTCTCTCACGACTGGTCTCAGCACTCTGGTGCCTGACTGCAGGCCTCTCTCACGACTGGTCTCAGCACTCTGGTGCCTGACTGCAGGCCCTCTCTCACGACTGGTCTCAGCACTCTGGTGCCTGACTGCAGGCCCTCTCTCACGACTGGTCTCAGCACTCTGGTGCCTGACTGCAGGCCCTCTCTCACGACTGGTCTCAGCACTCTGGTGCCTGACTGCAGGCCTCTCTCACGACTGGTCTCAGCACTCTGGTGCCTGACTGCAGGCCTCTCTCACGACTGGTCTCAGCACTCTGGTGCCTGACTGCAGGCCCTCTCCCACGACTGGTCTCAGCACTCTGGTGCCTGACTGCAGGCCTCTCTCACGACTGGTCTCAGCACTCTGGTGCCTGACTGCAGGCCTCTCCCACGACTGGTCTCAGCACTCTGGTGCCTGACTGCAGGCCTCTCTCACGACTGGTCTCAGCACTCTGGTGCCTGACTGCAGGCCTCTCCCACGACTGGTCTCAGCACTCTGGTGCCTGACTGCAGGCCCTCTCTCACGACTGGTCTCAGCACTCTGGTGCCTGACTGCAGGCCTCTCCCACGACTGGTCTCAGCACTCTGGTGCCTGACTGCCGGCCCTCTCTCACGACTGGTCTCAGCACTCTGGTGCCTGACTGCAGGCCCTCTCTCACGACTGGTCTCAGCACTCTGGTGCCTGACTGCCGGCCCTCTCCACGACTGGTCTCAGCACTCTGGTGCCTGACTGCAGGCCCTCTCTCACGGCTGGTCTCAGCACTCTGGTGCCTGACTGCAGGCCTCTCCCACGACTGGTCTCAGCACTCTGGTGCCTGACTGCAGGCCCTCTCTCACGACTGGTCTCAGCACTCTGGTGCCTGACTGCAGGCCTCTCTCACGACTGGTCTCAGCACTCTGGTGCCTGACTGCAGGCCCTCTCTCACGACTGGTCTCAGCACTCTGGTGCCTGACTGCAGGCCCTCTCTCACGACTGGTCTCAGCACTCTGGTGCCTGACTGCAGGCCCTCTCTCACGACTGGTCTCAGCACTCTGGTGCCTGACTGCAGGCCCTCTCTCACGGCTGGTCTCAGCACTCTGGTGCCTGACTGCAGGCCCTCTCCCACGACTGGTCTCAGCACTCTGGTGCCTGACTGCAGGCCCTCTCTCACGACTGGTCTCAGCACTCTGGTGCCTGACTGCAGGCCTCTCTCACGACTGGTCTCAGCACTCTGGTGCCTGACTGCAGGCCTCTCCCACGACTGGTCTCAGCACTCTGGTGCCTGACTGCAGGCCTCTCCCACGACTGGTCTCAGCACTCTGGTGCCTGACTGCAGGCCCTCTCTCACGACTGGTCTCAGCACTCTGGTGCCTGACTGCAGGCCCTCTCTCACGACTGGTCTCAGCACTCTGGTGCCTGACTGCCGGCCCTCTCCCACGACTGGTCTCAGCACTCTGGTGCCTGACTGCCGGCCCTCTCCCACGACTGGTCTCAGCACTCTGGTGCCTGACTGCAGGCCCTCTCTCACGACTGGTCTCAGCACTCTGGTGCCTGACTGCAGGCCCTCTCTCACGACTGGTCTCAGCACTCTGGTGCCTGACTGCAGGCCTCTCCCACGACTGGTCTCAGCACTCTGGTGCCTGACTGCAGGCCCTCTCTCACGACTGGTCTCAGCACTCTGGTGCCTGACTGCAGGCCCTCTCTCACGACTGGTCTCAGCACTCTGGTGCCTGACTGCAGGCCCTCTCTCACGACTGGTCTCAGCACTCTGGTGCCTGACTGCAGGCCCTCTCTCACGACTGGTCTCAGCACTCTGGTGCCTGACTGCCGGCCCTCTCCCACGACTGGTCTCAGCACTCTGGTGCCTGACTGCCGGCCCTCTCCCACGACTGGTCTCAGCACTCTGGTGCCTGACTGCAGGCCCTCTCTCACGACTGGTCTCAGCACTCTGGTGCCTGACTGCAGGCCCTCTCTCACGACTGGTCTCAGCACTCTGGTGCCTGACTGCAGGCCCTCTCTCACGACTGGTCTCAGCACTCTTATCTGGCCAGCACAGCCTCTAATAGGCTTGCTTATTAAGCAATTACAGCTATTTTCAGTTTAAACAGTAATCCTCATTTTTTAATAATTGGTGGATGCTATTGAATCGTGCACAGCAGTCTCCCCCCCCTTGCCCCCCCCTCCTTACGTGGGAAACAGGATTTATGTTTCTTCCTTAAAGCCCTTAGCAGTACTGCCTCAGCCATTAACTTTAACAGCAAAACATGAGTTACACTTATTGGGTTTGACTGTCGGCTCAGAGACACCCATGCTAATTTAACAAGCCAGACTCTGATTACACAGCTGTTTTTAGGACACAGGTGACTCATCTGTCCTGCTCTCTCCCTGCTCTCTCAAAGCGTTTGCGTGAACAGGCGTCTGATGTGCTGACGCAAATTTAATCCATTGAATTTCGTCTCTGCTTCCGTCACCAGCAACATTTATCACAGATGGAGAGTTCAACAACCAGACAGAGCCAGTGGTGCTCGTGTAGCGGTCTGTCTATGACCTGTAAGGTGAGGTAAGAGGGTGAATACGTAAAACAACACGGCTCAATCGACAACACCACCCTCCCCTGGGGAATGAGCGATTCTACCGTGGCGATACAAAGACCGTCCGGACTGGAGCCATCATGTGATCATGATCAAGTGATCACGCTGCACTTTCTAAAGAGTTCTTCGGTACGCTTCACGGTACGTCTCACATGTTCATCCTGACGACCAGACGGCCCAGCATAGCGACCACCATCGCGGAGCAGCAACACCTCACGGGGTCGAGAGACACGCGGCGATGATGACAAGGCGGTGGAACAGCGTTTCCTGTGAGAACAGGTCGTCTCGTCACCGGCCATGGAGGGCCTGTTTACTACCTGAGGGGACCCACAGCCTCACCTCCGACCCCGACCGCTGCAGGGGAGGGGGGAGCAGCGTGAGCGTGGCAGGGCTTCTGTTCTGGGGGAGCAGAGTGCCGGCGTGAGCCTGTGCAGCTCCGCAGGCAGGGAGCTGACTTCCTGTCTCCCGCCGGACTGTCCCGGCTGTGATCCAGCAAACGCTTTCGGCTGTGGGCGTCAGCAAGGCGGGGGCTGGGGGGGGCCGGTTGCCCTCCTGAGCGCATTTAGGACTGGGAGCTGCTCCAAACCTGGAGATGTGTGTAATCTTCGCTGTAGAGCACAGGGCCTGAAGATGTCTTTTCCTGTCCGCTGCCAAAACCAATGAGGCGGGACTAGTGAGGATGGGAGGGAGGGAGATGGGAGGGAGGGAGATGGGAGGGAGGGAGATGGGAGGGAGGGAGGGAGATGGGAGGGAGATGGGAGGGAGGGAGATGGGAGGGAGGGGACTGCAGGAGGCCACAACACCTGCTGGAGCCTGATGTCCACCCCTCCTCCGCTGGTGAAATTGAAGAGAGCTCCACCAGGGAGAGAGAGACCATCAGTCAGCAGGCTGGGCCATCATCAGACATCATTACTGGCTCTCCACAGCTCTGTGGGTCAGCCCTGCACACTCTCTGCCCTGGCCCAGAAGAGGAGGCCGCTGGAGGTATTTACCTGCCTCCCCTCCAGCCAGCAGTGATACCCAACACCATGACCAAGAGAGAGAGGCACGGAGAGAGTCTATCTCCCACAGCACATACAGGGCTGACGGCCCCTAACAGCTCAATAACCACCACATCAGAGACCGCATGGTTGCTTCACGGTACATTAATGTAACCACTCACGATATACTGCTGTACTGAACGCCTTTCACCCCAACAACATCATATAGCCGTCTGATTACAAACACGTCCCAGTCTGTTGAAAGCACCATCTCCACAACAGAAGCCAAATGACCAGTAAATTAATAGTTGAGAAAAACAGCAACCATGGAATGCCTCGTTTGTGTAGCAGGGTAATGGTTGAATTATGCACATACTGTAAACACAGGGTGTGATGGATCTGTAATGTACACACTCAGAACAGAGCTGAACATGCCCACTGATTGCCTTGTTTTTCATTCTCACTGTGATAATAGAGGTGATCATGCAGCCGCTATGGGCACTTAATGACTGAATCATTTATGCGATTCTCACTGCGTCACTCGTACACCCACTCTGTGATTGA